>JADAXU010000145.1:2400000-3600000 GCA_018340775.1 Taxus wallichiana var. yunnanensis
CATGATCTACCACATGGGTCTCGTAACTATATTCCTAAGTTCAATGGTGATGGGAAGCATCACCTTGATGAACACATCGCTTCATTCTTTGTCACATGTGGTGTTCTTTGAGTTGCTCATGAAGGCATCTCTGTTCAACTCTTCATTGAGACATTGCATGGTGTAGCAACAAAATGGTTCTACCATCTTTTGAATGTATGCATTACCAACTGGACTACCATGTGATCTATATTCAAAGAAAAGTTCAAACCAACTAAAGATTCTCATGCCTTATTAGTACAACTTGCACACATGAAGTAGGAGTCTTATGAACCCATGCAAAACTTCATAACCAAATTCAACAAGCTGATTCGTAAGATTCTAGAGCTAGCCGTTCCCACTCTTGAAAATAAAAAGTGTTTCTTCATCAACGCTCAGCCCCTAATGTGAGCTTCTTGTTGAGAAGATCTGTTATCCCCGATTTGGCCACTGCTCAAGCTACAACCACTGAAATAGAAGATGATCTTATTCTGGCTGGAAAGATTAGAAGAGAATCATCTAAGCCTAAAAATCAAAGTTCTTCTCAGAGTACTACTGATCCTATGATTTAGAAGATGGCCAATGACTTGATCACTTTAAAGAAGCAAATGTCCCAACAAGTGACCAATGCTCCTTATCAGGATATTCCTAGACAGAATTTTAACAATGCCAATGGCACCCCGTAAGAGATAGGAATCGATTGATTGTTGCTCCCACTAGTCTAGCCATTGAAGCTCCTCCTATCAACACAAAAATTGAAATAGTTGAGGATGGTGAAGAACCAAAAGATCAATATTCTCATGAAGCTTTCAAAGCTTCAGGATATGTTGATGAGTCTTTTGACGATTCAACTAGCGACTCCAACATTGGGTACTTGGAGTACGAGGAAGACGAAGGTGAGCATGATGGCCAATCATTTGTAGTCTTCACTCGATCCCAATCTTAGAACCCCAGAAAGCCGGTTGAAGGCTCTAAGGAGAAAATTAAAGAAGATCCTATGGTTATGGCTAAAAGAGGCTCTCCTATCTCAGTGTAAACTAAAAAGGAGACAACTAAAAAGGTAACTTCATCTTCTAGCTCTTTTTCTCCCCGCTCCCAAGTTCAAGACTCAGCTCAAACCAAAGTGTAACTAGAACCGAGCCCTCCATCATTTCTTCATATACCACTTTCAACATCATTGATCATGCAAAGAAAACCAAAATCTAAATTTCAAAAGCCGAGTACCTGTAGTCCAATCCTGACCAATTTGAGAAACTTTCCAAATTCATTAGAAGCAAGGCTATTATCCCTTTATCTTCAAAAGGCATTTTTCCTAGTCCCACTCAGCCTTTACCTTAGACTAATATGACCTCTGCTAATTTTTCGGAAAAGATTGAACCATTTTATTTATCCTTACTTATAAATGGTTTTAAACTCAGCAATTGCATAATTGACTCAGGGGCCTCTGATAACGTAATGCCCACAAAAGTATCTCATGCCCTTGGAATCACCTTAACTAAATATTATGGGTGGTGTTATTCCATGGAAACCAAAGAAGTCCCCTTGATTGGCCAAATCAAGGATGCATAATTTGCATTTGTTACCTTCCCTGAAAAAGAGAGTGAAAATGACTATCCACAGTTACGATATCCTAGCTTGCTTATGGTATTCTCTTAGGAAGAGATTTTTGTAAAGATGTGGGACAACAAAGAATGCTTTGATGATTTTTCCATTAAGGTAGTTTTAAGGGATCAAAATGATAAAGTTGATTCTTTAGCCATGTCTACATCTCTTCTCCTTCCTCACCCAAAGTTCAAACAGGAAAAGTATACCATTGAGATTGTGTATCATCTAAGTGTTCTAGATAATTCAACACATTGGCAAGTGTTTAATGATGATCAACAGGTATTGTCTTTTCTTGAGAAAGCTGATAATTTTAGTGAGCTTTATTTTGAAGGATCAGAATCAGCTTTCCGTGAGTCTGTCTCAAATTCATATCAAGAGATTGATGGTGAATTCATCTAGCTCAAAGGCAATAAGATTCCAAAGGGTTTGGTATCTCTGGAAGGTCTGTTTAATAAGCATGACCATTTCATTCAGGATAAAAGGAAAGATGTAGGTGCTTCCTTGTCAGAGGTAGATCAAGTTAATCTAGGCTCTTCTGACCAACCACGAGATGGTAAACATTGGGAAATCTTATTCTCCGGAGGAGAAAGAAAGATTCACTTCTCTTGAAGAGATATATGGATGTCCTAGCATGGTCACATGTGGATTTGAAGTCTTTCAATCCCAAGTATGTGAAACATAGCATCCCTTTGAATCCTGAGGTTAAACCCTACACGTAGAAGTAAAGGCATTACAATATAAAGATCTCAAGGACTATCCTTGTAGAAATTCAAAAGATGTTAGAAGGAAGGATTATCTTTCCAATCCATCATTCCACTTGGGTTGGTAACATTGTCCCTGTCAAAAAGAAGAATGGTTAGATTCAGATTTGTGTTGACTTCAACCTTAATCAGTCTTCGTTGAAAGACAATTACCCATTGCCTATCATGGATCAAGTATTGCAGCGAGATCGTCAATGGATCTCGAAATGTTATCCATGCTTGACATATTTTCGGGTACAATCAAGTCGAGGTAGCCTCCGAAGATCAACACAAGACAACATTCACCACCCCATGGGGGACCTTTGCTTATAGGAGGATGCCTTTCGGTTTGATTAATGCCGAAGCCACATTTCAAAGATATATGGACATAGATTTCAGAGATTTTATGTGCAAGGTCATAGTTGTATATTTGGATGAATTGACGATCTTCTCTAAAAAGTGAAGTGGTCATTATGATCATCTGGAGCAGGTACTCTTAAGGTGTAGGCATCATGGGATTTCATTAAATCCTAAAAATTCCATGTTTGGAGTAACTGAAGGAAACTTGCTAGGTCATATCATGACTAAAAAAGGAACCAAGATCAACCCAGAGAGGGTGAAGACCATCCAAGGCCTTACCCTACCCATAAGAGAAATTGGGGTACACTTCATTTTTGGGAAGGTCAATTTCCTAAGAAGATTTGTACCTAACTTTGCTGATAAAACCAAGGATATCCTTAGGATGATGAAAAGTAAGACTCAATTTCAATGGAACACTAAAGGGAAGATTGCTTTTGAAGAAGTCAAAAGAGTGATTTCTCATGCTCCTATTCTGGTATGCCTAGACTTCAAGAAGGATTTTATCATGTATAGCTATGCTTCTGCACACATGTGATCGGCCATTCTAATGTAAGAGAATGAAGAAGGAATCAAATCTCCCATCACCTTCATGAGCTTCCCCTAAAGGAATCATGAATTGAAGATGTTGAAAATTGAAAAGCATTCTTATGCGGTGAAACATTTCAGGTATTATGTGTTCAATTCCCACACTCTCATTCTTATTCCCGACATCTTTGTGCAGCTTAAGTCTATTTTGACTCAACAAGAGTTGGGTAGTCAACGGGGTAACTAGATAGCCAAAGTCCAGGAATATGACTTGGACATCAGACCTACCAAGTTGGTACAAGGAAGAGGCCTGTGCCAATTGATTGTAGAAAATAATTTTGAGATAGAATGTGAAGAAACTAAAGATATTTCTTCAGAATTTTCCATGGTATTCTTTGTAATCACAACCGATGAATGATATGTAGATATCACTTTATTTTTAACTTACAGAGAATTCCCCCACATTTAAGACAAAAAGGAAAGAGGATAGTTAAAATCAGGTCCGCAAGATACATTCTTTAGGATAATGGTATATATAAGAAGGGTATTGATGGTGTATTCTTGCGTTGTGTTGATAAGTCTCAGCAGATAAGGTTGCTAGAATCCTTTCACAATCTAGCATGCAGAGGACATTTCTCTTCCTCTATGACATCTTACAAGATCTTATGGGATAGGTACTATTGTCCTAATATCTTTTGAGATTCAATAGAATGGGTGGCTAAGTGTGAATCTTATCAACATTTCATTGGTGGTCCTATGTTTCTCGCTTCTTGCCTTTAAGCCTATGGTAATTGAAGAACCTTTTCACCAATGGGGAATTGATTTCATTGGAGTACTAAACCCTACCTCCAACACTGGTCATAATTATGTGCTCACCGCCACTGACTATTTCACCAAGTGGGTGGAAGCTTCTCCAATCAAACAAGCTACCTCTGAAGTTGTTTGCAATTTTCTCAAAGAGAATATAATTGTTAGATTCGGCATTCCTCACAAGATTGTTTCTGACAACGCTTCCAATTTCTCATCACATGAGTTGACTGAATTTTGTTATGGATTTGGGATTACATTGGCTCACTCATCCGACTATTACCCCCAAGGCAATGGTCAGGCTGAATCCATAATAAGAACCTGGTGACCATAATCAGAAAGATGGTTGATGAGAATCAGAGGACATGGCACAAAGCATTGTATGATGCATTATGGGTAGATCAGATTACTCCTAAGCGAGCTATTAGAATGTCCCCATTCTAGGTGTTGTATGGAATTGATCTTTGAGATTCTTATCTCGTAGAATTACCACCTTATGGTTGGCTAAAGAAATTAAGGATGAAACTTTTCAAATTTTCATTGAGAAAAGGATAATGTATCTAGCTAGGCTAGAAGAAGAATGGAACAAGGTGGTGGATCGTATTGCAAACCATTAAAGCAGAGTCAAAAGAATATTTGACAAGAAATCAAAGCAACGTGATTTATAGATTTGAGATCTAGTACTTCTCCGGGATAAGAGAAGGGAATAGAAAGGGATGCATGGCAAGTTCGATTATTTATGAAAAGGTCCTTTCAAAATCCATGAGTTGAATGGTGAAAATATCTTCTGTCTATCATACTTTCATGGAGAGTTTCTCCTCTACCTTTTAGTGGCCAACATTTGAAGTTGTTCCACAAGTAATGCAAGATGCTCTCTTGCACTATATTATAATTTATTTTTGTTGTGTGTTTGTTTTCTTTCTTTCTTTCTTTCTTTGTTTTTTTTTTTCTCTTCTTCCAACTCGTAGCCCAATGGATAAAAATTCTTGATTCTGAGTTCTCTTCCTTTGATGTCTCAAATAAAGTCCCCAAATGGAGCCAGCTATTATCTCATTTTAGTGATTTTAGCTAAAATTGAGATAACCATAGGAAAATTTTGGAAAAATCTCTTAAATTTCCCCTTTGGAGGAGATTCTCAACATTTTGAGTTTTCAAAGTGCATGAAATCATGTTTCTTACTTGTTACATGTCCCATGTTCCCAAACCCGAAACCCGATGGTCTTGTCAATATGTCAGGTTTTCGGAACCCTAAGCATTAGAACATGGATTATCCAATGCATTCTTCATGTCATGTGTCAGGTTTTTGGAACTTGAAAGCATCTCAACATCTTATGTTTCATGCCTCATGCTTCCCAAAACTTGAAACCCGAAAAGAACTAAATCCTTTGTATCGGGTTTTCGGAAGCCCCAAGCATGATGACATGTCATTAATGTCTAGTTGTCTAGTAGTTGGCACATGTGTCAGGTGAGGTGTAATTAATGCTATCGTTTTATAAATAGTTAGTTTTTACACATCATTTTTACCTTGTATGATTTTTGATGCGTTGGATTTTTGTGCATGATTCTTCCTCCTCCAAACCTGATTGAGCTTCTTGATCGATTTCATGATCCGTCTTCGATTATTTTTGAGTTTATTGAAGGTATTTCTCTCCTCTTTCTGCTTTTATGCTTTCGGGTTATTTTTGAGGTGTTCATAATGGATTTTTTCATTTCTTTTCTCTTCCTTCTTGGATTAGGGTTTTGGGTTACTTTCTTTATTTTTATTTACATTCCCATTAAACCTCTTGTTTGGAATTCACCCTTAGGGTATTTTTTTATTTTCCATAGATGGTACCCTATAGTTTTCAAAAAGGGTTAAAAAATTCCTAACTAGTAACATGGCGGGGATTTTTCATGTCCTGACATTGTATAAATTTGATCTCATTTGTTTTGGATTTTACATGGTGTCCAACATCATATGAGTTCCACCTTTTGGGATTCTCCAACTGCTTGACATCCCCCAAGTTCTACCTTTGTATTGGGTTTTGCAGTGTGCCTGACATCCTCTGAACTCCGCCAGTGTATCAGATCTTTCTTGGTGTTTTACATACCCTAACCTTCGACATACATTTCCCAGTGTATCAGGTTTTGTAGAGTTCTTGGAATCTTGCTTTCTCCACTAGTGTTTTGGGTCTTGACCAGTGTTCGACACTCTTCGAGTTCCATAGTGTGTTGGATATTATCACCTGCTCGACATCATTGAAATTCCATTGGTATTTTGGGTTTCTCAAGGTGTTGGACACGGTCTGTTTCCTGACACACACAATCCAATCTGTTGGGTTTTGAAGCTACTTTGCAAGTTTCAAAACCCGAATAGTAGGGCGGGTCTGTTCACTTATCCAACAAACATCCAAAACTGATTGCTCTTTCAAGAATTTTCAAGACTCCTCATGTCGGACCCTAGCCCATCTAAGGATAAGTCAAATAATTCTAGAAATATGAAGTAAAAATATCAGAAGATAGATTCTTCTTCTTATATAAGTTGCAATTATGACATTCAGAACACAAAGCTCAACATTATAGACATGGAGGACTTCTGGGAAAGGATCAAGGATTCTTCTCAGAATTCATGGATGAAGTCAAAATTTGGCAGTGGTCTCCCACTCACGGTAGGGTTTCGAGTATCAGCTCAATTCCCTAAATTCATACTGGCATGTGCTTCTCACTATGACTCGGCCTCCCGCTCAGTGAAAAATCAAGCAGGAGAGTCTATAGTAAAATTAGATAGATATTACTTCGATCAACTCCTAAAGTTTCCCACCTTTACGGAATATGTTGATTTAAATCTTAATTCACCATAGAACACTTGGGATAAAGATCAAGAAGACTACATTAAGCATTTGAACAAGAAATTCTTGATCAAGGCTAAGCCAGTTGTTTCTAGGTTTCCTAAGATGGTCCCTAGAAGTGATTTCATACTTGAAGTCAGTGATATCATCACCCTATTGAGCCGATTATTTGGGATCCCGGTGTCAAAATATTTCCAAGGTTTGATGTATCAGTTCATGGTCACCATAAATAAGAATGACCAAGGGATTGATTAGTGCACCTTAATAAGTGATGAGATAGAATCTCAAATGAAAATGGTCTTGTCTCTTGGCAAGTTCTACAAGATTTCATATTTCACCTATACATCAGCAGGTATGAGAAACTACCTGGGGTTGGATGCAAAAGGGAACCAAACAACTTATCACATATATCGATACATACCTCGGTGACAATAAAAGGATCTCAAGATCGGTTTAGGAGAGTGAATAATGCCTTATTTAATGAAATTATTTACGGGATGGACCCCGAGTGGAGAAAGAGAAGAGTTTCTGATGAGGCATGGGTGAAGGTGTCAAAGTGGGACTGCATCTTCTTACCATTCAAGAAGTTTACCTATCTCTAGGTGGTAAGGTTCCACAATACTCCTTTCCATTTGCCTAGGTTTTCAGGTGACAAACTCATCCTTATGGAGTTGGTAAAACAAGCGTTGGATTTCCACAAGTTCCAATAGAGTAGACACAAGGCTGTTGTCTCCTTCCAAATTTCCATTGGAAGGTACACATGTTCTATAGTGGTGAAGGCCAAGAATGTGGTGCACAAACTTCAGGAAAAACTAAAGAAGCATATGAAGTTTAGAGAGGGATTCGATATTTGAGGAGTCCTCAATTCATATGGAACCGTGTATCTTCATGTGCCCCATATAGAGGACATATGGGTTGATCTTCGAGATGAGTTTGTTGTCTGAAGAAAAGACAATAACATATTGACTCTTGAAGAAATCCAAGCATTAGATCTGGTTGATATCCCAGAAGGCACCATGGATAATGAAAGTGTCTTGGAACCTAGGTATGAATAGTCAGATGGAGATCAACTTAGATTCCCAGCCATCGATTGCTCCATTGCTGAAAAGGATTCTATCGCTGAGAGTTCTGCTCAAACCCTTGTTTGCACTAATCCATGTCTCATTTCTTAGGGAGCGAGCTATAAAGAAAAGATCTTTTCAAAGATACCTACTCTAAAAGTGGGACCCTTCAAGGGAGAAAATGGAAAAGGTAAAAGCCCTACCAAAAGACAAATAAAGTTTAAGTTTGTCAGAAGAGTGAAAAAAAAGGGGCTGAATCATCTACTCCCACACAAATAGTTGAGGTATTGGATTCTCCTCCTCAACCAGAGACAAGAAGAATTCTCCCAAAAGTTGAGGTTGTTCAACCTCTCATTTCTCCTTTTGTTGATTTCTTTTCAAAATTAAGTCTTGCTCTTGCATCTCAAGCTTTGGCTTTAGAGTCTTTACCCTATCTCCCCAATCTTCCTCACCACATATTTTAATGCCACTCTTGTCACCATGGCTAGCATTTTATCTCGATCTTTCACCTCTCTCTGCTAGACCTACATTGGCTATAGAAATGCCTCCTCCTTCTGCACCTTCATTCACTCGGCCTATTCCCATAATCACTACACTTGCAGTCATCATGACTTGGCAAGAAAATCTTCCTCCACCCACAGATATAGCCATGACACCTCCAATAGGAGGAACTTCCTTCATTGTACCTCAATGGCTAGTAGACCAAACTTCGAGAAAGAGGAAGGTTTTAGTTCCCCTATCAGCCTTCAACTTCAGTTCACTCAAGGCCTCTCATGCCAAATCTGCCAAGAAACCTAAAATAGTTTCAAGGGTTTTAGTAGATGCCTCAGGGCATAAGTTTGTAGAGATTGCCACTCCTGTTCTGACAAAACCAAGGAGAACATAGCAGATTTTGATTATCAAATTACAAGGGTGGATCTGGGAAGGGTAACAATAGAAGGGGAAGGGTAAGATGCCATGAATTTGCTATGCCAAAAGCCAAAGGAAACAAAGGTGAGTAGAGATGAACTAAAAGAGAAAGTGGAACAGGTTGACAAAAGTATTGCTTAAGATTTTGAAGCCCTCTCGGTCAACATCATCATCTTCTACTCCTACTCATATCAAGTTCGACTTATCATCGGGTTCCTATTATTGAGAAGATCAATGAGAAGGGGAGAACATTGGATGAATGGATTTAGAGATTACTCCTTCAAGGAAGGAAAGTCATTGATGATACAATAGAGGTATATAAATCCTTGGTGGAAATGAAAAAGGATGGTGACAAGATGAATGATGAATTTTCACGGGAGGCTAGAAACCTTGAAATAGCTTTGGAGACCCTCAATGCATTGAAGAAAATTCCATCTTGGGTCTTAGTGGAAGAAGGAGTCATTCCACATGGGGATAAATACTTCTAGCTAACCAAGGCTATCGATTTAAGATAAATATTCCCGGTGAAGCTTGTAGCAAGTTTAGAGAATCCATGGATCAAGATATATATTGACGCCACCAGCGATATAAAAGAAGATATTTTCATGATATTTTCCAAAGTATTGGATGAACGTACAAACATTCTACCTACGATGGTTTCTATAAACAAATTTAGGAATTGATAAAGTAAGAACCATCTTCCATCTTTGATATAAGCATCATTAATAAATTTATAAAGATCGAGAATGTTTTCAAATCACTAGGAAAACTTAATAAGGGATTGAAGAAACTTCCTGGAAACACAAGTGAAACACAGGAAACTTGCGAGGTTCTAAGTGATTATTCAAGTGTGCCAGATGAAGCTGAAATGCAAGGTATAATCTAGAAGTTTCAAGATTTTTTTAGACAAGTAGGCATCGCTAGAAGAAGACAAGGATGAGGAAATGGAATAATCAATGATGTTACATGTCATTTCCTTCCAAAAATTGACATGTCTTTTGCATTTCCGTTTTGTCACATAGAAAGCAAATTTTGACTTGTTCTCCTGCGTGAGAGTCAAGCAAAATAGGCCTCTTATTAAATGACTACTTTCTAGGATTTATCTTATTTTCTCTTTGCTCTCTCTATTATATATAAGGGATGCTTGTGCATTCCAAGGGGATACTTTTTGAATATTAAGAGCTATTGTGAAGAAGAAGAAAAACTTTGTATTTTATTTTTAATCATTGAAGAATAGAAACAGTTGTTATTTTACAAAATTTGTGTTGTGGGATTCATATATCTTGAGAAGATTGTTCTTACATCCAAAATCTTGAGCTATTCTTTGTTTAGTGTTCTAGATCATTTTAATTATTTCAAAATATTACACTTGTTATCTAAAACTTGTATAAGTATTTCTTGATCTGTGTTTCATTGGAATGAAAATATGTTCCTCTCATTCCCTTCCCACTTTGTTTTGTCTATAATATTTTCCTTCTAATTCTTTCTATCTAAAGATTGTAACATATCCATTTCATGTTGATATGGATATTAGGATTATATTCCAACCCCAATGGTTGGGATAGTGTGGATATTATATATATTATTTTTTTGTGTTTTAGATAAGTAATAAATAGGCATCCTCACCTATCTTTGAGGAGGGATTTAATCCCATGTACTGTGGTTGAACCTCATATTTTGGTCTAAAAAAATATCCAGCCAACAACCTTAACCTGCATGTATCTATGAACCTATTGATAGAAGCCTAAAATTATTACACTTTGTGAATGCATAAGGAATTTTACACCAAGGGCCTCATTGTCTAGTCTTCATTCGATACGCCAACACAATAGTGTTATAACACCGCACATTCTCGCTTCCTCATCAACAATGGAAGGAAATTATTTGGGAATGCACCAATCATATTCAAAATCCTCATGCAACCTCCTATACCACATCTACAATATGTTTTTGTATGCACCCCTAGTGGACCCATCACAACTATATTTGGAAAACCTTTCTGCAAGTGATTTCATCTTCTCTAGATATTGCCAAACTTTATCTTGTAGGCCATCGGAACCCCAATCTTAGTAAATACAATTGAAATAAGGATAACACCCCAACTAATATTGTCCACTTTTTGTGCTTCCTTAATAATACCCTCAGTTATAAATGATGCTAGGTTATACACAATACCTTTCGCCATCTTCCTTGTAATATACAACCATCTTTTGTTCATTGTACCCCATCTTTCTTGGCCATTGAATTTTTTGAACAACTGATCTACAATTTTAATGATTGGATTATTTAGCTTGGCTATGGGAATCACACACCATTCTTTATGGTATCCTACCTCCTCAGTAGTAGCTTCTACATTCACATCATCCTCTAGATCAATGACATGATATATTTTCCCAAGCTTCTCAATCTAGTAAGCATTCCAATGAAAGATGTGGTGAGCCACACCTTCGGTTAGGGAATAAAAGAAGTCCCATGGATCCTTGAAATTATCCATTGGTAAAGATCCTCTAGTTTTCCAAAGTAAGGGAGCTTATAAACTTGTAAAACCCCAACCTTTACCAAGGTTTTATTCCCTTCATCACCATATATATACTTATCATCTATCATGCATAGATCCATCTTCTTTGTCAATTCCTTTTCTATCTCATCGAAAAAACATTGGTGTGGTGGTTCTAGTAACTTAATTTACTCTTTTAAACATGAGACTCCTAGTCGTGCCCCATGATAACTCCTTTAGAGTACTACATTTCAAAAATATACTTACAAGTGTGTCCTCAACCTCCACCTCTAGTTCGACCTTCTTCTTTCCTGTGTGGTCACTACATGAGCTCACTTGGGTGTCGTGGTGAATTTACGATACTTACTTGTGCTTGTTCAATCTCTATAACTCCTAATTCCATGTTCACTAGTGTTCCCTAACTTTAATTCTATTTTTTCAAACCATAGTTCCACAAACCTCTCTTTCGCATGCCTTTTTATAGCTCAAACACCCTTCCGATGGAGCTCTAGTATGGTCATGTCCAAATCTCAACTGGTTTTATTCTTCACATAATTTCTCTCACACTTCAAACTCGATTTCTCTTATAATCGCACTTCGCAACTTGAAAACTCAAAGTATGCAAGGTAGAAATAAACTCAAAAGCCCACCTTTTATAGATTGTTTAATTTTTAATACATTAATTACTCCTCACCTACAATTGTACTCTACATTAGTTACATTTTTCTTCCTTTTTTGTACATTTTTCTACTTTTCTAGTGCTCTAATCATAACTTTCTAGCATGCCCACTATTTTTCATCCACCGACCTCTTTATGTGCGCATCCATGCGAAGAAGTACATAACCCATTGTGTCACATCCTAAATAGTTTCCTATGCCATTATATACCTCACATTATCTTGTGAAAACCTTATGCATGGTCTTTAATTTGAAAAAAAAATTCATTAGTTATTATCACCATCCTTTTTATTATCTATAACACATTTCTTTTCTAGCAAGCAATAATTTCATTACCAAACGCACTCTTACAGTTAGTTCATAATCAATTCACACCACCAACTAAATTACTTTTCGTGCATACTTGCAATCCACCCCCACTAAAAGTATTTGTGGTCCTCTTCACATGAGCACAAAAATATTAATCAACTTCCTATGCACAAGCGCACTTATTACAACAAAACACAAAACTAAATTGACAAAATATATGAATGATGAAAGCAAACACATGAAAAGTGAAATATAATATAAGTGGTAATACTACCTTAATACAAACACAAGAATAATTATTTATTCTAGGGTTTCATCCTAAACCCATTAAAGTAAATTGCAAATAAATTTCAATATAATGCCTACAATTGACGAACATCTAGTTCTAATATCTTCATTACTACAAATGGTCCTAACCAATGAAATTTGAGTTTCCCTGGGTGGTGCATAAAATTCAAATCATATAGAAGAACCATATTACCCACCTCAAATGTTTTATTCCTAATATGCCTATCATACCATGCTTTTTTTCTGTCCTTTTCTATCTTCTAGCTCTACCGAGTAATAACGCGCCTCTCATCCAACTACATCGGTTTATCAATGCATTCTTCAACAACTTTCTCATTAGTTATTCCTCCTCTGCACCCAATGCAAAGGGATGGTAACATAAATTCAATAGGAAATAAAACCTCTATACTAGATAACAAATGAAAGGGTGTGGCCTTATTCAACCTTTTATATGTTGTCCTATATGCCCAAATTATGCGGGAGCATCTCTCACCAAGGTGTTCAGTTTTATGTGTTGATATAATGTTGGTATGTGAAGATGTTCTAGGATATTTATATGTCATGTAATTTTCATCGAGTCATGATGTGATGTTGGATTCAATTCAAGTTTTCAAAAAATTTAAAAGTATATTTCCCTCTAAAAGCTCATCTTGAAATTTAGAGGAGTTTGAGCCATTCTCGGCTTATGTTGGAGTTGTTAGTGGTCATAATAGTTAGAAAAATATGTTTGGAGAGTAAGTACATATTTCTTAGAGTGATTTTAAGTCCATCTAATATAATATAACCATAAAATACTCTCGTTGTGTGTGAAAGATCCGTGTAAAGGCCATGAGTCAAAAAGGGAGTTAGCTAGGGTTCAAAACATTAAAGTGAGTGAACTAAAAGAAGATAATTCAAGTGTAAAGGTAGTTATTACTCCAAGAGATTGTTTTTATGAAGGAGTGGAAGGTATTACTCATGGGGAAGAGGAAAAAGAAAGAGAAAATGGACTAGGAAAACTCTATTTTGATGAAGGAGAGACTATATATGGCTAAGAACAATCAAGAAAAGACAATTTTTGTATGCAATAATTGAAAATCCTTGGTCTCTTTTTGGTCTCATTCACATTTGGTGTGTTATAATTCTAGAGTGTTATCTTGATGATTTCAAATATTAAAGGTTAATATTTTGCATGAATCATTCACAAAATGTGCTCAGATGTTATATATCTTTGTTCTGATATGTAACTTCTTGATTCTATGTCTTAAGGTTTTTGTGATTGAGTATTTAATGCTTATGAATGTTTATCTTGGTTACACAGAACTTACACTAGAGGATTAAGGATTGATTTAGAGGGAATATTTTAAATTTTGGTTTATAATTTTTCTCAGGATCATAAGGAAACATCAATCAGGGTTTGGAAGAAGGAAACCCTAGGTAAGTAATCAAATTTATTAAAAGATCCCGTAACTTGTATAAAAATTCATTATGATTTTATTAATCATTATGAATGATGTGAGAATCTTGGAAGGGGAGTATGTATTGATTAAATTTGACAATGGGTTTAGGAGTTGCATGTAATTCTGCGCAAGGCAAGAAAGTGAAAGTGTAATTGTAAGGAGTAAGGGACATACTTTTGACACCTTAGTTGATTGTAACATTAAATGGAAGTATGAACCTAGTGTACTGAGGCCATGAATCTATTATGACATTGTAAATTCAATTTTAAAAAGAAGGTAAAATGAATGATAATCTACGATACTATGTATTCGGGGACAATCCGGAAATTATAGAAAATGCTTGTTTATGTGGTTCTCAAACATTTTTGGTAAGATTGGTATGAAGAAATAGACATGAAAGGCATACAGTCCAAATTTGAAGCTTGAACACTAAGGATAATTAAATTTATACCTATTGATACCAAAAATGATGCACACTAACCATTGATTGAACCCTTTTCAACAACTCAAATTGAATCTATCAAAGAAACCTTCAATATACTCTACACTAGAGGATCCTTAAGAAAATCCTATAAGGGCCAAAACTACAAAAATATCAAACAATTATTCCATGGCTCCTCCAATCACCCTAATCTTTCTATGCACCTTTCATTCATTGTTATTCAATCCTCCATATGATTTAATAACAAAGAAATAAGCCACTTTCCTATTTTACTCAATCTGCCCTTAAGCCTTCTAGTTTGGCTTCTAGCTCAAAGCATGAAATTTTACTCTTTAATCCTCCTTTAACATCTCCACTTATATTCATTGTTCACACACCTCAACCAATCTTGGATTAACTATAAAATTGAATTCAAGAAATTCAAAGCATCAAATTTTACCATACTAGCTCAAAATGTCTTCTATCTCCCCTTAAGCAAAGTGTCATGGAATAGTCAAGATTATAATGATATAAAGGTGCTATAAATAAGTTAAGAGTTCTATTATCTTTCTTTCATGATCTTATAAGTTCCTACAAAAATTCAGAACCAATCTCCTTGATTTTTTCTCTTAACCTTACTTTTACTCTCTTAGTCTCTAAAGGCCTAACTAACCCAAACCAACTATGATTTCTTAAGTATTTTCACTTTCCTTAAGATTTAAAACATAAATAAGGTATTTTAGACCACTTATTAAGGTTTTCTTGAGGTCTGAGAAGTTATAAGTTTGAACTTTATATCTTGAACATCTTTCCTTTGTTTCTACACCTCTTGAATTAGGCTTCTAACCGTATTTTCGCACCTCTTCCTAGACTATCAAGGAATTAAAAAAATTCCACCCTTGGTTTGTCAAATTTCATCTTTAATCTCTCTTTATACCTTATTGGCGTGATTTCTACAAATTTTCACTTTAAAATTTGTTGGTTTGCACCTTCAATCACTAAGCCATAGTTTATTTCTAAATTAGCACTCCTAGAAGTCCAAGAGACCAAAAATAGGTATAGTTTGAGCATATTCTAACAAAGATATATAATAGTCTGAGCACATTTTATGAATGATTCATGTAAACTATTAACCTTCAAGATTTTAAATTATCAAGAGCATGCTCTAGAATTACAACACACAAAATGTGAATGAGAAAAATTTAGACCAAGGATTTTCCCATTATGCATACAAAAATTGTCTTTTTCTTGCATTCTTAGCCATATACAATCTCTCCTTCATAAATTTTTTTTTCCCATTACATTTTCTCTTTCTTTTTCCTTCCCCCACAAGTAATACCTTCTTATTGTTAATCAAAACACTATATTAGATGAATAAATTCCCTTAGACTTGAATTATCTTCTTTTATTTCAGTCAATTTCATGTTTTGAACCCTAACTAACTCCCTTTTTTCACTCATGGCCTTTACACATGATATTTCAAACACATGGAGAGTATTTTCCATTATTTTACATTACATGGACTTAAAATCACTCCAATAAACATGTAACTACTCTCTAAACATATTTTTCTAACTATTAGGACCACTAACAACTCCAACATAAGACAATAATGGCTCAAACTCTCGAATTTCAAGATGGCCTTTTTAGAGGAAACTACACTATTTTGAATTTTCTAAAACTTTCCTTCACTCCAACATCACATCACAACTCTAATGACACTTACATAACATCTTGACCTCCTATAACATCTTCACATTCAAAAATTAGACCAACACATCAAATCGAAAACCTTGGTGAGAGATGGTCCGCATTATCCTCTCGAGGGAAAGAAAATTCCCTGTACTTTCTTGTTTGGATGACTATGTCTTCAGATGTATCTACACATTTTCTTGCTTTTTTGGACTTTTCTTCCTCATTCTCACTACAAAAAAACATATCTTCTTTTTCTTCTTCATGTTTCCATCCATAATACTTGCACACACAAACATATCAAATACAAATGTAGATAATTATTCATCCTCTATTCCATATTTCATCAATTTATAGTACACTTCCTTCATGTAATCATCTTGTTCTTTTTAAAAGTCAACATTTTCTTATCTTTTTGCTTTCTCCCTATCATTCTTCACTAACTCAAAATTCCTTAAACTTTTATCTTATTATTATTTGTTTTTCTTTTCCCAAGAAATCCATTTTCTCTCAACTGTAACTTCCTTTTTCTCTTCATTTTCCATTTCACTAGACAAATTTGGAAATAGTTAATCTATTTTACTCAAGCAAAATTTATCTTCATGTTTCTTAAGCTCAACATTACTAGATTTCCACTCATTCTTGCTTGCTCCATGCTCAACAAATGCACTAGTAGAGTATTTTAGCACAATTTATAGGATTTCATTTACGAGACTCTTCATTATCGAGCAAACAATCATCAAATACAATCACCTTGTCTTCATTATTGGTTTGTATACCTTTTGGAGGATTAAGGAGATCTTTAATCATGTATATTTCCTCTCTCTCAACATGAGAGCATCTACTTTATCCATGGACTCATCTAACTTGGGCATGTCATATACATTCTCTTTAGAACATTCTTCACTTTCCCTACATGTTTGTTCGTAATTTTTGTAGGAGCATTCACTAACTTCCCATGTAACTTATTTATTCACTTCTTTGAAGGATATTCATTCTTATTTACTTGATACATTTAAGGGATTATAATCACCATAGTTAGGTACATCATCAAATATTTGACAAATCACTTCTTTACCTTTGAAATTGCTTGTATTTTCTTGATGAGTTTGTTCACTTGCTTGTAAAACTCTTTCATTCCATGCTTAAACTGGTTTTCCCATATTATATTGTTCTCTTGAACTAGTGTTTGCCTCATTCTTCATACATTATTGTAGTGCATTAACTTGATTTTTATCCTTGTCTTTCCATTTCTTTCTTGCCATATGATTTGGATGAGTTCTATTCTTCACATCAGTTGTTTGCTTGGATTTATATCTTGAACTTTGTTCCATATCAGCTCTATCTTCTCCACTAGTTTTTAGATTTGAATTGGAACTTTGGTAAACTTGCTCCTTGAATTATCATTAGGATTCACTATTTTTTCATTTCTTTTAAGCCATATAGGCATAATATAGTCATGATGTATGATCTCCCTCAAATGAATAACTTTGTGTTTGCTTTTAGTGTACTCATTTTTCCTCTTGGATTCACAAGAAGTGTCTTTCATACCTATTTCATAGTCTTTTACAACCTGAAAAATCTGATATGTCTTCCATATTTCATTGTTAGCATTCATTTCTTGCTCACTAGCACTTCCATTTTCTTGCAAATAGCTTTCCCAAGCCTTATAGAATGGAATTTTATCTACATAGTCCTCTTGTTTTATTCTATAATCTTACATTTTGTCTTCTTTTCCTTTTACCAATTGTTCTTGCATTATCCGAGCTTCATCTTCTTCCACATATTCTTCTTTTGAACTTGTTCTCATCCATTTTGAAGTCTTTTCCTTTATTTTCATCACTGTTATCTTCATACCTGTAAATACCCATTCAAACATATAGCTAAATAATAAAAATAGATCCCATAAGGCCCAAATGAGACCCTTATTCATCTTCACTTCCTTTCTTTCTATTTTTCATCATATTCTCTTCTCGTGTCACCACATTTTCATTTACTTTTTCATGAGTATCTTTCACTATTTCTTTCTTTATAGCCATTATATTTTGCCTCGATTCTTCTTCATGAGTAACCTGATATGCCACTTCACTTTCTTCTTCATCCTCTAAAATAAATTTTCTTATATTCCCAACATGATCTTGATCATTATATCTAACCTCTCAAACATGTCATTTTCTTCCTTTTGTTCTCTTTCTAAGAGCAACTCTTTCACTCTTGTACTTTTCCTCTCTTTATCATAGCTTCTTCCTTATTTCAATCCCTTGAATTTTCTGCCCATATCTCCTTTCAATATCTCCATGTGACCTTCACCCAAGTCTCTTTCACCTTGGTCTATTGGTCTCTTTAGGTCTTCACCTAGGTATTTTACACCCTAGTTTTTAGACAACTTTCTCTCTTAGCTTCTTAATCTTCCAATAATTCAACACTTCACCATATGTTAGGTACATACATGTCTAAAAATTGCTTGAAAATTTATTTAAAAACAATATTACGGAAAGATTCAATCATCGAAGAATTCAAAATACTAATAAGGTTTCAAGCATCAAAGCCCATCCTTCAAAACATAGCATTTTTATTGAAAGTTCAAGAAAAATTCACTCTTCAAATATATCAACAAAAAATATTCCTCTTCAAGGCTTAGCCACCTAAAATTTCATGTATTTGAGAAAAATATCAATACCTAAAAGTATTTTATAACCACCTTAAGTAATCTCCTTCTTACCTCTTTATCCTACAATCCAATCTTCTTTACCCCTGTAACTTATCCATTTCAATATTTACATATTTATGCACATCCCCTCTCATCTTTGGATAATAATAATGCTCCTCCAATTACAAAAAATTTTAACACCTCTAAATTGACCTCCTAACCCTCCACTATACTTATCTCTAATCACATTCTCGTGCATTGACACCTTTGATAAATATACTTTTTCTCCTATGAACAACATACCTTCTTGGAAAAAGTAATCCAACCTTGACATTCTATCCACATGCGTTGGTCTCATGCATACCTTCCACACTTTTTTAAAGTCTTAATTTTTCATGTATAACTCCTTCATGGTGTCAAAACCCATGACTTCATTGTGTATTTATTTCAATAACAACACTCTTATTCTCGGGAATTTAAAATTTTGTTGGAATTCCCACTTCTATTCTTCAAAAATGAATATATTTGTAGGAACTTTATCCACTTCATATGCCTCTAGTTCAAATTTTCTTGACTATTGATAAAATATAGTTCTCAATGATCCATAAACAAGATAAATTCACTTAGAAATAAGTAACGCCTCCACTTATTTAATGCTTATACAATTGTGTTAAATTGTTGATCATATATTGTGTATCTCATCTTGACATTATTTAATTTTTCATTGAAGTAGGCTATGGTATTCCCTTTTTATTCAAACTATTCCTATGACTGCTCCACTTGCATCATAATTGAATTTCAAAACTTTGTCAAAGCTTAGAAATTATAACAATGGTTGTGCTATAATCCTCTACTTCAATTCATGGAAGAAAAACTCTTCTTATTTTATCCAAAAAAACATTACAATCTCCCTTCATAGTCTATGTGATTTCTACACACACTTCAATGATTTTTCAATGAAATTCCTATAGTATGTTGTGAACCCATGAAAACTTCGTGCCTTATTCACATTCCTAAGTGATGTATACACAATTATTATGGGCATATTTTCTAGGTCCATTCATAACACATCTCGCGATATTATTGTTGGTTGGATATTTTGTCAATAAGAAATATGAGGTTCAACCACAGTACATAGGTTTAAATCCCTTCTCGAAGACAGGTGAGGCTGCCTATTTATTACTAATCTAAAACATGTAGAAATAACATATACAAAGTATTCACACTAATCTAACCATTGGGGTTGGGATAAAATCCCGAGATCCATATACACACGTTGGGAAGATGTTCTAATAAATGGACAGGGTCGGAAGTTATTACAATGGAAGAAACACAATGGAAAGGAAATGAGAGGAACGTATTTTCTTTCGAGTAAACACAGAGCACGAAATAATCATACGAGCTTTAGACCATAAATATAATGTTTGAAATGATTAGAATCATCAAGATGCTAAACAAAGAATAGCTTAAGATTATGAACATAAGAACAATATCTTAAGAAAGATATATCTCACAACACAAAGTTTGCAAAATAATATCAACTCCTATTCTTCAAATGATTAAAAGAAAACACAAAGTTTTTCTTCTTCACAATAGCTCCCAATATTCCAAAAATCTCAACCCTTTGGAATGTACACACATCCCTAATTTATAATAGAAAAGAGTAGAGAGAAAATAGGATAAATCCTAGAAAATAGTCTTTTAACGAGAGTCCTATTTTGCTTGACTCTCACGCAGGAGACCAAGTCAAAATTTGCTTCCTATGTGATGAAATAGAAATGAAAAAGACATGTCAATTTCAAGATTGAAATGACATGAAACATCAAGACTTAGTCTGAATCGTCATCTTTTTCTTCCTCATCTTTCCCTTCCTCCAACTGAGCCTGTTTGTTCTGAAATTCTTGGAACTTATGGATTATACCTTGCATCTCATTTTCGTCAGGTGTAGTGGAATGATCACTCAAGACTTCACATGTTTCGTGAGTGTCACTGGCACTACCGGGAAGCTTTCTCAATATTTTGTTGAGTTTTCTCAAGGCCTCCAAAGAATGTTCAATCTTCACAAACCTGTCGATGATTTCAATACCAAATCCGTGAGTTGGTTCATGCTGAATAGATTCTTGGATTTGTTTGAAAAGATCATCGGCTGATAGGATGCCCGAGTTTCCAACTGACACTTTTGCACAGATTTTTAACAGTTCTTCTTCCAGGTCACTCTTGCCATCGATCAACTGATCTCTTGATTCTCTCAATTTACCACAGGCTTTGTTGAGAATCTTTACCCTGAACCTGATGGCTTTGGTCAGCTAGAAATGCTTATCCACATGTGGGATGATGCCTTCTTCTACTAAGAGGCGTGATGGTATTTGCTTTAATACCTGGAGAGCTTCGAAAGTCAAATCAAGGTGTCTAATTTCTTGGGAGAAATCATCGTCCATATTTTCTCCATCACTTTGAATATTCCCCAAAGATTGATAGACTTCCACGGTGTCTTGAATCACTTCTTTCCCTGTTGGAGTAGCCTTTGGATCCATTCATCGACCACCCTTCCTTTTTTATTAATCTTCTCAATTATAGGCACTGATGAGAAATCGAATCCGACAGGGACAGAGGAAGATGGTATGGATTCAAGGGGTTTTGAGAGCTTAAGAAATACCTCAGTCAACTGCTCCACCTTTCCTTTAAGCTCATCTCTGTTGTCTTTTGTTTCCTTCAATTTCTGGCAAAGACGTTTGTGGCATCCCGTGCATCCTGTTGTGCTCCTTCTGTTGTCACTTCTCCTAGAGCCACCCTGGTTATCTGATAGTCAGAGGATGTTATGTCCTCTTTGGTTTTGTCAGTCGCAGGAGTGGCGATCTCTACAAACTTATGCCCCGAAGCGTCCACCAAAACCCTTGAAACTGTTTTGGGTTTCTTGGCTGATTTAGTAGTAGAAACCTTGAGTGAGCTAAAATCAAAGGCTGGTATGGGTACAATCACCTTCCTCTTCCTCAGAGTTTTCTCGAGTAGCCATTGAGGTGTGTCAGAGGGAGTTGCCATTATTGTAGAAGTTGGCATCATACTTTCAGGGGGAGAGGGATCCAATGGCGGAGTGGGGATAGTTACCAATGTGGTAGCAGATTCAATAAAAAGAGGCACAGGAGGGGGCATGTTGGTGATTACTTTGGTACCAGCAGAGAGGGGTGAGAGTCCAGAGAAAATGCTGGCCATGACTGAAGAAGTAGATGGGGAAAGAGGAGGTAGAAGTGGTTGTGAAGGAGGAAGCGCAGATCCGACTCCAAAGTCCTGGGATGCAAGAGATAAGGTCGCTTCAGTTGGACTTGATCGAGAAGATGGTGAAACTAGAGGCTAGCTTACTTCTCCTTCCAAAGAAATTTCTCCTATTCCTTGTGGTCCTGGTGATTCTGGCACATTCACCATTTCGATTAGAGTAACAATTGAAGAGATTTCTCGTTCTTTTCTCTTCTTGACAAACTTGACCTTTATAGGTCCCTTAGAAGATCTTTTATCTTTTCCCTTTTTGGAGGGTCCCACCTCTGAAGCAACCAACTTTGAAAAATTATCATCTTTAAAACTCATTCCCCAAGAGGTGAGCCATGCTTTGGTGTGTGCAAGAATCAGGGCTAATCTATCTGTAATGGAGGATTTCTCACTGAGAGACCAATCAATAGGTTGGAAAACATATTGATCTTCATTCAATCCATCATAGGAAAGATCCAGAATGCTTTCATTATCACTAGTAACTTCTGGTATGTAAGCGAGCTCAAGTTTCTGAATTTCAGCAAGTGTCAACCTTCTATGATCTTTTCTTCGGACAACAACCTCATCATGTAAATCAATCCAGATGTCTTCTATGCTTGGCATGTGCAAGTGCAGAGTTCCATATGACTTGAGGACTCCTCGAAAATAAAACCTATCTTAGGGCTTCATGTGCTTCTTCAACTTATCTTGAAGCTCATGGACAACGTTCTTGGCTTTCACCACCGTTGAACAAGTATATCTTCCAATAGAAATTGGGAAAGATACAGCGGCCTTGTGTTTACTCTGTTGGAACTTGTGAAAATCCAACAATTGCCTGACCAACTCCATCAGGATTAATTTGTCCCCTGGATATCGGGGCAGATGGAAAGGATCCCCTGGGTACATGACTACTCGAAGATATGTGAACTTCTTAAATTACAAGAAGACACAACCCCATTTTGAAACTTCAGCCCATGCTTCATCAGAGACTCTTGTTTTCCTCAGTTCGGGGCTTAACCTGTAGATGTTCTCGTAAAAGAAGGCATCGTTTACCCTTCTGAATTGGTCTTGAGACCCTTTTCTTGTCAGCTGAGGGAAATACTGATAAACATGCTCCACTGTCTTGTTTCCCTTGGTGTCCAACCCGGGATAATTCCTCATGCCGGCCGCTGCATAGGTGACATACGAGGACATATAAAACTTTCCGTAGATAGGACTATTGTCATTTGAGAATCTATCTCGTTATTGATAAGAGTACCCCAATCAATTCCCTGTTGATTCTTCTTAATAATGATCATGAACTGGTACATCCATCCTTGGAAAACATTTGATTTGGGGAAACCAAAAACCCGACTCAACAGAGTAATGATATCATTGATTTCCTGAATGAAATCACTTCTAGGAACAAGTCTTGGGAACCTGGAAATAGCCGGTTTGGCTTTGATTAGGAACTTCTTATTCATGTGCTTGATGCAATCCTCCTGATCATTGTCCCAATATTTTTGGGCTGACTTGAGATCCACATCTCCATATTCCTCAAAATTAGGCAGCTTGAGAAGGTCATCGAAGTAACCTCCGTCTAATTTGATTACAACTTCTCCCCCTGGTTTTTCATAGAATGAGAAGCAGAGTCATAATTCGAAGCACAGGCCAAGATGAACTCGGGGCACTGAGTGGACATAGGGAAGCCTGCTGCAAGAGGTAGGCCACTACCAACTATTGATTTCATCCATGGAGTTTGAGAAGGGCTCTTGACCCTATTCCAGAAATCCTCCATGTCTACATTTCGAGCTCTGTATCTCGGATGTCAAAATTACAGTCAATATAGGATGGAGACTCCACCTTCCTAAATTTGTACTTCATCCTCCAAGATTTTTCAGTCTTATCTTGTGATGGACCAGGGTCCGACATGAGGAATTTCGAAGGAGGAGAGTGTCAGAGATCAGAAGATGTTGAACACTACAAAAAACCTGACACACTAGAGATGCCAGAAAGGTGGAAAAACCCTACACACTGAGGAGGATGCCGAAGAGTTCAAAAAACTTGACACTTTGAGTAGGATGCCGGAGAGTTTGGAAAACGACACTTTGAGCAAGATGCTAGAGAGTTAGGAAAACTCGACACTTTGAGCGGGATGCCGGAGAGTTCGGAAAACCCGACACTTTGAGCGGGATGCCAGAGAGTTGAAAAACGACACTTTGAGGAAGATGCCGGAGAGTTTGGAAAACCCGACACTTTGAGTAGGATGCCGAGAGAGTTTGAAAAACCCGACACTTTGAGCAGGATCTTGGGAGAGTTAGGAAAACCCGACACTTTGAGCAGGATGCCGGAGAGTTCGGAAAACCCAACACTTTGAGCAAGATGCCGGAGAGTTTGGAAAACCCGACACTTTGATATTTTCCAATATAATGTGGGTTTTGAACACTAAAAGCACCCTATGAAACCTGAGAAGATGGAATGGGGTAATTTTTGAGTTAAAACATGTGGGTTTCATTCACCATTTATATCCCAAATGTATTTTTAATTACAATGACATTCCGGGGAATAAAATAAAGCGATAATTCCAAAGGGTAACCACGAAACACAACTTGATTTAGAAAACAACCCCCAAAATGGAAAAGATAAAAACCCCAAAACAACCCTGATAAGAAACTTGGAAGAATTCCTTACACAATTAATCCACAAAAACCACAAACAAAGAATGAAGAAAAATACCTTCAACCAGGACAAGGAATGATCAAAAATGAGCAATGCAATCGGGCACAGAGGCGAGTTTCAGGTTTCAGGGTCGAAGATGCATGCGCAAAAATCCACGAGGTAAAAAGTACGTCTGGTAAAAATGACATGGAAATCTGAATATATATATAAGAAAATTTGCATTTAATACACTTCAGTTGACACGTGCCAACTACCCGAAAACTCGGCATTAATGCCATGTCAGCATGCTTGGGATATCCGAGAAACCCGACACAAAGGTTTTTAGAGTAATTTAGGTTTCGGGTTGTGGGAAACAATCAACATGAAGCATGATGCTTGATGGCCCCGGAAACCCGAAACAAAGGAGTAAATCGGGCTTCGGGGATCGGAAGACATGCGACATGAAGCATGTTTTGATGAAGGCATGTTCCGATGCTTGGAAGGTCCGCAAACCCGACTCGCCTTACTTGATGTGGGTTTTGGGTTTCGGGGAACACACAACATGAAGCATCCAAAACACATGTTGTCTTGCTTGTGAAACCCGAAAACCTGATTATCTCTCTGAAAGGTAATTTTAGAAAACCAGCTTAAAAATTTCTTAGGGTTATCTGATTTTTTAGCGTAAACTCAAAAATGAGATAAAAACTAGCTCTAGTTAGGGACTTTCTTTATGATATCAAAGGAAGAGAACTCGAGAATCTCTCGGCTTTATCCATTGGGCTACGGAGTCGAAAATAAGAAAACCAAAAACAAAACAAAGAAAGAAAAAAAAAAGTAAACACATGACATAAAATAATGTATGTACAATGCAAAAGAGCGTCTTGCATTAATGATGGAACAACTTCAAATGTTGACCACTGAAAGGAAAAGGGAGTAACTCTCCATCAAGGTATGATAGATGGAAACTATTTTCACCACTCAGCTGATGAATCTTAAAAGGTCCTTTCCACAAAGAGTCAAACTTTCCATGCATTCCTTTCTACTCTCTCCTCTTATCCCAAAGCAATACCAGGTCTCCAATTTGGAAATGATGTTGCCTTGATTTCTTGTCAAAAATTTTCTTTACTTTTCTTTGATGGTCTATAATGTGATCAACCACCTTGCTCCATTCCTCCTCTAGCCTAGCTAGGTACATAACCCTTTTCTCGATAGAATTTTGAAAAGTCGCATCTTCGACTGCTTTGGCCAACTGTAAGGCTGGCAATTCTACTGAGATAGGAATCTCAGCATCAATCCCGTACAACACTTGGAAAGGAGACATTCCTATAGCTCACTTTGGGGTAATTCGATCAGCCCACAACACATCATACAATGCTTTGTGCCACGTCCTCTGGTTTTCATCTACTAGCTTTCTTATTATGGTAACCAGGTTCTTGTTGCTGGACTCAACTTGCCCATTGCCTTGGGGATAATAATCAGATGAGTGAGCCAGGGTGATGCCGAATCCATAGCAAAATTCTGTCAATTCATGCGATGAGAAATTGGAGGCGTTGTCAGCCACAATCTTGTGAGGCACACCGAATCTAACAATTATATTCTCTTTAAGGAACTTGCACATAGCTTCTGAGGTTGCTTGCTTGATTGGCGCGGCTTCCACCCACTTGGTAAAATAGTTTGTAGCAGTCAACACATAATTGTGTCCGGCACTAGAGGTAGGATTCAACATTCTAATGAAGTCAAATCCCCACTGGTGAAAAGGTTCTTCAATCACTACGGGCTTCAGGGGAAGAGCTACTAGCTTGGGACGACCAACGAAATGTTGACAAGCTTCACATTTGGACACCCTCTCTTTGAATCTCGAAAGAGAGTAGGCCAATAGTACCTAGCCCGTAGGATCTTATAAGCTATTACAGAGGATGAGAAATGTCCTCTGCATGCTAGGCTATGGAAGGATTCTAACAACTTTAACTGTTGTGATTTATCAACACAGCGTAGGAAAACACCATCAATACCTTTCTTGTATATTCCGTTATCCCACAGGAGGTATCTTGCAGATCTTAACTTGACTATCCTCTTATCCTTTTGGCTTAAATGTGGGGGCATTCACCATACGTCAGAAAGAAAGCAATGTCTGTGTACCATTCATCAGTTGTACTCACAAAAAGCACCATGGGCAACTTTGAAGAAGTATCTTCGGTCTTTTCACATTCTGCTTCAGCATGGTTTTCTATGATCAATTGGCATAGGCCCCTTCCTCATACCAACTTGGTAGGTCTGATGTCTAAGTCATACTCCTGAACTTTAGCTATCTAGGTACCTCATTGGCTCCCCAACTCTTGTTGAGTCAAAATGGATTTAACGGCAGTGTCGGGAATGAGAACGAGGGTATGGGAGTTCAGCACATAGTACCTGAAATGTTTCACCGCTCGTACCACTGCATAAGCATGCTTTTCAATTTGTGACATTTTTAGCTCATGTTCCTTCAATGGACAGCTCATAAAAGCAATGGGAGCTTCAATGCCCTCCCCGTTCTCCTACATCAGGATGGCCGACACTGTGTGAGCAGAGGCGTAGCTGTACATGATGAAATCTTTTTTGAAATTTGGACATACTAGGATAGGAGCGCAAGCAACTGCCCTTTTGAATTCATCAAATGCAAGCTTCCCTTCAGTACTCCATCGAAATGGGATTTTTCCTTTCATCATCCCAAGGATATCCTTAGTTTTATCAGCAAAATCAGGTATGAACCTTCTTAGGAAATTGACCTTTCCAAAGAATGAATGAACCCCAGTCTTACTTGTGGGTAGGGTAAGGCTCTGAATGGCTTTTACCCTCTCTGGGTCGATTTTGGTTCCTTCTTTAGTCACGATATGACCCAACAACTTTCCTTTGGTCACTCCAAACATGGACTTCTTGGGATTTAATGAAATCTCGTGATGCCTGCATCTCAAAAGTACTTGCTCTAAATGATCATAATGATCACTCCGTTTTTAGAAAAAATGGTCAAGTCATCCAAATATACTACTATGACTTTTCCCATCAGGTCTCTGAATGCCAAGTCCATAGCTCTCTGAAAGGTGGCTCTAACATTTATCAAGTCGAAAGGCATCCTCCTGTAAGCAAAGGTACCCCATGGGGTTGTGAAGGCCATCTTGTGTTGATCCTCCACAGTTACCTCAACTTGATTATATCCTAAAAATTCATCGAGCATGGATAGCATTTCTGATCTAGTAACAGTTTGTAGCACCTGATCCATGATAGGCAAGGGATAGTTGTCCTTCTACGAAGACTGATTCAGGTTCTGGAAGTCAACACAAATTCAGATTTTTCCATTCTTCTTCCTGACAGGGATGATGTTAGCAATCCAAGTGGAGTGATGGATTGGAAAAATAATTCTAGCATCTAACATTTTCTGAATTTCGCAAGGATAGTCCCTGAGATCTTGGGATTGTAATGTCTTTGCTTCTTCCTGTATGGTTTCACATCAGGCTTCAAAGGGATACTGTGTTGTACGTCTTTGGGCTTGAAGGATTTTAAATCTACATAAGACCAGGCTAAGACATCCATGTATCTCTTCAAGAGTGAAGTGAATTTCTCTTTCTCCTCAGGGGAACAACATTTTCCAATATTCACCATCCGAGGTTGATCAGACAAACCTAGATTGACTTGATCTACTTCGAGGAAGAAGCTCCTTCAACTTGTCTTTTGTTTTGAATAAAACGATCATGCTTGTCAAACAAACCCTCCAGAGAAACCAAACCTTTTGGTATCTTGTTGCCTTTAAGCTGGATAAACTCACCATCAACCTCTTGATATGGATCTGAGATAGTTTCATGGAAAGCTGATTCCGAACCTTCAAAGTATAGTTCACTAAAATTGTCAGCTTTTTCTAGAAAATCCAACACTTGTTGATCATCGTTGAACACTTGCCAATGAGCCGCATTATCTGGGATACTGGGATGGTACACAATCTTAATGGTATACGTATCTTGTTTGAACTGGGGATGTGGGAGAAGGAGAGATGCAGACATAGCCAAAGAATAAGCCTTGTCGTTATAATCTCTCAACACCACCTTAATGGAGAATGCATCAAAGCATTCTATAGTATCCCAAACTTTGTTCCTGTAATGTCTCAAGCGATCATTTTTTACTTGATAGATTCCCTTGACCTGGTTGACAATCAGCTCCGCATCCCCTTGAACCTTGAGATTTTGAATTCCCTTCTATCTGGCCATTTCTAATCCTAGTAACAGAGCTTCATATTCATCGTGTTATTAGTATTATCAAACTGTAATTTGAAAGAAGAGGGGAAAATCTTAGAATTAGGAGATATAAGAACTACACCAGTGCCCGATCCGGTGGTTGAGTAGCTACCATCGAATTTGAGGGTCCAAATAGCATTAGGATCTTCTTTCTTAACATCCCACACTGGTATCTCCGAGGTCATGAAATAATTTCCAAAGCTAGCATCTTGAAAATATTTGAGCCTTAGGGTCATCTAATTTAGTTACCAAATACATCTCCTGAGGCTCGGGATGGGGAACATGATAAACCCCACCGACTGGGATCCTTTCCTTGGTCCAATCCATATTAATCTCTCCTCCAATGTCTTTACAAAAACCTCTACCCAAGAGGATACCGTAAGCTGCAGGATGTCAGCAACTAGAATGGTCATTTTCACTCTCTTCTCTGGGAAGGCAACGAATGCAAACTGTGCATCTTTGATTTGACCAATCAAGGGAACTTGTTTGGTTTCCATGGAGTAACACCGTCCATATGACTTAGTTAGAGTAAGCCCAAGGGCATGGGCTACTTTTGCGGGCATAACATTGTTGGAGGCCCCTGAGTCGATGATGCAATTGTTGAGTTTAAACCCATTTATTAGCAAAGACAAATAAAATGGTTCAATCTTTCCTGAAGAAGAAGCAGAGGTCAAATTGTTCTGAGGTGGGGGTTGAGTAGGATTTGGAAGAAGACCTTTTGAAGGTGGGGGAACAACTACTTTACTTCTAATGAATTTGGCAAGTTTTTCGAACTGTTCAGGATTTGACTGAAGGTATTCTGCTTCTGACATTTGGATTTTGGTTCTTTTTGCATGATCGATAATGTCAAAAGTGTATAAGAAGGGGTGATGGTAGGGTCAGTTCTAATCACATGAGCTTGAGCTGAGGCACTGACCTTAGGAGAAAGAGAATGAGGAGAAGTTACCTTTTTGGTGACTTCTCTTTCAGTTTGTGCTGAAATAGGAGTACCTCTCTTAACTATGGCTATGGGAGGTTCCTTGTTCTTCTCCTTGGGGTTTTCAAGAGGTTTTCTTAGATTCTGAGATTGGGATCAAGTAAAGACAGAAAATGACTGACCATCCGGTGCACATTCATCTTCTTTGTATTCCAAATACCCAATGCTGGAGTCGCCAGCCGAATCGTCATAAGACTCATCAGCATATCCTGAAGCTTCAAAAGCCTCAGGGGAATCTTGTTCTTCTGGTTCTTCCTCTTCTTCAACTATTTCTACTACCGCATTAATAGGAGGAGCTTCAATTGCTAGCCTTGGTTGAGTAGGAGTTAACCACGGCATGTCCCTTGCACGTGCACCATTGTTTTTATTGAAATTCCATCTAGGGATATCCCGATACGAAACATTGCTCACCTGCTGGGACATTTGCTTTTTTAAAGCAATCAAATCATTAGCCATTTTTTGAATCATAGGATCAGTATTACCTTGGGAAGAACCTAGATTTTTAGCTTTGGGTACATCTTTTCTGATCCTTCCACCAAAATGAGATCATCCTCTATTTCAATAGTTGTTGACTGAGCGATAGCCAAATCTAGGATAACCGACCTTCTTAATAAAAATATCACATCGGGAGGTTGAGCATTAATGAAGAACCATTTCTGATTTTCTGGAGTTGGTACAACTATTTCCAGAATCTTTTGGATAAACTTATTAAACTTTGCCACAAAGTCCCACATGGGTTCATGAGATTCCTCCTTCATATGGGTAAGTTGTGTTAACAAAGCATGAGAATCTTTGGCTAGTTTGAAACACGCTTGAATCTGGTCCTCATGGTAGCCCGGTTTGTGATGCATGAATTCGAGAAGGTGGTAAAACCATTCAGCTCTTTGCACGTGTAATGTTTCAACAAAAAGTCAAACAGAGACATCTTTGTGAGCTACGCCAAGGATGCCGCACGCTACAAAGAAAGGTGCAATGTGTTCATCAGGATGCTGCTTCTCGTCGCCATTAAACTTGGGAATTTTTTTACGTGATCCATGTGGTAACTCATGCAATGGTGGAGTTAAAGAAAGAGGACCAATAGTTGCACCCCAAGGCACAGGTTGTGTTGCCATCCTTCTGAAAAGAGTGTGTATAGGGATCGAGTGTCGACAAGAGTAGCACACGAAAAGTTACAGATGCTTCCCGTTCTACGGGATCTGGTTTCTCCAAATAGGCGAAGAACTTATGGTTCGGTTAGAAATAATGTTGTTGGGGGAAAGGCTGAAATTGTGTTGTTGTAGCAACTCAAAGAGTGGATCAATTTCACCTCGGGCTCGGCGGGACCGAGTGAAGATCTTTCTGGCCAGCTTGAACCGGGAAAGAGACCTTGTTGAAAATAAAGAAAATACGGAGTCATTAGACACCAAGAGGATAAGATTTACACTATAAATCCGTAATCCCCAGTGGAGTTGCCAAAAACTGTTGGTTGGATATTTTTTCAATCCAAAATATGAGGTTCAACCACAGTACATAGGATTAAATCCCTCCTCAAAGACAGGTGAGGCTGCTTGTTTATTACTAATCTAAAACATAGTAGAAACAATATATACAGTATTCACACTAATCTAATCATTAGGCTTGGGATAAAGTCCCGAGATCCATATACACACATTGGGAAGATGTTCTAATAAATGGATAGCGTCGGAAGTTATTACAATGGAAGAAACACAATGGAAAGGAAATGAGAGGAACGTATTTTCTTTCGAGTAAACACAGAGCATGAAATAATCATACGAGCTTTAGACCATAAATATAATGTTTGAAATGATTAGAATCATCAAGATGATAAATAAAGAATAGCTTAAGATTATGAACATAAGAACAATATCTTAAGAAAGATATATCTCACAACACAAAGTTTGCAAAATAGTATCAACTCCTATTCTTCAAATGATTTAAAAGAAAACACAAAGTTTTTCTTCTTCACAATAGTTCTCAATATTCCAAAACTCTCAACCCCTTTGAATGTACACACATCCCTAATTTATAATAGAAAAGAGTAAAGAGAAAATAGGATAAATCCTAGAAAATAGTCTTTTAACGAGAGTCCTATTTTTCTTGACTCTCAAGCAACAGGAGACCAAGTCAAAATTTTCTTCCTATGTAACGAAACAGAAATGAAAAAGACATGTCAATTTCAAGATTGAAATGACATGAAACATCAAGACTTATTCTAAATCATCATCGTTTTCTTCCTCATCTTTCCCTTCCTTCCAGCTCAGAGCTGTTTGTTAGAAATTCTTAGAACTTACGGATTATACCTTGCATCTAATTTTTGTCAGGCACAGTGGAATGATCACTCAAGACTTCACATTTTTTGTGAGTTTCACTAGCACTACCAGGAAGCTTTCTCAATCTTTTGTTGAGTTTTCTCAAGGCCTCCAAATAATGTTCAATTTTCAAAACCTTGTCAATGATTTCAATACCAAATCCATGAGTTGGTTCATGCTAAATAGATTCTTGGATTTTTTGAAAAGATCATCGGCTGATAGGATGCCTAAGTTTCCAATTGACACTTTTGCATAGATTTTTAACAGTTCTTCTTCCAGGTTGCTCTTGCCATTGATCAAATGATCTCTTGATTCTCTCAATTTACCATAGGCTTCGTTGAGAATATTTACCCTGAACCTGATGGCTTTGGTCAGCTGGAAATGCTTATTCGCATGTGGGATGATGCCTTCTTCTACTAAGAGGCGTGATGGTATTTTCTTTAATACCTGGAGAGCTTCGAAAGTCAAATCAAGGTGTCTAATTTCTTGGGAGAAATCATCGTCCATCTTTTCTCCATCACTTTGAATATTCCCAAAGATTGATAGACTTCCACGATGTCTTGAATCACTTCTTTCCCCTGTTGGAGTAGCCTTTGGATCCGTTCATTGACTACCCTTTATTTTTTATTAAACTTCTCAATTGTAGGCACTGATGAGAAATCAAATCCGACAGGGACAGAGGAAGATGGTATGGATTCAAGGGGTTTTGAGAGCTTAAGCAATACCTCAGTCAACTGCTCCACCTTTCCTTTAAGCTCATCTCTGTTGTCTTTTGTTTCCTTCAATTTCTGGCACAACACGTTTGTGGCATCCCATGCATCCTGTTGTGCTCCTTCCGTTGTCACCTCTCCTAGAGCCACCCTGGTTATCTGATAGTCAGAGGCTGTTATGTCCTCTTTGGTTTTGTCAGTCGCAGGAGTGGTGATCTCTGTAAACTTATGCCCTGAAGCATCCACCAAAACCCTTGAAACTATTTTGGGTTTCTTGGCTGATTTAGTAGTAGAAGCCTTGAGTGAGCTAAAATCAAAGGCTGGTATGGGTACAATCACCTTCCTCTTCCTCAGAGTTTTCTCGAGTAGCCATTGAGGCGTGTCAGAGGGAGTTGCCACTATTGTAGAAGTTGGTATCATACTTTCAGGAGGAGAGGGATCCAATGGCGAAGTGGGGACAGTTACCAATGTGGTAGCAGATTCAATAAAAAGAGGCACAGGAGGGGGCATGTTGGTGATTACTTTGGTACCAAGAGAGAGGGTGAGAGTCCAGAGAAAATGCTGGCCATGACCGAAGAAGTAGATGGGGAAAGAGGAGGTAGAAGTGGTTGTGAAGGAGGAAGCACAGATTCAGACTCCAAAGTCTGGGATGCAAGAGATAAGGTCACTTCAGTTGGACAGTCAACAGATGGTGAAACTAGAGGTTGGCTTACTTCTCCTTCCAAAGAAATTTCTCCTATTCCTGGTGGTGCTTTGGTGATTCTGGCACATTCACCATTTCAACTGGAGTAACAATTGAAGATATTTCTCGTTCTTTTCTCTTCTTGACAAACTTGACCTTTATAGGTCCCTTAGAAGATCTTTTATCTTTTCCCTTTTTGGAGGGCCCCACCTCTGAAGCAACCAACTTTGAAAAATTATCATCTTTAAAACTCATTCCCCAAGAGGTGAGCCATGCTTTGGTGCGTGCAAGAATCAGGGCTGATCTATCTGTAATGGAGGCTTTCTCACTGAGAGACCAATCAATAGGTGGGAAAACATATTGATCTTCATTCAATCCATCATAGGAAAGATCTAGAATGCTTTCATTATCACTAGTACCTTCTGGTATGTCAGTGAGCTCAAGTGTCTGAATTTTAACAAGTGTCAACCTGCTATGATCTTTTCTTCGGACAATAACCTCATCACGTAAATCAATCCAGATGTCTTCTATGCTTGGCATGTGCGGGTGCAGAGTTCCATATGACTTGAGGACTCCTCAAAAATCAAACCCATCTCGGGGCTTCATGTGCTTCTTCAACTTATCTTGAAGCTCATGGACAAGGTTCTTGGTTTTCACCACTGTTGAACAAGTATATCTTCCAATAGAAATTGGGAAAGATGAGCTGACCTTGTGTTTACTCTGTTGGAACTTGTGAAAATCTAATAATTGCTCGACCAACTCCATCGGATTAATTTTTCCCTTGGATATCGGGGTAGAGAGAAAGGGTCCCTTGGGTACATGACTACTCAAAGATATGTGAACTTCTTAAATTGCAAGAAGACACAACCCCATTTTGAAACTTCAGCCCATGCTTCATCAGATACTCTTGTTTTCCTCAGTTCGGGACTTAACCTGCAGATGTTCTCGTAAAAGAAGGCATCGTTTACCCTTCTGAATTGGTCTTGAGACCCTTTTCTTGTTAGCTGAGGGAAATACTGATAAACATGCTCCACTGTATTGTTTCCCTTGGTGTCCAATCCGGGATAGTTCCTCATGCCGGCTGCTGCATATGTGACATACGAGGACATATAAAACTTTCTCGTAGATAGGACTGTTGTCATTTGAGAATCTATCTCATACTGATACGAGTACCCCAATCAATTCCCAGTTGATTCTTCTTAATAATGATCATGAACTCGGTACATCCATCCTCGAGAAAACATTTGATTCTGTGGAAACCAAAACCCGACTCAATAGAGTAATGATATCATTGATTTCTGAATTAAATCACTTCTAGGAACAAGTCTTGGGAACACTGGAAGCATCGGTTTGGCTTTGATTAGGAACTTCTTATTCACGTGATTAATGCAATCCTCCGATCATTGTCCCAAGATTTTTGGGATGACTCGAGATCCACATCTCCATATTCCTCAAAATTAGGCAGCTTGAGAAGGTCATCGAAGTAATCTCCATCCAATTTGGTTACAACTTCTCCCCTCCCGGTTTTTCATGTAACAAGAAGCAAAGTCATAATTGAAGCACAGGCCAAGATGAACTTGGGGCACTGAGCGGACATAGGGAAGCCTGCCGCAAGAGGTAGGCCACTGCCAACTATTGATTTCATCCATGGAGTTTGAGAAGGGCTCTTGACCCTATTCCAGAAATCCTCCATGTCTACGTTTCCGAGCTCTGTATCTCGGATGTCGAAATTATAGTCAATATAGGATGGAGACTCCACCTTCCTGAATTTGTACTTCATCCTACCAGAATTTTTAGTCTTATCTTGTGATGGACCAGAGTCTGACATAAGGAATTTCAAAGGAGGAGAGTATCGGAGATCAGAAGATGTTGAACATTGCGGAAAACCTGACGCACTGGAGATGATGGAAAGGTGGAAAAAACCGACACACTGAGGAGGATGCCGGAGAGTTCGGAAAACCCGACACTTTGAGTAAGATGCCGGAGAGTTTGGAAAACCCAACACTTTGATCAGGATGCCGGAGAGTTTGGAAAACCCGACACTTTGAGCTTTTCCAATATACTACGGGTTTTGAACACTACAAAGCACCCTGTGAAAGCCGAGAAGAGGGAATGGGGTAACTTTTGAGTTAAAACATGCAGCTTTCATTCACCATTTATATCCCAAACATATTTTTAATTACAACGACATTCTGGGGAATAAAACAAAGCGATAATTCCAAAGGGGTAACCCTAAAACACAACTTGATTTAGAAAACAACCCCAAAATGGAAAAGATAAAAACCCCAAAACAACCTTAATAAGAAACTTAGAAGAATTCCTTACATAATTAATCCACAAAAACCACAAACAAATAATGAAGAAAAATACCTTCAACCAGGACAAGGAATGATCAAAAATGAGCAATGCAATCGGGCATAGAGGCGAGTTTCGGGTTTTGGGGTCGAAGATGCATGTGCAAAAATCCATGAGGTAAAAAGTACGTCTGGTAAAAATGACATGGAAATCCGAATATATATAAGAAAATTCACATTTAATACACTTTAGTTGACACATGCCAACTACTCGACAACTCGGCATTAATGCCATGTCAGCATGCTTGGGATATCTGGAAACCCGACACAAAGGTTTGTAGAGTAATTCAGGTTTCGGGTTGCGGAAAACAATCGACATGAAGCATGATTCTTGATGGCCGCGGAAACTCAAAACAAAGGAGTAAATCAAGCTTGAGGGATCGGAAGACATGCGACATGAAGCATGTTTTGATGAAGGCATGTTCCGATGCTCGGAAGGTCTGCAAACCCGACTCACCTTACTTGATGCGCAGGTTGGTTTCGGGGACCACACAACATGAAGCATCCAAAACACATGTTGTCTTGCTTGTGAAACCCGAAAACCCGATTATCTCTCTGAAAGGTAATTTTAGAAAACCAGCTTAAAAATTTCTTAGGGTTATCTGATTTTTTTGGCATAAACTCAAAAATGAGATAACAATTATGAATCCCAAATATACCAAATCTTCCCACATAAAACTATAGTTATTTATGTTCACCATTAAGTTCTCTTCTTGTAAGCGCTCATCAAATTTCATAGATGATCCAAATAGTTTTCTCTTATTTTCCGAACACCAATATATCATCGAGATATAACATCACAATGTTTCCAAGGAATGGGTTCAAAATTCATTCATCAACCTCACAAATGTGCTTAGGTAATTTTAAAACCCAAATAGCATAACTAACCATTAAATACAAGCCTTGATTTTTCTTGAATGTTGTATTCCACTAATATCCTTATCTAATGTGAATTTTGTGTAACCAATCTTCAAGTCTATCTTTAAAAACATTATGCAACACTAATGCAATCCATCAGATCTTCATCCTTGGTAATGTAGAACTATACTTGATTGAAATATTTTTGATTGATCTAGAGTCAACACCCATGCGTCATTCCCGCCCCTCCTTTTGTGTTAGCACTACATTTACTACATAAGGGCTAAAAATTAACACACTAGTCATGTATGTAGCAACTCTTATAATTGTCTTTGCACCTCTTAATTCTACTTTTGAATCATCCTATATGGTTTTTAATTTAACAAAATTTACACTTTGGTATCAAGTGAATCGATGAATAATAATGCATACTAGTAGTAATCCTTGTGGAAATTATTTTGTCACACTATTTACAAATTCATTTTATACTCAGCGCACTTGACATTGGACTTTATCTAGTTTGCATAATCCCCACACCCTTATTTTGGCACAAGTGCATAGAATGTTTTCTCCTCTTCCACTTCTCACAATAATTCCTTCCCCTACATGACTATAACTCTTGCGCAAACCCCATTATACACTTCACCTTCATATTTTTCCTTCAACACTGAAAAGTTAAACTTTATTTAATTTTTTTAATGGGAATAAAATTCATGAGCCCATCGCAAAAAAAAATTCCCATCATACTTCCATGGTATTCCTAGAAAAATATGGAAAACATCTATTGACATCACATCACACAACACTTCATTGCAATAATTCTTGATATGCAATAGTTACCCATCTACAACCATGAAAATTTTTAGGGATTGGGATGGACAATATTCTTTATCCCTAAATTCTCAAGAATTTCATTGGAAACAATATTTCCCATGCTTCCAATAATGATAATCATCTTGCAACACTTTCCTCCCAAATTACATACAATTTTGAACAAACTTTTCCTTTGCACATGCTCATTTTCTCTTTCACATTCTTCAATAAAAGTTTTATTATCATTAGATATTCTTCATGCTATGGTCATTTAAAATGCTCTATGGATCCTACAGATTCCACATCTCCATTTAATATGTAGTGTCCACTTTCCTTTGCCACATTTTGTTACTAATCATGATATCATGTAGACTATGACGGATATTTTATAGTTTGATTCAAGTATGGTGTTAGATGTCGATCCTAGATTATTGTTGAATTTGATTATATATAATGCATGGTGATTATTAGAGACACTAATATGTGGATGATTATATACTATTGCCATGGATGTTTAATCGAAGTTATTCAGACGTGTGATTTTGGAGATTATGAATAAACCTAGAAAAGGAAAATTATTTGATGATGACATAGTTGTCAATATAAATTGTAAATGATTTCGTTGATTGCCTTGATGAATGTTATGATTCATATGTATAGATGATTTCATGATTATATTATATACTAATTTTTGACGTTCTAATATGGCCACGAGGCCAAAGGAGGTATTTTTGTTTTGCAGGTTTAAAAATATCACAACAAAAGATCGGTGGATCGGAGATTAACGAGAATGGAATCTGGGTGAATTCAACATGATCACCATGGCAACTTGTTTTTTGTGTGTGTTGTATTTTGTTAGGGATTCCCATGGGGGATTACCTTTACATGTGACCATGGGTTTGTGTATTTTATTGATGTGTTTCCTTTTATTATTGTTGTATGTATTTTATTAAGTAATGTGTTCATTTCCTTTAAATTAATTAAAATTGTGATGGATTAATGTGGGAATCATATAGTTAAAATTTAAATAAATTAAATTGGGATATGGGAAGTAATTATAAGAGTTGATGGCTGTTGTATTTAATGTTGTAAGAGCTTTTGTAAGTCAAGTTTGGAGTATGAAATACTCCACCTCCATAGAAATTCAAATTTGACCTTGGTGGCTGGTTTTGGAGACTTGTGGGACAAGTAAAACTTGTCTCATGCCTCTAAATTTAATATACCAACCATACTTATGGATAAAGATGTGATTTGTGACTTTTAAATGCATTTTATTCATCATGTTTCTTGTTTTGGATTGCACTCTCTTACATTTTATTAAATAGTTGTCCCTTGAGGTGTGGGCTCTTTTGGAGTGTGTAAGTTAATTTTTCATTTCATTTATTACACTTAGGAGAATGGAATTTTGTCTTTTGTGTTTGAATTGGAGGATGTGTGATGTGGAATCCTCCATGGATCCACATCATCCTCTTCTCTCTCTCTCCTATTTAATTCAAAATGTCTTCTTGTTTTGGGTTATTGAACCTTTTACATTCTTTCTTGCGGCACTTTTTCTTAAGGGAGCTCTGGTTTTGAAGGAAGTTTTGGAGATAACTTTGTATGCTTGGGAGATTTCTAGTTTGGACTGTGTTTTGCATGCATCCTTGGGCTCATTTTTTTGTGATTAGAGCTCTTGTTGATTTGGAGGAAATTGGAGAGCATTTGATACTTTGGCACTACTATTTTGGGACTGTGTTTTTGACATTCAAAGCTTGTTGTGTGGATAAAATCCTTCCATGGAGAGGTAGGATTTTATTTCTTCCTTATTGCTGTTATTTTCTTATTGTGTTGTGTGTATGGTGCATGCATTGTTTTATTTGTTGGCTAGTTGGGTAGACAGCCTTAGGAATGGTATAGGAGAAGGCTATGGGGAATTATTGTTGGGGGGCATAAGGGAAATGCCATGGGCATCATAATTTTGTGGAGGGAGTTTTGGGTTTAAGATCCACCTAGGAAAAGAAACTGCTTGCATTTCTTACTCTTGGGGGGCATAAGGGAAAAAATTTGGCGGGGCATAAGGAGGGGTTGGGAGATATAAGGTTTATGGGTTATGATATGTTATATTGGTGGTATGATTATTTGGTGGATGCCCAATTCCCAATTGGGAGGTATAAGTAGCTTCCCCCATAGTCCTTGCTCCTTTAGCTTACAAGATCAAGTGTAAGTTCTGTTTTGATATGTTTTATATGCAGTTGTGAACTATTGTTTTCTTTTGGTGTTTCATTGTGTTTTAAAAAGAAAATGTGTATGTGAAAGAATGTTGTTTGTGGAATCTAGTTGTTGCCATGGTTGAATTGCACCTTTTTTTGCATCTTGGTTGGGGCTCGGGGGCCACGATGAAGGAAGGCTTCTCCTTTCATTGGATGTCTTGGTTGGGTGGAGAGCATTTCCTTTCCCCATATTTTGTTGTGATCAACTTGGAGAAAGAGAAAATGTGCATGTTCTTTATTCCGGAGTAATGGAAAAATATAGTTTGACAGTCCTTTGTGGAAACAAATTGATTTGTAATCCTTTCCCATGTGATGTGGATGAAATTATAATATGCATTTTGTGAAGAAAGATGTATGTAAATTTATTATGAAGTTATATTTTGAAATGTGAAAGACACTTACATTCTGCTCGTACATTGGAAAGAAATAAATTATATGTTGTTATTGGTTTCCAACATTTAAATATGTAATGTTGTTCAATTGAAGTCAATAAGAATTGCAAGTTTAGTTCTCCTTTGCATTCTATAAAAAAATGGAAATATCAAATTCGGATTGGAATCTTATTTAGAAAATGGAAAAGGAAGAAATGCATGTGGAAACAATGTTGTATTTTATACTTTTGGAGTTGTGTAAAAATGAAAGTTAGTAATTGATTTTGATTTAGAATGGTTTGTTGTAAACAACTAAATGCATTGGATTAGTTTAGAAAGTTTATGCCACACTTAAATGATAAAATTGACAAATACATCCTTTTAAAATTTGATCACTAACATTGTGACTTTAAAAACGGTAAACCTAAAAAAATGCATAGTTTGGACCAGCGTTTAATAATCAACTTGGAAACCTTAAAATCCAACATGATATACTAGTAATGAACTCCAATTGACAAGACGATTTAAGAGAGTAACTCGAACCATTGAAAATTTGAGCTCAATCTTTTCCTCAACCATTTTTTGTCATTTTTTGGACAAAATTCCAAATTGGAATCAACTGAAAAAAATTGAATTTCCTAAAACACTCTAAACTCTCCCTAGACCGATCCTCCATGTCTTTTTGACATTTTGAGTGAAGGAGGAGATCTAATTTAGTAAAAATTGAAAGTTGGAAACTTGCCAGTTGGCTAATTAAAGTCCAGCAGATCCTTTTTACAAAATGGACCCCTTAAAACTTATCAAAAAGTAAAATTGACGTTTTTTGTGTAAAGAGGGCATCGAGATCTTTCCAAGAAGTCCTCATTTTCCAAAAAATGAGTTCCCTAGAAAAATTCATGGCACTTTGAAGTTTTTGTGACTTGGTGGGAAAATTTTCCTGGCGGGCCCGTAACCCAACAATTTCCCATCATTTTGGCCTTAGAAAATTTTTGCAAAAAAATTTGGTTCGGGAAATTTTTTCCTTTTTCCTCCACAAGCCCACAACCAATTAGAGGCTGCCACATGTCCTCACGAGGCGGTGGCAGAGGCGCAACATATTTTAAACCTTTGATCTTTATAAAATTTGAAAAAAATTCCAATTATCCCCACCGGTCTACAACCAACCAGAGGGCGGCATGAAGCACCTTGGGGGTCGGTGGAGGAGGGAGAACTCCATCATTTTTGGAAAAATTTTCTTTGGCAAAAATCACCGAATCACGCCGCCACTGCACCCTCCTTGTCTCTTATCCTGCGGCGATTTGTAGCGTGCCACGTTTCCCCTAGCAGACCCGCGAGGGTGCGGAAGCCAAATTGGCTTTTCTCCCATTGGGAAAAATGCCCCAAACTCTCCCACCACCCCACCCTTCCTTCCCTATTTCCCGGCATCGTCACTTCGGCCACCACGTGTCCCTAGAGGACCCACGGAAGCGTGGGATTTTTATTGACTTTGCGCCCGTGCAATGGAAAATTTATTAAAGCCACCCCGCGACCCACCAACCCGCCAAAGGGGATTTCCCCTCCTCTTGACATGTGTCCCCTTGGGGAAAATTTGACCCCTAGACTTTGCTTGCTCATATCTTGAGTTTCTAGAGGATTTAGGACGACTTATTTACATCACTGGAAAGGTGAGAAAATTTCCTATCCATTGGGAATGGTTTAGGGAAATTTTGAAGCGTTAAGAAGGAAAAACATCCAGTTGAAACTCTGAGCCTATTAGAGAGTTGGGTATGGGGGAAAATTGCTCCCTGAACCTAACTAAAACTTCTAGCCCTAAGTTTTGGACCTTGTGACCTCTAAGAATTGTTAATAAAAGAGAATTTTGTTCTTGTGGATTTGAGTTGTTATGGAACCTATTAGTGGTAGTTGTTACCTAGCAACCTGGTTGTAGACACTCCTAATCAAGTTTTGGGAGTGGGTAGGTGAGACCTTGCTCTGTTGACTTTACTTATGTGTTATTTTCCTCACTATAATTTAATCCTACTCATGTATTTGATCTAGTGGAAATTAAATACCTTGGGTATTTAATTGTTTTGGGTCCCTTAACCCTAAAATTTAATCACAAAATCTTTAGCTAAAATGTCAATGAAATTGGTAATTAAATTAATCCTTAGAGAGTTTTAAGCTAGGTGTGGACTGTTACATTTATTGATTTATAATGTGAAATCAGTAACCATTATAATGGGAAAGGTTATCAATTGAATTTATTTGTCTTTGAGACTTTGGTTGTCAACTCCTAACACCTTTAAAAAAAAAAAATTATTCCATAATTTTCTAACTAAACCTAGGTGGTTCATGGTTCTCAAGTGGGTTGTTTTAGCGGGCATTACACTTAGTATCGAGCAAGTGGTTCAAAAGCTTAGACCATTGGGAACACTAGAAAACTTGAGACATGAACTATAAACCTATCACACTTTTGAATCTAAGGAAAAAAACTTGTTGAAAATTGAAGAAGAAATAAGTATGAAGAAATATCACAATACTCTGTTTATTTAAACTGCTAGAATTAAAATGATGATAAAATAATAATAATTTGTTTGAGTTGTGATTTCTTAGTGACATTTTGTCTAAACCCAGAGTAACTAAGAATGTTAGATTAAATTGATTTTTTGAACTTCTAATATAATGGAAACTTGGTTCCCTTTTGAAAATGTGTTGTTTTACAAGCATTAAAACTTGATTCAATTGTATGATGCATTAAGCCCTTGTTAAGACCCTTCCTTGTTGGAGTTGTTGGAATGATGAGTGGAATGGTGTGATTCTTGTAGTTGGACAATAGTGGTTGTGTTCTGGGTTATGAAGAGTTATCTGAATTTGTTTAGAGCTTCCTTCCTTGAGTGGTTAAGAAAGAGGGTTTGGTTGTCATTTTTCCATGTTGTTACCTGTATGCGAGGGTGGACACTAAGTCTGGGTGTCATCTAGGACCCATTCCTATGTATATGTTCTTGGAACTAACCTCAAGGAAAAGTACCGTATTGGTGGCCATGAAAGGCTGCAGAGTGAATGTGGTGTTAAATTTTGTGTTTTACTTTCGTAATCTTGTGTATTTTATCAAGGACTAGCATCTTATTTTATGTTTGGATTGAAGAAGCTCTAAGGATATTTTATTTATTTATAATTCTTGCAAGAATTTTTCCAACTTTGTAATATGGCTACTTAGCCACTTTTATTGATTGTCGATATTTCTCTAACTATATTTGATTGATGACTCGGAGCTCATGATGTTGTTGGCTACTTGGCTAAATGTTACGTGGTTTCCTTCTTGTATGATTGTTGAGTTGGTTCTATGCTTCATGTATGGTGACAATTGTCATATGGGGGTACACCCTAGTTGTCTTGAAGGTCCTTTAGGTGCTTAATGTCATGCCTTGGTTATGGATACATAGAACGTTAAGTGTGTTTAAGATTTTAGATAGACCCTTTTTGTTGTTTGACCTTGCTAAAAGAAAGTTTTTCATGTAGTGTGGTCTAGAGGGTAGTCCGACAAGTGGTAGTGTGATTGTTTCAATCTGGCAAGAGCTTAACCCTCTTTGAGTAGAATTTTTTAATTATGGACTTTTAGATTTTGATAGGATTGGATTGCCTTTGGTTGATTGTAAATTTTCTGGAATAGTGTTTTTTTATAGTGACTTTTCATCGATGGCATGTTAAATTGTATCTTGGGTTCTTGGTTACATTATAGAATGTTTTAAATCGTGGAATGTATGCATCTTGGTAATTATGGATAGATTTAAGCCTTTAAGGTAGTGTGTTTATTTAAGTGTACTTGTTTTACCCTCTTTACTTAGATATAAGTTTACACATGCCATAAAATTCCTTTACTATGAATAACATTCTATGACCTATTAATCTTTGGGTTACTTAGAAACATTTATGGATGCTTTGGATCTTTTGGACCTTTCTCTTAGAGATGTTAGTTGGGTAGATCTTAATAGTTAATCTCGATGGTGCTTATATGCTACTTCCTCTTTTAAAAATAAAAATAATAAAGAAATCTATAACTCTTTGTTGTAAAATCCATGATTGGTAAACTATTTGGTTGCCCTATTGCATTGGATGCCTTTTTGTGTGGATGTGGTTCCTTGGAGTATAGTTACATTTCCATCTAGTTGCTTGGCTTGTGATATCTTGTGAGGACATTAGAATTGTTTATTAAACCTTAATAGATTTGTAAAAGTAAGATTAAACCTCTTTAATGAGCCTTTCTCAAAAATTTATCATCAAACTTGTGGAGATCTTGTCCATCCACCTTCCTTGCAAGTAAACTAAATGCTCTCTACCTATATAGAATGGTGAGACATCATGCCCACCTTAGTGGTGCTCTTTACAATGTAAACTTATGAGGTCATAATAAAAGAAAGTTTGTAATTAAGGAAGCATGAAAGGAATGTTATTATCAATAAAAGTTATAACTTTTGACTTAATAAGTTGATTTTTTTAATAAAATGGGTAAAATTTACGTGTATTGAGTGCAATATATAGTTGAACTTGTAGTGTTGTTTCCTACCTAAAATTATGAAGCACCCGGTGGATAATAATATGTTCTAGTTGCTTATTACTTCATGTCCATAGATGTATGTGCCTTTCTTGTGGGAGTTTTGGGTCATCACACCCTTATCATCCCGTAGCTCGACGGATGTGAGTTGTGGTCCTTTGGATTGAGACTTATCTGTTGTTGAAAAGCAACCTCTCGTGCATGTTTTCTTTTCCTTGAAACTTAAGTTGTTGTAATTTTAAAGCAACATATGTTCGGGATATAGAATAACTTGGGGAAGTCTTCTTTTCTTCATATTTTCTTGGGTCACCTTTGTTGAAGCCCTTCTTCCCATTAGAATGGAAAGTGCAAGATGATGTTATTTACCTTTGGATTGATTGGACCCCGTGTTACTTGCTCTTCTCCCTAGAAAAATTGAGTGGTTCTTGGTGCTCCTTGTGCTCTCTTTATGATTATTCCGAGCTTGAGGAGGAAATCAAATAAATAAATCCCATTGTGCTATATGGTATGGAACTTGTATTGATATTTTAGTTGCTAGGGAGATATAAATATATATAGATATATACTTCTTTTGATATATGGTTGACTTCTTTAGATTTGATTTTTTTTGGTGTGTGTAATTCTTAAAACTAGGTAAAATAATAATAATAATAAATAAAATAACTTAAAATAAGACTATAAGAGAACTTTGTGGTCTTCACTTCACTTGCATTACCATGAAAAGTTAATTTTTCCCTCTCGAGTTATAGAAGTTATTTCCTTGAATAGTTGCTTGATTGTAAATTTTTTACTAATTTAGGTGTCCTTGTTGATTAACCTCATCTTGTGTGATCTCAATTTGTGGGACCTTGTGTAGACTTGTTTCTTGTGTAAAATTGGTCATAGTTTATTTTTCTCACCTTATATGGACAATGAATCTTGAAATCATGGCTTAAACGTGTAGAAACCTTAACTCTTATTAGAGAGGTATGTGTATCGTGGGAAACTATGTTGTCATCTCAAGTTTATGGAAAATTTCCCTATAATTCCCTTCCTTGGTGGTTACTCTTGATGATCTTTTGGAACTCTTCTTGTTATATTTTTATGCATTGTATCTTGTTTGATAGCGTAAAGTTACTCCTTAGATTATTATGTTCGTAGCCTTGCATGTTGAAAGTTTAGAACTCATCCCTTGCAATATCCCTTCTTCTCGCTTAATTATATTGCACCAAACTTGAGTTCTCGTAGACCCACACTCGTTGAAGCAAAGCAATTACAAAAAGGGCATGATCCTTTCTCTATTGTATTGTTCCCACATCAGTTCTTGTGACTTGTAGGAGGAAATCAAGTCTAAGGGGAGGGGGATGCAGTCCCTAATTTCATTTAGCACCTTTTATTACTGAGCATGATACTGTAGACTATAACAAATATTTTATAGTTTGATTTAGTATGGTGTTATATGTCAGATCCTGTATTATTGTTGAATCTAATTATATATAATGCATGGTGATTATTAGAGACACTCATATGTGAATGATGATATACTATTGGCATGGATGTTTAATGGAAGTTATCCAGATGTGTGATTTTGGAGATTATGAATAAACCTAGAAAAGGAAAATTATTTGATGATGACATAGTTGTCGATATAAATTGTAAATGATTTCATTGATTTCATTGATGACTATTGTGATTTATATGTATACATGATTTCATGATTATATTACATATTCATTTTGGACGTTCTTATATGGCCATGAGGCTGAAGGAGGTATTTTTGTTTTGCAAGTTTAAAACTATCACAACAAAACATCGGGGGATCAGAGACCAACCAAAATGGAATCCTGGGTGAATTCAACACGGTCACCATGGCAACTTGTTTTGTGTGTGTATGTGTTTTATTTTGTTAGGGATTCCTATGGGGGGGATTACCTTTACATGTGACCTTGGGTTTTTGTATTTTATTAATGTGTTTCCTTTTATTATTTTTGTATGTATTTTATTAAGTAATTTGTTCCTTTCCTTTAAATTAATTAAAATTGTGATGGATTAATGTGGGAATCATATAGTTAAAATTTAAATAAATTAAATTGGGATATGGGAAGTAATTATAAGAGTTGATGGTTGTTGTATTTAATTTTGTAAGAGCTTGTGTAAGTCAGATTTGGAGTATGAAATACTCCACCTCCATGGAAATTCGAATTTGACCTTGGGGGCTATTTTTGGAGACTTGTGGGACAAGTAAAACTTGTCCCATGCCTCTAAATTTAATATACCAACCATACTTATGGATGGAGATGTGATTTGTGACTTTTAAATACATTTTATTCATCATGTTTCTTGTTTTGGATTGCACTCTCTTACATTTTATTAAATAGTTGTCCCTTGAGGTGTGGGCTCTTTTGGAGTGTGTAACATAATTTGTCATTTCATTTATTGCGCTTGGGAGAATGGAATTTTGTCTTTTGTGTTTGAATTGGAGGATGTGTGATGTGGCATCCTACATGGATCCACATCATCCTCTTCTCTCCCTCTTCTATTTAATTCAAACTCTCTTCTTGTTTTGGGTTGTTGAACCTTTTTCATTCTTCCTTGGGGCACATTTTCTTGTGGGAGCTCTAGTTTTTAAGGAAGTTTTGGAGATACCTTTGTGTTCTTGGGAGCTTTCTGTTTTGGTCTTTGTTTTACATGCATCCTTGGCCACATTTTTCATTTATTAGAGCTCTTGTTGATTTGGAGAAAAATGGAGAGCATTTGATACTTTGGCATTGTTGTTTTGGGACTGTGTTTTTGACATTCAAAGCTTGCTGTGTGGAGAAAATCCTTCCATGGAGAGGTAGGATTTTATTTCTTCCTTATTGCTATTATTTTCTTATTATGTTGTGTGTATGGTGCATGCATTATTTTATTTTTTGGTTGGTTGGGTAGACGGCCTTAGGAATGGTGTAGGAGAAGGCTATGGGGAATTCTTATGGGGGAATAATGGAAATGCCATGGGAACTTTAATTTTTGATGGTGTTTTGGGTTTGGGATCCACCTAGGAAAAGAAACTTCTTGCATTTCTTACTCTTGGGGGCATAAGGGAAAAACTTTGGCATGGCATAAGGAGGGGTTGGGAGATATAAGGTTTATGGGTTATGATATGTTATATTGGTGGTATGATTATTTGGTGGATGCCCAATTCCCAATTTGGAAGCATAAGTAGCTACCCCCATATTCCTTGTTAATTTGGCTTGCAAGATCAAGCCTGAGTTCTGTTTTGATATGTTTTATATGTAGTTGTGAACATTTTTTTGCTTTTGGTGTTGCATTTTGTTTTAAAAAGAAAATGTGTATGTGAAAGAATGTTGTGTGTGGAAGCCAATTGTTGCCATGGTTGAATTGCACCTTTTATTGCATCCTAATGGGGCCGGGAGCCAATGATGAAGGAAGGATTCTTCTTTCATTGGATGTCTTGGTTGGGTGAAGAGCATTGCCTTTCCCCTCTTTTGTTGTGATCAACTTGGAGAAAGAGAAAATGTGCATGTTGATGTCTTAGAGAAATGGAAAATACGGTTTGACAAAGTCCTTTGGGGAAACACATTCATTTGTAATCCTTTCCCACATGATGTGGATGAAATTGTAATATGTATTTTGTGAAGAAAGATGTATGTAAATTGATTATGAAGTTATATTTTTGAAATGTGAAAGACACTTACATTCTGCTCTATACATTGGAAAGAAATGAATTATATGTTGTTATTGGTTTCCAACATTGAAATATGTAATGTTGTTCAATTGAAGTCAATAAGAACTGCAAGTTCAATTCTCCTTTGCATTGTGTAAAAAAATTGGAAATATCAAATTGGAATTGGAATCTAGTGTAGAAAATGGAAAAGGAAGAAATGCACGTGGAAACAATGTTGTATTTTGTATTTTTGGAGTTTTGTAAAAATGAAAGTTAGTAATTGCTTTTGATTCAGAATGGTTTTTGTAAACAAATAAATGCATTGGATTAGTTTAGAAACTTTATGCCAGACTTAAATGATAAAATTGACAAATACATCCTTTTAAAATTTGATCACTAGCATTGTGACTTTTAACAAGCTGGTAAATCTAAAAAAATGCACAGTTTGGACCAGCATTTAATAATCAACTTGGAAACAATAAAATCCAACATGATATACTAGTAATGAACTCAAATTGAAAAGAATATTTAAGAGAGTAACTCGAACCATTGAAAATTTGAGCTCACTCTCTTCCTCTCTTGATTTTTGTCATTTGATGGACAAAATTCCAAATTGGAATCAATTGAACAAAATTGACTTTCCCAAAACACTCTAAACTCTCCCTATACAGATCCTCCATGTCTTTTTGACATGTTTAGTGAAGGAGGAAATCTAATTTAATCAAAATTGAATGTTGGAAACTTGCCAGTTAGCTAATTAAAAGCCTGCAGATCCTTTTTTTGATATTAACCCCTTAAAACTTATCAAAATAAAAAGTTATGTTTCTTGTGTAAAGAGGGAATTGAAAGCTTTCAAAAAGTCCTCATTTTCCTAAAAATGAGTTCCCTAGCAAAAGTTATGGCACTTTGAAGTTTTTATACCTTGGCGGTAAAATTTGGAAAAAAAATTCCTAGTGGGCCCACAACACAACAATTTCCCATCATTTTGGCCTTAGATTTTTTTTTGGAAAATTTTGGTTTGGGAAAAATTTGTTTTCCTCTACCGACTCATGACCCCAATCGAGGTGCCACGTGTCCTCACGAGGCAGCTGACGGAGGCACATATTTTGGCCCTTTGATCTTTTTAAAATTTTAGAAAAAATTTCCAATTATCCCCGTCGGGCCGCAACCATCAAATGGGCACCACGTGGCACCTTTGGGGGAGGGGTTAGCGGAGGAGGGAGAACTCCGTCACCTTTGGAAAAAATTTCTTTGGTGAAAATCACCGAATCACCCTACCGCTTCGCACCTTCCTTCTCTCTTCTCCCCACGGTGATTTGTGGTGTGCCATATGTCCCTGGTGAACTGTGGGCGTGCGTAATCCAAATTGGCTTTTCTTCCATCGGGTGAAATGCCCCAAACTCTCCCGCCACCCCACCCTTCCTTAAATTTTTCCCCGGGAATTGTAGCTTCGACATCCGGTGTCCCTGCAGGACCCATGGAAGCGTAGCATGTTAATTGACTTTGTGCCCAAAAAATGGAAAATTTATTAAAGCCATCCTGTGACCCGCCAACCAGCCAAAGGGGATTTCCACTCCTCTTGACATGTGTCACCTTGAGAAAATTTGACCCCTAGACTCAATTTTCTCATATCTTGAGTTTCTTTTAGAGGAGTTAGGAGGACTTATTTATATCACCGAGAAAGGTGAGAAAATTTTGTATCCATTGGGAATGGTTTAGAAATTTTTTGAAAGCATTACGAAGGGAAATAAAAATCCATTTGAAACTATGAGTTTGTTAGAGAGTTGGGTATGGGAGAAAATTGCTCCATGAGCCTAACTAAAACTTCTAGCCCTAAGTTTTGGACCTTGTGACCTCGAGAATTGATAATAAAATAGAATTTTGTTCTTGTGGATTTGAGCTGTTATGGAACCTATTAGTGGTAGTTGTTACCTAGTAACCTAGTTGTAGACAATCCTAATCAAGTTCGGGAGTGGGTAGGTGAGACCTTGCTCGTTGATATTACTTATGTGTTACTTTCCTCACTATAATTTAATCATGCTCATGTATTTGATTTGGTGGAAATTAAATACCTTGGGTATTTAATTGTTCAGGGTCCCTTAACCCTAAAATTTAATAACAAAATCTTTAGCTAAAATGTTAATGAAATCGGTAATTAAATTAATCCTTAGAGAGATTTAAGCTAGATGTGGACCTATTACATTTATTGCTTTATAATGTAAAATAAGTAATCATTATAATGGGAAAGGTTATCAATTGAATTTATTTGTCTTTGAGACTTTGGTTGTCAACTCCTAACACCTTTAAAAAAATAAAAATTATTCCATAATTTTCTAACTAAACCTAAGTGGTTCATGGTTCTCAAGTGGGTTTTTTAACCGGGCATTACACTTGGTATTAGAGTAGTGGTTTGAACGCTTGGACAATTGGGCACACTAGAAAACTTGAGACATGAACTATAAACCTATCACACTTTGAAACTAACAAAACAAACTTGTTGAAAGTTGAAGAAGAAATAAGTATGAAGAAAAATCACATTACTGTTTATTTAAACTTCCGTAATTAAAATGATAATAAAACAATAATAATTTGTTTGAGTTCTTTGTGACTTCTTAGTGACATTTTGTCTAAACCCAGAGTAACTAAGAATATCGGATTAAATTGATTTTGTGAACTTCTAGTATAATGGAAACTTGGTTCCCTTTTGAAAATGTGTTGTTTTACAAGCATTAAAACTTGATTCAATTGTATGATGCATTAAGCCCTTATCAAGACCCTTCCTTGTTGGAGTTGTTGGAATGATGAGTGGAATGGTGTGATTCTTGTAGTTGGACAATAATGGTTGTGTCTGGGTCGGGAAGAGCTATTAGAAGTTATTTAGAGCTTCCTTCCTTGAGTGGTTAAGAAAGAGGGTCTAGTTGTTAGTGTTCCTTGTTATTAGTCTGTTTATGAGGGTGGACACTAAATTTGGGTGTCATCTAGGACCCAATCTTGTGTATGTGTTCTTGGAACTAACCTCAAAGAAGAGTAACCGCATTGGCAGCCATAAAAGGCTGCAGAGTGAATGTGGTGTTAACTTGTGTGTTTTACTTTCGTAATCTTATGTATTTTATCAAGGACCAACATCTTATTTTATGTTTAGATTAAAGAAGCTATGAGGATATTTTATTTATTTATAATTCTTGCAAGAATTTTTCCAACTTTGCAATATGGATACTTAGCCACTTTTATTGATTGCTGATATTTCTCTAAATTTATTTGATTGATGACTCGGAGCTCATGATGTTGTTGGCTACTTGGCTAAATGTTACATGATTTCCTTCTTGCATGATTGTTGAGTTGGTTTTATGCTTCATGTATGGTGACAATTGTCGTATGGGGGTACACCCAGGTGTCTTGAAGATCCTTTTAGGTGCTTAAAGTCATTCCTTGGCTATGGATGCACTTGAACCTTGAATGTGTCTAAGGTTTTAGAGAGACCCTTTTTGTTGTTTGACCTTGTTAAAAGAAAGTTTTTCATGTAGTGGGGTCAGAGGGAAATCGACATCGGTAGTAGTGATTCTATTTCAATCGGTAAGAGCTTAACCGTCGTCGAGAATACAAGTGTTTAATTATGGATTTTTAGATTTTGAAAGGATTGGATTGCCGTTGGTTGACTGTAAATGTTACTGGAACAATGTTTGTTTTGATAGTGACTTTTCATCGATGGCAAGTTGAATTTTATCTTGGGTTCCTAGTTACATCATAGAAAGTTTTGACTCATGGAATGTATGCATCTTGGTAATTATGGATAGATTTAAGTCTTTAAGGCAGCGTTTTTATTTAAGTGTACTTTTTTACCCTCTTAACTTAGAAATAAGTTTACACACACCTTAAAATTCCTTTACTATGAATAACATTCTATGACCTATTAATCTTTGGGTTACTTGGAAACATTTATGGATGCTTTGGGTATTTTAGACCTTTCTCTTAGAGATGTTAGTTGGGTATATCTTAATAGTTAATCTCGATGGTGCTTATATGGTACTTTCTCTTTTAAAAAAAAAAGAAAAAAAGAAAAAAACTATAAGTCTTTGCTATAAAATCCATGATTGGTAAATTATTTGGTTGCCTCATTGCATTGGATGCCTTTTTGTGTGGATGTGGTTGCTTGGAGTATAGTTGCATTGTCATCTAGTTGCTTGGCTGGTGATATCTTGTGAGGACATGACAATTAATTGTTAAACCATAAGAGATTTGTAAAAGTAATATTAAACCTCTTTAATGATGCAAGTAAACTAAATGCTCTCTACCTATATAGATTGGTGAGACATCATGCCCACCTTAGTGGTGCTCTTTATAACGTAAACTGATTAGGTCATAATATAAGGAAGTTTGTAACTAAGGAAGCATGAAAACGAATGTTCTTATCAAGCAAAGCTATAACTTTTGACTTAATAAGTTGATTTTTTTTATAAAATGGGTAAAATTTATGTGTATTGAGTGCAATATATAGTTGAACTTGTAGTTTTGTTGCCCACCTGAAATTGTGAAGCACCCGGTGGATAGTAATGTGTTCTAGTTGCTTATTACTTCTTGTCCATGGATGTATGTGCCTTTCTTGTGGGAGTTTTGGTTCATCACACCCTTATCGTCCCGTAGCTCAATGGATGTGAGTTGTGTTCCTTTTGGATTGAGACTTATATGTTGTTGAGAAGCAACCTCCATCGATGTTTTCTTGTCCTTGGAAACCTAAGCTATTGTAATTTTAAGGCAACATATGTTAAGGATATAGAATAACTTGGGGAAGTCTTCTTTTTCCATATTTTTTGGTCACCTTGTTGTTGAAGCCCTTCTTCCCATTAGGATGGAAAGTGCAAGATGATGTTATTCATCTTTGGATTGATTGGACCCCGTGTTACTTGCTCTTCTCCTTAGAAACCTTGAGTGGTACTTGGTGCTCCTTGTGCTCTCTTTATGGTTTTCCGAGCTTGAGTAGAAAATCGATAAATAAATCCCATTGTGTTATATGGTATGGAACTTGTATTGATATTTTAGTTCTAGGGGAGATATAAATATATATAGATATATGCTTCTTTTGATATATGGTTGACTTCTTTAGATTTGGTTGTTTGGAGTGTGCAATTCTTAAAACAAGGTGAAATAATAATAATAATAATAAAAAATATAAAATATAAAATTAGACTATAGGAAAACCTTCTGGTCTTGACTTCACTTGCATTACCATGAAAATTTAATTGTGCCCTCTCGAGTTATAGAAGTTATTTCCTTGAATAGTTCATTGATTGTAAATGTTTTACTGATTTAGGTGTCCTTGTTGATTAACCTCATCTCGTGTGATCTCAATTTGTGGGACCTTGTGTAAACTTGTTTCTTGTGCAAAATTGGTCATAGTTAGTTTTTCTAGCCTTGTATGGACAATGAATCTTGAAATCATGGCTTAAACATGTAGAAACCTTAACTCTTATTAGAGTGATATGTGTATCGATGGGAAAAGCGTGTGTCGTCATCTCAAGTTTATGGAAATTTTCCTTACAATTCCTTCCTTGGTGGTTACTCTTGATGATCCTTTTGGAACTCTTCTTTTATATTATTATGTGTTGTATCTTGTTTGATAACATAAATTTACTCCTTAGATTCTTATGTTCATAGCCTTGCATGATGAAAGTTAGAACTCATCCCTTGCAATCTCCTTCTTCTCGCTGAATTATATTAGACCTTTTATTACTGATCATGACACTCTATACTATGAAAAATATTTTAATAGTTTGATTTAGTATGGTGTTAGATGTCAGATCCTGGATTATTGTTGAATCTGATTATATATAATGCATGGTGATTATTAGAGACACTCATATGTGGATGATGATATACTATTGGCATGGATGTTTAATGGAAGTTATTTGGACATGTGATTTTGGAGATTATGAATAAACCTAGAAAAGGAAAATTATTTGATGATGACATAGTTGTCGATATAAATTGTAAATGATTTTTGATTGCCTTGATGACTGTTGTGATTCATATGTATAGATGATTTCATGATTATATTATATATTCATTTTGGATGTTCTGATATGGCCACGAGGCCAAAGGAGGTATTTGTGTTTTGCAGGTTTAAAAATATCACAACAAAACATCGGGGATCGGAGACCAACCAAAATGGAATTTTGGGTGAATTCAACATGGTCACCATGGCAACTTGTTTTGTGTGTGTGTTGTATTTTTTAGGGATTCCCATGGGGGGATTACCTTTACATGTGACCGTGGGTTTGTGTATTTTATTAATGTGTTTCCTTTTATTATTGTTGTATGTATTTTATTAAGTAATGTGTTCCTTTCCTTTAAATTAATTAAAATTGTGATGGATTAATGTGGGAATCATATAGTTAAACTTTAAATAAATCAAATTGGGATATGGGAAGTAATTATAAGAGTTGATGGTTGTTGTATTTAATTTTGTAAGAGCTTGTGTAAGTCAGATTTGGAGTATGAAATACTCCACCTCCATGGAAATTTGAATTTGACCTTGGGGCTGTTTTTGGAGACTTGTGGGACAAGTAAAACTTGTCCCATGCCTCTAAATTTAATATACCAACCATACTTATGGATGGAGATGTGATTTGTGACTTTTAAATGCATTTTATTCATCATGTTGCTTGTTTTGGATTGCACTCTCTTACATTTTATTAAATAGTTGTCCCTTGAGGTGTGGGCTCTTTTGGAGTGTGTAAGTTAATTTTCATTTCATTTATTGCACTTGGGAGAATGGAATTTTGTCTTTTGTGTTTGAATTGGAGGATGTGTGATGTGGCATCCTACATGGATCCACATCATCCTCTTCTCTCCTCTCTATTTAATTCAAACTCTCTTCTTGTTTTGGGTTGTTGAACCTTTTTGCATTCTTCCTTGGGGCACATTTTCTTGTGGGAGCTCTGGTTTTGAAGGAAGTTTTGGAGATAGCTTTGCATGCTTGGGAGATTTCTATTTTGGATTGTGTTTTGCATGCATCCTTGGGCACATTTTTTTGTGATTAGAGCTCTTGTTGATTTGGAGGAAATTGGAGAGCATTTGATACTTTGGCACTATTATTTTGGGACTGTGTTTTTGACATTCAAAGCTTGTTGTGTGGAGAAAATCCTTCCATGGAGAGGTAGGAGTTTATTTCTTCCTTATTGCTGTTATTTTCTTATTGTGTTGTGTGTATGGTGCATGCATTGTTTTATTTGTTGGCTGGTTGGGTAGACTACCTTAGGAATGGTGTAGGAGAAGGCTATGGGGAATCCATGTGGGGGCATAAGGGAAATGCCATGGGCATCAGAATTTTGTGGAGGGAGTTTTGGGTTTGGGATCCACCATGGAAAAGAAATAGCTTGCATTTCTTACTTGTGGGGGGCATAAGGGAAAAATTTGTGGGGGCATAAGGAGGGGTTGGGAGGCATAAGGTTTATGGGTTATGATATGTTATATTGGTGGTATGATTATTTGGTGGATGCCCAATTCCCAATTGGGAGGCATAAGTAGCTTCCCCCATAGGCCTTGCTCCTTTGGCTTGCAAGATCAAGCTTGAGTTCTATTTTGATATGTTTTATATGCAGTTGTGAACTGTTGTTTTCTTTTGGTGTTGCATTGTGTTTTAAAAAGAAAATGTGTATGTGAAAGAATGTTGTGTGTGGAAGCCAGTTGTTGCCATGGTTGAATTGCACCTTTTATTGCATCTTGGTTGGGGCTCAGGGGCCAATGATGAAGGAAGGCTTCTCCTTTCATTGGATGTCTTGGTTGGGTGGAGAGTTTCCTTTCCCCCTCTTTTGTTGTGATCAACTTGGAGAAAGAGAAAATGTGCATGTTGTTGTCCTGGAGCAATGGAAAAATATAGTTTGACAGTCCTTTGTGGAAACACATTCATTTGTAATCCTTTCCCACGTGATGTGGATGAAATTGTAATATGCATTTTGTGAAGAAAGATGTATGTAAATTGATTATGAAGTTATATTTTTGAAATGTGAAAGACACTTACATTCTACTCTGTACATTGGAAAGAAATGAATTATATGTTGTTATTGGTTTCCAACATTGAAATATGTAATGTTGTTCAATTGAAGTCAATAAGAATTGCAAGTTCAATTCTCCTTTGCATTGTGTAAAAAAAAAATTGGAAATATCAAATTGGGATTGGAATCTTGTTTAGAAAATGGAAAAGGAAGAAATGCACATGGAAACAATGTTGTATTTTGTATTTTTGGAGTTGTGTAAAAATGAAAGTTAGTAATTGATTTTGATTCAGAATGGTTTTTTGTAAACAACTAAATGCATTGGATTAGTTTAGAAACTTTATGCCACACTTAAATGATAAAATTGACAAATAAATCCTTTTAAAATTTGATCACTGGCATTGTGACTTTTAAAACTAGTAAATTTAAAAAAATGCATAGTTTGGACCAGAATTTAATAATCAACTTGGAAACCTTAAAATCCAACATGATATACTAGTAATGAACTCAAATTGACAAGAAGATTTAAGAGAGTAACTCGAACCATTGAAAATTTGAGCTCAATCTCTTCCTCAACCATTTTCTGTCATTTGTTGGAAAAAATTCCAAATTGGAATCAATTGAACAAAATTGACTTTCCTAAAACACTCTAAACTCTCCCTAGACTAATCCTCCATGTTTGTTTGACATGTTGAGTGAAGGAGGAGATCTAATTTAATCAAAATTGAAAGTTGGAAACTTGTTAGTTGGCTAATTAAAATCTTGTAGATCCTTTTTGTAAAATTTACCCCTTAAAACTTATCAAAATATAAAATTGATGTTTCTTGTGTAAAGAGGGCATCGAGAGCTTTCCAAAAGTCCTTATTTTCCCAAAATTGAGCTTCCTAGCAAAAGTTATGACACTTTGAAGTTTTTGAGCCTTGGCGGGAAAATTTGGGAAAATTTTCCCTAGTGGGCCCTCGGCCGAAAAATTTCCCATTTAAAAATCCTTAGGAAAATTTTTGAAAATTTGGCTCAGGAAAATTTTACCTTTTCCTCCGCTAGCCCACAGCCAATCAGAGGCTACCACATGTCCTCACAGAGGAGGCGATGGAGGCACATATTTTTCCCTTTGGATTATCCCTTTGAAAATTTTTGGAAAAATTCTCATTTTTATCCCCCCCGCCCCAACCAATGAGAGCGTGCCACATGGCACTTTGGGGGTGGAGGCAGGAGGGTGGACCCTTCTTCTTCCTTGGGTTGTTTGTTTTGGCCTTGGGAAAATTTGCTAAATTTCACCCCACCCCGTGCCCTCCTCTCTCCTTCCTTGGATTTTTTGTGCCCTTCCCGTGGGCGGGCATGTGGAAGCCATCCTTTTTCTTTTTCTCCTCATGGGTGAAATGCCCCAAACTCCCCACCACCCCGCCCCCTTTCTTTGACTTTTCCCTTGGCCCAAGATGTGACACATGTCCCCTAGGGACCGTGGAAGCACAAAATTTTTTGCATTTGAGCTATGCGATAATGGAAAATTTATTAGCCACCCCATGACCCACCAATCCATCCAAAGTGCATTTCCCCTCCTCTTGACATGTGTCCCCCTAGGGGAAAATTTGACCCCTAGACTCGCACTTGCTCATATCTTGAGTTTCTAGAGGAGTTAGGAGGACTTCCTTATATCACCGGAAAGGTGAGAAAATTTCCTATCCATTGGGAATGGTTTAGGGAAATTTTGGAAGTGTTAAGAAGGGGAAAAAATCTAGTTGAAACTCTGAGCCTGTTAGAGAGTTGGGTATGGGGAAAATTGCTCCCTGAACCTAACTAAAACTTCTAGCCCTAAGTTTTGGACCTTGTGACCTCTGAGAATTGTTAATAAAAGAGAAGTTTGTTCTTGTGGATTTGAGTTTTCGGAACCTGTTAGTGGTAGCTGTTGCTTAACAACTTGGTGGTAGACACTCTAAAACAAGTTCTGGGAGTGGGTAAGGGAGACCTTGCTCTGTTGATTTTAAATGTGTTTTCCTTTCTCTCTGTAAATTAACCCTGCTCCTATCCTGATCTTGTGGAATTAAATACCTAGGGTATTTAATTGTTTTGGGTCCCTTAACCCTAAAATTTAATCAGGAAATCTTTAGCTAAAATGTCAATGAAATCAGTAATTAAATTAATCCTTAGAGAGATTTGAGCTAGGTGTGGACCTATTACATTTATTGCTTTATAATGTGAAATCAGTAATCATTATAATGGGAAAGGTTATCAGTTGAATTTATTTGTCTTTGAGACTTTGGTTGTCAACTCCTAACACCTTAAAAAAAATTATTCCATAATTTTCTAACTAAACCTAGGTGGTTCATGGTTCTCAAGTGGGTTGTTTAACTGGGCATTACACTTGGTATCAGAGCAGTGGTTTGAAAGCTTGGACCATTGGGCACACTAGAAAACTTGAGACATGAACTATAAACCTAGCACACTTTTGAATCTAAGAAAACAAACTTGTTGAAAATTGAAGAAGAAATAAGTATGAAGAAATATTACATTACTCTGTTCATTTGAACTGCCAGAATTAAAATGATAATAAAACAATAATAAGTTGTTTGAGTTGTTGTGCTTGCTTAGTGACATTTTTTCTAAACCCGGAGTAACTAAGAATGTCAGATTAAATTGATTTTGTGAACTTCTAGTATAATGGAAACTTGGTTCCCTTTTGAAAATGTGTTGTTTTACAAGCCCTAAAACTTGATTTAATTGTATGATGCATTAAGCCCTTGTCGAGACCCTTCCTTATTGGAGTTGTTGGAATGATGAGTGGTATGGTGTGATTCTTGTAGTTGGACAATAGTGGTTGTGTTAGGTCAGGAAGAGTTATTAGAAGTTTTTTAGAGCTTCCTTCCTTGAGTGGTTAAGAAAGAGGGTTTGGTTGTTAGTTTTCCTTGTTGTTACCCATATGCGAGGGTGGACACTAAGTCTAGGTGTCATCTAGGACCCAATCCTATGTATGTGTTCTTGGAACTAACCTCGAGGTAGAGTACCCCTATTGGTGGCCATGAAAGGCTGTGAGTGAATGTGGTGTTAACTTGTGTGTTTTACTTTTGTAATCTTGTGTATTTTATCAAGGACCAACATCTTATTTTATGTTTGGATTGAAGAAGCTCTGAGGATCTTTTATTTATTTATAATTCTTGCAAGAATTTTCCAACTTTGCAATGTGGCTACTTAGCCACTTTTATTGATTGTCGATATTTCTCTAACTTTATTTGATTGATGACTCGGAGCTCATGATGTTGTTGGCTACTTGGCTAAACGTTACGTGGTTTCCTTCTTGCATGATTGTTGAGCTGGTTCTATGCTTCATGTATGGTGACAATTGTCATATGGGGGTACACCCTGGGTGTCTTGAAGGTCCTTTTAGGTGCTTAAAGTCATGCCTTGGTTATGGATGCATGAACCTTGAGTGTGTCTAAGATCTTAGAGTGACCCTTTTTGTTGCTTGACCTTGCTAGAAAGAAAGTTTGTCATGTAGTGTGGTCTAGAGGGTAGTCTAATAGTGGTAGTGGTGATTCTATTTCAATCTGGTAAGAGCTTAACCCTTGTCGAGTAGAAGTGTTTAATTATGGAATTTTAGATTTTGATAGGATTGGATTGCCTTTGGTTGACTGTAAATGTTACTGGAACAATGTTTGTTTTGATAGTGAATTTTCATCGATGGCATGTTAAATTATATCTTGGGTTCCTGGTTACATCATAGAAAGTTTTGACTCATGGAATGTATGCATCTTGGTAATTATGGATAGATTTAAGCCTTTCAGGTAGTGTGTTTATTTAAGTGTACTTGTTTTACCCTCTTGACTTATAAATAAGTTTACACACACCTTAAAATTCCTTTACTATGAATAACATTCTATGACCTATTAATCTTTGGGTTACTTGGAAACATTTATGGATGCTTTGGGTCTTTTGGACCTTTCTCTTAGAGATGTTAGTTGGGTAGATCTTAATAGTTAATCTCGATGGTGCTTATATGGTACTTCCTTTTTTTTTTTTTAAAAAAAAAAAAAAACTATAACTCTTTGTTGTAAAGTCCATGATTGGTAAATTATTTGGTTTCCCCATTGCATTGGATGCCTTTTTGTGTGGATGTGGTTCCTTGGAGTATAGTTGCATTTTCATCTAGTTGCTTGGCTGGTGATATCTTGTGAGGACATGAGAATTGATTGTTAAACCTTAATAGATTTGTAAAAGTAAGATTAAACCTCTTTAATGAGCCTTTCTCAAAAATTTATCATGAAACTTGTGGAGATCTTGTCCATCCACCTTCCTTGCAAGTAAACTAAATGCTCTCTACCTATACAGAATGGTGAGACATCATGCCCACCTTAGTGGTGCTCTTTATAACATAAACTGATGATGTCATAATAGAAGGAAGTTTGTAACTAAGGAAACATGAAAGGAATGTTCTTATCAAGCAAAGCTATAACTTTTGACTTAATAAGTTGATTTTTTTATAAAATGGGTAAAATTTACGTGTATTGAGTGCAATATATAGTTGAACTTGTAGTTTTGTCACCTACTTGAAATTGTGAAGCACCCGGTGGATAGTAATGTGTTCTAGTTGCTTATTACTTCTTGTCCATGGATGTATGTGCCTTTCTTGTGGGAGTTTTGGGTCATCACACCCTTATCGTCCCGTAGCTTGATGGATGTGAGTTGTGGTCCTTTTGGATTGAGACTTATATGTTGTTGAGAAGCAACCTCCGTGCGTGTTGTCTCTTGTCCTTGGAAACCTAAGTTGTTGTAATTTTAAGGCAACATATGTTAAGGATATAGAATAACTTGGGGAAGTCTTCTTTTCTTCATATTTTCTTGGGTCACCTTGTTGTTGAAGCCCTTCTTCCCATTAGGATGGAAAGTGCAAGATGATGTTATTCACCTTTGGATTGATTGGACCCCTTGTTACTTGCTCTTCTCCCTAGCAACCTTGAGTGGTCCTTGGTGCTCCTTGTGCTCTCTTTATGGTTATTCTGAGCTTGAGTAGGAAATAAGATAAATAAATCCCATTGTGCTATATGGTATGGAACTTGTATTGATATGTTAGTTGCTAGGGGAGATATAAATATATATATATATACTTCTTTTGATATATGGTTGACTTCTTTAGATTTGGTTGTTTGGTGTGTGCAATTCTTAAAAAATAAAAAAAAATAAAAATAAAAAAAAATAAAATAGACTATAGGAAAACCTTGTGGTCTTGACTTCACTTGCATTACCATGAAAAGTTAATTGTGCCCTCTCAAGTTATAGAAGTTATTTCCTTGAATAGTTCCTTGATTGTAAATGTTTTGTTGATTTAGGTGTCCTTGTTGATTAACCTCATCTTGTGTGATCTCAATTTGTGGGACCTTGTGTAGACTTGTTTCTTGTGCAAAATTGGTCATAGTTGATTTTTCTAGCCTTGTATGGACAATGAACCTTGAAATCATGGCTTAAACATGTAGAAACCTTAACTCTTATTAGTGTGGTATGTGTATCAGTGGGAAACTGTGTGGTCATCTCAAGTTTATGGAAATTTTCCCTGTAATTCCCTTCCTTGGTGGTTACTCTTGATGATCCTTTTGGAACTCTTCTTGTTATATTGTTATGTGTTGTATCTTGTTTGATAGCATAAAGTTACTCCTTAGATTCTTATGTTCGTAGCCTTGCATGTTGAAAGTTTAGAACTCATCCCTTGCAATCTCCCTTCTTCTACTTGAATTATATTGGACCAAACTTGAGTTCTGTAGACCCACACTCGTTGAAGCAAAGCAATTCCAAAAAGGGCATGATCCTTTCTCTATTGCATTGTTCCCACATTGGTTCTTGTGACTTCCAGGAGGAAGTCGAGTCTAAGGGGAGGGGGATGTAGTGCCCACTTTCCTTTGGCACCTTTTATTACTGATCATGATACTATAGACTATGACAAATATTTTAATAGTTTGATTTAGTATGGTGTTAGATGTCAGATCCTGGATTATTGTTGAATCTGATTATATATAATGCATGGTGATTATTAGAGACACTCATATGTGGATGATGATATACTATTGGCATGGATGTTTAATGGAAGTTATTTGGACGTGTGATTTTGGAGATTATGAATAAACCTAGAAAAGGAAAATTATTTGATGATGACATAGTTGTCGATATAAATTGTAAATGATTTCGTTGATTGCCTTGATGACTGTTGTGATTCATATGTATAGATGATTTCATGATTATATTATATATTCATTTTGGACATTCTGATATGGCCATGAGGTCAAGGAGGTATTTGTGTTTTGCAGGTTTAAAAATATCACAACAAAACATCGGGGGATCGGAGACCAACCAAAATGGAATTCTGGGTGAATTCAACACGGTCACCATGGCAACTTGTTTTGTGTGTGTGTTGTATTTTGTTAGGGATTCCCATGGGGGGGATTACCTTTACATGTGACCGTGGGTTTGTGTATTTTATTAATGTGTTTCCTTTTATTATTGTTGTATGTATTTTATTAAGTAATGTGTTCCTTTCCTTTAAATTAATTAAAATTGTGATGGATTAATGTGGGAATCATATAGTTAAACTTTAAATAAATCAAATTGGGATATGGGAAGTAATTATAAGAGTTGATGGCTGTTGTATTTAATTTTGTAAGAGCTTGTGTAAGTCAGATTTGGAGTATGAAATACTCCACCTCCATGGAAATTCGAATTTGACCTTGGGGGCTGTTTTTGGAGACTTGTGGGACAAGTAAAACTTGTCCCATGCCTCTAAATTTAATATACCAACCATACTTATGGATGGAGATGTGATTTGTGACTTTTAAATGCATTTTATTCATCATGTTGCTTGTTTTGGATTGCACTCTCTTACATTTTATTAAATAGTTGTCCCTTGAGGTGTGGGCTCTTTTGGAGTGTGTAAGTTAATTTTTCATTTCATTTATTGTGCTTGGGAGAATGGAATTTTGTATTTTGTGTTTGAATTGGAGGATGTGTGATGTGGCATCCTACATGGATCCACATCATCCTCTTCTCTCCCTCTTCTATTTAATTCAAACTCTCTTCTTGTTTTGGGTTGTTGAACCTTTTTGCATTCTTCCTTGGGGTGCATTTTCTTATGGGAGCTCTAGTTTTTGAAGGAAGTTTTGGAGATAGCTTTGCATGCTTGGGAGCTTTTATTTTGGACTATGTTTTACATGCATCCTTGGGTGCATTTTTCATGTGATTAGAGCTCTTGTTGATTTGGAGGAAATTGGAGAGCATTTGATACTTTGGAACTGCTATTTTGGGACTGTGTTTTTGACATTCAAAGCTTGTTGTGTGGAGAAAATCCTTCCATGGAGAGGTAGGAGTTTATTTCTTCCTTATTGCTGTTATTTTCTTATTGTGTTGTGTGTATGGTGCATGCATTGTTTTATTTGTTGGCTGGTTGGGTAGATTGCCTTAGGAATGGTGTAGGAGAAGGCTATGGGGAATCCATTGTGGGGGGCATAAGGGAAATGCCATGGGCATCAGAATTTTTGGAGGGAGTTTTGGGTTTGGGATCCACCATGGAAAAGAAATAGCTTGCATTTCTTACTTGTGGGGGGGCATAAGGGAAAATTTGTGGGGGGGCATAAGGAGGGGTTGGGAGGCATAAGGTTTATGGGTTATGATATGTTATATTGGTGGTATGATTATTTGGTGGATGCCCAATTCCCAATTGGGAGGCATAAGTAGCTTCCCCATAGTCCTTTCTCCTTTGGCTTGCAAGATCAAGCCTGAGTTCTATTTTGATATGTTTTATATGCAGTTGTGAATTGCTATTTTTTTGGTGTTGCATTGTGTTTTAAAAAGAAAATGTGTATGTGAAAGAATGTTGTGTGTGGAAGCCAGTTGTTTCCATGGTTGAATTACACCTTTTATTGCATCTTGGTTGGGGCTCGGGGCCAATGATGAAGGAAGGATTCTCCTTTCATTGGATGTCTTGGTTGGGTGGAGAGTGTTGCCTTTCCCCCTCTTTTGTTGTGATCAACTTGGAGAAAGAGAAAATGTGCATGTTGTTGCTGTCTGGAGAAATGGAAAAATATAGTTTGACAGTCCTTTGTGGAAACACATTCATTTGTAATCCTTTCCCATGTGATGTGGATGAAATTGTAATATGCATTTTGTGAAGAAAGATGTATGTAAATTGATTATGAAGTTATATTTTTGAAATGTGAAAGACACTTACATTCTGCTTTGTACATTGGAAAGAAATGAATTATATGTTGTTATTGGTTTCCAACATTGAAATATGTAATGTTGTTCAATTGAAGTCAATAAGAATTGCAAGTTCAGTTCTCCTTTGCATTGTGTAAAAAAAATTGGAAATATCAAATTGGGATTGGAATCTTGTTTAGAAAATGGAAAAGGAAGAAATGCATGTGGAAACAATGTTGTATTTTGTATTTTTGGAGTTGTGTAAAAATGAAAGTTAGTAATTGCTTTTGATTCAGAATGGTTTGTTGTAAACAACTAAATGCATTGGATTAGTTTAGAAACTTTATGCCACACTTAAATGATAAAATTGACAAATAGATCCTTTTAAAATTTGATCACTGGCATTGTGACTTTTAAAACTGGTAAATCTAAATAAAATGCATAGTTTGGACCAGCATTTAATAATCAACTTGGAAACCTTAAAATCCAACATGATATACTAGTAATGAACTCAAATTGACAAGAATATTTAAGAGAGTAACTCGAACCATTGAAAATTTGAGCTCAATCTCTTCCTCAACCATTTTCTGTCATTTGTTGGACAAAATTCCAAATTGGAATCAATTGAACAAAATTGACTTTCCTAAAACACTCTAAACTCTCCCTAGACTGATCCTCCATGTTTGTTTGACATGTTGAGTGAAGGAGGAGATCTAATTTAATCAAAATTGAAAGTTGGAAACATGTCAGTTGGCTAATTAAAATCCTGCAGATCCTTTTTGTAAAATTGACCCCTTAAAACTTATCAAAATATAAAATTGATGTTTCTGTGTAAAGAGGGCATCGAGAGATTTCCAAAAAGTCCTCGATTTTCCCAAAACTGAGCTTCCTAGCAAAAGTTATGACACTTTGAAGTTTTTGAGCCTTGGCGGGAAAATTTGGGAAAATTTTCCTGGTGGGCCTGCAACCCAAAATTTCCCATCATTTTGGCCTTAAAAAATTTTTGAAAATTTTGGTTCGGAAAAATTTTACCTTTTTCTTCCACCGGCCCTATGACCCAATCGTAGAGGCTACCACGTGTCCTCACGGGTAGCGGCGGAGGGAGGCGCATTTTTCCCTTTGGACTTATCCCTTTGAAATTTTTTTGGGAAAAATTCTCATTTTGTCCCCGCTGCCCCTGACCAATGAGAGCGTGCCACGTGGCACTTTGGGGGTGGAGGTGGAGGAGGGAAAACCCTTCTTCTTCCTTGGGTTTTTTGGCCTTGGGAAAATGTTCTAAATTTCTCCCATGGCCCACTTCTCCACCTTCCCCTCGGACCTTGTCCTTCCTCACGGTGATTTGTGGTGTGCCATGTGTTTCGGATCTCTAGGTTCCTCCAAATTGTCTTTTCTCACATCGAGTGAAATGCCCCAAACTCTCCCACTACCCCGCCCTTCCTTCCTTTTTTCTTGGTGTGCCAAGATGTGACACGTGTCCCCTAGGGACCCTGTGGAAGTGCAGGATGTTTTTGAATTTGAGCTATGCAATGGAAAATTTCCCTATGCCACCCCATGACCCGCCAATCCATCCAAAGCACATTTCCCCTCCTCTTGACACGTGTCCCCCTAGGGGAAAATTTGACCCCTAGACTCGCTTGCTCATATCTTGAGTTTCTGGAGGAGTTAGGAGGACTTATTTATATCACTGGAAAGGTGAGAAAATTTCCTATCCATTGGGAATGGTTTAGGGAAATTTTGGAAGCATTAAGAAGGGAAAAATCTAGTTGAAACTCTGAGCCTGTTAGAGAGTTGGGTATGGGGGCAAATTTCTCCCTGAACCTAACTAAAACTTCTAGCCCTAAGTTTTGGACCTTGTGACCTTTGAGAATTGTTAATAAAAGAGAAGTTTGTTCTTGTGGATTTGAGTTGTTCCAGAACCTATTTGTGGCAACTGTTTCTTTGCAACTTGGTGGTAGACACTCTAAAACAAGTTCTGGGAGTGGGTAAGGGAGACCTTGCTCTGTTGATTTTAAATGTGTTTTCCTTTCTCTCTATAAATTAACCCTGCTCCTATCTTGATCTTGTGGAATTAAATACCTAGGGTATTTAATTGTTTTGGGTCCCTTAACCCTAAAATTTAATTAGGAAATCTTTAGCTAAAATGTCAATGAAATCAATAATTAAATTAATCCTTAGAGAGATTTGAGCTAGGTGTGGACCTATTACATTTATTGCTTTATAATGTGAAATCAATAATCATTATAATGGGAAAGGTTATCAGTTGAATTTATTTGTCTTTGAGACTTTGGTTGTCAACTCCTAACACCTTTAAAAAAAAAAAATTATTCCATAATTTTCTAACTAAACCTAGGTGGTTCATGTTGTTGGTAACGTCATCTCTAATTATTTTATTTAAGATGCCCCTTCTTCCTACACACTAACATTCTAAACTCTACACTCATCTTTTTGACTTATTGTATCCATGAATATATCCTCTATCAACATTACGATTCCTAACGTTCTCTAAATTTTTTTTGCCAACATTTCCTCTACTATTTTCTTGAATTCCAAAATTTAATCAATTTATATATCATAACCTTCTCTGGTCGACTCTTGGGCATTTATATATCTCAAGACCTTCTCCCAATCAACTTCAATATGCCAATACCTTATCATGATCCAGTGAAACTCCTCAATGTAATATTTAATTGACATCTCCTTTAGGTTCAAGTTTTATAATTTCTTAAAGAAACAAATTTGATAATAACAAGGAAAAAACACTCTTTATATTCATGACCATTCTATCCCAACCATCTAACTTGTATTTTCCTCTTCTTCATCACTCATTTTGTATTTCCTTCCACCACAATGTTGTGTGTCTTTGATACTTGTTTTGTGCTACTTTGACGCGTTGTGGGCCAGTTATATTTTCAAACTCAAAGTATTATTCCATAATTATGAGCCGATCTATAAATTCTTTTGGTTTTAACCATATATAGAATGATGGGACATCCACCAATGGTCCTCAACCCATTCTTGAGATAAATCTCAAGATTCACACTTCTCCAATATATATGGATTCTTCTTCTTGCTCTTTGCTTGCAACGAATCTTTCATTTCTTGAACCTATTTCTTCTCCTTCATCACTTCTTTGAGCATATTATACCATGAAACCTCTTCATTGTATTCCTCAACAACCTTAAACCTATTCCTTACACCCCTTAACTATTTCATAACTTGTTCTATCACACCCATGATAACTATGTTTAATGCATTTTCTTCACGTCCATCGACAACCCTTCTTGGTGGCATCTTTTCTTCTTAACTAGTTGCTTCATAGTCGAGTGTTCTACAAATATTTTCACTCCTTGAAAAATTCCGCTCCTAGGTTTGTATTTTTTTGATACCATTTTAAAAGGTGCTTAGCCGGAGACTCGTAAGCTCCTTCCCATTTTTATATTTCAACACAATAGAAATAGAAACATTTTTTTTTATTAAATTCAAATCCTTAACAACATATACATTGATCTTCATGGGGAAATTACAACACTTAAAAATCTCTAAAACTTGTATAAGGGTAGTTTTCACACTCAAGGAATCCCCTTGGATCGCACCGACTCTAGATTAGATCATGCCTTAGATTATTTCTTAGCAACTCAATAGTTATAAAATGTGGAATGAACCTTTCCTTTTATACACATCTCTTCTTACTTTGGATGCATCTCAAAATTCCGTCTAGAATCTTCTCTTACTTTCGTGCATAGAAATTTTCATTAATGACATTGAACAACTTGGATATAGTACTTAAGAAAATATTGTATAAGTCTCCATATCTCATACTCAATTGAAAATTTGTCTCCTTTTTCTACCATGTACTCAGTCATTTAGTATCCACTTACCTTCTTGTCATTTGGTGGTTTGTAGTGCCTCTAATATTCTATGTAATATTTCCTTGCATTGATGTTTAAAAGATCCATGCATTCCTTGTTCTCATTGTGTAATATTTGTATGTCACCTTCATGCCTCACAAAAATTCCTACCCATACATACTTTTGAAAAAATATTGTGCACTATTACATGCAACCTTCCTCATATATATGTCAAGCACCATTTCTGCCATGTACTTTGTAATACATAACATTGTGTAAAAAAATTCACACACGCTCAAATAATCACCTACATATTTTATCGTTCCTACTTCACCTTGATTTCTCTTATAAACCTTGTGCTCACTCTAACACTTAGCCAAAAAATTGAAATTATGCACTCTAAATTCTCTCGGGATGCTCTTGCATCAAGTTTACATGTTATATATGGTTCAGATATGGATGCTTTCATTTTATACTTTTTATAGCCAAAAATGTTATTTTAGCTAATTGATATAAGTTAACACCCCTCATCTAAAAAGAAGGGTATACATTGGGCTCTTCCCATATTTTACATAGATCATGGCTATAGTGCCACAAATTAGAAAACACGATGGTGATGGTATTCACTAAGTTATACATATCTATTCAAAATAGATTATATGTTTCACATTAAATATTCATGTACTTGGGATGGTTGATCACACATGTCATTGTAGTACCTAAAATTTATTCATGTGGCATATGAAAATAATTCTTTTGCATTTATCTCAACATTATCCCATTTACACATTTATTGACTAAATTTTAAGCATCTAGCTCTATCCTACACTCTAAGTGCACTAGGTCATGATTTGTTCCTCAACTCAGCACCTCAAAAATTAATGAACCTTATACATAACAATTTTTTAGATTCTATTCAATCCATCACATGTGTCAAATTAAATTCCATCCTAAATATGGACAAGTTTGTTGGCCAAAGATATTTTTAACCAAAAAATCTATTCATTAAACTTGCAATGGTCAAATTTTTAAATGCACAAGTTACATTTTTGACTTAGGGTTGATTGAGTGGGAAATAATTCACATATGTCATATATATAAACATGCACACCCTAACCTATTAGGAAACTATATGGATCCCATATCCAAGCACATTATAAGAATATATTGATCCCAATATTAAAACATTTTCCTATTGGAGTGCATTATGAAAAATCTATGAAAAACTAAAAAAATCATTCATTATTACCGTAGATCACATCATTTACTAAAAATAAATCCAAATATCATTTCTTAGTGTTGAGGTTTGAATGGATCCATACTTATTTTCAATTTTCTAACCTCCACTCCACCCTAAGACTTGGAGAACTATGTGTGGCTTGATCCCACTTTGGCATATTGGTATGTATTGCAACACTCTTCATGTCAATGGGGGCACAATGAGGTCATTCCAATGCATATTATGAAATAACCTATTGCGAGTCAATAAAGTATTGAATAAAAGAGAGTTCACATATAGTTACAAATGTTTTAACAAAAATATCTACACATACAAAATACATCTAGATACATATACAAGGAAAGTTTCAGAGGAAGATTATAAACCATGGTATTAGAGGACACATTTTTACCCCTACGACACCTTCATCTAGTGAACATATAAAAAAATAAATGGACCTATCCTTCACTCATTCCTAGGATCCTACATTTTACAAGTATATGTAGCAGTCACACATGAGGGACCAAAACACAAGACAAAATAAACCATGATTTTTTTTTTTCTCTCATTTACTTGATAAAACTATACAACACCACTTGGGTTTAGAATAAATTCTCAACATCACATGTGGCATCTACACCAACATGAAAAATAAATGAACAATATGATGACACAAGATGCACATTAATGCCAAAATTTTATAAATGAACAAGTACAAAACCAAAACCAAACCATAATATGAACATCACGTATAGGCACCTTCCTCAATACCACATTTTCATGGCTACACCTTTATTATAATCATATTTCATCATTTAACCTTAAATATTTGAAGAAAATTTAACATGTAAACATACATTCTCCTTTTCTATTGACTACATTTCCTTTATTTTGTTTAACACTTAACTTATAATGGTTCCATTTAATGTAGTTTGTTCCTCTTATTAAAGTTAATTTGTATAACTCAACTGTTAATAGGAACATTTTAAACACACACGAGTCTACTAATATTTTTTTCAAGCTAAGGATTCATTCTCAAGAGAATGATTACTTGGTATTGTATTTTACCTTCATTTCAAGACAAGGGAAATTCACATGAAGTAAAAATATGGACTATTAGGTCTAAGAGAGGACAGATTCCCATGTTCCTCTTTCATTATAACGCTTAACACTAAGGATACACTCTAATCAATTTCAAGTTATTACGACTAACTGTGTAATTTAACTACTTGGTTTACATCACTCGTGATACGTATAAGATTCACAATCCACTCATCCCCAAACTGGGGTACCTTGTTTTTTAAAAAATTCATGATACACATAGAACAATTCATTTTGTAAACAAGGAAAATTGACAAACAAAAAAAAGATAAATCAAAACAATACCATTATACCTTCTCTCGTAATAATATTACAAACCTCAAATAAGATCATAGAAACACTTAGAATTGTTTGATCTTATTGATATTTTATTTGTGGGTTCTCTTAATATGAATCTCCAAAGGGATTTTCAAAGTATATGAGCATATTTCACAAGGATGTGGTTTTAAAATTGGTAGAAGTTGGATGCCATTTTATCAAAGCTCCAAGGATGAGTTTACAGAGGAAATGGTATGCTTTTATAGCTGAGGATAGAGCTATGAAAGGTGGATGAAATTTTGACTAAGATATAGGTCATAATTGTAATTACATGGGAATATAAAGTATCTTGAGTCCGGGAGTTGCATATTTCAAGGAGTAATATACATTTGGAACGGAAAAAGTTACATACAAAGCAATTGAATTTCATGTACAATCCAATTTATCACACACTTATAGGAATCTAGAAGTGGAGTTAAAGTTTATTAGGGACATGTATTTCAAGTATAGATCATTAGAATGAGGAAGTGGAGTCTAAGTGGCAGTTTGACTAGGAAAATATGTATATATTCCCAATTAAGTAACTAATTTAATTAGCTACAATGTTCAAGATACTTAATTAATAATTTATTTAATAAATGATAATTGACTTACCTAAGATGGTGTTGTGGACTAAGTTAAGTAATCGAAGAGGTGTAATGTGCATGATTAATCAATTTTGTTAATCAAGCATAAGAAGGATATGAACTAGGATGTGAGTCTGGGAACATGTATTTGATTTTGGGGTGTCTACAAATTTTACCTGAGATAATTTTGTGAGGGTTTTCATTGAGTTTAAGGGATGAGTATAAAATTTCACTTTTTTCCTAATCCATCATCTTAAAAATTCAATAACGGTAGCTATGAGTTAAATTACATGGTTCACCAACCATTTAACTTCTTAATTTGTCTTAAAATTAATTTATTTCCATTTACCCAAAGGAACCTATGCCCAATGATAAATCACTACTAGAGTGTACAACCATATTTAGCTCGAAAAAAATTCAGAAAATCCTAAGATAATTGTTACTATCCAAGATAAAACCTCTACCCCCAAGACCTAGAAATTCTACAACAAGTTTCTTCATAAAGAGAACTTGGCACTAATAACATATCTTTTAGTTTCTTAATTAAAGAAGATAATTTGTCCATGAGCGGAAAAGGTACATTCCAAATAGTAATGAGTTAATGATGGGTAAGGTATAATGTTCACCTTTACAATACAATCAATGAAACATAAGTAAGACTCATTGTTTGATATCTTTGTAGAACCTAATATCAATATAGCAATGCAAAAATATATGGTTAAAATTTGATAAAGGTGATTTATCCCATTTTGGAAATAAGGGTAATCTCAAGGGAACCTTTCCATACAACAAGGGTCAATATTTTTATACTATAAGTTTGATTGTCGGTTTCCACCGAGCATGGAAATACATAAAAACTAGTTATTTTTCTTGAAGACTAAAGTTTTCCTAGGTCAACACATCATTAAAAAAAGGTAAAATACACCATTTTCAATTATTACCCTCAATTTATTGGTATAAGAAACATACATAATTATGATGGTACTGAAAATTTTAAATAATAATATTTCAAAGTTCATCCTCTTTTAATGATTTAGATACTATATAAATAGGGTTTTTTTACATCATTTTCCATTGCAACATGATAGAATGACTTCATTTACTTAACTGAACATACAAAAGTAAAACCAAGTATGAAAATAGTACACTTTCTCGATATGATACAATTTTGTAATCATAATTTTTTTAATATTTCTATTTAGGACAATATCATTGATATATCCTATATAATTAATTTTTTTCAAGATAACACATTATTACGAAAATATAAGTAACAATTCACTTTCTCCTTGTTATAGTACCTACAACCACCACATAGTTATCACAAATGATTAATGACATATACCTATAATATAGCACAATTCATGATTTCATAGTTTTCCGTTCACATGATTCTATCGCTCAACACACAACAAAAGAGAGAGAGAGTTAAATATGCGTATTTAATTTTCATTTCATTTCAAAACTAGAGGGAGGGAGGGAGAGAAAGGGAGAGAGAGAGATATATATATAAACCCCTAGTTTAATAGAGCTATAACCATGTAAGGTGCATCAACCACTGGTTTTGAAACACCAATTGTAGTCGTTTTCCCCTGAATTGCCTAGGTGTGATGACTCTTCATTCGAGATAGATCTGTATGGTCACTCAAGCACACAAAGCTACTAGGTTCCTTTTTGGTACTATCTTGTTATGATGTTAGCTTGCATGTTCATAATAACCATAATCAAAGTGTATATTCCGTCATAAGATTCAAATCCATGACCTCAAATTAGAAACACAAATAATAAGAAATCACACTTGATCAAATGACAACTAAGAATAGATTAACCATACAATCACCATGATTAGATACATCAACATAATCTATCTACAATAATCCATTAATAACTAGAAATATTACATAACGAAGTTGAATACATTACGAGTAACTAAAAAGTTATAATGCGTTGATATATCGGGTAGGATAACTCTATTACAATCAGGCAACCAAAATAGTGAAAAACATAATATATATGTAGGTGTGGGTACTTTCCTTCACTACCCATACATCTTAAAATAGATAGCATGATCAAAATAGCCATGCACTAATAGTTGCATGATTTTACAAGGAGACTAATTATTGATTATGTAGACACCAAAATTTGGTATCATTACCCTTGTTTCCCATGCGCGCACATTTTACCATGGTATTAGCTAGAATCCATTTACTTAATTAAATACCCACTTATTATCCCACCATATCTAATCTTTATTAATTTATCCTAATCAGATTTTGACCTAGGGTAAATTGGTCCTACCATAGACCTATTTCTAAACTATTCAGGTTTGCACCCTAACATAAATTTGTATGCTTTATGGGTGTGGGGTTTTTGGAAATAACGTAAGGTAATAAAATCCCTATCTATTACCTATTACCTAATACTAAATTATTGTGGGTTATGACTTAACCTATGTTGGCATGTTTAATTATGGCATGTTTGGAATGACCTAAGGCAAATACTATTTACCTAGACTAAGCTTGAATCCTAATCTAATGTCAATCTAACCTAAACTAATGCTAAGCTAAAAGGGAACCTAAGGGGTTACATGGAAATTGGGAGTTGGTGGCGAAGGTTTCTATGGCATTAAAGTGATTTGAGTTTGAATTTATTGAACTTGGTACTTCAATTTTTGGCAGAGGCATGGATAATTGAAGAAATGCATGCAATAATTTCAGTTGAGCTTGCCAATTTTGGATGGCAGTGGCATGGAGATTTAGGTGAGAGAGTTGCTCATTCTTGCATTAATAAGTCTTGGTCTTGGTGAAGAAATTTCCTTGGAATACATGCAAGCAGATTCTTGAGAGTTTCTTTGGTCATTTTCTCTTAGCGATTTTTACTCTGCATGGATATTTTCGGCTCTTTGAACCAACAGTTCTATTTTCAATCTATCGTTATTTTTGACACCTCTAAGCTATTTTTGATCATATGGAGGTATAAGAGGCATAAGAAGAAGTTTTGGGATGTCGATTTCATTTTTGAAAAGGAGAAACGGTGGAGGCTCGGCTGGAATTCTTTTACAAATCAATAGGAAGATTTATCATGCATGATAAGATCTATCCATTAAGTTGTTCTTCTTTTTCCTAATCATTTTCATTAAAACAACTATGCTCTTGGAAACAAATGGGTTTTTATTTTTGTAATGGTTATTTTCATTCATGCTTGAATTGTTCTTTGTATTTTTGTTTTGAAGAATCTTTGTTAGATAACAATGGAATGCGGGTTTGTGCCTTGTTCAATATAGTGGTAAATTGTGCATTAACTTTGTTGGGATTGGTATGATGTCATATTTTTGTGAATCTTGTTGTCTGTGCAAAATGGATTTTGGAAAAATAGTGTTTACTATTGATTTGATCTGGGTATGTCCTCCTTTATTGGAAGGAGATAAGAAAGACATTATCCTTAGTTGCATCTTTATTTGCTTCAAATCTTGTACTTCTATTGAGATGCGTTGAAATGGTTTCTTGGATTCATGTTTTGCATATTTAAGCTTGACTAAAAACAACAATGAATGGAACACTTCTTCTGATATTTTCAGTTAAAAATTTAGTTGTATTAAATCTAGTTACTTATGCTGAGCTGTGTGGAAAAGGTTACTTGGATTCAATGATTTAAGGATTCATCTTGTTTGAATATAACATTAAAAAAATCTTAATTTTCTAAAATTTTGTTTGTACATTTCTGATTATGAATGTCAGAAGACTGACATATAGTTAGACAATAGAATTGTTGTTATAATGAAAGTTATATTTGAGTGATGGTTCTATCTAGTTTAGAAATTTGATTTATTCACATTAACACCTATTTGAGCTTACATGATGTCAACCTTGTTGTTCTTACTTGTAAGTTAGAAGAGGGTTCATTAATGGATTACCTTATCTTGATCTAGAGAAACCTCCTAATTAAATCTGTTAGAGAGGAAGCTCTTTAAAAACCATCGTCATGATTTTTGGGAAGACTTAACAAATATATATGCATCTTTTTAGGATGACATTTTGTGCTTCACGATCTAACCAATCGGTTCATCTTGAAGAATTTTCTAGACCCTTACATTTATTTTGATCTATGAATAGCATGGAAAGAATATAATATTTAGGTGAATTATGGGTATGTACGGAGTTGAACATGCCATTAGGAATGGACTAAAATGATTTCAATTTTTCTAATCTTTTCGAGATGGACTCGAGCACCTGTAGTAAAGTCATGTTGTTATTATTGCATCTTCATTGAATTCAAAAATGGTTGGGTTATTTCTCTTATTACAAAAATGTTTTTTCTTTTATCCTGTGAAGATGGGAGTAAGTGTTAACTTGTTTGTTATATTGTATTTTATTCGGACATGATGACTAAGCTCAAAGTTATATGAAATGATCTACTTATGACTAGATAAATTGGAATGTCCAGTGGTTATTGATTCTTTATGAATTATTTCTTGATTGAATTCATTCAAATAATCTCTTTCTAGATGTAGCTAATGCACTACTACTAATGCATTTGTTTTTATGTTGAGAGATATTCATCTCCAGGATCTGCTCTTGCATACCGCAGATCAAATAATTTGGTTCAAAAGTATCATTTAGTTCCATGACTTCTATCTTTAAAAACGGTTCTAGGATTTGGTGATTAGAACTGTATCAGTATTTTATTCTGATATGTACTTCTTTTCTTAAGAAAGAGTGATGGGACCTTATTCTATTCTTGTTATTGACCCCATTCTCTTTCTCCTCTCTCGAGTTAGGGTTTTCATCTATGTTTTCCTTTAAAATTGTAGGAGACTATACATTGTCCTCTCTTCTCTGAGTTGTGAAATGTAACACCAGACTCCTCAAATTGGGAGGGAAGTTACAAGTTGTTTCCCTCTCTATTGTCTTTTCCTCTTCTATGTTACTCTTGTTTAAGGAATTGATCGGTTCAGTTTGTATTTCTTAATAGGATTACAAATGAGTAGTTGGAGATAATCCTTACTTATTCACCTTAACTTGTTGATTGGAAACAATATTTGGTAATGGGTGGCTAATGTGTAATGAAAGTAATCGATTGAATACTTTCAAATTTCTAACATGTTATGGTCTAACTAAAAATTAGGCTATTTCTTTGGCTTTACATTTGGATGTAGCATCTTGAATAGGAATATCTTATTTGTATGTTGTTGTTAGCTCAACCTAAAACCTTTCATGAAGGTTGAATTAGCTTGGATATAGATGCATTCGGATGGAACATGATAATGTTGAGCTTGATGGTTCTCTGTTTCTTAAAAATAACATTATTTTTTGGGAAATATGGGAGTTAGTGTCTTTCTTTGGAATTTAGATTGAATGAAGTAAGAAATAAACTATAAGTACCTTTAGTAAGAATGAGATAAGTAATTAGGATGAAATATTACTTATCTAATTTAAATTCTTAAGAAATTAGTGGTGAGGAGTTTTGATTATATCTTGATCTTTTCTAAATGTTAATTTGGTTGATCTCTTGTTCTTTCCTTTATGATTGTTATTTATCTTTGTTCTATCTATCTCGTATGGTTTTTTTATTAGATTAGGCAAAAAATAGGGATCGGCTCCCAGGGGCCAAAACAAAAGAGAGGAATGCAACCAGAAACAAAATAGGAAAAAAAAAAACCAGAAAGGGGTCCCAGAAAGATGAGTTAAACAGGATTAACTCTTACATTGCAAGATCTGGACCCCAGAGAGGACAAAAAAGACCAAAAAGCAATAGGACACCACAGTCACCAAAGCATTCCGCACACAATTGAGAGAACAAAAACCTCCACAACAAAAAAATCCTGAGGCCCCGTGCCAATAACATCCGACCTAGAATCTAGAACCATCCATCACCTACTCCTCAACCTAGCTACTTATGCGATAGGTTGAATCTATCGAATGGCTTTACTTTTTCATAAAAACACAATTCTTTTTATGAAACAGTTAGTTGAAAGCACATCGCTTTAATGCTTAGAGGTTATCATGCTCATTTCAATTAGGAAAATTTTAGTGGTGAATATTCGTAATATGGCAAATATTCCATTTTTGAAAATTTTGAAAAGGCAAATTTTTGGCATGGGTCAGTGACCTGTTCGCCTAAAAATTACACTTTAATTTTTTTAGGGGTCACTTCGCCTACCCTTGAAAAATATCCCCTATATAAACCTAGATTATTCGCCAGGTAGAACACTTCTACTTCACATTTTTCAACAATATGATATATCCCGTATTATAGACGCGTGACAAGGGGGTAAGTTATTGACGCGCGACAAGGAGGGTTTACAGACAAGGAGATACTATAGATATTGACGCATAGTAGATGCATGACAAAGATTTTGTTGATGAGCGACATGGAGTTTTTTTCGATGAGCAAGAAGAGGGTAGAGGTTGCAGACGCGCGACAGGATATTTGTTGTCGCGCGTCAAAAATGTAGTGACGACGCGTCCAACAGCCTTAGTGACGACAAGGCGTCACTAAGGTCTATTGACGCGTCACTACTAAGGCTCGCTGACACTCGTCACTAAGGCCTATTGACGCTTAGTGACGCAGCATCAACAGCCTTAGTAACGCTTGCTGGCGTCAGACCCCAGTGACGCGCGCGTCACTAAGGTCCGCTGACGCGCGCCACTAAGGCTCGTTGACGCCGCCACTAAGGCCACGTTGACACCTTAGTGACACGTGTCAACAGGCCTTAGTGACGCGTGTCAACAGACCTTAGTGACGTGTGTCACTAGGGTCTGTTGACGCGCGTCACTAAGGCCTGTTGACGCGCGTCACTGCATTTTTTTGACGCACGACAAGGAGGTACAATAGATATTGACACATAGCAGCATGACAAAGAGTTTGTTGATGTGCGACATAGAGATTTTTTGATGAGAAAGCAGAGGTCGAGAGGCGAGACGCGCGACAGATATTTTGTTGTCACGTGTAAAAAAATGCGATGTGACGCGTGTCACTACTTTTTTATTGACGCATGATAGCAAAATCTCCGCCGCACGTCTGCAGCCTTCTGTCGTAGTGCTTGATAATCAGGTGAAATTTTTCATACAACCCCCAAAAAATTCACCTTCCCATGAAACCAGTTCCCGGGATATTCGCTAGGTATTCTCCACCTCTGATTTCCAGGAGGTCTCTTAAAATGAACCCCGATTTCAATGAACTCGACCCGCTTAGCAATTTTTACAGATGGACTTCGTAAGTGATAAAGGAAGGCAACTACTTTCATGATGTTACTTGTTACTTAAAATCTAGATCTTTTACGAAGAAATATGATTCATTATTGAAATGTATGAAAGAGGAAAAGTTGTATTTATTTATTTAGCTTGAAGTTTTTGACATGAAAGATGTCTAGAATGAATGGACTTGTAAAACGTGTATTTCACTTTGAGAAAATAGAAAAATATCGAGATTTACTTGTACATGATGTGTAATTCTCCTTATATTTTCTGTAATAGAAATTTGTATTCTTATATGTATGGAATCCCGATTGGTTTAACTTAAATGAGTAGATATAAGGGATTTAGTTTCACTATCCCTTAAATGAAATGCAGCTTATTAAGTTAGCATGCATAGATGTTTTGTTATCTAAGTCTCTATGGCTTATTAAAAGATGTTAATGAAAGTGTAAATTAATTATGATGTTTTGTATAATTAAAAGGGGCACAATGAACCCTAATTCATAATATGAAAGAGGAAGGTGCACTACCTCTTGATCAATACCTTCATAAGTATAAATCAAATGTAAGGTAAATATGAAAATTTACCAATTAGACTTCATCTTAATGAAGTCTATCATAAAGGAACCTATTTTGGAACTTAAATAGGATAAGAATGATTAAGGTATATTATGTAAATCTTATTAATGTTTTTGTTTCTGTTTTAATTAAGTGAACTCTAAAGTAAGAAGTTGATAATTCTAAACCAATCATGTCATTTCTATAAAATCCTAACAACTCAACTATGGAAGTCAACCTTAACAGCTAATGAAATTAGGGTTCAGCAGGTTGTTGTAATTAAAATCTTAACTAAAGAATATAATTGAGTAAATCTCTTATTGCCTCGGTATGTGCATCCAGATGAGATGATTTAGTTGGTTGTTGGCACATGCCAACTGCAAAGTTGTACCTTCACGAAGACTTGGGTCTTCATGAGGATACAATGTTGTAGTTGACATGTGGCAACACCCATTGAAATTAGACCAACTAGATCTACATAAATTTTTACTTGATCTTAGTTATACCTTGTAGGTCGAGAGGAGCTTGATTTAGTATAGGGAATAACTCATGATGACTTGGGATAACTACACACATGCAATCGAATTAGGTCAATTGAGTATGTCTAAGTACCCTTAGTCACCACGAGTGGTTCTCTATACAAAACTATGTTGCTAACCTAGGGTAGGGTTAGACCTTCAACAAGTGGACTGACATGAGTCAAGAAAGACCATACTAGATAACATATGAAGTGGGTTGAAGGACATATTTTTTTTGACAAGTATGTCATCTAGGAATGGTAACATGAACATCGTGTTGGAAATCTTTGACCAAAGTATCGCAAACCGTTGGTTACGTTGTTTCGTGTCACCTAATTTAAGAAATGAGATTTAGATGAATATTGGTAATAAATATTCAGTTAGGTCTCTTAAAAAATGCTTCAATACCTGAATAGGGTAAGAGAACCAAGTATACTAGTATACAATTTTCAAATGAGTTAACATGACAGATCGATAGTTCACCGAGTCATTGACAACTATATATGGTTATTTGTTATGAGATTTATTTATTTATTTATCATTGGCAAATAGTTTTTGAAAGGGACCTTACCCTTGAGCACAAAAGAGGGCCTAGAAGCCAGAATAGAAGTGAAAAACAGAGAAAAAAGGATCAGAATCCAAGTATGAAAATGAAGCCCAAAGTAGCCAAAAAATAGCTACCCAAACAAGACAAAACAACAAAAACCCTGCACAAAAGTAGCAAAGAAACCGCAAAAAACAACATAAAAACAAGCAAGAGCAACTAAAGCACCTACAACTACTTCTTGGTAGCTTTTTCGATGCTGGTTTTGATGTTCTTCTAGGATCTGAACATTCCCAAAGTTGTCATGTGGGCAGCGTCAGTCTTATCCAGCTGATCAATGGTCCTTTTGCTTTCTTTATCATTGCCCCAAAGTGTTGCCGGAACTCCGCTAAGATTGGAGACACTTCTGACATGTTGCTCAATGAATTCCTCAATCACACTAAAAATGGCCATATTGTAGTCATGACGAGTTTTGGCCTTCCCTAAACGGGAGTCTAGGGAGTTTAGCTTCTTGTAGATATCATCAATCTGGCTGCTATCAATATCCTCCTCCTCCTTCTTCCTCTTACCTTTCTGTTTTGCCAAGTTCTTAACCTCATCCTTCAAAAGCTTCATTTCAGCTTCTAAGGCATCCAGCCTTTTTGTAGAGCTCTCCATATGCACATCTCGGGGACTAGCACTGCTAATATTTAGGAGGTCATGTGCAATTTCAATTTCATGAGGGCCCTTCCCCGCAGCAAGAGTATCGAGGTTAAGCCTTCTAGAAGCCCCGTGACGGTCTGGCCAAGGTGGAAGTGAGATGGGGGGTAGGAGCAGCAGCATGGGGAATGGAAAATGAAGCTTGGACGGCCAAAGCAGGGGGTGACAACAAAGAAGCGGTGGCGGGGCAGAGATTGGAGAAAAGGGGCTAGCAGTAGTAGAACCCGGCATAGGAGAAACATAACTAGGAGAGGAAGGGAGACCAGATACCTAAGAAGGTAAAATTTATGCAACAATAAAATAAGCCCCCGGTGCAAAGGAACCGCCTGGCATGCTTTTGAAACTCAAAATGGAGCGCTCAAGAGAGTTCAGAAATAATGGGGAAACAAACCCAGTGATTCCTACGGAAGTGGTTGAGAAAGATAAGGTGCTTAGCAAGAACAATTGACAAACCTCCCTTCCAAAGAAATGAATCTTATCGTCATGTGAGTGACCTCATCATAAGGTGGAGGGATCAAGCTAACAAGGTGCCCACGGTAATATAGATCAGCTCCTCGCATCCCTCCACAAATCTCCTCTTTTCAACATCTCTGTCGACCCTTTTGTTAAAAAAATGGTAGCCCTCCATGCTAAGACCGGTCACTTCAGCAATAAGCTCCTCGTTGACCAAGATCTTCTGCCCCCCATATTCCACAGTCCGCTCTTTCCAATCCTTTGCAAAACATACAGAGATACTTTGATCATGCCCCGAACCTTCTCCATGAAGTTGGTGATGCCGCCCTTGCTGAGTATATTCCATAACTCAACATTATCCTTCCAGTCCGGGTCCACACTAGGCTCAATTTGGCAAGGGGGACCCCCCATCTTCACTGTGCTTAACTGTTTGCAACAAATTCCAAAATTCTTGAGAGTGCTGAAGCCAGACTATTTTTTGCTGTTGTAATCCACACAATGTTGAAAATGAGAGCCATTTCTATTCCCACGAATGTCTGCATGCCTGCTGATCTGAGCCTGCGGAAACCCGCATGTGGGAATGATGGGCTTTTTGTTAGCCCACTCCCTATCATCAATTACCTTATTTTATGAAACTACCTCTAGCCCTCATGCAATGTCTTACATTCCCCGCATTAATGCATGGACATGATATCAAGGCTAACTAGACAGTCTTATAAATTCTTATTCTCCTTATGCAAGATAAACCGCTTCAAGAGTTTGACAATATGTTTATGATGTTAAACCCTTGCAGCATGTCAAAAATGTACCTCCACCCTTTGGAATGGTTCAGGTCAAGCCTTATATTGTGCATGCTCTCATAAATATCATTGTCATCTTATTATTTGAATCACTCCATGACAAGTGAAATCTTCTCGAGCTGATTCTCGCATAGTTATATTCCAAAGTTTCCCTCCCATCCAAGAAGTAAATGATTCACTAACATCCTTTCCTCGTCATACCTCTCTTCCTCTTCCCGCTACGACCATGCTCCATACTACCTAAGAAACCACCAACACCCCTGTGACCATCACAGAGAGACATGAAGCACATATATCAAAAAATGAAAAGAGGAAAGGGGTATTCAAATGGATAGCTAGCCCGAAGTTATATAGTTTCCATAGCAAAACATACGAATGGAGGGAAGTGTGACGGTATCGAAGATCATTGATATGATATTAAAATCATAAATATCAAACATCCCATAAAAATTCTTAAATTCTTGATGCCATCTTACATCTCACATGTGTATAATGATTAATTGATCATGTTTATCAAAAGAACATAATATATTGATGTTATAAATTCCCATTAAAGCCACACATGCTATATTCTCTTCTCACCATAAAAATGGTCACCCCTTAGAAAAATTTAATTTTTTAATTAAAATCTTATAATTTGCTATGTTTTGACAAATTAAAGTAATTTGTTTTGAGATTCTCAACCTCAATAACATTTCAATCCAGTGGTTAACTAGGTTATGTCAATATCTATTGACAATAACCAAGTAACCACTAAGTTGTGTTGTTAGAAATTTATAACAATCAAGACATGTATATTTTGATCCTAGCACATGCTAGAATATGTCAACACACAATCTTTATATCCTATCATTGGTTAGGATTTAATAAATCAAATTAAGATATTTTAAACTTAGCAGACATTAGGTTATGTCACAAAATAATAATTGGATCTTTTAGCATTCTATAGTTTTCAACAAAATAAAGTAAGAACTAATAATATTAGCATCCTGGGTAGTTCAAACAAAAAACATAATATTTGGATCTTAATGGTCAATGGGATTTATCAAATTTGAATCAACATATATCATGCTTAGTGGCTACTACGCATTGAATAATATAATATTTCAAGCTAAAAGTCCCTAGAATTTAACAAATAAAGGAAAGACATTTTGATTTGATTCCATTCTAGGTTGTTCTTAAACATAACCTAAAAAATTATATTCTAAACTTAGAATTTGCTAGATTTTAAAAAATTAAATAATGTACCGAATATCATTGATTATAAATCCTAATCATAAACACACAAAAAGTGGTGAGTGTGATAGTACTTGAATATTATTGATTAGATATCCCAATCATAAATATCACACTTCCCATTAAAACTCTTAAATTCCCAATGGCATCTTACATGTCATGTGCATATAACCCTTGATCGATTATGTCAATTGGAGGAATGAAATCTATTGATGTCATAAATGACCATTAAAGCCACGAGTTTACACAAAAGAAATAAGATATTATTAGCTTGGCTTCCAAAGTGGGTTATGCCAAAACATAATAATTGGATCTTAATGGTGGCTGGGATTTAGCAAATTTGAATCAACAGAGGTTGATATTAGCAGCCATTAGGTACTTAAACAATATATTATTTTGATCTTCGTGGTCGTTAGGTGTTTCCACAACATGTTATTTGGTGATTTCATCACTAGGGTTTAATAATTCATAATTAAGATATTTTACAACATCTAGCTAATTAGAGGTGGATATTCATAAATTTTTTGGTGCTAAACCCATAATATAAAATTTTGAGTTTAGTTTTTTCTAGCACCTAAATAGTAAGATAATTATATTGTGATAGTAGATAACAACATTATGCCACACCATACATTTTTAAAATCTTGGTGGTCACGTGTTTTATCAAAATAAAGTAGGATCTTTGTGATATGAGAAGCTACTAGGTTATACCAAGACATAAAATTTAGAGTGTAGCGATCTTAAGGATGTAAGAAAACTCGTTAAGATATTAGGATCTTAGTCTGTGACTATGATATGCCAAAACATAGAACTATTTGGAATTAGAATAAAAGTAGGTTTTCCAAATCAACCCGCATACTTTCACAAAAATCCCTTACAGCCCAGATATTATAGTGAAAAATAAGAGAACAATCTCGTATGCAAAAAAAAAACCAAAAATTCCCTAACCGTAAAAAATCCATATTAAATTTTACGGATATTCATGAGAGTATTTTCTTCATCCTTAAGATCGACAAAGGTATGGGATTCTTTGAACCGCATGTCCACTAACTTAAACTGCTCCACGAATTTTTCATTGATTTTCATCTAGGTCATGTCCACGTGTCTTTTCCATTCCTCGATTGTAAATATTGATTGTAACATAATCTTCAATGGCCTCATGCAGATCAGGACAGATCTTCACTAAATGGTCCTTATGTTCTGAAGTTGTGAGGGGGAGCCCATTTTCTCTAAGAGATGAAAATCGGGGTAAACCGAGGAGATATCGTAAACCACATCTAGAATTTCGAGTCCATACTAACTTCCTTGTAAGCTATGGGAGGGAAGTCACACATGCTTTCATTATTAGGTGAGTTGATTCAGTTGTAGCCATTACAATTTCAATGGAGATGAGAGGATAATCGAGAGAAGAATCGACAAGAGGTGGAGAGGAAGTAGATTTTGGGTCCAAAGAAATTCAAACACCTTAGGAGAGTTCTTTAAGGTGTCCAAAGGGTTCTGACGATAATAAGAGAAAAATGAGGAGAACTAAGAGTGAAAGAATGAGAGATAATTATAATGATGTCTAAATCAAAGTCATAAGGGAGATGAAGGTGGAGATGATGGAAATGAAAAGAGAGAAATACTTGTGAAAGAGGATGGGGACATGAAGAAGGCGGACATGATGACAAGTAAAGAGGGAGCTACTTGTGGAAGAGGAATAGCAACACGACATTGTTTTCCTAGCTTAGATGAGAAGCGTGAGATTTATTTTTGGGAATATTCCATTTTAAAGAGCAAGTAAAAAGGCCTCGATGTAGGAAAATACCTTCATCTTCTCTAGCCATTTTAAGGTACCTCTCAAGAAATTGAAACATAATATCTACAAAGTTTACCTTCCAATTATGTCGAAGATGCACAAGAAGAAAAATATGAGGTCTATAGATCACTTTGTAGTGTCGCTACGGTGTGAAGTAGCTCCTCAATTACTCAAAAACTTGTACCAAGGTTGTGGAAGTGAGTCTCATTCATATCCCGAGTAATACATTGTCATATTTTCACCAAGATATAGGAAATCATCCATCTCCTCCTGAAGAGAGTGTTTAAAATAAATGTCTCCCTCTGTGGGGAGCCCTGTCACAGCCATAATGGACTCTATCAAAATAATAAATTTAATCTTTCCCACTTTCACTCTTCCTTTCTTCCGTGTTTCCAACACACTACAAAGTTACTCGAGACAAAGCGACTAGACAGTCTTTCCATAAATGATGTAACACCACCATCATGACAAATATTCCATACTTTCGCATCAGCCTTGACCTCCTCATAGGAAGAAGGATCAATGTGTTATCTAGTGCTACCCATAGTGAATAGGGATATTATGATAATGATGTTAAAGGATCGATATAGATGACACTTGAATAGAGATGTTGAGCACCTTCATTCCAAAATTCAACATGTGTCTCTAAGATTTGTAATTATGTTATTTGCTAATAGTAGTTAATTGATCCCTTCCATCACATGAACACAATAAATATGTCCTAAATTCCCAAAAAAGCCACAAATTTTATATCCTCTTGCCCCTATCAAAATAGGTTATTCCTCAACATAACCTAACAAATTTTAATCTTAGTTAATGTTCAGCCAATCCCAACATATTTTTTTATTGTTGAAGTAGGTTTAAGGGTCCTGTTCTTATAATCTGAACATAAAATATCCAAGACAACTACCACTACTTATCAATCAAAGGATAATTCTCGAGCATATTAGAAAATCAGCCTTTTTACCCTTTTTACTTTTGACTTCTTGCCATTGACCTGATTTTGGGACAATCACCATTTGCATGCTATTAGGGTCCATGGTATCCATAGTATAATTGGGAATGGGCTCTGCAACTGAGTCCACTTTATCATATCCATCAGAAACATGACCTCTCTTACTTTCAGAGGATTTCTTCTTTTTGTCCTATTGATATTTTCTTCCCTTCACCTTTGTTTTTTGTGATTCATCTTGAGTATCTTTTATAACCAATAACCAATCTAGCTCAATGAGGGACAATTCCATATGCTATTGAATGGATTTTTTTTTTCTTTTGAGCACTCTTCTTTTTACCCAACAGGTAAGAATCTTGAAGATGCCAAGGGGTCCTATAATGATGGCACCGAAATTTCATATTCTCATAATCCAATGATTGTATATGTTGTTGATTTCCCAATTTCAGAATAATCCTATCCAAAAACCCTTTCTTAAATCAATCTCAATGCAAACTCTTTCTTAGGTGCAAATCCTAAATGCATCCCTAGATTGGTCAATTTTTATAAATTTCCCCAGCGCATTACCGATGTCTTTCAGAGCACACCAGAAGTGGAGTGGAATGTTAGGGAGCCAAACCCATATAATAATTAAAGACACATAAATGTTATTGGGGTTAAATTTAAGGAATGAATGGGTGAGAAATAAACTAGCACTCCCCAAAACCATGGACCTCCAGAGAGACACTTAGCATAATCCTCCTCACTTGAAACTGCACAACAAAAAATACTTTAGAATAGAAGGAAATTTAACACTCTTTGGCCCAATTTTTGTGAATCCACTAGGATAAAGTAGAAGCCACCAACTAAAAACCATTGAAGTGACCAATAACTGCCCACCGTGAAAATGATTCTAGGTGAGTGTTAACCTTTGAATTATCCAAACATAAGATTGGTGATTCCTCCAGTAGAGAATAACTACATAAGCTACGAAACCATTCAGATAAGAGGTATAGGGCCACACATTATCCTTGTAAGAATTGATTTTAGGAGCATCCACAGAGGAGGAAGGAGACCCATTATCTAGATTACCACCCCGTAAACCCCAACAAAACTACATATCGAACACTTATTAGGGTCAAGGGGAAGATTTAGATCACCATCTATAACCTCATTACGGAAGAAGGAATCTAACCTTGTTTTGATTTTAACTTCCTTCATAAAATCTTCCTGTTCTTCTTTCCTCAAAAAATCTATATCCCTAATATTCTCTTCCCGCACCGTGATCGATTAAGATACCATTCCAAGTCGCAAGGATTTATGAGTCAAGTACATATAGTTTTTGCTATTCGAGGGAGGATCGTTGCCATCTAGACCACATCATTCCAGTCTTGGTAAACCCTATCCTCACATCCTTTCTTCGCCATTGGATTTTCACTATCCTCCAACATACATCCATCAAATCCCAACATTAATTAGTTAATGTTCTTGTAATTACTCCACTTAGTGTAGGTTGAAGGTTTGAATGTTAGCGATATTAGATATATTTATTTAATATATATTATAAAGTAACAATCTATAAAGAAAAATTATTTAGTGAAATAACTAAAATTTCTAGACATGAGTTCAAAGCGTATAGATTATCGACAACAAATCATAAACCAATATCTTATTAGAATTTATTTATCGACACTTCTACTTGTTACTTTAGGTTCTCCAAGGTTGTTCATTCTACACATGGAAATGAAGTGGGTAAGAGATCATAAATGTTATAGGGAGCATAAGTAGCACTTGTGATGGACATTTGTGTACGAGATGGGAATTTGTTTATATTCTCTTACAGTGCAATTACATTCACAATTACAAGTACAATTACATTTACATGACAAGAATAATATTCTTGTTCATCTTTTAACTAGTCTCATGGAGGTTAAAACTTCTTATATTGAACCTTACATGACTTTAGACCGGTGTGGGTACATATATTAAATTGAATCAAGATTGTTTTATTGTAGGTATAGTCAGTCAGATTGATTATTTATTTTACTTCAAGCGTAGTGGTCATTTTCATTTAACATGTTACATGTATTGATGGAGATCAATGGGTAAAATGCTTAAGAATTACATGTGACATATCAGTTATTAGATCAAACATATTCATTGTCAAAACATATGTTGTCTTAGAAAAGATTTCTAGATGAAAAATTAGACTAAGGATTTACTCCTCAAGGTCAACAACATGAAGACTACCTACCTTAACTGGAATTGAATTGTAAATATTGGTGGAAAAAAATTGTATTTAGTTGAAAGATTTGTTACTTACTAAAAATACCTTTTATGTCATACTTATAATAAATTTTTGTTTCAACAAAAAATATTGAACGTGTTTATAAAATAATTTGATGTCTTTTAAACATTCTAGATCAATTATTTTCACATAAATGCTTTTCTAACCTATGTTTAAGGAGATCAATGAATATAACACTTAAGTATAACACTTGACAAATCATTTCTTGGACCAAACATATTCATTTTCTGAATATATGTTGTCTTACAAAAGGATTAGTAGAGGAAAATTTTGATTAAGGATTTACTTGCCAATGTCAACATGTTTTTCTTGTTTGTTGTTTGAAATAATTTTTAACACTTGACAACATGAGAAAGGATACAATTAATAATTGTACCAAAATAAATATCCTTAAAGATACTAAATGAAATTTTCCAAAAGAGTTTGATAAATGTAATTATTCATACCCTTAATAAGGGTAAAGAATGTGCAGATTAGCTTTCCAAATTGTGGGATAAAGGTAGTAATTTTAAAGTGTGTGAGAGGGGATAAGATATAACCAATGTTATTAATCTCATTAAAAACATTAATTATTGATGTTCTAGTGTATATTTTCCCTCGTTAGGATATCATCCTTGTACTTATATTTAACAGGAGCCTTCCCACGTGTAGGATATATGGCGGGATTTGTATTAATTATTCTCTTACAATTCATTTTAGCCATTGTTTCTTCCATTTTCAATCTCATTAGACTAAAACCATGGGAGGTGGTTGTTTAAGAATCGAGCCCAGTAGCTATGGTTCTCTAAAGAAAACCCCTCCTTGTGGCGTATTCTAAAAATTAGGGGAGTTGGGAATTTCATCTCAAAATTCAAAGGGGTCGATCTTTATCTTGCGTTGGAGTTTGGTCGGGAATGGAACTATGGCATCATGGTGATCCTCAAGATGGAAATTCATGTTTTAAAGGATTTGATAACATGTGTGAATGGAATGGAGATGGAGGGCTTAAATACATTTAAAGATCGCACTTTGAGATGCAAGCACAAAATTGAGACTGTATTCCACGGTAAAGAAATGGTTTACTTGTTGGTAGACGATATTGCTAGATTTTGCATCCCTAATATTTTAAATACGGTCTACCTCCACCTTATGACGTACATTACTCTTGAAGTGAATTATAGAAAGATATTTACTCACCATCTCACTATGCTTAATATGCTTAGGCATAAGATCACTATGAGAATTTCATTTTCATTGTTTATTTCACTATTTGCATTGGTGAATGAGTTTCAATATGAAAATATTGATACCCGATACACCATGCACTAATGCTTTTTATTTTTAAGAATGGTAAACCAGGTGGTGGAAAAGGAATTAGATCCAAAATCGGGGATTCAGATGAGAATTTAAATCTTGTGGACCATATGAAGAAACCGAGGAGAATGAAGAGGAAGGCACCTCAAGGGAATAGAAATATTTGTAGTGGGGATGCAAGTTCTCTAATTGATACAAAAGGAGTTGTCTAAAGTGAAAGAGTGAGTGGATCTTGGTGGAATGTGGATTTTGATAAAATTTCTCTCGGGTGAGTCGGATGGAAATGGATATGAAGGCCTTATGAAATTTTCAAATGGATATGGGAAACAATGTCATGTATTACATCAATGGCTCTAAGAAAAATTGCATCACCCAAAACTCTATTAGGGCCAATATGGTAGAGATTAAAAGTTTAGTTTTGGAATTGCAAGGGAATTTGGTCAAGCTAGATCAAGGACACAAAGTTGCAGGTATATCTCCACATCAATAGTTTTAATGAGGAAGATCATGTTGAAGACCACATCCCGATCATGAGCGTGTAGGATGATAATATGAAAGGACATGAGGGCGTCAACCAGAGGAGTAAAATTTTTGAAGACTAGCTAGTCTATTAGCTCTTGGATATTTTCTTGACTATTTGTGATTTGTATCATTTGGGATGTTTTCCCCTCCATGTTTGTGATTTTTCCTTGTATTGATTTATTGGACTATAGTTGGGGATAAGTGGTTTTAGCCATGTTTGTCTTGTTTCATTTTTGTTCACTATTGGTGATGCTCACAATGCATTCTATTGTAAGGTTTCTGGGTACCTTAATCCCTGTATAATGTATCCAATCATTACGTTCACATATAATTAATAAACCTTGTTAATAGTAATTTTGTTAACAACATCTTAAATTAAACAAGAAAAAACAACAAGTTCATGTCTCATGGATGAGACATGTGTTAGTTGTGTGACTATGCTAGATGTGCTAGTTATGCGACTGTTTTCCTAAAATTATGATTTTTTATTAAATAGAATAAATCAATGTTGAAACAAGGCCTCATATTTGTCAAATCAATACTAACTAGCAAATAAATAAAAATATAAATAAGTTTCGTAGACTAAAAAATTATTTATATAAATTACAAACATTAGAAAGTTGAAAAGTTATTTTTTAATTTCAATTGGTCGATTGAGGAGAAATTTTAAGATGTGTTATCCCAATTTCACCCCTCAAGGTAAATTAGATAACTTGCATGATTTATTCAAGCTTGAGTAGTCGAAATGATGGAAGGAAAAAAATGGGATTTTTTGGGGGTCCCATTAGCTCTTTTCTAACACCCCCATCCAAGGAAAAAATCCAAGAAGTTAGAAAAATTGAAAAAATCCAAAAATTGGCTTCAACTAGTGTATTGCAGGAAAATCAAATATTTTCATCCCGAAGAGCTACACAAAGTTGGTCGGGACTAAAACCTGATTTTCCTAAAATGGCCAAAAATAAATCAAATCGGTTAAGTTGGGTCTAATTAACTCGGGCGGTCCACGGGACGTCGAGATAGTCACGACCGCATGGCTGAAATTACCGCAGAAATTCAAATCGGAGAAGTCGGTTAAATTTTGCATGGGAGGTCCATGGGATGTTAGGACATGAGTTCTCTCGAAATCCTAAAATAGCCAATCACAAAGGGATGCGGGCATAGTGGAGGTCAATGGCCCCGACGGTTCGGTCAATTGAGGGACAAACGGGACATCAAAATCCAAAATTACCGCACAAAGAGGGAATCAGAAAAAGTGAAGGTTTTTGGCCCAAATAGCACAAGGGACATCCGGAACACCAAGACCTGAAATAGTTGAAATGTCTGCATGAAAAGGAAAAAGTCAACTTTAGACTCCTAAACTTCAAACGGCCATAACTTTTGACTAAGCTCGATTTTCATGAAATTTGACTTTATGGAATGAGCACAATTTCCTCTACACTTTATTATTTTTATGAGGGTAGGTATGTTAAATTAAAGGAAACATTTTCAGCTTTGATAAATTAAATGCTTAGTCCCATTAAATGATAGAAATGTCCGACATGGACCAAAAATAGTCTGCTCGCACTCGTCAGAAAGCCATAACCTTTGCATTTCTCAACAAAAATCCACAAAATTGGTACCATTAGAATTGTGGTTCCACGCAAGATGCACATAAATCAATAAATATGGAATTTGATGAGGAATAGATGGTGAGTTTTTAGAAAACATGTCTGGTTTAGAACAATGTTTTATTGGGTATTTGGGATGCATTCAATGAAGCATGGGATGACATATTTCACTATTGCAAGTTATGGGACAGTATGGGGGTATTTTTGCAAGTAAAATACCATAATTTCAATCCATTTATGACATGTTACAAGTGGTGGGAGGATCTATTTTGGTATTTTCATTTTCCCTCTCTCTCTCTCTCTCCTCTAAAATCTATAAATTAGAGTGTTGAGCTCATTGTAAAGGGGATAGTTTTTGAGTAGAAAAACTCTCACAAATTCCTTTTGTGAAGACAATGCGCTGCAAGCCCTTGTAGTGGACTCCTTGCATGGTGATCCAGGCCCTTATCTTGTAATAGATTGAATTGTGCATACCTATGAAGTAATAGATGCAAGTTTGTGGATGTATCTTCCCCTGCTATGTTTGTTTGCATTCTTCTTGCCCTTTCAAACTCATTACAAATATATTGTGTCTATTTATACTCTTGTAGGGATTCATTATCATTGTGCATGTATGGAATATTGTTGTGAATGAATTTTCTAGACTATGGAGAACTGTTATCACCCCTTCTAGTATGTAATTTTCTCTTATTTTCACACATTGGAAATATATCCTCATTCTCTCCTTTTCTAGTGTATCAAAACTTTAGGGTAGGATTTTTTTCATGCAATCTCTCTCCCGATCCCTTGGAAGGTTGGATTAGGATAGATAGTTTTTCTTGTATTAGAGTAGATTGTGGTAGGTAGTTTATGAGAAAGGATCAGCTTTCTCTGAGGTCTATCTCAAGTAGAAAGTCCCACAACTTTGAAATAGTACCCATGTTATCCAATCACGCCTGTGAACTCAAGAACAAACACTTGTACAAACCATAGGGTGTTGTGATTCATAGATAACAAGATGTTTTGAGCTTAGTGTCTACTATGGTAACCTAATACTTTCACAATATCAAATTTTGAGCTTATGGATTATTAGCATTTAACAAGTCAAAAATATTATTTTTATCTCAAACCCGCTTAGCTTATACGCAACACCAAGTAATTGGATGTTCTCGATCAATAGGAATAAAAAAAAATAAAGTAATATATTGTCATTGTAGAGGCTTCTACGTTATACCATACCAACATATTTTGATGTATAAAAACTATGTCCATTTTTTATAAGGATTGATACGAGGGTTTTGAAAAGACCCACATCCTTTTACAAAAATGTCCTCAAGGAAAATTATGACATTGAAGCATAGAAGAGAGAAATTTCGTAAGTAAAAAGAAGAAAAGCCACATAGCCATGACACAAACAAAGAAAATTTACATTTTGTGAAATTTATTTAGGATAGTTTCTACTTCCATAGTAGTATCACCTTAGAGTTTCCTTTTTCCTTGTATTCTCCTTTCACAAATATGTATTCATTCTTTTGCTATCCAAAATCTATTTGGTTCTCCTACTCTTGTATTACCATATGTTTTTTTATAAATAAGTCATTGTAATCCAACACCAACACATTCAATGGAAAATCATTATTAACATGGATATATTCTAAAATATTTTCATTGAAAATGTCAAAAATGTCGTAGCCATTTAATTTTGCTAAGTATGTGCAGCGAAGGACTATTTGCGGAGATAACAATAAGGCCAAAAAAATAATATCAATTTTATAAAATACATTCTCTTCTATTCATGTGTACCACCATATCCATAAATCGATTCCGGTATTCACTTTTTTATTGCAAAAATTGAGCCACCATCCATACCACTGTGATTCTTTTTCAAGACTTGAAAAAACAAGTTCTTAGCAGGTGTTTTGGGTTTTTAAATTTTTGTAAATCCTCCTCTCATGTTATTACATATTAAGTTACATCATTTCTCTATCAAGATGTGCTCCATTTCATCCTCTTTCACTAATCTTTAATAAATGTTTATTATATTATGGAATTATTTATTTGATAAACAAAACTACCTTCTACAAAATATTAAATAACAAACTTGCTTCCATTTAATTATCTACAACAACATGGATATAATCCCTATTCAGCTATGGAAAATTTTACATGGATATAATCCCTAATCAACTATGGAAAATTTTACATTAATAGAATTTTGTAATTTTGGAGGGGCTAAAGGTGATAGTGCATACCAATTTTTGGCACGGAGAGGAAATCAAAATGTTTCTAGAACTCGAGCATAGGAATTTTTATGCTTACACTTTGGTGAGATTTTTCTATTGATGAAAAATTGTATGCATTGAAAAAGAGAATAGAAGGTAAAATATTAAAATTATAAACTAAAAAACTATCTACTTATAGTGACATGTAAACAAATCCAACCATCAATTTTGTTGGCATGCAGATTTAAGAGGACACACATATGATTTTACATTAATTTCTTTATTAAATGCCTAATTAATGGCTGACAACGGTTACATGCTCCAAAAGATGCACATATTTTGAATGGTGTATGTGCTTTTAAATGGAAAATTTTACATACCTTGAATTAATGGCTAATTAATGTTGAGGAACATGCAACATTAATTAGCATTTTTCCTTACAAAATGGTTATCATTAATATTGCAAATACTTGTAAATCATTGTAAAAAACATTTACATATATTTTTAATAAACTTCACACGTGAATTACATATTTAATATTTAACCATCAATTATTAACATAGATTTATATAAAAATTATAAAATTTTACATCAATATATATTAAAATAATGAAATTGATAGAATAATTGGTATAAATAAACACTATTTTGTATTTTTAAAGGGTAGTGTTGACAAATTACCATTGCCCAAAAATTGTTTGACATGTGAGTTATCACACTTAGATATGCAAATAAAGACTCACAATTAGAAATGTGAGATGATACGGCACTTAGAAGTGTGAATCAAGACCGACACTTACAAGTGCTACCCGGACTCGCACTTAGAAGTGTAAGTCGAGAGATGTGTGATTCGAGGCTTGCGCTTAGACATGTGACCAATATATATGAATATATTATTTTTATAAATGTATATAAATATTTATGGTCACCTTATAAACATGTGAGTCACACGTGTCAGTTCTATAAAATATTTGAAAGTATGCTACGTCTAAAATCACAAAAATGTCTAAACAATCGTCAAATTTAACACAATTCAAGGAAGTTCAGGGAAGGGATTTCCAACAATAGTGTTTATTGATTTGAATAAGTTATGCATGAATAGTATTATATGTATGATGATATTAAGATTGATATGTGGCATAAATGACAACAATCACTTACACACTATCTTGAAGTTGGTGATTGCTTGACATATGTAAGTTAGTGACTACTTGGCATATGTGAGTTACATCTTCTTGGCTTATGTAATATGTAAATGGGTGGCCATTAGGAACGAAAGTGGAATCCAATTATAATGTTCTTGGAATCTAGTAATAGCAAAATTAGAGTCTAATAATAGGGAAATTGGAATCCAATATTAAAATTGGAATCAATATTAGCAAAATTGGAATCCGATAATAGAGAAATTAGAACTCAAATAAGTCTGATAATGACAATATTAGAATCCAATATTACTACTAAGGGAATCCAATATTTCTATTAATGGAATCTAGTATAGGAAAACTGAAATCGATAAACGAAAAAATGGAGATGGATATCTTCTAATACTTGAAATCTGAGCCTCATTCACTTGAATATGTCCCAATTTAGTGAAATAAGCGTTAATGAGAATAAATATAGAGTTTTATGTTATAGTTTTAATAAAATTGGCCATGTAGTTATATTTTCTCATCAAAAGGGATTTAAACAAAAGGATGAAGCATCTAAAGGTAAGAGTTCTACTATTTGTTTCAAGAAATAAGGTTGGTCACATTACAATGCATTGTAGAGTAAAGATAGACACATACATGAGGAAGAATGAAGTTAAGTCTAATCATGTTGGAAATGTAAAGGATGAGCCCATGTATACTCTAGTAAAGTCTAGTAAAGAAGGAAAAAGAAGGTCCATAAGTTATCGGTTCTATTCATGATGAATATATTTCTCATAAGGGTATATTTTCTATTGTAGAACCTTAAGAGTTGTTATCTGCTCATGAAGACCTCAAAAAGACTAACAAAGAAGAAAAGGTAAAAAATTAAGATATTTGATGAAGGATATTGCTATCATTTTAAATTTTCACATGGTTTTTATACCTTTCTAGGTCCTTTTTGAGTGTTAGGAAGATATCTATGAAGTTTGTCTACTTTTTCATGGTGCACATTGGCCTAATCCTAGTGTTTAGAGGCCTAATTAGGCATGATTGAACCTTGTAGGTATGTTTGAGATATTGAAAACAATTATGGAGGTATACTATATTATTTTCATCATGTAGAAATAGTTTCCATAAGTTTCATGATAATATATAGTGTTGGTTCAATTGGTCATGGCCTTGACTATGCAAAATCCTAAGGGCTAGTCATGTAAATGAGATGGGATATGAAGGTATAGATATATTTGATCTATTAAAATGAATATTTATATTAGGTGAGTGTGTTTAAGTTCTGTGGAAAAACATTCAAGTTGTCATAATGTGTATTTTACAAGTTATAGTGTTCTTGGTGAAATAGGGTTGAGAAGAAGGTGGTTTCCAAGTCGAATTGCAACTTCTGATGCTCACCATGAATTGTGTGATTTTAATGGGACCTTGTATATTTTAGGGATTATTTTCCATTTAGTTAATAATATTTCACAAAAATGATGGAGTGATTTCATCATCACATTTTTATGAACGAATGTTAAGAAGGTAAACTATTTGTTGTGAGTTTAGGTCTAGAGCGATGGAAAACATATACTTGTAATCGCCCAAAATTTATTCATTATGTTATTATTATTTTATGTTTTAGATGACTCCTCCATTTTTTTATAAAGGTAATATAGTACTTGTGACAATATATAGGCTCCTCCAAAATTTATTCATTATGTTATTATTATTATTTTATTATTTTATGTTGTAGATGACTCCTCCAAAATGCATGTTTCTAAAGATGTTTAGTTAGGGATAATGTTGTTTAAATGAGTTACAAAATAAATTGACATCATTTTTACTATGTAAGTTTTTCAATTATTTCCATGATTATTTAAGATCATGTTGGTGATTCTAAATGTAAAATTGTTCCCTATTTAAGAAGAATTCTCATAAGGAAATTTTGGGTGGTTTTATGTAGTCTTCAAAGATGGTCTTAGTTGAAGGCCCTCCACTTGGAGTTGGAAGGAAATATAATATGTTTAGGAAATAATATTTAGAGGGATTTCCATTTGTATAATATTTTTTTCCTTGATGATGAAGCGTGATGGTTCATCCATCTTAATTTGTAGAGAAGAAGGTTTGTTGTTTCTCATGACATAATTGTTTTTGTTGAAAAAGTAGTTAGATGATTCATGAGATGAATGAATTGATGCATTCTATAAGTTTGAGAGTTAAGATAGATGAAATTTGTTTATATTGAAGATATTTATAGGTCTTAGAAGTTTTAGAAAGGTTACAATCCAGTTGATTTTGTAAATATGTTTTCTAGGAAGCTCAATCTAGTGAAGAAGAAAGTTGGTGTGGATTGCACATATGGATGTTTAATGAGCCTTAGAAATCATGTATGTGATATGAAGGTCCAAGGGATCCAATGAATGGTTAAATTCCATATTTGATTTGTTAATGGGTGGTATTGATGCCCAAAGGTGAAGAAAATATGTTGGAAACAAATATTTTGAGAAGGATATGAGCCTTCTCGAGTTATTTATAAATAATTTGATTGGTGCAAGCTTATATAAAACCATGGATGGTGTTGTGATTTTATATTAAGTTTATGTGATTATTTTTAGATATTGACTAATCATGGTTTTGGAATTTTTAGTTTTAACTCATCCAGTTGATGGGGTTTTGAGCTTGTTTTGAGCTTCTTTAGTGGTTTTGGGCATGAATGACCTATACGGGTCCAATGTGAATGTTTTAATGATTTTTTTGGGATTTTTAAAGTTTTTTTTGGTAAAATCAAAGGATGGATACCTAATTTATTTATGTCTACCTACTTTATGTTTATGAAATGAGAAGGGTATAAAGTACAGGTTTGAGTTCAAATTTGAACTAGGTGTGCAAGGGAGAAAAGCGTGACCCAGAGAGAAAAAAATAGGTATGAAGGCATCTATTCAAATATAAGAGAGTTATAAAAAGGTTAAGGTATATTAAGGATGATGTGTGTAAGGGTTTCAGGCCAAGTTTGTTCATGAAAAGGGAAGAAAGAGAGAGTTAGAGGAATGAGGGTTTGAAGAGAATTTGAAAGAATTTGGATATGAATTTTGTGATCACCATCATTTGAGTTGTTGCAGAATGTATTTAGTGATCTTGATTAATATCAACAAGGGTTTAGGAGTTAGTACTCCTTGTGGGGTTAGTGTCTCACTAAAGAAATATTTTGAGATGTTTAATATTCACTTGAGTCCTTGTTATGTGTATTATCAACAAATATTTTGGTGGGTTGTATTCCCTTTTAGGATTTCTAACATATTTCTTGTGTTATGTTGTTATCTCTCATGGTTTTGGTTATTTGAATGTATGTTGAATGATGTTGTGCACACATTAATGATTGATTGGTTTATGACTTAAGAAAGTAAATTTGAAATTGTTTAAATTTTTAAAGGACTAATTCATGCCCCTCTCAGTCTATTATGCTTCCAACATCCCCACATAATAGTAAAATGATCAATATCCCCCTTATTTATCTTTAAAAAATTAACCAAACTCGCATTAAATGATTCATGATTGACAATGGTGCGAGTAAACATCATCTCCACCCATGCCTTCAAACAAATTATGTTTCCAAATATTGTCGTATGTCACTCACCTGTCACCTTACATGCCTTTAATGACATCATCTCCCCATTCTAGGGACAATGGTCCTACGCATCCATTTTAGAAACTGCACAATTAATGAACTCTTATACCTAGTAGAAGGGGAATTACATTACAATAACCTACTTAGACGTATTTTTATTTGGAATATATATTGCATTCCCTCCACCTTGCATGAATGCTTAAAATATGAGCATGAAGGTAAATTTTATATTATTATAGTTGATCCTAATTATTTCAAAATCTACAACATGAATTAATGACCTAATAATGTCTTAAAACCCCTCAATAGTACTTCCTCCTTTAGTAAATAATTTTCTAGAACTTCCATATTAGCATAAAAATTCCCTATATAGTGATTCCTTTGACATGGTGTTCCAATGGCTCTCACTTAGGGAATACTAATTATTAGCCATAAATGAACTCCTAATATTGAAAAAACAAGACAAACTTGAAAAACATCCCTTGAACCATCTTGAAGCAAAAATTTCGTCCTCTTTGGCCCACCTCACTAGAAATTTAATCTCAAATAGAGGGGATTGACTGTCATCGCCTTATCAATAAAACCAATAGTACACTAGGCACTTATCTTCTAATTTCTTCTTCTTATACAAGCCACAATTTTTAGGACTTACCTTTACTTCCATGCATGAAAAGGATTTGGTATGGGTAAATATGAACAAAGCCCTCATAAATTCTCTTTGGAAGAATTTAGAATACCCCATGATAATAATTGTTTAGGATTCATAAATCCTCCTATGGTTATTCCTTCATGTGAGCTCAAACTAGACCCTATCCCATCACCTATTGAGACACCCATCAAAATATATGATGACATTTCCATACCCCTAAATTTTTTATTCAATGTCATCTCTCTAGGTCCTCTCACTTACCGAGTTAAGAATCAACTTAAAACCCTTTAATTTTATCCAACATGATAAAATTATATTCTTATACTATCAATGTTTTACAATGCCAAGATTATGACTCCATCCTAACCTACTTAGGAGAAGAAGAGAGCCACCTAAACAAATCTTCTTCTTCCTATACCTCCACTTTTTTGAATGAGTCCACCATTGAAATTAACAAGACATTATCAAAATTGATAAATATTTAAATCCTAAGGAATAAAAAGACTTCACCACATTTTTATCTCAACATATTTGATCCTTTACTTGGCCTTATGATTACATGACAAGTATGAACCTTAATATAAACATATAAAACATTCGCACCATCCCTTATGCCAAATGTGTGAATCAAAATATTTGTAAAATGCATCTGGTGTACCCCTATTTGTTAAATAATAATTACAACACCTTTTTCTTGAAATTTATCTAACCTATTGAATACTTGCAATGGATATCTAACAGTGTGTGCCCATCCTCGGGAAACTTCACATTTATACTAACTTATGAGACATTAACATCGCATGTTCTAAAGATGATTTTCCCTTTCCAAATATCAATGAACTAGTAGACCTCACAATAGGAAATGAGATGTTATCAATCATGGATGGGTTTTAGGATACAATAAAGTCCTCATCTCCTTTGAATATCAACATAAAACATGTTTTTTTACCCTATGGGGGACTTTTAGATATAGGGTCATACATTTTCATTTGAAAAATGCAAGATCAACCTATCACCAAACTATGATTTATATATTGTATGACCTATTCCACAAGACCATTTAAGATTATGTAGATGACCGTCTTGGTAAGTCCAAATTTGGAAAACAATGCATACTAAATGCGTCGATACAAAATATTTAACCAATTGTTCCAATTTTTCCTCTGTCTCAATCCTAATAAATGTGTCTTTAGAGTTATGAATAGTAAACTATTGGGATTCATCATATCCATTAGAGGAATTGAATTTTATCTAGAAAAAATAAAATTCATCTTAGAAATGCCTCAATCCAACTTAAAACAATTATATAGCTTTCAAGAAAAGAGACAATACATTCATCATTTAATCACATAATTATATGATAGCTTCCAACCATTTCATTACCTCCTTACAAATTACATCCAATTTAAATGGGATGTACCTTTCTAATAAGCCTTTGAGGCCCTAAAAATATATCTTATCATCTCTCCTCCTTATTCTACTAAGAAGGTTCAACCATTCTATTTATATATTTATGCTAGTGACCTTGCCATAGGATTCATGTGTGTTCACTTTGAGATGACCAAAATCGGGAAGAAGTTATCTACTACATCATTCATACTCTCATTGATTACGTGATACTCTAGAGCTACCTTGAAAAATAGTGTTGCACCTCGGTATTTTGCAACCTCTCGGATTCATCACTACCTCCTCAATACTAAAAATTATGTAGTCACAAGCTTTAATCCATTCAAGTTCATCTAATCCAAGCCTTACCAAAATCAATGAACCTCGTGATGTCTCATTCTCCTAGTCGAGTTCGACCTAGAATTTGTACATAAAAATTAATCGAAAATAAAATTTCATCTCCAACCACCTCACAAAGTAATATTTAACCAACAATTAACATTTCAACATTTGATTCCCTTAAGAATATATATACCTTTTATTTCACGAAGATACCCTCACTAAAATGACCTTATAAATTTATGGATCCAAATGTGAGATTGGGGGAGGATCTTGTATCATCTAACTACCCCTAAAGGAAACCCATTCCACTATCCTTCAAACAAATTTTTTATTAAACTAATAACATTATTGAATACAAATATTTAATCTTGGGTCTACAAATGACCTTAGCGGTAGAGGTTAAAACTCTTAATATTTTCATTGATTCTCAACTCATAATAAATAAAATAAAAAACACTTAGTAATGTAATAATGATATCTTACAGAAATATAGAACCATCACTGATCAATTTCTTAACACTTCTAAGCACTTTAATATCCAATCATTGTTATGGTCAATCGAAAGTTTGTAGGAACCATGGAATCCCTTACTTCCTTCATTTCATTTTTATCTCTAGAATATAACTTACTTTTATTTATCCACAAAGTCAATCAACCTTCCTATACCAATACCGATATCCCCTATGTCAACAACATTCAAGATATACAATCAAACAACCTGGTATTTACAAACTTACAACTTCCTCTTAGAAGGTAAAATATGTACAAATATTTATAGAAATGGTAAAAGGTATTTTCAACAAGGATTTAACTTCTATATCATAGTAGGGGATGTTCTCTATGAAAGAGGCTTTATTTTTATCCTCCTTCGTTTCCTCCACCCATTAAAATAACACACGCCATCAAACAATTCCATGATGGTATATGTGGAGACACTTTAATGGTTTATATGTAGCTAAAAGAATCTTAGGAATTAGTTACTACTAGCCTACAATGAACCTATATTGTTTCCAAGTATGTCAAAAAATGCATGAAATTTATAAATCATTCTAATAAGACGTTTGTTCCTAGCCACACTCTTCAACCCATCCATGATATTTGGCCCTTCTCACAATGGGGGTTAATTTTTCTCAATGACAAGAATTTATCATCACATCCACTCAATATTTCACTAAATGGGTGGATAAAACTCCCCATATTTCAACCAAAATGGATAAAATAGTTTAATTTATTCACTAATATATTATATTTCGTATCCAAATTCACCCCGGGGTTGATTTGATAACATACATCGAATTCATGTCGAGGCAAATGGATGGATTCGGGGTAAAAATCATGTTTATAGGGTCCCCTCGAATTTTTCTAACTCTCTGTCCGAGGTTGAAAAGAGAAAGTTACGAGAAAATGTGAAAAAAGGATGTAAAAAACAAGTTTGGGCGAGAAAAATTGTGAAAATTGGCTAAGTCCTAGTCCTTGCGAGCAGTCGGGACATGAGGGACATCAGGCGCGAATCGGCCGAAAGGTCGGCGAGGCGATCTGCGAGGCAAAGGAACATCCGGGCCGTTGGGACGCGTGGGACAAGGGAAAGCTGGTTCAGTAGAAGGAGAAGAAAATTGAATAACTACTCTGGGACATTTGGGACATGAAGACGCGAAGGGCGCGAACCGCCCGGTTCGGCCGAAAAGGAGAACTTTCGCACTAAGCAGTTGGGACATCTGGGCCGCGAGGACGTGAAGGACGCGAAAAGGTGAAGCGGCCGAGAGAAAAGGAAGCCCATTTCGGGTGGTTTGGAAGAATTTTCCCCCAGGACAGTTGGAACAAATGGACGCGAAGGAGGGCGTGAACCGGTAGTTCGGCTTGAAAGCGGGAACTTCGGCCTTTGGGACGGTTGGGAAAGGGACGCGTGGGACGCGGATAGCCGAAGGAGCGAAAGCCAATCAAGCAACGCCACGTGTCATCGGCCGAATGAGGGACAAGGAAGCCCATTTCGGGTGGATCGGGAGTTTTTGTCCCAAACAGTTTGGGACATCCGGGACAGAGGGACGCGAAGGGCGCGAAAAGCCGGCAGACCCGCGGACCAATCAAATCACGACACGTGTCACAAGGGAGAAAGTCCAAAAGTCAAAGGGTGAGGTTTCAAGCACTGACCCAAGCCAATAAAAAGAGGACACGTGTCCAATGAAGTAGGGAAGGAGAGAGAATTATGCATCCAATCAGCGCTTGACACGTGTCATCTAGGTGGCAGAGCGCGGGAAAGATTTTCAAAACACGTTTTCGCCTGTTTTGTGCCTAAATCTTAAATCGACATATCTTTCGATCGAGCTCAGATTTGCACATTCTTTATATCAACGGAAAGCTTATGAAATTATCTACGTGATTCTAGGGTTAATCTTGAATTTTGGTGTAGTATGGAGAGAGAAAATTGAGAAACAGCTCTGACACGTGTTCATGGCCAGAAGTGACATTTCAGCGACTAGTTTTAATGCAGAATGGGTCGCATTCTCCTGTAATTTAGTCAAAGTGATAGGGTATGGGTTTGTAAGGTCCCCCATGCCATTTTAATGCATCTGTAGTCGAGGAGGGATGGGCTCTCATGTTTTTGTATGTTTTCTGTCCCCTGGGCTCGACCCTTGCACTGTAAAAGCCAGATTTGGCTCATTTCTAAAGGGAACATTTTTGACATAGCAACTTCTTCTTTCACCTCCAGCAGGTGGTTGATGCAAGAATCAGACCTCTCCAAAAGATTGTAATAGTTTTTACCTCTCTGAGGTTGTAATGCAGTGATTTGGGTACTGGAAATGATAATGCAAGCTTTGTGAATGGTTTTCAGTCCTTTGTTTGTATTATTTGCTTCATTTCAGATCCTAAGTTATATCTTATCAGCCTGTGTATGTTTCATGTTGCAAATCTCTGGTTTGTGTCTATTTTCTTGACAGAAATGTTTCACCACTCCTTTTGGTGCATCACCATCTTTAGTTAGTTTCAATTTTTGCATTTCTATCCCTGTCTCCTTGCAAGTTTAGAGTAGGATTAGGATCTGAACCTCTGTAGTTTTGTAAAATATAGATCTAAATCAGAGGAGTTTGAGGAACCAACCTCTAATCTGGAGATTCCTCTCTCAGTTTCACAAGTCCCCACACTTGGAGAGAGGTTTCCATGTTGTGCAATCACACTGGATGCTAGAGTGATCAACCTAGAAGCCTGATCTGCATCCAGGGGTGCTGTGAGTCTGCAACAATAGTTTTGGCATGCCCGGTGGGATAGAGGTCTCATTTTTATTGCAGCAGGGTTGATGTGCATCTGCTGCAATTTTCTTGCTTAAAAGAGCTATTATTTGCATATCTGGCGACTCGAGGGAAGAATCGATTGGTTCCAAGCTCGGGCACTGAAAACTCATGAGAAGAATCATCACCAAGGTCAAGAGTTGGAGAAGAAGAAGTGTTGTTTTGAATACACCTGCAATTATCTCAAGAAGAAGCAAAGAGGAAGAAGGATTCAAAGGTCTCCATCTCCACCAAACAGAACTCTCTCAACTCCTCCACCTGGTAGGCCTTTCATTCAGTCAACAAGGGTTTTAAGACCAATTAGAATGGCTCAGAACAACCCCTACGTCAACTTCACAGGCAGCAGCCCACTTGCTCTCAATGCACAACATCCAGTTCCTATTGCAGCCTTGAAGAACATTCCCTACTTCACTGGAGAAAATCAGACTACTCCAGGTGATCATGTTAAAGATATTGCTAACCTTTGTGCAATCCATGAAATCAATGAAATGCAAGTGGCTATCAAATTACTGGCATCTTCATTCAAGGGTAAAGCATTGCAATGGTTTAGGAGCCTTGGAGCTGGTTCTATCACAAACTGGAATCAGCTGTGTATTGCACTTCATGAGCAATTTGGAGAGAAGGAGACAACTTGTCTCTTTTGGAGCAGTGACAACCATCGAGAGCTCCCAATGAGCGGTGACCGATTTCAACTTCAGATTTCAAAAAACTTGGGAGAGGATTCCAGTGGCAGTCAGGCCAACAGCAGAAGGTGCTTTTCTCTACTATCTCAAAGCTTTAAATTCTGATATTTCTATGTTGATTCAATCTATGGGAGGCACAACTATCCCTATGGCATATAGCATTGCCATTAGGGCTGAAAATTGTTTGATCCAAGCTGGCAAACTTGCCCCTAGACCTCCCATGCCATTGTTTCCAAGTTTAGAGAATCCAAACACTAGTCAAGCACCTAATTTGGCTCCTTCTCCCACTCCTAGAAATCAGAGTTCAAATGAAGCTTCCACTTCATCCCCAAGTGCCCCAAATGAGCTTCAAGAAGTCATGAAGCAATTGCAAAACCTAGGCAATGAGCTAGTTACTCTCAAGAGGCAACAAGCCCAAGGTTTCAGACCTTCTTATCAACCCCAAGCTCAACCTAATAGGCAGCCATACCAACCACAAAGGCCCCCTAATCCAGTTGCAAACATGAATCAAACAAGGCCTCCTGCCCGATAGACCATTCAGCCCTATAATCCAAATGCCATATCGCCTCTAAGGCATTAGTGCCAACACGAGAACAACATTGCTCGGGAATATGATTGGTGCTTTCCATGCATGAGCCTCATAACCAATCCATGTGTTTGATGGTGCTCTCAATCAAGCATTAATGGTGTGACTCTTTGGTGTGGAGGGTGAGGGCGGTCAAGAAGCTTGATCAACAACAAGAAACATTCCAACAACAATCAGCCCCAAATGACACCACATTGGTGAACTGGCAAGCAGAAGATTTATGTGGCATGAATCAAGTAGTTTCTCAAAGTGTTGCAGCCAACACAAGGTCAAAGAGGAGAAATTTGGGTGAAGAACAGCCATTAGCCCCAGCCAATCCACAACCTTCCATGGCTCCACAAATGATTGGCAAGCAAAATCCAATTTCAAATGCACAAGGGCAGCCAAGAACAGCCCCTAGGCCAACTCAAATGCCAGCTGTTGCTGCCCACGTGCAAGGGGTGAATGTGCAAACCAAGGGACAACAAAAGGATACTTCATCCCCGTTCAGTATCATTGAACAGATGAAGAAGACTAACGTCAATATATCAATGTGGGAATCCCTATCCATCCCAGGACAAAGAGATCTGCTGCAAGCTGCCATGAAGGACTGGCCAATTTCAAATCAGCGGGTTCAGATGCAAGACAAAGTGCTTACAAATGCTGCCCGCCTGAAGGAAATCATGGAGGACAACAAGGTAAAATGTTGAAGCCCCCTCCTTTCTATGTTTCATTGATCATTGGAAATCAGCTAGTACAATTGCATGATTGATTCGGGGCAAGTAGTTAGCTTGTCATGCCCAAAAAAATAGCTGATTAGCTAGGGCTCAGTATGAAATAACATCTAAAGGGTAGTGTGTAGTTAGATGGGACAGCAATATGTAAGTTGGAGTGATTAGAAACTTGAGTCTTACCTTGCATGCATGTCCAAATGTTGTTGTTTTACAAGATGTATCAATCATAGACCTTCCACCACTCTTTGCCCTTTGCTTGTCGAGGACTTCTGACCAAGATTGGGGGGTATTTGTCTGCTGATTGGTCACACATGCTATTCAGAACAAGATATGGAACTAAGGCCACAATCAGATCCGAACCTATTGCAAACTTCCATATTGAGCCTTACACTCCAAGTCAGATTAATGCCAATTGCTCAGCATTTGATCAAGAAGATCACCCTAGCACTGATGAGGCTGACACCAAGATTGGAAGCATCCTGGATCTAACTCTTGATGAATGGGCAAACAAGATACATGCTTTTGATCCCTATCAAGAAGTAGAAGAAGAATGCAGCTAGGAGTTTATTGTTTACATGAAGGAATCAACCTCTCCCGGCAGCATCACCAAGCCGGATCAAAGACAAGAATGAAGTATGGCAATTGTTCTTTGATGGGTCAAGGAGTAGACAAGGTGCAGGAGGAGGAGCTATGCTCATTTCACCACAAGAGTATAAGGTATTACTCGGCCTTCCGTTTCCAGTTTTCCTGTTCAAACAACACGGTGAGTATGAAGCCTTAATTCATGGAATGCACTGGGCAATGAAGAAAGGCATCAGGAATTTACAAGTATTTGGTGATAGTGAGCTGATTGTGAACCAAGTCAGAGGAAAAATGCTGCCAAGAATGATCTGTTGAAGAACTACAAAAATCGGGTATGGGATCTAATTGAAGATTTTGAAGCTTTTAGCATCAATTCCATCCCAAGAAAGAAGAATGAAGAAGCATTGATGAGGCTAGCAGCAGCAATTGGGGCTGCATTTGATGTTGTAGATAATATCAAAAGTGAAAAATCTCATCCTCATATCAAAGTGGTTGTGAGACCATCTATTCAGATAACAACACAAGTTGGCAAGTCTTCGAGAATGATCAGCAAATTGTTAATTTCCTAGAAGAAAGTGAGTTCTCCGCCGGGAATCAAGACAAGTTGCATCAGCGGTATGGTGACCAAGTGGTGCGGTGAGAACTAACAAATTACCAAAGGCCTCATAACCTTGGAGTCGATCTTGACCCGAATGATCGATTCGGAAGGAGAAAGCGAACATTCAAGTAAAGGGTGAAGATTCAGAGCCTATTTTAGTGGAAGAAGGCAAAACATTGCAGATTGGCAAAGTAAGTACCTCACAAGAGAAATCTGATTTTGTTCAGCTTTGTCAAGAGTTCCCAGATGTCTTTGCTTGGACTTACAAAGATCTAAGAGGTTTTGACCCAAAGTTGGCACAACATACTATTGGTGGATCGGAATCCAAGCACTGTCGGGCAAAAGCAAAGGCGGTGAATCCCCATATTGAACCTCTCATGAGAAAAGAGTTAAGCAAGCTTATTGAGGCCAGTATCATCTTCCCCATCAAACACTCAAGTTGGGTCACCAACTTAGTCCCAGTCAGAAAGAAGAATGGAGAGATTAGGTTGTGTGTCGACTTCAGAGATTTGAATAGAGCCTCTCTCAAGGATCATTATCCACTCCCTTCCATGGAGCAAATATTGCAGGTTGTAGCTGGTTCAGAAAGGTTTTCACTACTTGATGGCTACTCGGGCTATAATCAGATTATGGTGAGGAGGAAGATCGATTTCAAAGACAGCCTTCACAACAAATGGGAACATATGCCTACTGAAGATGCCATTTGGCTATCAAATCTTTGGAGCCACTTTTAAAGGGCAATGGATATGGCATTGAGGGTTGATCAATAAAATAGTTTTGATATATCTTGATGACATCACTTTGTATTCTCCAAAAATGCGGTGGATCATCTCTTTCACCTCGAGCGAAAGTATTTGAGAGGTGTAGAAGATTTGGGGTATCATTGAATCCCAAAAATGCATATTCTGGCTCATGAGGGGAAACTTCTAGGCCATATTGTCTCGAAAGAGGGGTGTGCAATTGATCGAGAGAGGGTTGAAGCCATAAGAGCACTACCATTGCCAAGTCAAGAAGGCTCTTGAAAGCTTCTTGGGAAGGATCAATTTTGTCCGAGGTTTGTCCCAATTTTGCAGCCCTTGTCAAGCCCATCACCAAAATGTTAAAGAAGAGCATGGCTTTTAAGTGGATAGCCAGAAGGCAAGGAGAGTTTTGAAGCAATCAAAGAAGCTATCTCTCAAGCACCAACTCTCATCAACCAGGACTTCTCAAGGATTTCATCCTCTATGCATTTGGAGGTGATGACACTATTTCTGCCATTCTGGTGCAGCAGAACAAAGATAATGATGAGCAGCCGGTTGCCTTCTTCAGCCAGAGCCTAGATGACTACGAGGTGAGGTACTCTTTTATTGAAAAGCATGTACTTGCAGTAATCAGAAGCTTGAAGAAATTCAAGCATTTAGTCTCAAACAACAAGGTCAGTTCTTTGGTCTCACATCTTTGGAGTTAAGGACTTCCTCCTCAACAAGGATTTGAATGAGAAAAGGGCAAGTTGGATCACCGTGTCATGGAATATGACATTGAGATCAAGATCACCAAGCTGGTAAGAGGAAAGGATTGTGTGAGCAGCTGGTTTTGGGGAAGCAAAAAGAAGTATGCAACAAAGAAGAAACTGTTTTGACAGTCCAGGACAGCCATGAGCCAAGTGGCAATCATGAAGAAGACAATGCTGCCCCCACTCCTTGCTGGACCCAAGGTATTATGCACTTCCTAGGCACAGGCCTATGCCCTCCAGAGATGAACAAGACCCAAAGGAGACACTTCAGATTGCAGGCTGTCCGTATGCCATTGTTGATGGAGTTTTGTTCAAGAAAGATGTAAATGGAGTGCTGCTGAGATGCATTAGCACAGGTCAGATTCAAAGGGTATTAGAAGAGTTCCATGATGGACCAGCTGGTGGCCATTTTGCACCAAGAGTGACAGCTCTAAAAATCATGAAGGCTGGTTATTATTGGCCTAAAATCTTCAGTGATTGTTATGCATGGATCAAGAGGTGTAAGAATTGTGCATTCTTCACAGGAAAAGAGAAGTTTGCTGCCCTTCCATTGCATCCAATCTCAGTTGACCAGCCATTCATGCAATGGGGTTTGGACTTCATTGGAGTCATTAATCCCAATTCAAGCCAAGGGCACAAATGGATTTTGTGACCACGAGACTACTTCACCAAATGGAAAAACGTAGCACTCAAAGAGGCGAATGAGTCTAGCATCTTAGACTTTTATGAGGGGATAACAACCAGATTTGGTGTACCTACCACAATAATCTTTGATAATGCATTGGCATTCATTGGATCCAGGGTGAGTGAGTGGGATGTCAAGAACGGTATTTACCTAAGCACTTCATCGAACTATTACCCTCAGGGTAATGGCCAGGCCGAGTCTACAAACAAGAACTTGTTGAGGATCATTAGGAGGACTCTTGATGAGAATCAGAGGTCTTGGCATACCAAACTGAAATCAGCCTTATGGGCTGATAGGATAACTCCCAAAAGATCCACAGGTAACTCTCCATTTAGGCTTGTCTATGGAAGAGAGGCAATCTTGCCCATGTCACTTGAGTTGCCAACATTGGAACTCATGAAGCAGCTGGAGTTGCTTGAATTTGAGCCCATGGAGGTGAGGTATGCAGAGTTGATGGAGCTGCAAGAGATCAGAAATTAGGCATCCCAAGCAATGGAAAAGGATCAAGCTTTGATCAAGAAGACCTTTGATAGAAAGGCCAAGGATAGATCTTTTCAAGTTGGAGATCTAGTGTTGAAATGGGATGTGGACAGAGAGCAAAACCGGGAAGGCATTCAAAATTTGATGCCATTTGGAGTGGCCCATACGTGGTCACAAAGTGCAAGAACAACAATGCTTTCCAATTAGCCTCATTGGAGGGTGAAGAACTGCAGATTCCAGTCAATGGAATCTATCTCAAGCGTTGCTTCTAGAGGGAAGTTCACTACCTCTGTAAATATTAGATTAGATTTTCTTTCCTCCAAGTGCTTGTGCACATTGTTTTGCTGTAGGTTAGTTTTGTTTTCCCTAAGTGCTTTGGCATAGCTTGCTGTCCATGGAGATGTTTTGCAGTCCTTGCTTTCATCAGGTGACATTCCATCTTCCTCCTTGCACATTCTGAGTCAGTTAGGGTTCTGAATAGAATATTTGATGACTCCATGCCCAATGGACTACTTCAGGAAACTGGTATCTTCTACCTAGCAGGTAGGTATCCCCACTGAGTCACCAAATTGTTATCCAAATTCACCCCCAGGGTTGATTTGATAACATACATCAGAATTCTCAAGTCCCAGGAAAATGGATGGATTCAGGGCAAAAATCATGTTTCTAGGGTCCCCTCAGAATTTTTCTAACTCTCCTGTCCAAGTTGAAAAGAGCAAGTTCTGAGAAAAGGTGAAAAGGCTGCAAAAAAAAAAGCTTGGGCCAGAAAAAATTGTGAAAATTGGCTAAGTCCTAGTCCTCGCGGCGAGTCGGGACATGGGACATCGGGCATGAATCGGCCGAAAGGCGCGAGGCGTCTGCGAAGGGCAAAGGAACATCCGGGCCATCGGGACACGTGGGACGCGGAAAGCCGGTTCGGCCGAAGGAGAAGAAAATCGACTAACTGCTCTGGGACATTTGGGACATGAAGACGCGAAGGCGCAAACCGCCTGTTCGGCCGAAAAGGAGAACTTTCACACTAAGCAGTTGGGACATCTGGGCCGCGAGGACGCGAAGGACGTGAAAAGGCGAAGCGGCCGAGAGCAAAGGAAGCCCATTTTGGGTGGTTCGGAAGAATTTGTCCCAGACAGTCCGGGATAGTTGGAACAAATGGACGCGAAGGACGTGAACCGGCGGTTCGAAAAGCAGGGAACTTGACCTTTGGGGCCGTTGTTAGGACAAAGGGACACGTGGGATGCGGATAGCCGAAGGAGCGAAAGCCAATCAAGCAATGCCACGTGTCATCGGCCGAATGAGGGACAAGGAAGCCCATTTCGGGTGGATCGGGAGTTTTTGTCCCAAATAGTTTGGGACATCGGGACAGAGGGGGACGAAGGGTGCGAAAAGCGGCGAGACCGCGGACGATCAAATCATGACACGTGTCACAAGGGAGAAAGCCCAAAAGTCAAAGGCGAGGTTTCAAGCACTGACCCGAGCCAATAAAAAGAGGACACATGTCCAATGAAGTAGGGAAGGAGAGAGAATTACGCATCCAATCAGCGCTTGACACGTGTCATCTAGGTGGCAGAGCGTGGGAAAGATTTTCAAAACATGTTTTCACTGTTTTGTGCCCTAAATCTTCAGATCGACATATCTTTCGATCCAGAGCTGGATTTGCACGTTCTTTATATCAACGGAAAGCTTATGAAATTCTCTACGTGATTCTAGGGTTAATCTTGAATTTTGGTGTAGTCTGGAGAGAGAAAATTGAGAAACAGCTCTGACACGTGTTCATGGCCAGAAGTGACATTTCAGCGACCAGATTTAATGCAGAATGGGTCGCATTCTCCTGTAATTCGAGTCAAAGTGATAGGGTATGGGTTTGTAAGGTCCCCCATGCCATTTTAATGCATCTGTAGTTGAGGAGGGATGGGCTCTCATGTTTTTGTATGTTTTCTATCCCCAGGCTCGACCCTTACCTTTGTAAAAGCGATTTGGCTCATTTCTAAGGGGGAACATTTTTTGAGCATAGTACTTCTTCTTTCACCTCCAGCAGGTGGTTGATGCAAGAACCAGACCTCTCCAAAAGATTGTAATAGTTTTTACCTCTCTGAGGTTGTAATGCAGTGATTTGGGTAATGGAAATGATAATGCAAGCTTTGTGAATGGTTTTAAGTCCTTTGTTTGTATTATTTGCTTCATTTCAGATCCTAAGTTATATCTTATCAACCTGTGTATGTTTCATGTTGCAAATATCTTGTTTGTGTCTATTTGCTTGACAGAAATGTTTCACCACTCCTTTTGGTGCATCACCATCTTTAGTTAGTTTGATTTCTTGCACTTCTATCCTGTCTCCTTGTAGTTTAGAGTAGGATTAGGATCGAAACTCTGTAGTTTTGCAAAATATAGATCTAAATCAGAAGAGTTTGAGGAACCAGCCTCTAATCTAGAGATTCCTCTCTTAGTTTCACAAGTCGCCACACTTGGAGAGAGGTTTCCATGTTGTGCAATCACACTGGATGCTAGAGTGATCAAGCTAGATGCCTGATCTACATCCAAGGGTGCTATGAGTCTGCAACAACAATACCCTCATTACAAGTCTTCCTTAAATAGTTCATTTATTAATAATACTATCGATAAGAGTGACTCTAAAAATTAGATATCTTCTATGAACATCTTCTAACAAATGTCAAACATATTAATTTTTATCAAGAGAGGGTTAAACAAGCTAATAAAATAAATATCCAAGAATACAAATTTAACATCAAAGATATTGTCTTAAAAAAATCAACATGTCACTAACATGGAAATAAATAAACATGGGAAGTTTTAGAGTGAATAAATTGCCTAAGTGTTGAGAGGGCTTGAAAATTGGGTACACAAGCATACGTTGGTGTCAAGTAAATAAGGGCATTCCAAAAAGATAGGTTCGGGACTTAGTCAATTTGTCATAGAATGGGCTAAGAATAAGAAGAACATATGGAGTCCAGTCACACAAAGATAAGAGGAAGGAGAATTTTACATGAAGAAAAGTCTAATTTTGGAGAAAAGTAGAAGATCTAAGGTCATGCATCAACCAAGATAATAATATGATTAAAGTATAGTTTAATTATAGATTAATCTATTTTTAGCCTCCTATTAAATCATGCGATTGTTAGCACAAGGATATTTTGAGCATGTACTCTATTTTGAGATACATGTGTGGTGAAGGAAATTCCCCACCACTATAAATATTAGTTAGTTTGCATAGTTTTGAGATATTTATTAGAGACCAGGATGTATTGTAGAGTTATGTTTCCTTGATATACTAGTGCACCTAAATTTTTGGTTACATTGATTATTTATTTAGCTTTTGTTATGTAATATTTATAGTTATTAATGGATTATTGTGGATGGATTGTGGCAATTGATGTTTTGATCATGATGATTGTATGGTTAATCTATTTTTATTTTTCACGAGGATCTAATATGATTTCTTATTATGTGTTTTTCCACTTTGAGCTCATGGATTTTATTTTTATGATGGAATATACAATTTGATTATGGTTATTATGAACATACATGTTAACATCTTGATAATATAGTACCAAATAGGGATGTGGTAGCTTCGTGCACTTTGAGTGAGCATTTAGATCTATCTGAATGAAGTGTCAGTGCACCTAGGAAATTGAGGGGAAAAACAAGACTACATTTTGGTTATGTTGTTGGGACCTATTTTCATACTATTTTCTAGGATTTTCCATGTTGATGGCATATCGATTGACTCTTGCAACCATTAAAGATTGGGTAATCGAAGGACAAAATTAGTTAGCATGAAGATATGGTTCTAGATGATATTTCAATGGACATAAGTGGGTGGAAGATAATATATATCATGGGCTCTATGAGACATGTTTCAACTACTTTCCAATACAATTGTATGATTGGTTTTCCACATATGCATCAAAAATATATCTGGAGTTACAAACCAAGGGTTTGGATGCAAGAAGAATTCTATATATTATTTGATGCAGATGAACCTTTGACACATGATCTAGATGATTGGTGGGTTAGTGTTGTGTGCAATTATAATCTAGAGTATGTTCTTTCTATATATTCTTGTCCAAAGGCTTCTGAGTTTGAATTTTTGTGCAATCCTATAGGATCTTACATCCGCGTCATTCCTCTATCGATTAAGATCTTGATGGTGATGTTGAGTTTTGAGTGCCTACCCATGGATATTTAAATATACCACTATGTGCATGGGAAGGATTAGGTGTGGTGAAAGATGGTGGACCTTGCAGCATAAATTTAGTGATAATAAAGGTAGCATAAGTATAATGCATCACATGAGAGGGAATTGGAAAAGAAAATGAGATTGAGAAGTTTATAGAATTATGTAGGATGATGTATCACAAAGGATTTGAAGCTCACGTTGAAATATTGGAGTCATAGCATCAAGTTCTCCCCCACTTAGGAAATTATAGTAGACAATCCCCTTCAGCTTCTAATGAGAGCATGCGGAGGAGGAACAATTACAATCCACAAGTGCACCTTCTATCGCACCTAGTGACCTAGCCCTTTTTCTTGGTGTTCCAGGTTCAGAGGTAATAATTGATAAGTAGGCAAGTTTAAGTAATCCAAGTAGCTTTAGGTAGATATCATTTTTCTTTGAATATAGAAGTTCATCGACAATACATACATATATGGCAACACATACATCATCTTTTTATTTGGGGGTCGAATGTGGGTGTGCAGAAAATTGGGAATATGTCCGGAAGTACTAAAAATTTGTAGACTTTGGGAGTTAAATTTAGCACTATAGATGGGACACAAGGAAGTATATCCAATGTCCCATTTATTTCTACGGGAGGTAGATCAGGAGGATCAAGAGGATTGGGATCAAGTGGATAAGGTGATTTTATAAGTGGAGCAAATAATAGTGCGCGTACTAGTTCTAGATATGATGGACAATGTTCACACCCTCATCAGCCACATAAAGTATATTATGAAATGTCTCTTCACTTGCAAGAGTATAGAGGTATTGAATATGTTGCAGAGCATATACACAAGTGTGAGATGTTATGACACGCTATAGGAATCATAGCCTCAAATAGAAAATCAAGTAAAGTAAATTTTCTAATACTCTTCAAGGGCGCATGCATCTCTAGTATAAAAAGTATGATCCACATCGAATGTCATGGATTATGATGTTTTTACCTCTAAATTTCTTGTTGATTTCCATATCCCTAATTTTTAACAAAATATTATTACCACACTCAAGGACATTAAGTAGAGCTTATCCGAAAGTGCATCAAGTATGACAAGTGTTTTAAGACTCTATTATCAAATTTATCTTATGAAATTCATCCGAGGCATCATGCGCAATGGTTTATTGGTGGCTTGTTGACTCTGTTAAGAAGGAAGTGTTGTTGTACAAGGCATATACAAATCCACATGAGGACTTGGAAGAAGCTTTTCATGTAAAATAAGTTGGGAGCATTGATATTGGAGTAATCCCCTTTTTATAAGCATAGATTACATCCATGGTGAAGCGAGATGGAAAAGCTCTATGCTAATTCAGCTCATGAGATGTGTAGTGGAATATGGTGTAAAAATTTTGAGGTTGAAGGACACACTAAGGATAGCTACCCTTATAAGTCAGTGTGCACCATGATGATGGATTGTGAAATTTTTCATTTAGATTATGATGTGAAGAGATGTTCACTCGTAAAAAGCATAATCTAGAAGAATGTGTCTATGTATTGTAAAATTTGTAAACCTCATACTCATAACACTTTTGACTACATATTGATTGATCATATTCATGAATCCATTGTGACTGGTGTGTGTCATACTAGTATCATAGGTGGATCTAAGGAACATGGAGAATAACATAATGAAGGGAGTAATAATGGGGATAACAAGAATAGAGGCTTCCGTGGAGGATATAAAGGCTAAGATCATGGTGATGGAAGAGGAGGATTTCCTAGAGGAACTTGTTACACTTTTAGGTCTCTTGATCATTATCAACAATAATTCCCTCATAATGTGGCTTTCTCATGATGAAAAAAGAAGCATAAATTTTAAGAATGTCCATACTTATATGAGCATATGAGTAAGCAACATAAGAAAGACAATGCTACAACTATGATTAAGATACAACATGTAGATGGATATCAATGGATGTTAAAGGTTGGATTTAATTCTGAATTACAACCCGTGTTAGTCACTACATGTGCTTTGAGGTTGTACATGCATGTGAAGCCTCGAGGAATAAGTTAGTTATAGCAAAACAAGAAGTGATAAATATCAAGATCTTGATGCTCCACATCAGAAATAGGTATACAAAGAAAATTTGGATGTCATCGGGGATATTCGGGAGGATATTCAAAGTGCTTAAAGGAGGTGTGTGTCATGGAATGGGTGAATAAATTTAAAATCCCATAGAGGGATGTAGACGAATTGAAGGAATCATGTCGCATGTTGCGGAAGGAAAATATTGTTCATTTATTAGGCAATTTTTTATGGAAAAAGTGTCACGCGTTGGTCCTGAGTGAGAAAGGTAAATTATTCATGTGAATTTTCCTCCACATAATCATGACTATGATAAGGAAATAACAATTAATGCAGTTTTTTTATGGATAGATCTTAAGTAATATTCGATAGATATCGAAGTCGAGGTTAATGTGCTCACATTATATGTGTGGGATTAGATGCGATGGCCACCATTACATCCATATTCAAATGTTCTATATATGGAAAACAAAACTAGATTCATGTCTTTTGGAGTACTCAAGGATGTGAATATTATAATTTAGGGAGCCAATTTTTTGGGGATTTTAAGGTGTTGGAACTCGTTGAAGTAGATAACTTCCCAAAGCATTACTTGGCTGAATTTGGTGTTACTATAATAATGTGAACTTGCACTGTAATGTAACAAGGAGAATTATAGCTTTAAGAATAAATATGAGTGCATCATTATACCCTTGGCTTATGTAAAGGCTTCTCAATATGTTTAGCTCTTTTGAAAATATGATTTGAATAAGATATATGCACATGCGATTAGAGATCCTAAGGTAACTGAGTCATCTAAAGAGGGAGTGATACAATGGGATGATGCTCGGTCGGTTAGTGATACCACAAGCATTGTGTGTGTGACAACCTGGGAACATGGAACATATGAAGTCATTGGAAGAGAAGTGAAGAACATAGTTTCTCACATGATTGGACCATATTCTCTTACATGATTAGACCATATATGGTTAGGCACTTGGAGAAAAATTAGGTACCTAGGTACACCGATGAGGTAAACCTTGATGTATTTCTTTCATGGGATGGAATCCCAATAGAAGAATGAAGGAGATAGATAGAACATGTTGGTTTATATTATAAGCGAGAATAATAGCGTGTTGATGGGTGACACACAAGCATAATTTATTATAATGATGGGAGGTGAGAATCACCTTTCCTACTAGGTTCTTAAGGAGAAATGTACCTTGTCAAATATGTGAATTTCATGGGAAATCCGCTACCTTGCACCACCTTTAGAATTATGAGATACTTTATATGGAGGGATAGGAGGATTTTCCACCATCACTTGGGGTACATAAGTTCTACTCCACTTTCAATAGATGCGTGTGCATATGGTATATTCATGTAGAATTGACAAGAGAAACAACTAATTGGCAAGATATGACCTTAGGTATGATTCACACTTTTGATTATTTTTATATTAAGCCTCCAATAAATGAATCACTATATATTCTGAAGTACATTACTTTGGGAGATAGTGTGAAGGATAAGGAATTCCTCTTATATATGTTTTAAGATTTGGATTTAGAGGCGCGCCTAAACCTTGAAGAAATTGGATAAGAAGAGATAGTTCATTCCTAGAAAGATAAAAAAAGGGTAAAGCTGGTATATATGATAAATGATGATGATGGTGAGGATAAAAACCTCGATGTTAAAAACATTGAAAGTACGCATGAGGTGATGGATAAAAAATGTGAGAAGTTGTATGTGCATCATTATCCTATGAAGACAAAGAAGGTTAAAATTAGAACAGATCTAGATCCTAAAAGGGCAATTATTGGTGACTACTAGTCGGAGCAAGAAGTAGCTAAGATTATTGAACTCTGCATGACTTTGAAGTTTTTTCTAATGGGATTTAATGATTTAAATGTATTACACCCATCTTTAGGTGATATGATGATCAAACTTAAATATGGCATGCGCTGATTAGGAAAATGTTATATAAGATGAATCCTAATCATGGCATTATGGTAAAAAAATAAATTGATAAGATGATCAAGTCTGGTATAATTGAGTCCATTGAGGAATAAAATTGGGTTAGTCCTATGTGATTAATATTAAAAATTATGGGAGGATAAGGATATGTGTGGAATATAGAGAATTAAATTCTTCATGTGTCATTGATCCTTTTCCCACCCCATCCATAGAGGAAATTCTTGAAGGATTTGTTAGGTACAAGATATACTCTTTTATAGATGGTTTTTCTTGTTATCACCAAGTGCACATAGAAAGTGGAGATGAAGATAAGAATAATTTCACCACTAATTGTGGTATCTTTGAATATGCGATTATGCCCTTTGGACTAAAAATGCACCTTCGGTGTTCTCGCGCATTGTGGTATAGGCCTTTCAATACTTCATTCATAAATTCTTATAGGTGTATCTCAATGATTGGACCATCTATGGTTTAATTAGAGACCGTGGTGATAATTTATGACTTATGTTTGAGAGGTTCAGGAAATTGAGCATCTCCCTTAATATCAAGAAGTGCATTGTCATGACCCTTTTTGCACTTTATTGGGCCATATTATTTGCAAGGAAGGTTTTTAATGGACTCAACCAAAGTCATTTTCTCTTGGACTAGAGGAACCTAATAATCAAAGTGAAGTGCATGGATTTCTATGACATATGTGGTATTACAAGAAATTTATTAAGGGTTATGAAAATATTTTCACGCCCTTGGAGGAACTTCTGAAAGCTAAAGGGAAATTTTATTGGTATGAAGCACAACAATAGGTATTTGAAAATCTAAAGGACAAACTTACCACTACAGCTATTTAGCACTTTCTTTGTGGGAAAAACCATTTCATGTCCATGTTGATACTTATGCGATGGAAATTGATGTTGTGATACCACAACCGGGAGAAATAATAGTGGACCACCCCATTTTTTTACAAGCGGGAAGTTGACATTCTTTGAACAAAAGTATACAAGTTTTGAGCACGAGGCTTTGTCCATGATCTAGGCATTGTAAAAATTCAGAAAATAATTGTTATAAACACCGTTTATCTTCTTCACAAAGCATATGATACTTATGTATTTGGTCAACAAGACTAATTTGCAAGGGCGTATATACAGGCTGATACTACCATTTCAGGAGTTTCAGTTTACAATGATTATAAAGCTAGTGAAAAGTAACTCATGACTTGACCACTTGTCAAGGATAAATTTGGGTGAGGATATGTAGAGCATAGAGGACACTATGTCAGATGCAAAACTATTTATACTAAACCACGCACCCATAGAATTGGAAGATATTGCAGTAGTTTTGTACATAGGTCGGAGTTATTGAAGGAATGAAGACCTTTGAGAAGAAGCAACTTGCAATACGCACAACACCTTCCTAATTGATTTGAGGATATTTATACAAGTTGGGTTGTGATGAAATCTTGCACCATTGTGTGTTAGAGAATTATCATGAATATGTTATGGAAAATGCTCATGGGGGAATAATAGGGAGAATTACGCGCGGTTATATTACCACATGTAATATTATGATGGTTGGCCTATGGTGGGACACTTATTATAATGATACTAAGGAATATGTCAAGGAATTTTACCATTTCTAGCACTTTAGGAAACCTCAGCATAGGGATGAAATATCGTTTTGGCCTATTCCAAGCATTGATCATTTTAAGAAGTGGGTGATAAATTTTTGCAACTTATTTCCTGACCCACACATAGGAATGACATGCATTATATCATAACTTGCGGATACTATCTTATTAGGTGGGTGGAGGAAGTTCCTATAAGGGATTGTATAGTGGAAAAAGAGGTACAATTTTTTAGGAAAACATTATAAGGAAGTATGGATGTACTTTGAGCCTAAATAGTGATAGAGGAACTCATTTTCTAAATGAGATGATAAGAATTTTGTTATAAGATTTTATGGTGGCACACCATAAGATCAATCCTTATCACCCATGAGCTAATGGTACTGCTAAAACATTTAATTAAATTTTAGGACAAAAACTAACAAAAATATGTGATCTTCAAAGGAAAGACTGGGATGATAAATTATATGTTGTAATATGGACATATAAGACCACCTACAAGAGGTTGAATAAGGCCACACCCTTTCAGTTGGTGTTTGGTGTAGATGTTTTCTTTTCTATTGAATTTGTGTTACCATCCCTATGTATTGTGCACACATGAGACCTTGTTGATGAGTAATTTTTTAAAGAATGTATTGACAAACTGATGTATTTAGATGAGAGGCACATCATTACACGTGGGATTTTGAAGACAAAAAAGGTGAGATAGAAGGCCGACATGATATGTACATTAGGAAAAGAAAATTTGAGGTGGGAAATATGGTTCTTCTATATGATTATATCCTTGCACACCACCCAAGGAAATTAAAATTACATTGGTTGCAACCCCTTTGTAGTAACAAAGATATTAGAATCGGGAACTTGCCGATTGCGGGCATTGGATGGTACTTTATTTCCTAGTTACTTCAATGGCAGTAGGATTAATTCCTACCCTAAATAATTATTCTTAGTGTTTGTAATAAGGTAGAATTTCCACTTAGATTATATTTCCCTTTAATTCATTTTCCTTTGATGTTTTTCCTTTCATCCTTGTTATGCTTTGTCAATTTAGTTCTATATTTTATTGTATACTTTACATTATTTGATCCACACTCTCTTGATCATGAGGCATATCCAACCTAGTATAAAAATAATTGTCTGGTCCCATTCTTGTTCTAGACCTATCTATCTTAACGATCAAAATTATCTTACAGGCACATATAGGGGAAAAATCACTACATATGGAATCTTAATACTATCTTGTGATTTCATGCGCAGAAGACCGCACATAATTTTTGTGTGGGGTGGAACAAACACAAGTGGTATACAAGTACATATATGGGTTGAAACTTGAACATATTTTGAAATATTGGTGCACATAAAAGAAAGATCTTACAGGTGTTCTCGGATTAAAGGTGTTTTAAAGGAAATTTTCTTAGGTTAAAGACCACACATAGAAGTATGATCACATGGTGTAATTTGAGGTAGGAAATAACATGGGAAACTACTTGGGATGAGGCATAGAGGTTGATGTACTTTCACACATGGAGGCATGTGTAAGGATATTCGTGATTGAGAAGTAGTAGGCTCAATGAAGGTTATGGTTAGGGTAGGAGAAAAACCAACAAAAAGTGTAGAAAAAGAGAAAAGCATAATTAATGCTAAGTATGGTGGTAGGTGAAGATAAATTAATGTGAAAAAGTTACAAACTTTATAAAATGGGTGTTTTTATTTCATTTCTATCTTACATACTTTGATTTGTATAGTTGTGAAGTGTGTTTGAAAGAGTGATTTGAATGTGGAGTGTGAGAATGATCAAATAGAGAAGAAAATCAGTTGGAATTTGAAAATCACCATGAAAGAGCTCCATAAGAAGGGTGTTTGAGTGATTAGAAGGCACGAGAGAAAGAAATTTTGTGGAGGTAGGGTTTGTGAAGAATATAATTGTATCTAGGGCACACTAGGCCATGAAAATTTGAAGTTATAGATGTTAAAAAAGTAGGAGAATCTACTGTAAAAAGCACAATGGTAATCAGGAAGAGCACCTAGAGTAGTTACCTGAGGCAAGAAGTAGAAGGAAGTGGAAGTAGAGGTTGAAGATACACATGAGAGTATATTTTCAGAGATGTAATACCCTGAAGGTGTGATTATGGGGTTAGATTGGGAGTCACATATCAGAAGAAGAAAAGTGAGCGACTACAATCACCACACAAATATAAACAAAGATGATATGGATAAGGAACTAGTGATGAAGACTAATATATGAACAACAAATGTTAAACCCATCTATTACAATGTGGGGTCAAAAATGTTGGAAAATTTTGGAGTTTAAAAGTATATGAGTTACCATATTTTGGCAATCGAGAAAAGTTGTAGTGGCTAATGTCCAAAGTCCATGAGGAATTTTTCTATTTCATAGGAAGGCGGGCCTGCCTCACCACACCCTTGATCATAAAGTTGAAAGATTTGAGGATTTTGAGCACTTTGAATTTGGTAGAGAATTCATTGATTATGAGGTTGTAGAAGCAACTTCTATTGAGTTGACATATGAAAGAGGAGGGTGTGTTATGGACATTGATAAGATGGAAGACCACCCTGTGATCAAGAGTTTTTCACACCTCCTCACTAAGTTAAATAACCAAGAGTGTTGGAGCTAAGTAAATAAGAGGTGGCTTCATATTGTTAATAAAATGTCTAAGAGATTTGTATACAATTTTCCTTATTTTATCGTAGACACTACAATTGAATAAGTGCACCAAGGAGGCAAGATAAGTTTATTGCTATTTTATTATCTATTGTTTAGTTGGAGATTGGGGTGCCTGATGGGCCAAAGGAGAAGATATAGAAGTTCCATGAGGGGTATACGTGCATTACAGTATAAGTTTTCAATGTATACATGTAAGGGGTGTATGATTGGTCCATATAAACAAAGGCTAGATATTTGGTACAAGCACATGCATGAAGATTTTGAGCATGAATTGATGATACCAAAGGATCTACTTGTTGTATTGGACAAGCGAGCACAATTTGTAGTTTTTCAACATTTTTACATTGGTAGATTTAGTATGAAGGATGGGAATTTGAGCCCTTGGTGTAAGCTCCCCTATGCCTTCACCACATGCTACTTCCAATCCTCTATGAATAGATTTTCAAACACACACAAGTTAAGATTTGATGTAGAAAAGTTGGATTATAATTATCATATGCTCCGGAAAACATATGTGTATCGGGTAAGTTTTCTTACATAGAAAAAATGATATATGATGACATTAATATTAGTTCCATGAGCCTAGTGGTTGGGTATCTTGGTGTGGTTAAGGAATATATTTACCTTAATCAAAAATTGGTTGAAGGAAGATATATTGAGAACAAGTTTAAGGTTATTGAGTTTCTCAAGGGGAAGCACACAATTGGTACACTACAAGATGGTCAGCTCTCTCCCCTCATGAAGATGAGAAATAACGATAGTAAGAGGAGGATTTTAATGAATATATTGGTGGATTAGACCATGTCTCACGAGAGATAGCCAATTACGGTTCGGAAGAGGCAACACAAAACACCCCACAAGAACAATAAGAAGAGAGAGTTGAGATGGGAATTGAGGAAATAGAGAAGGATGAGGGAAGTGATGAATACCAAGGATTTAGAAGAGTCTTCATAAGAAAAATGAAAGAGGGTGCCTAGTGCGAGACTCTATATGCCAACGAGGAGACTACCAAGGACATATCCTGTGAAAATGAGCCCATAAAAGCAAACAAAAAAAAGGCACAAGGACATGTCTAAGAAAGAAGATGAAGAATAAATTTTTGAAGAGGATGCATGCATTGTACATGACACACTAATTTTTAATGTAGAAGAAGAATAAGGGCCTAGAAACAAAGAAACTCATCCTAATACTGTGGAGGTACTTGGGGATCACAAGAATGAAAAAGGCCCCACAAGTGAAGAAGATGAGAAATAAAAGAGTATAGGTGAACCATCAAGTGAGCGTCTTTGGGAACATGGGGGCATGTTAGGTGAAGGACCATTTTATCATACGTGGATATATATTCATACTAGGTTTTAGAGCACACTTGAGCTTGAAATGTTATATGGATGGGAATTAATAGATCCCAATTTGGAAAATATTCCCATCAAGAAACAAATATATTGGAACATGTAGACCCATATAGATGAGACAAAATTTGATATGAATGAGGAATCATATGTTTAGAGAAAAAAAGGGGGGACACAAGCCGCACACATAAGCGTGAAGCCAACAAGATGCACTAATGAGTAGGAAATCAATGCCTTGAATAAGATGGTAATATAAGTGGAACACATAAATGTTTACAAAGAAACCTTGCACAGTCACTACTTGAATATAAAAAGAATACGAAGGAATAATTTTAGTAGTTAAGCGAGGTGTGTAAAAAGGATAAGGAGTGGAAACAACAAATTATGGATTTTTAGCAGAACTTGGGGAGAAATTTTAAAAGTACATCCATAGTTTGATGAGAAAACAAATAAAACATACCCTTCATCCCTGCATTTTCTACAGGAGTGTGTCTACCTATTAATTAAGAAGAATTTAGTTAAACTAGGAGAGACATAAGAAGATGTTGATGCTAAGAAATAGAGGACAAAGAAATTAATTACGCAAAAAATTGTAGAATATGATGCCATAATCTAGAAATTAAAGGAATAGTTATAGAAGGTAGGGTTGATGTGTAAAATATGTAAGGATCATAAATGAATCCTTAGAACAAGGACTTTGTAGGAGGAGAAGACGTCCTTACTGACCCAAGAAGGATGAAACTTTGGTTAGAGAGGAAATGTTGGCTACGGTAACGACGAATCACGATGTGCTTAAAGCAGTAGGATTCCCACAAAGAGAAAATAAAGGATTTGGGGACGCTAGTCACTAGGATAATGGATTACATGGATGAAATGATTTCAGGGATAGCTGGAGTGATAAGAAAATTTAAACACAAGTGTAAAAAAAGACCACTGAAGGAAATGGAGAAAGTACTTGGTGATGTTCCCATTTAGTGAAGAAATGGCTAGGTGACTATAATGAGTAGGAGGTTGACATTAAGAAGGATTAACCTAAACTAATTTTACCAAAAAAAGAGTAATTCACAGTGATCATACTTCAATTCTTGTTTTAATCGTTGTTTTATTCTTTCTTATCATTATTTGTTTTTCTAATTCTTTTAGAGATAAGCTCGAAACCTTATTTTCGAGGGTGGAAACATCATTAGTGTGGGGTAATTTTGGAATGAAGAAATTTCCTAATTATTGAGAAGGTGTGTAAATTAGGTGCATAAGTGCACGCTTGTGTCGATAAAGAAGGGTGCACCCAAAAAGACGGAGTTCAAGACTTAGCCAATTTTGCATGAAATGGGTGAGAATGGGCAAAGAAGATGGATAACATGTCACACAAAGATAAGAAGAAGGAGACTTTAACTTTAAGAAAAATCTATTTTTGGATCAACGTAGAAGATATAAGTTCTTGCATCGACCAAACTAATCATAGTATTAAAGTAAAATTTAATTATAAATTAATCTATTACTAGCCTCCTTGTAAAAGCATGTAGTTATTAGTGCATGGATATTTTGAGCATGTAGTCTATTTTGAGATGCATGGGTAGTGAAGGTAAAATTCCTACCACTATAAATATTAGTTAGTTTGCATTTTTAAGAGATGTATTAGAGACTGGATGTATTGTAGAGTTATGTTTCCCTAATAAACTAGTGCGCTTGACTTTTCGGTTATTTTGACTATGTATTCATCTTTTGTTATGTAATATTTTCTCATTGTTAATGGAGTATTATGGATGGATTATGAAAATTTATGTATTTGATCATAGTGGTTATATGGTTATTTTTTCTTAGTTTTCATTTGATCTAATATACTTTCTTATTATGTGTGTTTCCAATTTTAGCTCACGTATTTGATTTTTTGATGTTATATACACTTTGATTATGATTATTATGAACATACATGCTAACATATTTAAAATAAAATACCAAATATGGACATAGTATCTTTGTTTTCTTTAGGTGACCACGAGATATATGTGAATTGAGTGTCAATGCAACTAGGGACTTGAGGGAAAAAAATAGACTACATATTTTTCTCCAAACTCGGCTCAAACCCATACCATAACACACAAGTATGGGTCTAAGGCATATTACTTATCCTCCCTTGAAGGAAAGCCATAAAAGTAACCCTTCAATGTTTTTCACTTGTGACCTTTTTACTGTTAAAATGCCTCTTTTAAAAAAATCATAGTTCACTAAAAAGATTGATTTTACCTCAAAATCTATCTCCTCTTCCTTCGGTGATGATATAGAATTATGTGGACACTCATCAAATAAATTAAATTAACCTTAAATTTAGAAACCATGAATCATTATATATCACATTCTTGGAGAAGTTTCCTATTATTAGCACAAAACTCTAAATCTTCATCTACAATCGCATGCCAACCAAGACTTTAATAAAATAAATAAAGTTCCACCTCATGTCTTGGACTTTTATTCCTTATATATAAACCTTGGTCCTCAATTCGTTAATTATTTTCAAGGGGATAATAACTATTATAAAAATTGATCTACTATAGTATACCCTATAAAGGACATCTATTATATAAATAATGTAGAATACTCCCTAGAAGGGTGGATACCCTAAAACAAATATTATATTGTGGATCACTCCCTCGAAGGAGGGATACCTAGTCAAAATAAATAACAAATGTATACCACTCCCTAGAAGGATGGTTACCCTAAACAAGTTCCAACCTTGATCAAATTTTGCATTTCAATCCAAAAATAATAAATATTTTAATCCCTACAAAGCTTCACACATTAATAAAATTTCTCTTGCAAAAATACGGCAAGAATCATATCTCGTGCATCAAAAATATAAACCTTAAGGTTTTTATGGGAGGCTTAGTCCCTAGCACAAATGCATCTTACTTTTGAAAGTAATTAAGAAATATAAACCTTTTCCCCTCCCCCATATAAAACAAAAGCGGATAACTATATAAACCAAGAATTATTAATTACCCTTTAAATAGTTAAACCCCACGAGTGCATCAAGCAACCATACCCAACATTATCAAATTTCACCACGGGGGTTCACTTAGTAAAAGTATGGTATAGCATGCATCAAGGGTATTAAAGAATACCCTTAATTCTAGTTTCTACCTCTAATTATTCAATGATAATACCCCTCATGTTATATTATTATAATTAAAATACCCCCTATTTCCATGTACCTTACTTACCCTTCAATTACAATTTTATTTAATTTCTACCCTAATATATTAGAAATATTATAACTCCATTTCCTCTCTGAAGCCCCCATATAAATTTACAAAAAGCGGATAATCTAATATAAAAATCCTATTAAAAAGAATATAATTAATTGACCACACCCTTTTAAATTTTAAGGTACGAACCTGGAGTTTCAAATGTTTTAGTTTTATATTAAAATTAAACCTCCCTTTCCTTTACAACTTACCCCAATACTTGATTCAAAACATTCATCGGTATATTGACTTTAATTTTATTAATTTTAATTATCAATATGAACCCACGTGCTCATGCACCCTATAATAGATAAAATAACTCACATTTACTCATTTCATATATATTAAAATGAAAAAACTCACCATCCATAAAAGTACATAAAACATCTAAGATCATAATAATACCATATTTACATCATCATAACTTAAACCCATCTCATATCATCTACATACATCTAACACAACATCAAAATATTATAGTTACATTTTCATCACAAATTTCCAATATCATCACGTTTTACATCCATGTAAAACATGAACCATAAATATTATCATCTAACACATATCCAACACATCATAATCAAATTTACATAATTAAAACACATCAACATATCTAAAACACCATATATGGATATATATACATCTAATTCCATCTATTTATAAAAGGAATAGGCACTCTATCTTTATAAAAACTACATTATAAACTGTCTATTAGAAATCCCTAATCTGCCAAGTCCACCCTTAGGCTCACGCTTTAGTACCTTTATACTCCTTGTACTAATAGTTAGGCCTTGCTGATATGGTTATAACTGAATTACCACATACTTGGCATATCACAACACCTCAATCAGTCTACCTATAACTTTCCCATAATAATATCTAAGCTCATTCATCACTACCTAACATTGAGTCAAAATCACCATTCCTAGTGACCCCATCACTCCTATTGGTTCCCCTACTCCCGATAATCCTTACACCCATAATTTTTCTCCTCCTTGCACCCCTACTCTTGATCCTCTTATACCAAATTCTGCTACTATTCTCCTATCACCCCATACCTCTCCCTCAATAGCGCAAGTTATAAAAGGTACCAATCCTATTCCTACCGCATTGATCTTAACTCTGTCTCAAAGTGGTTACCCACTCATTCCTCTCAACCAGCTCTCCCATCTAAACCTAACAATCTTTTTCCATCTTGTAGCCATCCTAGAATCTAATCCACCCCCTACCTTTTCCTCTATCTCCTCCCTAATCTCCACATCTCCTCTCCATCCTCTCATTTTTCCCTCACAAATCTATCCCATCAATCCCACATATTCTCCCACAACCACACTACATACTTTAATATCACACTAACATCATCAACATCCCTCTACACCACCACTTTTTATTCCGTCATGTAGATATCTCTCTCTTATGCCACTAGAAAATCAGTGTCTCCATCACCACTCCTAGATATAATAGGATCCCCTAACACATTTTGTACCATCCTGAAACATCACCTCACCCACCCAAACTAAACCACCCCGATCATCTCCATCTAGTACCCATACATCTATCTCTATTATTCCATCATACATAAATCATCTTCCTCTCCCATCCATATGGGAAACCGGACATATGGCCTCCATATCACAACATATACCATCAGGCTACCTAAAAACCCTACAAAATACTCTTGATTCTATTACACCACATCCCACACAAAATCACTCTTCCATGTCATAAACCCAACAAAATATATGATCTCATACCACCTAACCCATAAAAACCTTGTGGTTGAATCATTGTAATGTTTTCATAGACCCAACACTATAAAACAAATTTAATATAAAACTTATATCTCCTCCATGCTGAATACTCCCATAAATCCCTATAGATCTATTCTAGTAGATTTGGACCCTAAGAAATGACAATCGATGGTCTAATATTTTTGCTACAACCCCTTCTAACAACTATGGAAACTAACCTACTCCCTGAATCCGAGAAATTCATATATACTAATCCCTATAGTGATCATAGCAATCATAATACTCCTAGTAACTATCCCATCCCAATAAGTACATAATAAAACCCCCCTGCAACATAAGATACATCCAAAACATCATCTCCATATAGCCTCACCATAACTACACCCCACTAACCCTTGCCAATATGAACAATAACCTATCCCTGAATAGGAAACCACAATATTTGATATTTATCCTCTAGGGTGATAGTAATCTCCCCTATATGAACCCAAAATGTATATGTACTTGCATCCCACCAATCTAACAATGTCACCATCATCTCTAAATCCTGGTGGATGCACCTATAATAGTGTATCCCACCTAACCCCAACAACTCATATCCTAGTGCAATCACTCCAATAATGGTGGAAATTTGTCCCTCATCACAAGGTGTCTCTTCACCTACATTCACAAAATACAAAAAAATAATAATCCACATAGATAAAAACTCATCCAAATCTCAAAACTAATAAAAACATAATTGGCATGATTTATGTAATCACCCTCGATTATTATGAATTGATATTGATTCCCAAAAATTGATACTAATATTAGTAACTAGCATCGATCCTATATCTAGATATAGAAACTAATCTAAAATAAAAAATAAAAAAATACACCCAACTCTATCTCGAGATGGTCTTCGACTCCTCTATCCACTCCCACTAGCCTCTTTATTTCACAAATACTCAAATATCTATTTATATAATTTAAGATCATAGCACATAGAATGAATTCACACAAGTAACCCATTTATATATATATATATAAAACATTTCGACATGATTGACATTGATCCAAAAATTAGTTGTGATACTCTTAAATCTCTATCAATCCTACAAATTAGTATCAATTCCACTTGAACTTGCATAAATTATTATAATTCAATCCCCTTCAATCCCTAAGACCCCATTATATACTCTCAATAATATACACATCCCATTCACGTTTGGTTAGTGGATTTTTAATCCCTAATGACCCCAAAGACTAAAGCACATTGATGTAGCCTAGAATATACCCAAATAGCTGAAGGCATGCTGACACATCACTCAAAATGAACTAAGCACTCACCTAAAGTGCGCAAGGGTACCAAGTCCCTCTTTACAGTAGGTTGTTCAAGATTTTAGTGAGATTTACAAGTATAATTCCAATCCATAACAAATAATCAATTAAACCACAAAGGTGCATAACTAGATCTATAAATTAACCATATGAAATATTGACTAAATACTAACTATAATGAGACTTACCATGCGAGAACCATAGTTAGTCACATATAACACCAATATCTAGCTAGTAGTATTCATTATGTTAAGTGTTGTAAAATATAGAAGGTTCATACATCATAATAAGTTCACCATGAGTCATGCGCACAGACAAACTAGCAAAGCATAAGTCTACAATAGATGTTATATCTAAACCATGCAAATAAATACATATTTATAGGGGTGGGTACTTTCCCTTCATCTCTCATACACCTTAAAAAAAAAAGGATACGAGATAATAATAACATGTGCCTTTATAAGAGAATACAAAAGCATGTAGGTGCTCAACAATAGATCTCGTATAGTTAAATCTAAGTTAAGACCCTATTATTATCTTAAAAATCTACATGTGACTCAAATTGTTGCAAAACCTAAAATATCGTTGGTGTAATCTTCAAATATTTATGAAATTATGTGCTTAACACTTCATATCCCAAAAATAGCCTTATATCAAAAATGCATAGTTCCAATGTATGGGTGCACCATATCTTATTATATTTGTGCATGTCAAAGCATACGCCTTATGTTTTTGCACCCAAAAATTATGTGCTCATAAGACTTAGGCTATATGTGTTAGCCCAATATTACCCCACACTAAATGGATTTCCACCCTCGATAATGGGTATTCAACTTGTCTCTCCATAATAATGATGAGTGAAATAATAAATAATTACTTAAGGAAAAAAGCAGGTCTACCTAGCACTAAAAGGAAGTTAGACTAGTTGGTATCTTTCTCTTCTTCTAGAAGAATCAACTCCGAATACTCACTTTGGACCTTTTCCTCGAATGCATATCATTCATTTAGTGCTTTATTTTTTTGTTTTGCGATGTTTGAAACTACACCCTCCAACTCATCATGAGTCATCTTACCACATGTGTCCTATAGAATTATAATAATATTGGCCATACTTGAGAACATCCCTTCCATCACACTCATCTTCCCCACGATGACCTTCCTTATTTCCTTTATCCTTTCTTTATTCAAGATCCCTGGTAGCTTCCAAAGTGCATCTTGCTTAGTTTCTACCAACATAATTCTTTTTACGTGCCTAATCATTTCATTCTTGGCCACCTAAAGGACCTCATATTATTCTACTATATTCCTTGTCTTAATTATTATATCTAGTGGTGCACACATTTTGAATACTAGATCCACCATTTTTAGTTCATCTTTTCAAAGCCCGCATAATGGACTCATAACTAGAATTTTTTCTTGTAAACATAGTTTTGACGTTCTTGCCTCTTTTGTAGCATCCTATGGTCTCGGTAGATGCATTATTCCTTCTTCCAATAGTAAACATACTATTGTGTGTAAATAACGAAGGGTAGTTGGAAAATTATATGGCACCTTCTCCTAAAACTTAGACCCCTTCTCCATAATTTCATCATCTATCTATTCAATCATCTTAAGAACATTATGTGACTCTACCATAAATTTATCCAACTCCTTAGTTAGTTGTTTGATCTCAATATCCTTGTCCCTTTTATCATCTATAAGAAATCTTATAGTCATCACTTTATCAATGTCCCGATGTGCAACTTCGTAGACATTTTAACAAGTGCATTGCTTACATGTTCATTTGATAATTGTGTGGGCTTGATAGTGATATGGTGGGTATGTGGAACTCTTTTTACCCTCCATGACACATGTGACTCCTTGCAATTCAAGCTCATCCATGTGATTCTACATACTCCATGAAAATTGTTTGCAGGTGCATGTTGTTGCCATTTTTGGGTCCATCCAATTCTAGACATATAACTATACCCTAGGTAAGCTACTCTAAAAATGAACAGCTATAATCTTAGTCACATCATAAAATTAAAATATATTCTAAGTCCTAACCACATCATATTTTTCATTTCCAATAGCATGCTCATCAATATTATCTTGTGCGAATGCTTGTATCCCATTGTTCCTCAATGCCCACATTTTGTTATACTTCTTCTTCTTCCTCATTACTTTTCCCTCATACGATAGGTGTGCCACAATATTTGTATCCTCACTAGCACTTCATTGATCTCCACACTGGCTCCTCAATACTTATACTTGGGCCAACCTCCTCATAGTTAATATGTTTGCCTATCTCCTCATCATCCTACATTTCTAGACTTGGAGAGGTCTCATCATGTTGTGTGCTCTATTGAGGGAATTTTCCTCATTGATATACTTTCTTGGTATATTTTCCGGTGATTATTTCTTTTCTCCTCCACATTCTTCACTAAACTTACCAATGGAAACCTCCTTATAAGTTGTGAATTCCCAGCACTGAGAATCCACGGATGTATGCTTCTTACACAAAACTCTTCATATGTATTCCAGTCTTATGCTATCAAATTACTGCTCCAAAAAAATTTCAAGCTTGTAGATTGTGCTCCTTGTAGGTTGGAAATAGTGTCGTGTAATATATATTTTGAAAAATTCTTTGTTGGGGACTTATTCTCTAATGGAAATTCCTAGACATTCCCCTTGGTCCATCGGGTACACCAATATCATTGAATACAAACAAGAAACAATAGTGCCCCAAGTAATTTTATCACCTTAATTTTCTTGAATGTGCACCTCATTTACCAAGTTCTTCGTAATGTATCCAACAATGTTATAGTAGGTTTTGTTTTCCATTTTATGCACTATGTGTAGCCAACATTAGTTTGCCTCATTCCACCACTCGAGTCCCCCAACTTACAACATGTCATCCATGTTACAACATTGTGTCCATTTCCTAAATATTAGTCACCTTAAATGCTTGGCCCCCTTCATATACTTGAGTGCAAAGTGGTTGATGCAGCAATGTTTTCATCATCCGATAAGTCACCGGTGATCTCTCATCTAGAGTTGCACATACCCTATTACCTTTTCAATCAACTTAGTAGTAATCTACATTATTCTTCCTACAAAGTAAAATAAATATTTGTGTACACTTCACATAAGCCATTGATACAATTTTTTAGGCTTCCCAAAGTAGGGAAACTCAAGGATTTTCATGACCCCCATGCCTTCTAGTAACTTCCTCACTAAGTCATCCAAAACTCTCTCTTCATATACCATCCTTCAATTCATCTTTCTAATTACTTTGGTGGTAATATCCTTCATGCATTTGTTCATTATTTGGTTGGTATAATATATTTTACACTATGTAATCTTAGTTTTTCACAACCACCCCTCAATTACATCCTTTGGATACAACATTTCCACCATCCATTCCTATGTCACTTTTTCGGATTCTATCACAACAACTAGAGATATCTATGGTGCCATATTTCCTTCCTCACTTGATCGAATCATTCTATAACTCCTAAAATGTCACTTTGAAACTATTATTTCTAGGAGTGCAAACTATACCCTTTGATCTGTCAAACCCTAGTTTTACTCGCCTTCTTTAGACCCTAATCGTATGAACCTTCTTCAAATCACATGCACCACCACTCGAATCTCAATTCTATTACTACATGTTTCTCAAAAAAATTCTTCGATCCTAAATAACTCATTGATCTATAGATATTTCTTCATCCTCACCTTTCCTTCACACTACACACTTGTTAGCTTCAAATATGTAAGGTAAAAACGACATTACAAATGTCGTCTTTATAGAAATTTTCAAATATCATTTACAATTAATTGACCCCATCTACCACCGAACATAGCATTAATTTTTCATCCACACTTCTCTGTGCATTATTCTCTCTACTTCCATGCCTCGATTTTCCCGCCTTAGTCATAACCTTATGACATGCCCACTACTTCTCTATCACGGACCTCTTCTCCTTATGCTTCCCTATGTTGAAATAAATATCCAATTTGAATATTCCTAAGTAGTATCCAATTCTATAGCCTTTTTCATGTTATACTCGAGCATCTATCCTCCCATGCATAATCTCAAATTTGAGAAATCTTCTTAAACTTTCCTTATCTAAGAATCGGTTTGTTTTTATTAGGTATGAATTCAAGGCACGATCAATGCTTCTTTACCCAGCCCACACTAATGATATGTGTGGTCCTCTCAGGCATGAAAACACTTTAATAATAATCAAATTTAGGCATGCGAGATGCTCTAATTACAAATAATCTTGAACTAAATTGACAAAGCATACTAATGATGAAGGAAGTACATATAAAGGGAATGCATTAAGGAAGCCTAATCTAAGTGGCAACACTATCTTATTACAAACACAATGAAGACTTATTTATAGTAGGGCTTTAGCCTACTACCATTGATGTAACCAGAAACCGTGTTCCATTTAACACCTCTAATTGGAAAATTCTTGAATCAAGTATGTAAGTGATAATGTATGATCCTAACCAATGAGACTTAAGCTTCCCCTGGGTGACACAAGAACTTTTAATCATACAAAAGTACCATCTTCCCAACTTCAATATTTTTATCATTGATGATCCTATCATGTCATGCCTTCTTCCTAGATTTCTCTTACTTATGAATTCATCTAGCTATGACACTCATTTCATCTAGTTGCATAAATTTTTTGATATGTTCTTTTAATGCTTATTCATCATCCATACCTCTTGTATGTGCAATACACAAAGAAGGTAACATGAATTCCATGGGTAGAACTACTTCTATGCCAAACACCAATTGAAAGGGTGTTTCTTTATTCAACCTTTTGTAGGTTGTTCTGTATGCCCAAATTACAACGAAACTTTTTCATCCCAATCTCTCCTTCCAACATTATATACTTTTTAAAGGTATGGCTTGATATTTTGTTAAATTCCTTAGTTGTTTAATTTTATTTAGCGTGATAAGGGGTTGTCCTATGGTTTGCAACCATAAATTCATCTAATAATTTCTTGATTGTCTCATTAAGGAAATGAGTACCCCTGTCACTTGTTAAACTTAGAGGGAATCCATACCTACTAATAATATTTTCCCATAAAATCTTGTTGTTTTAGTTGTGCAATCATTTGTAGGTGTTGATTCTTCCCACATTATAAGAGAGTCTATACAAGTTATAATGTAATGCGATCCTATCCTACGTGCATTTGGGTAGATAGGGCCTACAAAATCAATCACCCATTTCTCAATATTTCTACACTAGTAATGGGCCTCAAAGGCATTTCATCTATATGCCCAAGATTTCCAAGGAACTGAAAATGGTAACATGCCTTACAATATTCTTTGTAATCCTTATATAACGTTTCCCACCATAGGCCATCGAGAAAGAGCTTTAATACGGTGGAATCCTCCTATATAGTGTCCACCTACAATACTTCCATGATCCTCTTCAATATTTACTTCCCTCTCATGCTCAAGTATACATCAATGTGAAACTTCATCCCCGCCTAGTTTCATGAATCCCTACCGATCAATATATAACACACAACATGAATGACAAGTCATTTCTTCTCTAAGGCCTTCATTCCATTAGGCGCTACACTGTGCATAAAAAGATAACAATATCCTCCAAGTTCAATGGCACATGGTTCAATCTAAACAGTTGTGCATCTGACATTGTATCCTCAATGCTTTGTGTGCCCGCTCTGTATTAAATCCTTAATAAATGATCTAGACCGGAATTGTTCTTTCCTGGCTTAACCACAACTATAAAATTGAACTCCTAAAATAATATAACCCATCCACATATGCACCCATAAAAACATGCTTATTTAGCAAGTATTTCAATGCCTTGTGTTATGTATAAAAAGTAAAAGGTGTAGCCATCAAATCATGTTGAAACTTATGGAATGTGTAGATCATAAAATATTTTGTGTGCTCTGTCATTGTGTAATTATGTTCTGCTAGGGTCAAATTTTTGCTATAAAATCAAATAGGATGGTCAAAAATCCCTTCTCCGGGATGAGCTACTACTACACCAATGGTAATTCCAGAGCCATCTACATGAATGTGAAAGGGTTTGGACCATGAAGGAAAATGCATAATAGGTGTTGTAGTAAGAATTTCCTATAGAGTTTCAAATGCACGTTGTTGCACCTCTCCCCAATAGAAATTTCCTTTTCCCCTTAATAATTCCTCCAAGGGCATGTAAATATTTACATATCCATTAATAAACTTTATGTAATACCTTGTGTGCCCCAATAATACACACACCTCGCTCCGCTAGTAGGCTCTTCTAACTCTAAAATCATAGTAACCTTAGCAGGTCCACTAACAAGCCTTCTTTATAAATGATGTGTCCCATCAAAATTTCAAAGGGGTGGTAAATATATACTTCTTAATGTTAAAAGATATTCTCAACTACCTAATTTTCTAAAAAATCAGATTTAAATTGTCACAATGATCTTTCACAAGCCCAAATATTATCCAATCATCTAGATATACTTGTAAGAACTTGTGAATAAAATATGGAAATGTTTGTACCACTATGCATGAAAATATTGTAGGTGTATTTTTTATCCAAATGGCATAACTATGTATGTATAAATTCTCCACTTGATGGTAAAATTTTTTTCTATTGGTCTTCCTCATTAGCTTTGATCGATGATAGCAAAAAAATCCATTGGTGAAGGAATATAGTTTACACCCCGTAACACCCTCCAAGATCTCCTCAATAAATGGTGTGGGAAATGGATCAATCACACAAGCTACATTTAATTACCTATAATCCACATAGTTTATTATTATACAATCTTTCTTGATGTTGATTACCATAGGGATCACCCATTCCAATTCCTCAATGGGCATGATGATCTCTTAGAAATTAACATTTTGTCAATTTCTTCTTTCATCTTTATGTGCAAGTTAAGATTCATCATGTAAGGCCTCTTCCTAATCAGGTTTGTACCTTATTTTAACTTTTTCTTGATCTCACCCAATGATTCAGGCATGCCTTTTAAATCATGATAGCCCATAGGAAGCAAATCTTGGTGGCCGTGTAGTAGCTCAATGACTTGGCAATTTTAGAGTCGACTAATAATCCCCAATTATGGCCTCTATAGGCTCGAGTATCCATTCTAATGTTCACTTTCTTTTTCTTTATAGGCCTATGTTAGGCACCCACCTTTTCATATGCACTGTTTAGGACCATGCACATACCTTATTTATGCTCAAAATCTAAGTTTTCCTCTTCTTTATCATAAACTTAATAGAACATTTTACTCTTCTCCTTTTATAGGCAAGCACAACTATTTAGCCTCTATTTATTCCTCTTTAAAACATGCCTCGATGCTTGAATCGTTGAATAACTTCTGAATGAGCTCCTCATCCTTTTCACTATCTCCCATAGTAAAGCACTTCATGACCTACAATGCCTTATTCACCGAGAGGTTTAGAAGAAAAATGGTCAAAGTTATAAATCAACCTTTAGTAATTTCTTTCCAATTTCCAATCTCTCTATTCAAATCTGCATATATATACCATGGGCACATGTAGCTTTGCAAGGTGGAATAGAGCTTGTGTACCCACAATGAATGTGGTAAAGCTTCCGTCCGTCCCTCTGTCCGAGTCTCTCACACTATTAAATGTGGAGCTGAAAATGATTATTACCATGGAAATCATAGATTTAAGTGGGCTCATTGCTCTTATGAAACATAGCAAATAAAGAAATATTTAACTCCCGCCATTCCAAAATATTATCCATGTGTGCTACCCATCAAAGTGCACTATTATCCCACATTAATTATATACTAACATATTCCTTGAGTCTACCCGAAATTCCCACCTTTGAACCTCCATAGCAATTAGGAACACCTCTAGATTGTCCTAACTAGTATACAATGGTATCTAGTTGTTTCCCAATCTTCGAACATAGCAAATTTTTCTTATACATGTAGATGCACTCTTCCCTTCATGCTTAACCATTTAATATATACCATGGGCCTAATTGTCACATGAAATACTAGTATTATCTCTCATAGAGTGTGCATCATCCCATTAAAGGACCCCTTATTTTGATGATTCAAGAACTTCTAGATATTGAATGGTGCACACATAAATCCTATTTAAATATTCTTCACTTAATGGCTCCACATAAGGTGTAGAAAAATTATCTTTAAAGGGGATAATGATGTACTCTTCATTATTTTCAAAGTTGATATACTCCTTATTGAAACGTAGACCGTAGTTTTTACATATTATCATTGGCGCCTAAGTAACACTATAAAATTATTTTTTTCTATAAGCGCTAAGACATCAAATTCCCTAGTAAACTTGGCCCCCTAAATAGTAGTTGATGCATCCTTTAAAACTTCAATTAGTACGGCCTTAGTATGGTTGGCCATAAACAAAACATTAAAAGATGGCTATAATAGATTTCTACCCATCTACACCCACACATCTAAAGTGATTACACTTACTACCGTGTTTGTGTCAATCAAAATGTTACTCAAAAGCCAACCATCAACAACGGAATTTAGAGTAATCTCCTTATCATAATCCAAACTATCCAGAGGAATATTACCATGTAGAAGTTTCCTCTCATGCTCAATCTTAGTGCGTGGATCATTTCCCTTCAATTATATCCCTAATAACGTAATAATGATCTCATGGTACAACATCTTGTAAATCTCTTTCAAATCATCCACATCTCTCTAGTAAATCTCATCTTGTTTCTTTTGTTCTCACTTCCATGACCATTATTTTAGACACTATATCTCACCTTGTAGATTCCTAATGACCTCAATGGTTTCTAGATAAACCTTTTTTTGGTGCATAGGATCTAGATACTTCACATGTAATAATTCCTCTTTAGTAATCGCAGACTTCGTTGAAGAATTTCTCTAGAACACGTAACCTCGGCACATGTAGTAATATTCACAAGCACCAAATTAGGATCTAGCACTAACTTTACATCCATTATTCCTCTACCATGTGTTATCCACTATCCCTGTACTTTTTTTTTTTTTCTTATACATCTTACTTATATGTTCATACTAATCAGGGAACCACTCATAATTGTGGTCCTTTTTGTATAAGGAACAAATAATGTTTTGAGGACACTCATGTTGCTAGTGATCGGGGGATCTACACATATAAAAGGTCACACTAGGAAAATCACTTCTTCAATCTATGCAACCTTGACCACCAAATCCTCCATGGTATCCTTGACTCCTACCTCAGCCACCATCGAACGCCCTTCATTGTGATCATATTCACGATGTTCAATTTTATCCCGAGAATTACTAGCAACTTATGTATGGTGTACTCCAACATTAATGGCATCATAGATTTGATAAATTAATCAGTAATATTGATGTCATGAGTATAATATCTACAAATCTTATAGTAGTTTGACAAATGTTTCCTTATCGCACGTTGCAACAATGGGCATTGGCTTGAACTATGGTCCAAATGAAATATCTTGCATTCTAATAAAAGGGAGCACACTAATTTATGGGGGCATATATCCTTAGTATGCCCATCAACTTCACAATTTTGTACAAAAATCCCACTTTGTGCATCTCATGTGTTGATTTAGCAGATAAATTCTCTAACTATTTGAACATTGCTACAATCTAAGCTTCTAAAAATGGGTTCACTCTTGTGTCCACACTCCCTACCACCTTAGTATGTAAAGTTGTTTCAAGTGCCTCGTGGATCTGTGTAATTTTTATGTGAAATCAATATTCTAAATGGTTTGATTAACCCTCCAATGAACCATTGTGCATGTTGGATCACGTATATGTCATAAGATAAATTAGATAAAATTGTTTTGAACCAAACATCATATTCTAGGAAACTCTTAGTAGTGACCTACTTAATATCTTTAAGCATGCTTATGTTCTTCTCGCTCAAACTCAAGGATATTAAACTCTTTTAAGATAGCATCTCGTAACACCGTATAATTCACATAGATCCGATCAAGATAAAAATTCTATAGCAACTATTCATGTGCCCCTACAACATAGTCACAAATTGACTAGACTTGCATTCTAGTGTTGTAATTCCCTTGGCATGCCATAGTATTTAAGACATATGAACATGTTCGAGGCATCTTCAATGCCTATATACTTTGGAAGATGGAGAGACATCTCCATATAAAATTTTGTACGTTGGTGTAGACCTTTCCCACAAGATGTAGAGCCTATATTTCCTTACGTGTTTCCACCACCTCCATAAGATCCACTAGCACTTAATCCACCTAATCCTCGCTAACCACACACTCCAAAAGGAAACAAGATAGAGGATGCACTTCCTTATGCTCCAACAATCATGGTGAACTACACTCCCATAGTCTATGAAGTTACACTACATCTAGATGTTATACTAATTTTTGTGTTCCCACATTCTGTGGCAACGATGCGTAAGAAAAGATACCTTCACCTTGATCTCAACATAAAATTGATAATAATTACATCATAGATGAATACACTACCTATTTTACCCTAAAAATTGAGTATAAATTGACTCTATCCACTACAATTCTACTTCCCACACTAGTGTGTTTTTAATTAATTGTTGTAGATTTTAGAAAACTAATTACAAGGGATAGGCTGCCGGGTAGGTTCAGATGTGGGACCGTAGTCCACACTCTCTCTCTAGGCACATATTTATAAGAAAATGAAGAGGTTTATCTACAATTACTTCCCAAATGGGGAACTTCCGGATGCTTTAGATCCACATCTTTGCGTGAGACCAAAACCCTTCATGAGCCACCTCCCTCCATAACACCATTCTTTCGTGATCTCTCATTGTTTCACTATATCTCTCTCACATGCTTCATTAAAATTCATCCCCATATCTTCTCTCTATCTCTCTACTGCTAGGTATTCCATCTTTACCAGCCCTTCTCTTGTCCCCACACGTGGTGGAGTTTAGCTAGCAATAGGATTCTTTCCCAAATACATGGTTACGATCAATAACTTGATTGCTAATGAAATACAATGTAAATAATATCCTCTAGGCTCATGTAAAAACTGAAACTCAACAACCTCTGGGCACGAGTAAGTCAAAAATTTGTATGCGAGGATATAGATGTTCAAAACAATATGCAACTAAACATCTATAGAGTGCATCTAAATCAGATCAGTATCATACAAGGCTTGGAATTCTTCTTGTTTCTAAATAAGTGTGTGAAACCTCTAGTTTCTCTTAGACGCATAAAAAAACAACCAATCGTACAAATCTATAGGAAATATAGCAAAGAGCATCTCATACAAAGTTTTATCTAGATTTTGTTCAACCCATGTGCTCGCATCAAACTCGGGTCTTGTACTAAATATTCAAGCATACTATTCTTCTAGATCTTCTAACAACTCCTTAATACCAGAAAATGTCAACTAGTATGTCTTCATCACGTAAAATCCTGAAAATAAATTAAAAAGATCTCTAAGAAATGAAACCAATGATGTAGCCTAGAATATAACCAAATAGCCCAAGGTGCACCGACACATCACTCAGATGAACTAATTTCTCACCAAAAGTGTTCAAGGGTACTGGTCCCTCATTATAGTAACTTAATCAAGATGTTAGCATGATTTTCAAGTATACTTCAGGTCCATAAAAAAATTAATTAAACCACAATGCATAACTAGATCTAAAACTTAACCATATGAAAAATTGACTAAACAATTACTATAATGAGATTTACCATGCAAGAACAAAATTTAGTCACATATAACACCAATATCCATCCAATATTATCCATTATATTAAGTGTTGTAAAATATAAAAATATTCATACATCATAATAATGTCACCATGAGTCATGCACGCAAACAACCCAACAACATAACTCTATAATAGATGGTATATCTAAATCATGCAAAGCAATACAAATTTATAGGGGTGGGAAGTTTTCCTTCACTGCCCATGTACCTTCCAAAAATAGGCTACATGCTAATAATATCCATGTGAATTTATAAGAGAATACAAAAGCATGCAAGTGCTCAATAATAAATCTCCTATAGTTAACTTTAAGTTAAGACCCTATTATTAGCATAAAACTCGGCATGGCACTTGAACTACTACAAAACACAAAATAGCCTTGGCGTAATATTTAATTCATGGTGCCATTATGTGTCCAACATTCCATGTCCCAAAAAATATCCTTATATCAACAATTACTAAGTCCTATGTACATGCTTGCCCTACCTTACTATATTTCTATACTCCATCATGCACCTTATGTTTGCACACCCAAAAATTATGTGCTCACAAGACTTAGGCTATATTTGTTAGCCCAACACACATACCTTATACACCACATATTTTTCACAAAAACATATTTCTACAGAATAAATCCTTTGTACGACCCCTTGGTATACCAGATTAGTTTCTCTTGTAATTTTTTTCCTAAGAACTTTCACATTTTTGACTCCATTACGCATACCTATACCCATCCTAGTCCTTGGGAAAACCTAGTTACTCACACATACACCTTTTTAGTGTAAAATAAATTACACATATACACTCGTACATCCACACATTTAAAAAATGAATCCAAACTCATTTTTTCTCATCAATTCTCAGTTTGAGGGGAGAACACACCCTCACCAAAAGGCTATGGAAACACACCCTTTTATATTTTGTCTCATGATTGGTCCTTATAAATATCTCAATGAAAATGGTACAATATAAACACTAGAAATAAGTCACCCTAATTTTTACCTAGATATACACACCTTAGAACACCCCTCCATAAACACACATGACCACTTTACCCATCACAATATTTACCAACCCAAATCTACACTCGTATTCACTATTTTACCTCACCAACCACCTGTAACCATACAAAACAAATATAACAACCTCAACCCACCAAAATACTCCCCATGGAATTTAAACAATGCCAAAACCATTACAATTTTCATCAAACCTAAAATGAATGTAGTTGTAACCAAATTTAACAAAACTTCTAAAAAATCTAGGAATCAGTATTGATTCCCGAATTCGTGTTGATCATTGTTGAATTGGTACCAATTCCCTGAATCAGTTTTGATCATTGTGGAATCAATATTGATTCCCTCAATTGGTGTTGATCATTGTGGAATTAGTCCTGATTCCCTAAACTGGTTTGGATCATTTTTGAGTCAATCTCGACTCCTTAGATCAATTTCAACCATTGTAAAATGGTACCAATTATGTTAAACAACATCAATTCTATATAAAGTAGCATGTGTCTTTTCCTAAGGATATGGTGAAATTTTAGGTAGTAAGGTTTTCGAGTGAACATTTGGAGAGTTGAATTATTGACTCATAGTGGAGTGAGGAAGAAAAAACAACCTATTCGCAATAGCCTTATTTTGGATAATCCGTCTTCATCATTCAATCATTTGATTCATCTTCCCCACAAAGGTATTCCTTTCATTTTATTTTTCAAGCCATTATTTTAAGATTTAATAATAGTATTCTTTATTCCATGCAAGAATTTAAGCCTAAAACATCCCCATCTAATCATCCACTTAGAAAATTTTCATGGTGAAGAATTTATGATTATAAACACAATAATTGAAACCTATCATACGAATGACATCAATCAACATGATCATTATTGATTCCTATTAAAATTTCCTAACCTTACATATTTAATATATTTTGATATATTGCCTACATATTTTCAAGTCATGGCTAATGTTATCCTATGTGTAAGCATGGATTTATATTATATGACCATTCAAGAAGTAGTTTATGAAGCCACCAACATCTATGAAATTCCCATATTCCTTCAACCTATCATGTTGAAGAAATATGATATCAATAATGAATTGAGTATATGTGTCATCATTCTTACACCTAATCCAAATGACATACCCGAACAATAAGACCTTCTTCTTGAATATAATGATGAAGCTAACCTTTATTGGGCCAATAATTTAAATCCACATCATCCCATCATTGAATACATTTATTAAGTCCCATCTTCTAAGCATTGCATATTAGTAGTTTGTTATCCATGTTGTATTATATTATTGTTTGTAATTACATCATTTGTTATCTCTAGCTCAATTACTTACAAGTGGATTGACATCTACAAAAGGGATTTTTTTCCTTCTTGGTACTAAAAATTTCTAGGTAACTCACCTATTATTTTACAAATATATCATTCTCAAACTACTTGTTTAAAGGTTTTCCTTCCCATACAAAAAGGGGTTCCTACATTCTTTAGATTCAATGGTGCAAATATTTCATCACGAAATAGGTCTCGAACCATGTTATCATTCTAAATTTTAGTGTTTAATTTCTTAAAGGAATTAACTCGAGCTAAAATTACTAAAATAATGACATAATGTGAGATGATAGGCTAATAAGACATAATGACTTGAAAATTGTTTGTAGATATTAGATGTGTATGTGAAAGTATGTGCCGAAATAATGTACCTAGAGAAAAGAGTGTAACAATCACTAATATAATCATAATTTTTCATTGACCAATGTTTTTAGAGAAATATAATGTAACAAAAATTGATATAAGAGTAAGGTGCATCAACTATTTTTCCTATAGAAAATAATGTAACAAACAATTTGTATCGAGCAAGTATGTTAATAAACCATGTGTGTTTTAAACCAAATATACCATAAAAATGTGTATGTTGGGATTTTATAACACTAGCATGTAATAAAATAAATAGATAAAGATAAAAAAATTAGATAGTATTGGTGAGAAAATTTTCTGTGTGTGGACAAAGTTGTAGATTTCTTACCAATACTTTGGGAATCTAAGTCCCTCTACTTAACCAATGCAGCTGCCATATGTGCATGCATGAGAAAGTGTGGATTTATGTGGTGGTCTTTCGATTGGGGATCCAACAGGGGCACTCCACTGACCCTACGACAAAGCTAGCAATCTCTTGCTAGGGAAGTCTTCGTCTGTAGAGCGGGAAAGGGGAGTGAGAAAAGAGGTAGGAGAACTAATGTTGTAGGTAGAAAATCAAATTCCTGCACACACACTAGTTAGAAACTTCAACACATGCATTTATGAGAAGAAACAACTTTGTGAATAGCAACAAGACCAAATAGAATTTATTGATCACCAAGTATCAAGAAACCCCTTAGTCAAAGAAATCTAGAAACTCCTTCTTCTTATATTAATTGCTCAAATAAAAGTTGTACATAATGTGGGAATGGAAGAAATTTGAGAGGGGAAGAGAGTAGAAGAAAATGGCTATCTCCTTTGCTTTCTCTAGGTACAATGCACTCTTGAGTTTAAAAGATCAATTGCCAACCCTTTGCAATGGGAATGGTATTACAATTTATAGAATGAGAGGTGACTTATCATCTTCCTCATGACCTTTCAAATACCTTAATATGACTTAAGATTGTTCATATTCCACTTTAAATATTTAAGTCCCTTTTATAATAGCAAGGCGACTTAATTTACATTATATTTCTAAAGTCATTTAAGTCATATTAAAAAGTGCAACCCTCAATGCAAAAATATAACATTGAAGAGAGAGAGTTTCATATGAGGAGCGAAAGAGAGAGATAGAAGAGGAAGAAGAAGAAGAAGAAGAATTATGCCGAAGGATGAGTTGCTACAGTGGACTTGGCTCCATTCTCTAACTATTCTCCACTTTGTAATCCTAAGAAGGCTTCTGACCCATCCACTTTGGCTTCATATCTCCCTTATAAAAATCAACTTACTATTTTTAGTAAGTATGAGAAATCAAGTCCCCGATCTTCAATTGGATGTTGCGGCTCAGTTTTCCTCTTTCTCCTGCGTTCCTTGTTCCTTCTAAATCAACTTTCTATTTTTAGCAGGTCTTCGAGGGCACACTTAATATTTTTAGTAAGTGCCAAAAATGTTCGTTCTGGTGGATTCTTAGTTGTACTGCACCTCCAATGTCTTCGTCTTCTTCACAGGTTCTTCTATTGATGACTTTCCCAAAATAGCAGTTCCTATGTAGTAGACCTACTATTTTTAGAAATTTTTCCTCTGGAAGCTGGATTGATGTGGAACAAATTTTTTTGCTATGGGTTTTTGCCCAATATCCTCCCTCTGAAATTTCGGTCCGATCCGCTTAATAGTCTAGGAGATTTTAAAGTTTTAATTTTCAGACCAGAAATGCTTCTAGGTACGGTAGCCATTAATGGACCTCAAAATTGTAGGTCTGGTTTTCTCCTCTATTTTCAAAGAAAATTATTTTTTTGATGTGGGTTTTTTCTTCTGGTGCTTCACGTGTAATCTTACTTCGATCCGCAACCGGTTTGATGGGAAATCCCACTTCTTTCTTCATTTAGCCAGAAAGGAGATTTCTTCGTTGTGGATGCTCTATCACACATGGTGGGAGTTTTAAGGTGTCTTCTTGATTTCCTTGGGTAGAGGAATTAGCATAAAATAATATCTTATTGTTTTATACACCCGTTTGGGAGATTTCTTCAACTTCTCATTTCATGGCTATGGAGTTTTCTCCGTTTTCTCCTTTTGTGCTTCGTGCTTCTCCTTATGTGTTTGATGAGGATTCCTTCTAGGACCTGCATGATTTCATGGATTTAGAGGGAAGTGAATTTTTATCAGGTTTTGTTTGAGTTCTTGCAATTTTGGAGTGATGGAAAAAGTCGCAGAGGAAGTATAGAGGAATGAAGTGCACGCATGCGGTGTTAGAAGTTAGAAGCGGAAAAATGTGGCACTTGGAATTTTTTTGAAAAGATATACACAGGTAGGGCTTGGGCACATTTTTCCATGCATTATGTCCCTAAAATCAGGGACACAAGGGACATAAAATTCCACAGTGGTCAAGATCATGACATGTGGCGTTTGATCCAATGGCAGGGAATGAAGGAGGAAAAGCTTGTTGATTTAAAGCACTGGGAGCTGAAAGGAGGTCACATGGGTGTCCAAAAGACTCCCTATGGGGGTTGGGCACATTTTTCAAGTTATTTTTTCCCCCACCTTAGGTGCATAGGGACATAAAGTTCCACGGTGGTCCTATATTTAACATGTGGTGCCCGATCCGACGGTAGGGAATGCACGTTCCAAATAAGCACTGGGGGCGGGCGTGGTCACGTGGGTGTCCAAATGACTCCCCATAGGGGATGGGTGAATTTTTCAAGTTCTGATGTCCCCATCTCAGATGTATAATAAAAATAAAATTCCACGGTGGTCTGGAGCTGACATGTGGTGTCCGATCCAACAAAAGAGGGAATGGATGCTCAAAAATGTACAGGGGGCTGGCGCGAGTCACGGAGGTCACATGAGGGTCCAAGAGGTCATATGAGGGATGAGAGGGATTCAAGGGGCTGGGTACAATTTTCCAACCTTGATGTCCCTGACCTTGGGGGACGTGAGGGACACAAAATCCCGCCAAGCTCCTGGTGCTGACACGTGTCCTCCCAAAAATTAAGCTAAGTCCTAAACTTGTAACAGTGATAACTTGAGCTCCCGATGGACTTTTTTGAAAAAAATTATATGATCCTAACTGGAAATGGCCTTCTAAATCCAATGGTGGTGGTATCATGTCTTTATTATTCCATTTTATCTCTTAAAAATTGGATTTTTAAGTGATCAAATTGAATAATGTGCCTGAGAAAAACTACCTGCAGACCTAATACGCCAAAGTTTTGTGAAACATATTATTTCACCATAATGTAGGTCTTTAAATCCTATTTCTGGAGATATTTTGTTTCTCCTAACTCCATCTAGAGCTCTAGAATCTTCTTTTGAAGCCCAACAGCTATTTTAGGCCTATGTACCGCCTAGGCTTATGAACCCTATTTTTACTCAGACTACTCCAAGTCTTGCAAAACTTCCCCAAACATTAAAAAATCATTTCTATTATGTTTTAAGGTCTTCATTTCATCTCGATGTTGAATTTTTCCCTCTGTTCCACTCTAGGGAGTTGAATCCAATCCTGGGAAGGCTAGCGATAGCCCTTCCCTATACTGCAAGAAGATAGTGTCTTTTTAGAACTCCCTAAAATCACCTAGGTGAAATGAATATAATTTCCTAAATCACCTAGGGTAAAAATTTGACAACAAATAGGGGGTGACCAAACTGATGGATTTGACCTCGGGTGCCTAGGAATGATAAAACATGAATATTTTGCCATAGGGGTATAGTTGTCATGCTTGGAAACTTCTAATTTGCGTGTTGCACATTTTCACGATAACAAATATTTAGATGAATAAATCCCCTACAAAAAAATAATGACATAATATTTAGCTTGGCAAAAAATTTCAAGTTAAAAAATCATACGGACCCTTGATTATTGTATTATCTTATACTAACTTACAAATACAAGATGTGTGATGCCTTTTACATCACTTGTATTCCTGCACATAATTATTTTTTTCCATATTTAAAAATATATCTTCTACCATAAAGATGGATTCATTTCCTCTCTGCATCCTTGGATGTCATAGCAATAAATCCATGTTGATATCCTCCCATGGCCTACTTGGTACAAGTAAAGGTTGATGCAATCTCATGTTTTATTTGTGCCCTTGAGATAATTGGAAATTTATACATATTTTCAAACATCTACACTCATCTTTGGCCAATAATAGCATTCCTCCAATTGCATTAAATTTTGTTCACCCCTAAAGTGACCTCGTCAACCTCCATTATGTTTTTCCTGATTAATTTTTCATGCATTGATCCTTTTGGTATGGCATGTTCCTCGAATGAAATTCCTCCTTGGATGAAATAATATGACCCAAAAATCCTATCTATGTTTATTGGTTCCTTTTATTCCTCTCAAGACTCAAGCTTTCATGAAATCCTTAACATGCACATATAACTTCTTCGTGGCCCAAAATCCATGACTTCATTGTGCTTTTATTTTTGCACTAGCGTTATTATACTTAGTGTGTCTACAATTTTTTGAAATTATTACTTTAGTTCCTTAACATAAACGAGTAACTTTGTAGGAACTACACCCACTTAGTGTTCCTTTATTTTAGATTCTTTTGATGTTAATAAACCATAGAACCCGATGATTGGTATACAAACAAAAATTCATTCGAAACAAATAATGTCTCCATTTCTTCAATGCACATAAATAAATTGAAATCTTAATTGTAGGTTGAATACCTCTTCTTTTATTCATTCAAATTATCGATGATATATGAAATGGGTTTTTCTTCCCAACTTAATACTGCACCAATGGTAGTTCCACTTGTGTCACAATCCACGTGGAATACCTTCTCAAAAATTTAGAAATGCTAATGATGGTTGTTCTGAATTTTAACACCACTTTTCCTCACACCAAGAAAAATGGCCGATGACTCCATTTAACATAATGATAAACAATCATACGTAAAAACACTTTCTACACCAACCTATACAAACAGCGTGAAAACACTTTCTACATAAAACAAATGACAACATATTAACATTTTTAGAGGAAAAATATAACAACTACATAATATTATATTTTGATATAATATTAAACTATAATAGTTTAATAAACTATTAATGAAATAATATTAAATATTTTAATCTAATAATAAGCTATTACAAATGTTTACTTGTTATCTATTTTAACTTAAGTGTTAGTTTTTAGTTTAAATATACAACTTAGCTCTTCTAGTTTAAACATAGATTACGAATATACAACTTAGCATATATATAAGTAAATATTATTTCTAACCGTATAGTTGTAAAAAAATAAGTACAAGGCAAAACTAGGTCCTAAGTTTTAATTTAAATATAAACTTAGAATATAGCTTTTTTAATTGTTTTTACTATATAATATACTTTATATAAAAAAATTAAATTATAATTTATGGTTTGAAATAACCTAGGTTTTATTAAAAAACATAAAGTTTAGAATTTAGTACTAAGCATCAATATGAATGTGGTACAAATACTATATGTTATTCAAATAATAATTCCAATCCTATAAAATTTTAAAGCGGTTTGGGGACCTAGTCTAAATACATAGGTAAAATTTAATTTAAAAGTTATAATTAGGTTAGGTAGTAATGGTATTTTAATCAAGCATTTAACATATGATAGGCATAGGTTACATAACCCATAATTTAAATATTAATAGCTAGAATTGAATTTTTCCCCATTTAAATTATGTTTATGTCTTAGACCAATAGGTAAAATTCAAATTCCTATTCTTGAGGAGGATCGTCTCCTATAAAATACCTTAGGTAAATTGAATTTACTTATCCTTTAAAACATAAATGATCACACTTAAATATGATGGTTTTAATATAAGGGTAAGTTGATATTTTAAATTAGTTAGAACTTTTAAAACGAGTTAGTATATGGTTATAAATTTTTAAAGGATTTAAAAACATAAAATTTACATTCAAGTCATTTCTCTAATATTTACACTATTTCCAAAGGCATATATTAATAAAAAATTAAATTAAATTCTTGATTAATATGTGTAAATCACTATTATCTAAACATTCAAATAAGTCCATTAATATCTACTACTCCTTATGAGATTATTTTCCGGAATTTAACTATTGAAATCTACTAGACTAACTTCAGTATTTTATTTAACTTTACTATACAAGTAGAAACAAGAGTTAACAATTTTCCACTCAAGTAAATGTTTGATTTTAATATAAACTTTTATTTATTTTAAATCAACCAACTACAAAAACTATGTAAAATTTATCTTATTTTCTCGAATTCAATATGCAGAGAAGCAAGTATGACACTATATAAAATAAATTAGCAATGCAATATCACTTAAGATAGATTCATATCATAATTAAATTAATTATTCATTTGAACAAAATATTACAAATACAAAATAACCATAATAATTTAATCATTTATTTAATTTATTTCTGTAATTGCACAGTGTACAACCAAAATACAAAGAAGGAACTTATCTCAATCTGCAATGGGATTTGCTATGCTCAATTCTCGGATCCACTTGGATGTAAGCACCAAAACCATGGCCACATTAATGAGGGGAATAAAATATTCTTAAAAGAACAAACTAATGCCCTAGCCAGGAACCATCTGGGGTTGTACTTTGTACCCCCGGTTAGGACTCCTCTGGAGCCCCTCCCTCCTGCCCACAACCCTACTTACAAACCTAGCTTCCCTAGAAAATATCCACAAGATCTTTGAAATTTCCAAAAAAATTACCCCCAGGTATCCTCAACAATTATTACAAGCCATTTATTTAATAATTTTCCCAATCAGGTTATATTACCAAAGGTTGCAATGGTAAATTTCCAAATTACAAATTTACAATTAGTTTAATGTAAATAATAGTTTCCCGACAAGTTCCTTTCCAAATAAACCTTTTCACTTTAAATTTTGGAGTTACAAAATAATATTCCAAAGTGCTCATAATAATTTATTTTTATGTTTCAACAAATAGAATATCGGGGATTTTTTCACATCACAATCCTCCCCAATCAACTAGTAACCTCGGTAGATCCGAGCTACACCGAAAATCACAATATGAATAACACAAGTGATTAGTAACAAAAATCAGGATATTTTTCTTTAATATAATCTTATATTTCTGAGGTAGTACTATCAACATCATAAGAAGACCATTTTACTTTAATTTCTTTAATTTCTAAGTTTCTAAGTTTCCGAGTTCTAGTTTCCAAAATCATTTATGGTTCAATTTGAAACTCACAAGAAGGTTCTACAATTATGTTCTTCAAATCCAAAACTTGTTTATCATCAAAAAAATATATTTTCAACAAATTCACATGAAAATTATTATGAATTATAAACAAATTAGGAGGTAGAACCAATATATATGCCAAAGTTCTTATTCTTTCAATAATTTTAAAAGGCCCCAAAAATGAGGAGCAAGTGTAGAATATTTTCCTAACTTCAAAGAACTCTTTTTGGTTTAACTTTCAAAAATACTTTGTCATGTACAAAAAACTATCTAACAAACATTTTAGAATCACCAAACCATTTATGTCTATCTTGAGCAGCTTTCATATTTTGTTTTTCCCTAGTTAAGATTTCTTCCATGTCTTTTATTTTTTCATTTCCATACTAGGATCTATGCTTGAGATTAGACTAGGAAATAGGGGTAGCACAATTTATACCATAAATAACCTCAAAATAAGTCATCTTAGTAGAATTATAATAACCTTGATTGTAAGAAAATTCAATCAAGTGTGAATATTGATCCCAATTTCCAAGTTTATCCTTAGCATACATCCTAAGCATGTCCTCTAAAATCCTATTAATCCTTTCATTTTGGCCATTAGAATTAGGATGATATGCAACTCTAAAATATAGTACCCAACTCATCAAAAAATATTTCCAAAATGAAGAATTAAATCTAGGATCTCTATCGATTACAAGATTTTTAGGAATATCATGCAGTGAAGTATCTCTTTGGAAAATAAATCAGCTATATCAAAAGAAAAAGACTTAATTTTAGTAGGAAGAAAATAATACATTTTAGTTAATCTATCAACAAAAATAATAGAATTGTGTCTATTCCTAGTCTTAGGAAACCAAGTAATAAGATCCATAAGTAAATGATTCCCATTTCTAGTCGGGTATAGGTAAAGGTTCTAACAAATCAGTTTACTACATTACCCAGCTTTTACCTTTTGTCAAGTCATACATTTACACACATATTCATGAATTTAGTTTTTCATCTTTGGCCAAAAATAAGTTTTCTTAGTAGAGGAGTAAGTTTTATGAAACCCTCGATGACCAACTATAGGTATCTCATAAGAATCTTTCAAAATTTGTTGTTTTAGATCAACAAGATTAGGAATACATCTTCTATTTATATAATACAATAATCCACAATTATCAAGAAAATAATGAGAGATTATATCTTGAAAATGCACATTTTGAGTTCCATTTTTCAAACCAACATATGTAGCACAAAAATATATATCAGTAGGTAAAGCTTCTTTTATAACTTCCTCAAAATGATTTCTTTTTACGCACACAACAGATCCTAAAATCCTCGCCATATGAGATAGTCTATGGGAAAAGTGTTGTGATGCCAATTTCCCTAGAAATATCTACGTTACAACTATTAAAAAAATTGAGGTAGAGGAAAATGGGGTGATGTAAGTAAGACTTGTTGAGCTAGTGTAGTTCTAAGAGAAGAAGGATGCCACTCGGGATGCCATGATCAACCAACAATAGTGGTGAAAACTTGGTTCGATTAAAAGACATCAGAACCATAATTCCAAGTTGGTACTACAGTTTTGAAATGGGATGTAAGAGTTTCTAAGTTTGGAAACCATCGAAATTTCAATCCCTTATGGACATGACCCTTCAAAATCAACACATGCAAGAAGCACAACACTTTGGAACTTGAAACTATGGAAGGTGACCCCTTGGTAATTCCAGTAAACGAGATTCATTTAAAACCTTTCCTTTGAGTATTCTCATTTTAATGTTGTATCATATGTATAGTTTTGTTTTTCCTAGTTCTTTTTCTCCATTTGTTTTTGTCCCTTTCATAAGTGTCTCGGACATGTATCCCTCGCGGATCCCCCTTGCCTCTTTTTAAGTTTCGAAGGGAGTTTACCTTACTAATTTTCACCAAAATTAATGATGCAACATCATCATAGGATATTTGAGGGAAAAATATTGAGAATTGACATAAAATCTCTCGAAAAGTGCAGAGTTTGGTGCTTAGGGTCATTAATTAAAAGGGTTTGTTATGTGATGTGACTCTATATACATGTGAGCCATTACTATACAAGTTAAGGAAGATATTTAAGATAGCTAGGAACATCTAACAGGTTCATTTCAAATTCTAGAGTCTTCTAATTAGTCTCCAAATGTTAGAGTAAAAGGAATCACAGCCTTCTCCTAGTCCTCAAAACTACCATTGTGAGTCCTAGCTCTACACCAAAAGAAAAGTCTTACATAGGACAACCCACACCCCATGCCCTCTCCAACCAAGGTTGAGATTCCTTGATGTGGGGTCTCATTCTTGTGACCCTTCTTTGGTTTCTAAATTTTCTGATGCCATCTTCGACCGTGTTCTCAACAAGAGGCTAAAATCTCGAGAGAGGAATCCTATGTCAATTTTCTTAACCTAGAAATACCCAAGATTTTAGCTTAAGAATATGGGGCATGAAACTATCCCCATATATGGTGTCTCTCGTGCACCCATACCCAAAGATCATACGGATGTGTGCATGTTGTTTCAACTCCAACACCAATACCATCTAGGGGAAGAAAATAAAGGTGGTGATCACACCTCAAATTGGCGAGGGACATGTTGGCTCTAATCTACAACCCAACAACTAGTTTTTATAATATTGCCAAGATCAAAATCATTTGGGATCGGTGCAAGAATAAATACTCATTTCCTAATAGGGAGTTAAGGAAGATAGATTCAAGTGGTTCAGAATCGTAGGTTTCTCCATTCCCCTTAAGTCACTTATGGAGGATTATCAAGATGCCTACTCTATGCTAACATTTTTTTCCCAAGATTTGGATAGGGACATCTAGGATTGGTAGATGGTGGCCTTGTTAAGAATGATGTCGGTATAGAAAGAGCAGGTGTACCGATTCCATTTTTGCTGAAGTCATTATGGAATCTATTTTGAGAAGCTTTCCATGATCCCGATAAACTCCACCTTCAAGTATTCTTCATATTTGTTCCACTTTATTTTGTATCAAAATGCCCACTATTTTAACTAGCTCATGAATCGACTATATGGGATGCAGAGGTTGATACCCAAAAGATCATTCCAGTGTCTACTTGGACTCATGTACTCAACCTGTTCATCGACATATATGAATTTTTAATTCTTTTGTTGAGCCCCTCCTGCTCAAATTTGACCTGGAAGGGGTCAACAACAGAATGAATAGCTCCGTCTAGTCTATCCTTTCATATCCCCTACACTCTTGTGATTATTTTTTCAGGGTATGGAATTCAATGATTCGGCTATATGGTTTTTAATGCAAATCCTTTATGTTATCGAGGGTCCTCACAACATGGGTGTTGGGTCTTGAGATATTCAAGGAGTTCATACTCCTAGATATTTAATTCAGATCCGGTCGAGAAAAGAAGGAAATTTTTATCTCCCCTGGAGAAAGGGAGGAATTACATTGATTAAGAGAAAGGCGGAGCATATACTCACACAAAAGTTAGCTTCCTATGGCTTTGGCTTAATTCAAGACTCGTGGAGGTAAGACCCGAATGGGAAGATGGTTGTAACTCTCATTCAAAACAAGGTCGAGAATCCTAAAAACATGAGCCCATATTTGTTTTTGAAGAAGGGCAGTCCCTTGGGAAGAGTCACTTTATATATTCATAGATCTTAGTAACATTCCAATTCTAGGCTAGGAGTCATTCCACCCAGTTAAGCATAGGTATGACCCCACCCTTACCATGAAAAAGGACTTAGAGCATTCTGCGTAAGAAATATTGGAGTGCAAAAAAAATTGAAACCTATTATAAGTATAGGCAGGAGATCGGAAACACCACCTTCAATTTTGAGGCCGTATCCAATGATGAGTAAGGGGAGAATTTTTGGGATGCGAGACCATTGATACGATGCGGAAAGTGATGAAATAGTGAAAATCACCTATGAGTGGCCCACAACATCGATCTCGAGCCATCTGGGCCATCCCAAAAAAAAATTCCAATACCATCCCCACCCTCCATTTCTCAACAAGGTCCTTTGGTTTAGGCACCCATGCCATAGCTAACATCAGTTCGCAACATGAGGAACCTTTGGAGGAGTCGATGTCAAGCCCCCAAGTAAATATTTACAGTTAGTCATGACCCTTGTGTCTCCCCCCCTCTACCTCCTCCCCATGCTTCCTTTCAATCCCCTCCTCCACCACCATTTTCCCCTACAAGATTTATCCCCTTATAAGTAATCCCATCTTAGGCTCTCCCTCTACCCATAGCCCCCTTTCTCCTCAACCATCCTAACTTTCTACCCTCGCATGGTGAAAGGACCTTATTTGGATATGGTAACTTTAATGCCTCAACCACAAGTTACAATTCCATATGGTCTGCACACTGGGTTCTAATTTGCGGGTGGGTGGTCCCTTCCCCCTTAAATTATTTGAGTCAATTTGAATCTACCAAAGCAGCTCGAGATTCTAGAAGCGTGAAGCATAAAAAGAAATAAATGTTGATAGAAGTAAAAAAGTAGATGCAGTCATTATATGACCATCAATAGAGCTCTTTGACCATCGCATGGCTCATCCCCCAAGTATCCAAACCCATGGAATAGATGCGGCATGATGATTATTCTATCATAACTTTCACATTCAACCTCTCGAGTTCTAACCTCGGGATAAGGTCGAGTTAATGAAAAAAATACAGCCGTAGTCATGACATGGACTACCTTAAGCTTAGTAACTAGTTGAAAAGGCACAATCTAGCCTTTATAGGATAGAAGCCATCATGGCAAACCAACAAGCTGAGATAAAATGAAAAGTTAAAGAGATCAAGCTGCTCCAACAAATATTGAAGGAAAATCCATCACATGAAGTCCTCGTGGCTCCTCAAAGGAAGATAAAACTCTAGATACCAAACTTACCATGTTCTAGGGCTTAGCCAATTCACTCTCATAGGAGAAAGGATCCCTAAAACTAGAGGTTGATTCAAGAAAGGTGGAGGTGGTTGCACTCTAAGACAAGTTGCGCGTTGTCAAGGTAAAAAGGGAATCCTCCAGACAAGGTTGAAATCATTTGAGGATGTGGTCAAGGACTTGACTCGTAAATTGGGACAACCCCAGAAAAGGGTAATTGAAACACTAGTGCATGAGCTATATGCCTCTTGATGTTACCAAATTGCCACCACAATAATAAATCTAACCCCTGTACTTGGATTTATATCTGATGTGCAAGGGTTATGGTCAAATGTGGAGACCACAACCTCCACCATTAGAAGCACAATATCTGCCAATGTCCATGAAACATTACCGTTAATTCAAAAACTTTACGATGATTCTGACTCTGCCCTACAAGAGCAGGAATCACTAACACATGGATGATTGCTACGAAAATCAATGACATCCTGAGTTGTAAAAAAGGATCCATAAAATTACATAATCTCTTGACCCAACTCCAATGGGGTATCAAAGAGAAGAATCATAACATTAATGAATTATTTCAGTTAGGCTTCCCCCCCCCCCTTCCTTCATGACTCTATAGTCCTATCAAAGGATAAAATTCAATAGGACTTGATCACCAAACAACAAGAATATATTGTCTTTCAATATTTAAAAGAGAGCTCCAAAGTGTCACCGATGTGGAAACTATCATGAACCCAATAGTGTAGTTAGAGTTCTATTTACATGTAGTACTACAAAGTCTTCAAAAATTTTACCAAATTGAGATAATTGAGCTAGACCAAGATTTCCAGGCCTTACAGAGAAGAACCTACCCTATAGAGGTGTAATGGCTCAGATATCAAACTACTTTTAGTAGCTCTAAGTGGTATTTTGTAATTAAATTTGAGTTTTTAGCCCAAGAGGTTTTTTCAAATCCTTCCATTACTAGCATGAAGTCCCTTGGTGATTAACCATAATCGTGTAGAGTTATTTTTGTTTAAGAATGTTTTATCAGCCCCCATCTTTTTTCACCTCGGCCCTAGTTATTATTGTTTTCTTGAGCCTAAATTTGACTAAGTATGAAGTTGAATGTGGAATATTTCCATGTGTCCATTTGGTGCACTCAGGGTATGAAACATAAAAGGAGTGTTCTAAAACTTGCATCGCATCATCCACATGTCCTAGGCTCGACAAAATTTTCTGACGGTGGAAAAGTCAAGAATATAGTAAAAAATCACACAGTCTCCACATGTCACCTTGACACAATTTTAAATAAATAGAAAGAAGGAAAGCCCTCAAACATGTGTGCACCCTCCATGCATCTCTCAGGTGTAGTTTTAAATATAAATCCCCAAGGAATTCCCTCAAAAAAGCACATGACCTCCATGTGGTAGAGATGGAATCATCACCAACCAAAGGAGTGCAAGTTAGATAAATTAAAGGAAATCATAAATATCACCAACAGGAAGTTGAGATATTGACCAAAAAATGAAAGATCTTGTAAGAAAATTGAATGTTGTTAGTGGAAGGTCTGATTCCAGACATTGAAGTGAGAGCCAAAGGGATCTATAAAGGAATGTTCTACGAAAATGGATTCTAGGCTTAGTTATTATATTGGCTAGCCTTAACAAGACTCTGTTATAGAAGGAATTTGTAATTTGTGCCATATTAGCCTTATGTATTATTTTCTCTATGAATAAAGAGTTCTTGTTTTGTGCATTTTAGCTTTCAATATTATGTGTCTTTCATCTTTTATTATTGGTAGTTTTTAGATAATTTTGAAGATCTATCATGCTATATGCCCTTGGGTTTTCTATATGAATCTATCATCTACATATTGTTATGTTTTACACCTTCTCAACCTTTGATAATCCAAGATACTTCTAAAAATAGTAGATCATGCTAAACACTCTTCGGCTATTTTAAGTAGTTTCCTAGGATCCATCTCTATGTCTTTTAAAGATTTGTTTCACGTATCACCTTACTTAGTTTTGTACTTCATTTTAATTTTCCTCTAACCTTACCCCACACCATAGAGAAGAGCCAACTTATTTAAAATCTAGAGGTTATCTTAGGGCGCACGTCCCACTTCCCTAAGGTATCCCATAACTTTAATGGTTCATTCACAAATATAATCGTCAACACTTTTTTGCCATGCCTAGTCAAACACAAACACCTAAACATCTTAAGATTCCCTCATAAAACATCTGCTGATTTCAGCAAGTACTAACTTTGGTCATCTCTAGTCTCTAGCATGAATGTGAACAAGTGTAATGAAAAGAGAAGAATGTGTGTTTGAATACTTAAAGTTATCTCCACCATGCAACAAAAGACGTAGATAGATTCAAAGATATCCATCATCTCCTTTGAACCAGACTCTCTCAACACCTCCACTAGGTAGGCCCCTCTACTGATCAACTTGAACCCTCGGACTCCATTTTAATGGCCCACCTCCAAGATCAACCCCCAAGGTAGTTTGTTTCATGGAATCAAGGGAGTCCGCTCATCCTACCCACCCCCGGCAATGTGGAATCTTATTCTAGCTACCGCACTAAAATCCTGCTCAAATTTAGCGGAGAAGACTTTAAAACTCTATAAGAACACCTCTAGGACATACTACAAATATGTGTTGTACATTATATTAGGGAACATGACATTGCCTTATTTTTTCTACTTTCTTCTCTTAAAGGGAAGAATTTATATTGGTACATATCCCTAACTCCTAATTCTATCGGCACTTGGGACCAACTAGGAAATGTCCTGGTAGAAATATTTAGTGGGAAGGGGATAGATCCTTTCTCCTACAACAACTTATCAACATTAAGAAGGGTCTGCAAGAGCTTATGACAAATTTTAACACTATATTTCACAAAAACATGGTAGATTCCTATTCTAGCAAGCCCGCCTGTAGGTATGGCTATTTTTCTACTTAAAAGATCTAAATTCATATATTTCTATGATGATTCAATCATTAGGAGGTGAATCTTTACCACAATCTTATCCTATTGTGATCCAAGTTGAGAACAATCTAATAGATTTTGGTAGGCTTCCCCGAGAGCCCCTTTTCCAATGTACCTCGAAATTGATCCCCTTCCATAAGCACAAGTCCAAAGCTCCATCCAAGCCCCTACATCCCTATATAATTACCCATCTTCTCATCCAACACCAATTCCCACTATAGCATCATCATCCTCTTCTCCCAAAATGATGGAAGTCAAAAATATCCTCAGAAGCTTCTCTAACGAGATAGTGAATCTTAAAAAGAATCGAAAGCGAGTTAACCAAGAAATAATTATCAAAGCTATTAGAGTGGCAGGCCTACATATCCCTCTCAACACTAGAATACCTAGAGACCACAATCGTGCATTCATCTAATTGGCTTGTCCCAATGCCAACACTACTCCAAACCATCCCACCCAATAGAAAAGAGAAATGGTACACAGGAAAAATAATTTATGAGAAGATCCCTACGCATAGTGTTTCCTTGTAATATTTCCCACATGCCAAGAGTTTATCCCTAAGTAAATTTGAAAACAAAGGTAGCCAAAAATAGAAAGGGAAGGCTATGATGCTAATGTGTCAAGGCCTTACCAAGTCTGCAAGGGAGCCGAAAATGTGTCCTTTGTTACGCAGATCCAAGGGATATCCTCTGGAACAGAGGAAATGGAGATCGCATTAGATCACAAAATTTTATCTTGGGTAGAAAGAGAGGAATTTGTATTTACGAATGAGGAAGATGCTTCAAATCCTATTTAATTTAATTACAACACTATATTTAAAAAAATGATGATAGAGACGGATGCTCTTATCCCAAGTATGACTAGCAATATGTAAAAATCACCTCCAACCATCACGGTCTCACCACCGATGGTCATAAAAGAAGCTCTGAGAACTATCAGAATCTTGATTCCCTCCATCCCATGGTTGAAGGAGTAAAAAAATAGTCATTTTCCAAGACATCATCACTTGGACCAATTAACATGGTTCAAAAACTCAAGAAATCTCTACCTAACATATATTTGTGGAATATTCTGGGCATTCCAGAGAAAAATAAGTTTCTCCAAGAAGCACTTAAATCAAATGATGACCCAATCAACACCAAAAAAGTGAAGGAATGGGTAAAATTGATTCAAGCCATAACAAAGGTAGTACTATTAAATCATAAGGGAGAAGTGAGTAAACCAAGGCCCAATCCCTTTTTCATCACTCTTATCATAGGTAGGAAATTATTACATAACTCCATGATAGACTCTAGTGCAAGCACTATAGTCATGCCCAAAGAAATTATAGATGCCTTGGGAATTGAATATGAGCCCTTAAAGAAAGGATTCATGTAATTGGATGGAAAATTAGTTCAAACCATAGGAGCTATCAAGGGACTCTCATTACAACTTTATTCCTACCCAAACATAACCATTCTACATGATATAGTAGTAATTGACATTCGGCCGTCTTCGGACTATGTCTCTCTGTTATTTCATAGCTAAGATAGGAGATTATATGTCTCTTGATTGGTCCCATCTAATTCTTTAGACCAATTATGGGTGTAAGATGATGGTATTAAAATAACCCCTTACCAAGGAACATATAACAGACCAAACAGTCTCAAGCTCGAGGTTTCCCACACTATGATCACCATAGAAGAGGAATCATATACATAGGAGGGTGATATTCAAATCGACAATCATTTAGCCAACCTTCCCCCTAGTGATCCCTTTGGGAACTTTGATTCAAATTTTTTGGGTACTTACATCATCTTCGACGAGGATTCCATGATTTCAAAGCTATTAAAAAAGAGGATAAAAGTAAAGGGAATACCGTCAAAGATTCTCATATATAGACCCTCCATTTTGATGGGGCTAAAAGAAAGAATGGCGTAGGAGCTAGAACATGATTTTTGTCTGCAAGCACAAAGAAGGTACTCTAGGCATTCCACTTCCAGTTCTCCTCTGCCAGTCACAAAGAAGAGTATGAGGCCTTAGTACATGACTTGGCCACGACACGAAACAAAGGTATCAAACGGTTGAGAGTATTTGGAAATTCAAATTTTGTAGAAACACAGGTATGGAACACTACCACCACAAAAATCAAAGAATAAGGTCCTATTGACATAGGGTGTGGGATCTCATTGAAGATTTTGAAGCCATTAATATCGAGGTTATCCCCGAGACCAATATATAGAGGCTAACAGGATAGCCTTAATCACGTTACAATTCCACCCAATCCAAGATTTGACAGCAAATGAAAGTACCATAAAATCGATCACCCACCCTTATATACCTAATAATATTAATCATTGGCAGGTTTTTAATAATGTGACATAATATACACTTCCTCCAAAAATCTGACCAGTTTGCAAACCAACTCCAACCAAATATTGAAGAAGCTTATGGAGATCAAATTATTCAATTGAAGATGAACAAAATTTCAAAAGGGTTAATAATACTAGAAAGCCATTTTGATTCTAATGATGCTAGTTTAGATCAAAGGAAGTTTATAGTGGTAAAGGAGGACTATCTCAAACCAAAAGTGAATAAAGAGAGAAAGTTAAAATTTGGGAGATTAGTCACTCAAAGAGAAAGGGAAAAACTTGTGGCTCTATTCCATAAGTATGATAAAGTGATGGCTTGGATGTATGATGACCTACATGGTTACAACAAGGATATCATCCAACACACCATCAACCTCGAAGAAGGAACTAATCCCATGTGCTAGAAGTAGCGGCTGTGAACCAAAAAATATATTCCCTCATGGTGAAGATCTAAGAAAAATCCTAGAGGCCAAAATAATCTTCCCTATCAAGCACACAACATGGGTCTCTAACCTAGTCCCGGTAAGGAAGAAAAATGAAACAATTTGGCTCTATGTATATTTCAGAGACCTAAACAAAGTATCCCTAAAGGATCATTGCCATTTACCTTCTATAAATAATATATTACAAATAGTTGTAGGCTCGAACGGTTTTCTCTGCTATATGGTTTTTCATGCTATAACCATTTATGGCTCGCAGAAGGGGACCAACAAAAGACCACTTTCACAAAAAAATGAGGAAGCTTCGCATACATAAAAATTCCATTTGAACTCACAAGTGTTGGAGCTACCTTCAAAGATCCATGGACTCTGCGTTTAGAGCACTGATCAATAAGGTACTTCTTGTATACCTAGATGATCTCACAATGTTTACCAAGACAACAGATGGTCATTTTGACACCTTGGAAATTGTATTCAAGAAATTCCAAGAATTTCGGGATCTCTCTGAACCCAAGGAATTGTGTTTTTAGAGTACCCTAGGGAAAACTCCTAGGACGCATTGTTTTAAAAGAAGGAATCTCTATTGATCCAGAAAGAGTTGAAGTCATCCTAGGAATGCCCTTACTAGTCAATAAGAAAGAAGTCCAATATTTCTTAGGAAAGATCAATTTTATCGGTGTTGGGTTTTAAAATGATCCTTTTAACAAACCACGGTCGGGGACAAGTAAGTCCCTCCTCTTTAATGGGAGAGGTTCCCTTATTGAAAGCAAGCAACAAACATATATACAAATGTACAAATTTAAAACTATGGATTTATGATCCTTTGAAACGTTTTATGCCCAAAGATCATCAATGCGAAAGCATGGAAGAATTAAGGAGATGAGGAAGGAAGAACATGACTATACCTTCAAGAGATATAGATGGTAGAGTATCACCTTATATGTATGGAACCAGGAAATTCAAAATAAAATAATTCACTTTCATAAGTAGTATAATTCCAAAGACATAAAGTTACATAATTCATATAAACAAGAACACAAAGTTTCTTATCATAAAATATTGATGACACCCAAGTTTAAAACAAGGAAAGAAGAAAAGAAGAGGAAGAAAGAGAAAAAAATTGTATTGATTACTTCAAATCTACTAGTTTCCATAGTATCGGGATCCAAGCCCAACAACAACATGGATAATCCATTAAATAGTTTCAAAGAATGGTTACATCGGTTACAAAAATGATGAAAACTAATTCGAGAAACCAATGTCTGAGTTTCTCCAATGCCTCGGTTGTTTCCATGTCTGTCAGCAAAACCAGATGCATTGAATCACAACCATCCACCCTTTCATTGCAAACTTTAAATTTGAACCATCCACGTGGGAGAGATTTAAACTGAAGTGGGCTGAGGACATCTTTTGCATTTTGTGCCTTTTGGAGAAAGGGAATTTTGGAATGTTTTCTATTTGGGCTTAATATTTGACTTTCTCCCTTTTGTTTGGTGGGGTTGTATATCTGACCCTGGCCACGTGGCAAGCTGGTGCTCATTTGGAACTTGCCTCTATATTTTTCCTTTGAAGTTGCACCAAGATGACACGTGGAGAACTCCGCTAGTTCTTTTATACTTAGCTGATTTGGGCCTACTTCCCACTTGAATTTTGTTGACCTCTAGACACATGGAGAGATGACACTCATTTGATTTTCCACTGGATACCCCTCTTGAAATTGTGTCGAGTGATACATGGCTCATTCGCCAATCCTATATTTTCAATGGCCAACTCTATCTCTCCATTGACTCTGACCACGTGGCGATCTGGTGCTCATTTGGAAACCGAACTTTTGGTTTCACTCCTAAAATTGTGTCGTTGAGGCATATGGAGGCTTCCTCCGACCCACTCATACTTAGTTAATTTAAATAAGCGGCTATATCCCTTTTTTGGACTTGGAAAACATGGAGGATTGGCACAAGTTTGAGAGCTGCCCTTGGCTTTGACCCTTGAATTTTCATCGATGAGGTACGCGGTGCTGTCCACTAAACCTTCCATACTTATCCAATTTGGGCTTTTTTGTTTTCATTCTAGACCTGGGACACGTGGAAAGCCCGTGTGCTTATTTAAGGACTGTACCTTGGGTCCTACCCTTGGAGTTGCACCATTTAGACATGTGGATGCTTCGTTGTTGGTTGAAACATAGCCATGACACATCTAATCGAGATATCGATGTACTACATGTGGATGATGAGGAAAACATTAACAAGGAGGATATACATGTCATTTGTGACTATGTGAAGAAATAAACAGAAGAGGAAATAAAAATCCACTTGTACGCTTGAATTTCTAATTGTTCTCCATGGTATAGAAAATGGAAAACAATACGAGGCTCGATGTGATCCAACACTCCATGGTACCGACTTCAAAAAGAGGAGAATTTGAGGACAAAAACAATCAGCAAGTTCATTTTAGTCTTTTCCGAGACAATCCACCGATCATGCTAATTCTCAAGAAGGACCTTAACTTAAAATGGAGCCATGAAGGTCATCGAGGCCTTTGAAAAATTAAAGGGGTTATCACATCCTCCTTGGTATTTCACAACCCCAACTTCTCAAAGGATTTCATCATGTATGTATACGGTGGTAAACATAGCATGGCATCTGTGCTAACACAAAAGGGAGAGTCTCAAGGAGAAGAACATCTGATTGCCTTCTTCTCAAAAACTCTCCATGACTATGAAATAAGGTATAAATTTATAGAAAGACAAGCTTATGCTATAGTTAAGGGTCTGAATAAATTCAGGCACCTCATCACTCATAGTAAAATCTAGGTTATGGTGGCACACTCTAGCATCAAAGAATATATAACAGAGGGTGAGATAATAGATAAAAGAGATAACTAGATCACTAAGATCCTCGAATATGACATTGAGGTAAAACCTACAAAGCTAGTACGGGGAAGGGGCCTATGTCAATATTTAACACAAGACCCTATGCCCTTGATTAATGATGATCCCAAAGAGATACACTATCTCCAAGAAAGTGACTCAGGTAGCTGGGTCTTAGATAAGATCCACTTCATGTGGATAGGGACATACCCAAGGCATCTCCCCTTTAAAAAGAGAAGGTACTATAGGAAAAAGGCATCCAATTTCACCATGATTGACAATTTCCTTTTTGAAAGGAACTTTAATCAAATCTGTTAAGGTACGGAAAATGAATAAGCTGAAAGAGTCTTACGCAAGTTTCACCATGGGATCTTGAGAGGCCATTTTTCTCCGCAAACCATAACCATAAAAATCCTACAAGAAGGATACTTTTGGCCAATCATGTTCACTTTGAAAATCAAGCGAGACAAACAGATGCAAGGTTTGTCAAGTTTATACGGGTTTTCAGAGGAATGTGGCATTACCTCTTAACCCCATCCTAATTAAGGAACCATTTTCATAATGGGGTCTAGAATTCATCGAATGGTCAACCTAGCTTCAAGCACTATGCACAAATGGATTCTTACCATAACCTATTACTTCACCCAAACTATGTAGGAAGCTCCATTGAAAGAGGTGACTAAGAACATGATATCTCTGGGAATCCTACCGGATATCACTACCCACTTTGGACCCCCGCACTATTATATAAGATAATGCTAACACCTTTTTGGGGGCCAAAGTATCTAACATTGAAAAACATGGGATCTATCTAAAAACATCCTCCAATTATTACCCACAAGGAAATGGTCTAGCAGAGTCCACTAACAAAAACTTGATCAGGATCATAAAAAGAATGGGAAATGAGCATAAGAGGCTATGACATGAACATATCAAAATAACCTTATGGGATAATTGAATCACACCTAAACAGATCCTGAAAGCCTCGTCATATGAGATAGTCTATGGGAAAAGTATTGTGATGCCAATTTCCCTAGAAATCCCTGCGTTACAACTATTAAAACAAATTGAGATAGAGGAAAATGGGGCAATGCAAGTAAGACTCATTGAGCTAGTAGAGCTCCAAGAGAAGCAGGAGGCCACTCATGAAGCCATGATCAGCCGCCAACAGGTGGTGAAAACTTGGTTTGATCAAAAGATGTCAGAACTAGAATTCTTATACGGTATTATGATTTTTAAATGAGATGCAAGGCTTCCAAGCTTGGAAACCATAGAAAATTTGACCCCTTATAGATAGGACCCTTTAAAATAAGCATATGCAAGAAACACAATGCTTTCAAACTTGAAACCATGGAAGGCGACCCCTTGATAATTTTGGTAAATGGGATTCATTTAAAACCTTTCCTTTGAGTCTCTTTGTTTTAATATTGTATCATATGTATAGTTTTACTTTTCCTCGTTCTTTTGCTCCATTTTTTTTGTCCCTTTCATAAGTGTCTCGGACATGTGTCCTCGTGGATCCCTTTCCTTTTTTTTTATGTTTTGGAGGGAGTGCACCTTCCTAATTTTCCCGAAATTAATGATCCAATATCCTCCTAGGATATTTGAGGGAAAAATATTGAGAATTGATATAAAATCTCTCAAAAGCATGATTTCGGTGCTTAGGGTAATTAATTAAAAGGTTTCATTGTGTGTTGTGACTCTATATAAATGTGATCCATTACAATAAAAGTTAATCCAGCTATTTAAGATAGTTGGGAACATCCAACAGGTTCATTTCAGATGTTAGAGTCTTCCAATCAATCTGTAAGTGTTAAAGTAAAAGGAATCAGAGCCTTCTCGTAGTCCTCAAAATTTCCATGGAAACTCCTACCCCACACTAGAAGAAAAGTATTAGGTAGGACATACTGCACCCTCACACCCTCTCTAACCAAGGTTGAGATTCCTTGATGGGGGTCTTAGTCTAGTGACACTTCTTTGGTTTCTTACTTTACCAATGATGTCTTCGAACTGTTCTCAATAAGAGGCATAAAGCTCTAAGAGAGGAAACCTACGCTAGTTTTCTTAACACCGGGAAATACCAAAGATTTTAGGTATAGAATTTAGAGCATGACACTCACCCAATATATGGTGCCTCTTGTGCACTCGTACCTAGAGCTCATATAGATGTGTGTAGGTTTTTTCAACTCCAACACCAATACCATCTAGGGTAGGAACATAAAGGTGGTAATCACACCTGAAACTTTACGGGACATGTTGGCTCTAGGCTATGACCCGGTGACCAATTTCTATAAAATGTCCAGGCTCTAAAGCATCTAGGATCAGTGCAAGAATAAATCTTCATTTCTTAATAAGGAGTTAAGGAAGACATATTCAGGTGGTTCGGGAACTCCAGTGGTTCCCCATTCCTTGAAATAACTTATGATGGATTATCAGGATGCCTACTCTATGTTGACATTCATATTTGGCCAATATTTGGCCAAGATTCAAACAAGGACAACTAGGATCTACATATGATAGCCTTGCTCGAGAAAGAGGTCTATAATGAATGAGCATACATACAAATTTGAATTCACCAAAGTCATTCTAGAATATATTTTTGAGTATCTTGTGAGTTTCACAAGAAACTCCACCTTCAGGTATTCTTCATATTTGTTCCACCTTATTATATATCGAATGCCCAAGATCTCACCCTATTCATGAATCTGACTATATGGAATGTAGAGGTTAATTCCTAAATATCATTCCAGCTTCGCTTGGAATCATGTACTATCTCGTTCATTAGATGTATATGAATTTTTAATTCTTTTGTGGAGCCCTTCCGATCAAATTTAACCCAAAAGGGGTCTCGAAAAAGAATGAATAGCTCTATCTAGTCTATCCTTTCATATCCCCTAAACCCTTGTGATTATTTTTTAGGGGAAGGGTATTTGATGATTGGGTTATATGGTTTTTAAGATGAATCCTTTATGCTCCTAAGGGTCCTCATGACATGGATAGTGGGTCTTGAGATAGGCATTGTGAACTGGTACTCCTAGATATTGAATTCGATTCTCATAAAAACAAGAAAGCCATTTTTATCTCCCCTTGAGAAAGGGAGGAATTACTTTGATTAATAGAAAGGAAGAGTATAGCCTCACATAAAATTTGGCTTCTTAAGGTTTTTTCCTAATTCAAGACTCATGGAGGTATGACCCAGACAGGATGATGGCTGCAACTCTAGTTTGAAACAAAGTCTCAAAATCCCACAAGCACGAGCATAGGAAATGTTTTGAAGAAAGGATGTCCCCCAAGGAAGATTCACTTGATATATTCATCAAGATTAGTGACATTCCAATTCCAAGATGGGAGCCATTCCACCTAGTTAATAGATACGACACCACCCTTACCATGACAAAAGGACTTAGAGTAGCCTTGCGTAATAAATACTAGAGTGTAAAGAAGATTGAAGCCTATTGAATGCATAGGTAGGTGATCATAAAAACACACTCAATTTTCAGGTCATATCCAATGATGATAAATGTGAGGATTTTTGGGATGTGGACCATGGATCTAATGTGGAAAGTGAGCACATGGTGACAATCACCTTAGAATGGCCCGTGAGATTGACCACAAATTCCTTTGGGCCATCCCAACAGTAATTGATAGCACTGCCCCTACCCTCCATTTCTTAACAAGGTCCTTTGGTTCAAGAAGCCACGTTGCAGCTCACACCAATTCCTCAATGCGAGGAACATTTGGAGGAATTTATGCTGACCCCATCCATGTAAAAATTTAAAGTCATCTCGTGACTCTTACGTTTCCTCCCCTCTACCTCCTCCAGGATCCCTTTCAATCCCCTCCTCCACAACCATTTTTCGATTAAAGAGGTATCCCTTACCAATAACCCCATCTTAAGGTCTCCCTCTACCCAAAACCCTCTTTTACTCAACCTCCCTCCACCATCCCATATTTCTCTCCCCGTGTGGTGACATTCCCTTTTCTATCTTTTTAACTTCAATACCTCAACTAGAAGTTACAGTTCCATATAGTCTTCCACCTAGGTTCTCATTCATGGGTGGGGTGGTCCCTTCCCCCTCGGAGTTTTTGAGTCAATCCAAAGCCAACAAGGAATCTTAGGATAGAAGAAGGGTGAAGTTCAAGAAGAAATAAATGTCAACAGAGCAATGAAGTAGATGTGGTCATTATATGAACATCAATAGATCTCATTAACCATTGTGTAGCTCATCCCCGAGTATCCAAACCTATAGAATAGATATATCCCAATGACTATTATAGCAAGTGTTTTCGAGTTGACCTCTTAGAGTTTTGACCTTGGGATAAGGTAAACTTAATGAATGAAACTATGATCATAGTCAAGAAAGACTAACTTATGCTCAACAACCGGTTGAAAAAGGAATAATCTCACCTATGCAAGGAAGAAGCCATTGTGGCCAACCACCAATCTGAGATAAAATCCAAAGGAAAAGAGATCAAGAAGCTCTATAAGGAATTGAAGGAAGCTCCATCGTAGGAAGTCCTCATGGTTTCTTAGGTGGAAGCTAAAACTCTAGAGGCCAAACTAGCAACATTCGAAGCCTCGGTTAATTTTCTCTCACTGGAGAAAGGAGCCCTCAAACAGGAGGTTGATTCAAGAAAGGAAAATGTGGTTGCGCAATAAAGTCAAGTTGTGCATCATCGAGCCAAAAAGGGAAGCCTCTAGAAAAGATTGAAATCATCTGAGGACACGGTCAAGGACTTGACCTGTAAATTGGGACAACAACCCCAAAAAGGGGGAATTATAACATTAGTGTAGGACCTATATTCCTCTTACTCGACTAAATTGCCACCCTAGTAATGAATCTAGCCCCTAAAATTGGATTTATATCCAATGTATGGGGTTATTCTCAAATTTGGAGACCACAACCTCCACAATCACCAATGTAGTATCCATTAAGGTCCCTAAATCAATATTATTGATTCAAAAACTATATGATGCTTCTAACTCTCCCCTATAAGGGGAAGGAATCACTAAGAGGTGGATGATTGCTATGAAAATCAATGAGATCTTGAGCTGAAATAAAGCATCCATCAAATGTCAGAATCTCTTTACCCATCTCAAACATGGGATCAAAAAGTGGAAATAGAGAATAAAAAAATTATTCTTGTTAGGCTTCCCTTCCCCCTTCCCCGATGAATCTATAGTCCTATCAAAGCACTAAATACAATAGCTCTAGATTTCCAAATGACAAGACAAGACTATAATTCAAGTATTTAAAAGAGAGATCTAGTGTCACTAAGGTGGAAACTATCATGAACCCAATAGTGCGGTTGGAGTTTTGTTTACATGTAGTAGTGAAAAGTCTTCCAAGCTTTTCCTACAAGGAGATAATCGAGCTAGACCAAGCTTTCCGAGGCCCTAAAAGGGTGGAATGGCTTGGATATCGACTTCTTTGTAGAAGCTCTAAGTGGCATTTGAAAGCCACATTTGAATTTTTAGGCTAAGAGGATTTTCGGATCCTTTCATGATCGACATGATTCCTCTTGGTGAGTTTCCATAACTATAGAGTTCTTTTTGTATAATAATATTTTATCGGCCCCCATCTTTTGTTTCCCTTTCCCTAGTTTGTTTTGTTTTCTTGAGCCTAAATTTGACTAAGTATGAATTTGAATGTAAAATATGTCCATGTGTCCCTTTGGCACACTCAGGGTATAAAGCAGAAAAGGAGTGTTCTCAAACTTGTGTCACGTCATCCACATGTCCTGCAGACGATAATATTTCCCGGGTGGGTTGAAAAGTCAAGAATATAGTAGAAATACATAGGGTCTCCACATGTCTCCTAGGCACGCTTTCAAATAAAGAGATGAAAGGAAAGCCTCAAACAAGCACGCACCCTCCACGCGTCTCTCAAGCATAGTTTTAAAAACAAATTCTAAGGGAACACCCTCAAGCAAGTGTGTGACCTCCACATGGTAGAGATGGAATCATCACCAACCGAAGGAGCACAAGTTAGATAAATTAAAGGAAATTGAAAATATCACCAATAGGCAGTTGAGATATTGACCAAAAATGAAATATCTTGTAAGATATTTCGATGTTATTGGTGGAAGGTCGATTCCATAAATTGAAGCAAGATCCAAAGGGATCTATAAAGTAATGTTCGATCCAAAACCAAGAGGAGGGGAGCAGATAGAAAAGAAGAATACCTAGAGCTACGAAAAGGGATTCTAGGCTTAGTTATTGTATTGGCTAGCCTTAACAAGACTCTGTTGTAGAAGAAAGTTGTAATATGTGTCATATCGTCCTTATGTATTATTTACTCTATGAATAAAGAGTTATTGTTCTATGAATTTTAGTTTTTAATATTATGTGTCTTTCATATTCTATTGTTGGTAGTTTTCTAGATAATTTTGAAGATCTATTGTGTTATATGCTCTTGGGTTTTCTATATGAATATATCATCTACATATTGTTATGTTTTACACATTCTCATCGTCTAATAACCCAAGGTACTTCTAAAAATAAGACACCATGCTAAGCTCTCTTCGCTTATTTTAGAGTAATTTCTCAAGATCCATCTCTGTGTCTTTTAAAGATATATTTTGGTGTATCATCTTAGTTAGTTTTTCACTTCATGTAAGTTTTCCTCTAACTTTACTCCACACCATAGAGAAGATCCAACTTCTTTAAAATGTGGAGGTTATCCTAGGGCGCATGTCGCACTTCCTAAGGTGTTGCAAAACTCGACGATTCATCAACAAAGATAATCATCAACAAAAATTTGAACTTCATGGGAATATTTAGGTATAGACCATTATTATATAACTTTCACTTTTGATGGATCATTGGAAATACCTCTTGTAGAAATAATATGAACTAAATAAGAAACTTAATTTTTAAATAATTCACATTTACTCGAGTTTCCAAAAACTTGATGATTCCTTAAAGTTAATAACAATATTTCTAACATGATTTTTATGTTCCTCTTTAATTTTAGAATAAATCAAAATCTCATCTAGAAAAATAATCACAAACACATCCAAATAATGATGCAAAATTGTAGACACAAATATTGCATATTACACAATATTTAGCTTGGTCTTATGCTACTATTTAGGCAGTTATCTAGTATACAAAGTACCAATTAATCTCACTTTTTCCATCTTTTTTAATTTTTAAATTTTCCTTTCTTACGTATTTCCCAATACTTATCACCCCATTTTCTAACTTCCCTTATATTCTAGCCCTAATTCGGGCACCCCGATATTTTCTTAGCCTCTTTCACTACTTTTTGGGTCACTTATAGCCATTGGTCATATTTATATTTTCCTTGGTTGGCATTGTTATGATTAATTACAAAATTAAACTTGAGATCCCTATAAATAAAAAATCTTATAATACCATAATAAGGGTCCTCGGTCATTACATCCTATCAATACTAGCACTCCATCCGGGATGCATCCATTGCACCATCTTGCATTACACAGAGCACCATACATTTAAGCTAGGAAAGTTTGAATCACACACATTCTTAGAGGAGGAGGGATTCTATTCATTATATTCTACTATCTACATCTTCTATAGCTACCATAGCTCACTATTTCACAAAGTGCAATTGGCACAAGAGCACCTAGGGCACGACATACACACACTCACCAAAACTACAACATGATTTATAATGCACCCAATGCTCAGTGATAATTCCATTGGTTTGGTAGCTGAGGTTAGTTGGACACCTTATTCTTCTTCATGTGTAGAGAATTATCTAGTTCATCTAGATAATCTAGTGCGATAGACAAAGAGTATTAAGAGACACTTAACGACCATGCCAAATTAGGGTTTTGAGCATTCATATTTTTTCGAGTGCCTTGAATCAAAACTAGTGTGCCTTGAGGTGCCCTAGTAGACTCCCAAGTTCCTCTGTCATCTCAGAAAACCTGAATTACCCTTTGCATGGCCCCTAAGTGTTTGTTTGAACTACCGAGTTCCATTTCTAGATCTGTCAAAACCTACGATAATCACCTTCAATCAACTGAGTCATTTCCTTACTCCCCTCTTGCATTCTAGGGTTTTATTTGCATTAGATAAAATAATGCAATTACTTTACATAAGAATATCAGCTTGGTGTCATTTTTTACCTGTTTAACATCTTTATTTAAAATCATTTTAGTCCTACTTAGATTACAATTAATACCCTAATACCTCATTAGGTCCCTTTAGAGCTTATTTTTGTTAATCATTTTGGTGAACCTAACCCCCCCTCTCTCTCTCTCTCTCTCTCTCTCTCTCTCTCTCTCTCTCTCTCTCCCCTTTCACCTTTAAGGGTTTTGAATCTTTATTTTCCACCATGGGTAAGTGTTCTCAAAAGTACTCTTCTCCTAAGTCTTCGATTACTAATTTTATAATCGCAACCACTTTTTCACCAATACTCTTACTACTTCTATTTTTAACCCTTTTCCTTCACTTATTGACCTTCCATATTTTGGAATGGATCCTTAGCCTATTTCAAATGCGTTACCTCTTACTTATGTACTATTAATCCTTCTACCTTAGCCGAGTTCATGGCCAAGGTTTGAGATCTTCCTCCTAAACCTCTCGCTCTCTCCCTTGACTTGGGCGTAATCGAATCTAACCCTACATATCCTTCTCTACCCACCATTGAGTCTCCTCCCTCACCAACTCCACCTACCTTAGTCCCTATTGTTTTCATGATTGAGCTAGTCCCTTCCACTTTTTTGTTACTTTGACACCATCCACTAAACCCACCCCCCACTACTCGGTTACTTTCCATATTCCTCCCCTATCACCCTTTCTTTACGAGATGCCATTTGCAACTACTATTCATATGCTTAACATAGTATCTTCCCCACCATTTGATCCTACCACCGCTATTGTACCATACCGAGGCCCTTTACCCTCTCTGGATCTTATCTCAACCTCTCCACCACTATCACCTTCCTCTACACATTTGTCATTCACTTGCACCCTCTTCATAAATAATTCTTATTGGGAACACATACCACTTGACACATCTTGCACCACTACTATATGTTCCCACAAGGGTCTCCTTTGACTCATTTTTTATTTTAATACTTTCTATTCTTGATTATGTGATCCACACCTATATCATGGTTCTTCCATCTTTACTGCTGCATATGGCCCATGTGTGTTCCATCTTATAGTTCACCTTTCACGTACTCCCATTACTACCCCACTCACTCTTGAACAATCTTGGCTAGATTATATTAAAGGGGCACTTGATCCTGATCATGTTGATATCTCTTTTCCCATGTCACTTTGTGATGTCTACAGTTGTAGCATCTCCTTTCTTTTTATTCACCTAACTACACTATTTGGTATGCCTTAGGATTTCCATTTCCTCCCTTTACCAATGAAAAGTATCTCATGGTGATGCATATTTTATGCATTCATAGTTATTTCGATGACCAACCACATACCATTTCTTATCAAGTCTCTTTTGGTTTCCCTTACAATTTTTATACCTATTTGGCCGATTCTCTAGAAGACCTTCCCTCACTTTTACCCTCTCGTATTAACACCCATTCACATTCTTTTACCACCTACTCTTGCTCCTTTGAGATAGTTCTTGAATTTGACTCACATAGTACTTCTCCTAAGCACCCTTATCGGAGGCTATAAATACACTACAAGTTTAGTGTCAGTCCATGGAAGCCACAATTACATCCCTTCATGCTATGATTACGTAACTTCAACATGCTCCTACTCCTCCTACAACTCCTACCCCACCCACCTCCCCTATTGGTCCCCTCCCTGATCCACCAATTACACCATTACCTTCACCCATTATCCTTCCTCCAATGTTATGCCACAACACATTCTATGTCACCTACTTCACCACTAAATTATTTTTTACCACCTATCTATTATTCCCCTCACTCACAGTTAGCCCACATTCGTGACCAACATTATCACTTCTTTCCAATACATCCTATAGATTCTTGTCACACACTTTCCCATGTTATTATTGATGTCCAACAATTAGGACTCCTCTTGTTTAGAACCCCACATCCTCCTATCCTACATATACCCCCTCAAGCTCACCCAGTTCGTGTGCATCAAACTCAACCTATCCTTAGACCCTCTCACCACCAATATATAGTATCATCTTTCCAATATCCCCCTCAGGTGGTGTCACATCACATCTTCTTTGCTTCATCATAATTTATGAGTATATCAATATCGATCTCTGGAACTAAACCTCTCTACCATATCCCTACGGTATATCATGGACCTCCATATGCATCACCTCAAGCTTTAGTCGCAGGATTTTCCTCTTTCGACCTTATCAATTTATTTATCCTTTTGACACACTTGGGGGGCATATCATATTACATCCTCCCCCCTCTTTATCCTCTCATAATTTCATAGCCATACATTAAATATGTTCTCTACATCTTCATCCTTTCCATAGGCACCCTATCTCATGTGTCATATCACCCTCACTACCTGATGACGTACCCTAGTGCTTCGGTTCACACTGGACTATTGAGGGTCGGTATTCCATTAAAACCCACACACCGCACTACACAAGACCCATCCATATACATCCTACATAATCCAATACATAACCCATCTCCTAGTCATTTCGACCTCATTTATCTCATACATGTTGCACTAGTCATCATCATCTATGAGTCTAGTTTTCTATGTCATCCATACATCTTGTACAACCTACATGCTACACTATATTTCTTTATACTTGGGTCTAGTTTTATCTATCATCATTACAAATTATATTCCTATCTACACAATTATTACATTACACCTTCCCTTCCCACATTTGATTCATACACCCTACCTATCCTACACCCTACACTATATTTCCTTATACTTGGGTCTATTTTCATCTCTCATCAGTACACATTGTATTTCTACCTTCCTACACATGCTACATTACATTTCCTACAATACACATTTACATAACTTGGTAATCTACACTACATTGTTCTACGTGATGCACCTACCACCTTATGACGCACTCTAGTTCCTCGATCCATACTCGATTTTGAGGGTTTACTAGTCAAATGGACTTTACCTACATGTAACATTTCATACCACATTTTATCGGACTCATGACCAACGCTCTAGGCTATACCGTCACCGATATTTATCATCATATCATGTAGTGGTATACACCTTATGTTAAATCACCACTCCTTTCCACATTCTACATTATCATCTTACATATGATCATCACAAATTCTATCATCATCTTCTACGTCATTCTACCACATCATCATTTCTCCTACGCATCCATTAGTGGTATACACTTTAGGATAAATCACCACCCTCACCTTATTCATCACATATTATTCTACGCTTAGTGTTAAACTCACCACCTTCTATTATTCAACACCTACTTATTTACACTTCATAAACCCTCATCAACCATCTCATAGTGACATATACTATAGGATAAATCATCACCTTTCATTCTTTCATCATGTAGTGATATACGATTAGGGATAAATTATCACCCCTATCTGTAAGCAAGTCATGGTATATGCTTAGGCTATAGTCATATTCCCATTAATTCATCGTATAGTGATATATGTTTAGGGATAAATCATCACTCCCTCATTCAACAAGTCGTGGTATACACTTAGGTTATAGGGTCCACACGAGATCTTTCCATATATCACTTTCCCACACACTCCTATAATGATATACACTTAGGCCTAAATCATCACTCTTTCGATAAAAAAGTTGTCATATATGCTTGGCTATAGGGTTCACACACATCTTCTCTGCATGTTGCATTTCATCACCAATACACTTACACACTCATCGAGTGTGCTAGACATAACAAACACTACTCGACCGTTTTCAGATGACGCGCTCTTGTTTGTGACTCATTATTGACTTCGAGGGGGAAAAATGAAACTCATTACATACACTTCCATACACTTGGGGTGTGCATTGCTTATATCATTCCATCTTACATTCCATCCCATCCATCCATGACATCTTTGCATTTTCTTGGTAGCATTTACTTTTATTTACTAGTGTTTGCATGTTAACTTTACTACACATGTTAACTTTCTTTCCTATATATCATTATATACACACATGCATGTTCAAGCCTTTTTTATTGTGATCATAGATACAGGTTATTTACATGTGGTATGGATGTTCACATTCTACCCTTACTATAATGGTCACTAGGGGCATCCACATTTGTCTCATACAGGTATTATTTTTTCATTTTGTACTTAGCATCTTATACTACTTGCTTATACATTATTTGACATATTGTTTTTCACTCTAACATGCTAATGGGTGTTCCATGTGTAGCACTAGTTTTGTTGGATTACATGTTCCCATGACTACTTGTATTTCTACTTATTTACATTATTTTTCATTATTTTCAGGATTTTCCCTTTGCTTTTGTACACACTTGTCTATTTTTTGTGGCCATGATGGTCTTATGTGTCTTACAAAATCATGAGTGATGTCTCATGTTTTAAACCTTCTTTATGTGATCTTCTTGTTTTCTTATGTGTTTACAATAATTTTCATAGTATTTTTACATTGTCTTCATATTTTATACTTATTTCCATGAAAGTGTTAGGAATAACACTTGTATTATTTGTCCATCCCATTTTATGTGTGCTTTGCTATCTAAAAATCTCTTTCCCTTTCCCCCCTGAAAGGTAGAATTGGTTATAAGGTCAAAGTGTTCTTGGTCTTCTTTTGAGGCTGCATTCTCCTTCAGGGTCATCGCATACACCCCAAAGATGGGGACATCATTGCAGGGTTTATACTAACACAATGTATCTACACCAGTTCACACACAATGAGTGAGTTTAGACCAGTCTACAATATATAGACATAGTGGCCTTAATAGGACATGGTGTCCTTTGGAAATTTTGTGGAGTAGTCAAAGGTTCAAGGGTTACAGTGGGTGTCCTCTCTACACTTCTATGTCCAACGGCATAGGATCACCCAAAAAAATAGTGCAGTACAAAGATATCTTCAAAAAATTACAGTAGAAGCAATTAGAGTTAGAGGACACTAAGAATTTCCTCCCTAGACTTCTTTAACAATGGTGGTGAGAGATCACCCAAAAAACTCATGACATCATAGGATATCCTTCTACACCCTTTTCTCGACATGGATCAGGTGCACATGTTCCAATTTTTCCATTTACACTTTCTACTCTAGCGTAATTTACACATTGGTTTTACATATATACATATTTGAATACTTGATTGTTTTCTCCTTACATGTCCGTTGTATAAGAAAAAAGTAGTCAAATTGGGGGAAACAACAAAAAATGATAGTGACAATGACAACACACGACAATGGTAATTTCCATACTAACCATGTAAGTACACCACACACAAACAAAGTAGCTACACACGTGTTCTACCCTAGGTTCACTCTCATCACTTCTTTTTACATATATTTCATCTTTAGAATTAACAATCCTCCACATATTTATTTTTTTCATTCCATGCTTCTAGTCCATGAGCATGCTTTCTTCTACACTCTACATGAACATCAAGTACACTTTTCTATCTCCTTTATGTTACCGATTTGTTTGCTCACCAACATAAAGCGGAGGAAAATGTAGACATAAATATTGTGCATTAGACAATGTTTAGCTCATTATTATACTACTATTTAGAAGTTTCTCAAGTGTACAAAGTACCAATTAATCCCACCTTTTTTCCATATTTGTTTATGTTTTACTTCCTCTTTCTCACATATTTCTTATACTTATCACCCCATTTTCTAACTTGCCCGATATTTTATCCCTAATTCTAGGTTCCCCACCCCGTAATGGGGCACCCCAACATGCCCCGATCCTAGTCCGGGCACCATGATCTATGCTTAGTCTCATTTTATCCTTTTTAGGTCACTTCTAGCCATTGTTCATCTTTATATTTTCCTTAGTCAGAATTTTTGGATTAAATGTGAAATTAAACTTGAGAGCCCTATAAATATAAAGCTTATAAGACCATAATAAGGGTCCTAGGTCATTGCATCCTATCACTACTATCACTCCATCTAGGGCTACATCAATTGCACCATCTTGCATCCACATAACACCATACATTCAAGCTAGGAAACTTTATATCATGCACATTATTAGAGGAGGATGGATTCTATTAATTTTATTCTACTATCTACTACATCTTCTTTAGCTACCATATCTCAAAGATTTCACAAAGTGTAACTAACACGAGAGCACCTAGGACATAACATACACACACTCACCAAAACTACATCAAGATCTGTAATGTAGTGCATCACTTAGCGATAAATCCACTGGTTTGGAAGCTGAGGTCATTCTCACCCATTCGCCATCTTCATGTGCAAGTCATCATTTAGTTCATCTGGGAAATCCGGTGCGATAAAAAGAGAGTATTCAGAGACACTTAGCGACCGTGCAAAATTAGGTTTTAAAGCATTTATGCTATTTCAAGTGCCCCAGAATCTAGACCAAAGCATCCTTAGGTTCCCGAGTACACTCCCATGAACATGTGTCATCTTAGACAACCTAGATCTAGCCTTTGTAGAGCCCCTAAGTTTTCTTCTACATTTTTGAGTTCTAGTTCCAGATCTATGACAACCTCGCATGATCACCTTCATTTAGTTGAGTCCATTCCTTACTCTGCTCTTGCATTCTAGATTTTTATTTCCATTAGATCAAATCATGCAATTACTTTACATCACTTTAGCATATCAATTTATTTTTGTCATTTGTTACTGTTTAGCATCTTTATTTACAAGCATTTTAGTCCTCCTACTTAGATTACCATTAATACCCTAATACCCCATTTTGGTCCCTTTAGGTCTTTTTTTTTTTTTTTTTATAAAAACATCATGCATCAAATTCATAAAAGTGGTTGGAGCGTTAGTCAAACCAAAATGCATCACAACAAACTCATAATGGCCATATCTAGTATGAAAAGCAATTTTAGGAATATCAGATTCTTTAACTCTAATTTGATGATAGCCAAAATGTAGATCAATTTTAGAAAAATATTTAGCACCATTTAACTGATCTAACAAATCATCAATTCTAGGAAAAGGATACTTGTTTTTAATAGTCACTTTATTTAACTTCCTATAGTATATTCATAGTCTCATGGTGCCATATTTCTTTTCCATAAACAAAACAAGAGAGCCCATGGAGAAAACTAGGTTTGATTTTTCCTAATTTAATCAATTCACCAATTGAATTTTTAACTCACCAACTCTGTATGGATGTCCCAGTATGGTACTCTAGAAACAAGTTCGCTACCAAGAACAATGTCAATGGTATTCTCAATAGATCTCTTAGGAGGTAACTCTTCAACACCAGAAGGAAAAACATCCATAAAATATTTAACTAAGGGATGAACAACAACATCTATTTCTACTTTTCGATTATTTTCAGTCATGCAACATCACACACTATTTTACATTTTTACTCAATAAATATTTTAAATTGAATATCAAAAATAGTTTTCAATTTAATAGGTATTTTCATTCCTGCATAACATAAGTATTTTTACAAATTCCTAATTACAAACTTGTTTTCTTTCGAACTAATAAGAGCATGATTTCTTTCTAACCAAGTCATTCCTAGAATAACATCATATTGACCCAAATTCAACACATGAAAAGACTCCATAGAAGTAAAACCATCAATCTAAAATTCTAAGTCTTCCACTAAAGCTCCAGTTTTCCAGACTATTCTTCCATCTGCCATCTCTACCGAAATTGGCTTTATGTTTCTGGAAAACAAATTCAAATTTTTAACTAATTTGGGAGAAATAAAACTATGACTACTGCCAGAATCAATCAAGAAAACAAGATTAGTACCATTAACAGATCCTGATAATTCTACTAAAGACACTTGTTTATGAACAATACCTGTGTCCACAACAAAGAAAAACTTTCATTTTTTCTTCTTTTTTCTCCTCCATCTTCTACCCCTTGTTTTCCCACTTTTTATTTTTATGAGGACAACCTCTACAAAGATGATTTCCACCACAATCCCAACACTTAATATCTTTAGGTTTTAATTTTTCATAATCCTTCCTTCCTTGTTGATTTTTAAACTGAGAGTTTTTACATTGAACATTTTCTGTGAAGGGTCTCTTTCTATTCTTGAACTGAAAACTAGTATTTTTCTTTTTGAACTCATCCCGTTTTTTATTAATCACAGTTTTAGACTTCTCAAATTGTTCTTCGATTTCCGAAACCTCATCTTCTAGCTAGCTGCGGTTTACACACAAAACATATTATTTATACTCTTCCCTCAAACCATTTATAAATCTAACCAATCTATCAGAACCAATAATAAAAGGTACAAATCTATTTAATTTTTCAAAGAATTTCTTATATTCATTCACACTTTTCAAACATTGCTTTAAATCAAAGAACTCATTTTTTCGTTGCTGCAAGAAATGATCAGAGAGATACTTCTTTTAAAAAATCTTTTAAAATTTAATCCATTAACCTTGTGATGTCTAAGATTTTTAGTTTTTAATGTGTCTTCCAACCAGTTTAAATCAATGTATTTTAATTGAAAAGTAGAAATTTGAGTTCTTCCTAGCTTATCGGTCCTTTGTAATTGAAAATACCTTTCCAAATTTGTTAACCAAATTTCTGCTTGCTCACTCCGACTCTACTTCTCCAAAGATATTCAAGAAATTTAATTTTCCTAGCAAATAATTGCATTTCCTTTGAACTTATATGCCTACTAACCTTTTTTTTTTAGAATCTAAAGAATTAGAAGAATCAAAAGAACCTTCAATTTTCTGAATAGAAGTAGATTCACTATCAGAAGGTTATTTTCTATTTCTAATATATTTTTCTAATTTAACAAATTTATCTATCTTGTTTTTACAAATGACTTCCATAAATTATTTTTCAAATATTCTAATTGCAAGGTAATATTTTCAACTTCCCTACCCAATTGTTGATTTTTGCATTTCATTTTCTCATTAGATTTTATACCATCTAAGTAACTCATCCATGCAATGTGATATCCACTATGTGGAGATACAAACAAAACAAATAAGAAAATCACTTACTTACAGGACTCATAACTCACAAACAAGGACATCAAAAAGGGATCTGATACCAAATTGTAACACCACTTTTCCCCACACCAGAAAAAGGGTTGATAAGTCCATTTAACATAACGACAAACAATAATGCATAAAACAACACTTTCTACACAAAAATATATGACGTGAAAACACTTTCCACATAAAATAAATGACTACATATTCTCATTTTTTTAGTGGGAAAAATGTAATAACTACATAATATTATATTTTCATATAATATTAAACTATAATGTTTTAATAAACTATTAATGGAATAATATTAAATATTTTAATCTAATAATAATAAACTATTACAAATGTTTACTTGTTTTCTATTTTAACTTAAGTGCTAGTTTTTAGTTTAAATATGCAACTTAGCTCTTCTAGTTTAAACATAGATTAGGAATATACAACTTAGTATATATATAAGTAAATATTATTTCTAACCATATAGTTGTAAAAAAAATAGAAGTACGGGCCAAACTAGGTCATAAGTTTTAATTTAAATATAAACTTAGACTATAGTTTTTAATTGGTTTTTACTATATAATATAGTTTATATAAAAAATAAATTATAATATATGGTTTTTAATAACCTAGGTTTTAATAAAAAAAAACAAGGTTTAGAATTTAATACTAAGCATCAATATGAATGTGGCACAAATACTATAGTTTATTCAATTTATAATTCAAATCCTATAAAATTTTAAAGGGATTTGGGGACCTAGGCCAAATACATAGGTAAAATTTAATTTAAAAGTTAAAATTAGGTTAGGTGGTAATTTTATTTTAATTAACCACTTAGCATATGATAGACATAGGTTACATAACCCATAGTTTAAATATTAATAGCTAGAATTGAATTTTGGCCCCATTTAAATTACCCTTATGTCATAGACCAATAGGAAAAATTCAAATTCCTATTCTTGAGGAGGATTGTCTCCCTGTAAAAGACCTTAGGTAAATTGAATTTACTTATCCTTTAAAACATAAATGATCACACTTAAATATGATGGTTTTAATATAAGGGTAAGTTAATATTTTAAAGTGGTTAGAACTTTTAAAATGGGTTAGGATATAGTTATAAGTTTTTAAAGGATTTACAAAATATTAAATTTACATGCAAGTTTTTTTAACATTTACACAATTTTCAAAGGCATATATTAATAAAACAAATGAAAATTATTTTCTTGATTAATATGTGTAAATCAATATTATATAAATATTCAAATAAGTCCAGTTAATATCTACTACTCCTTGTCATATTATTTTTCTGGAAGTTAACTATTGAAATGCACTAAAATAACTTGAGTATTTTAGTTTAACTTTACTATACAAGTAGAAACAAGAGTTAACAATTTTCCACTCAAGTAAATGTTTGAATTTAATATAAACTTAGATTTATTTTAAATCAACCAACCACAAAACACCTATGTAAAATTTATTTTGTTTTCTGAAATCAATATACAGAGAAGCAATACGACACTGTATAAAATAAATTAGCAATGTAATATCACTTAATATAGTTTCATATCACAATTAAATTAAATATCCATTCCAACAAAATATTACAAATAAAATAACCATAATAATTTACTCCTTTATTTAATTTCTTTCTATAATTACAAAGTGTACAACCAAAATACAGAGAATGAACATATCTTAATCTAGCAATGGGGGTTGTTATGCTCAATTCCCATTCCACTTGGATGTAAGAACTAGAACCATGACCACATTAATGAGGGGAAGAAATTTTTCTTAAATGCACAAACTGATGCCTTGGCCAGGAACCATCTGGTGTTGTACTATGTACCCTCAGTTAGGAATCCTTTGGAGCCTCTCCCTCTTGTTCATGGCCCTACTTACAAACCTAGTTTCCCTAGAAAATATCCACAAGCTCTTTGAAATTTCCAAAAAAATCTCCCCCTAGGGATCCTCAACAAGTCTTACAAGCCATTTAAATGATACTTTTCCCAATACAATTGCATCACCAAAGGTTAGAATGGTAAATTTAAAAATTTCATGTTTAGAATTAATTTAATGTAAATAATAATTTCCCAAAAGTACCATTCCAAATAAACCTTTTCAGTTTTAATTTTGGAGTTACATAATAATGTTCCAAAGAACTCATAATAATTATTTTTTTCAAGAAATACAATATCGGGGATTTTTGCACATCACATAAATCCTTTGTTTCAATCCCGGATGATGTGTTTTACCTCTTTTGTCCACACAAATTCCTATAGAGGCTTGATATTCCATGAAATATTTCTTCTCCAATTACACTTATGGGTGATTTTCATTATATTATTGTGTGTGCCTTTTCTGGTTCCATTTGTAACCCTTCTCGGGATATGATGAAACCTAAATATCCTAACTCCTCTCGTATAAAAAAAAAATTCTATATGTTTACCAAATTTCTCACAATATCACAAGAAAATCAGCGATGAAGTGACCAAAACAATATATTGATAAAGTAAAAGCATAACTTGTAAAAAAAAAAAAAAAATAACAATCAAGAAGTAATGTGAGATAATCATGATTATATAAAATCTTGTAAGGAAAATGCTACACATGAATCACCCATTAACATAGTAGAAAGATAAATATCATGTCAAAGCATGTATAGATCAGTGAAAAATTAAGTGATAGTTCCAATATGTAGTAAATGTTGTAACAATAGAACTGTGAGTGTGGAGTACAAGAGTATCAAAGGTAAATGCCCCCAAGATCCTCAACGGGAATGGTAAAGAGTGGTATCAAGCATCATGTATCATGTAAGAATCTTGGAAAGTCCTTCATTACCTCAACATACCAAATAAATGTGCATGTGTGTATAGTACAATATAATGAAATAATAAGTATTCAGGAAGCATAGGAAACAAAGTGCAATATGTAAATAATATAAGCTGACAATAATGAACACAACCAAGATGTGAAAATGTTGTGTGAAATTGATGGTGTGATGCAATATGCATGATGTGTAGATGAGATGGTTCATGTTTCCCCCTAGTAGGTTTATGTGAGACAATTTTAATTTAGGAATGCTCCTTCAAAAGTCAACTATGCACCATAGAATATGAATTCTTCATTGGGTAGTGATGGTACAATGTATATCGTCGAGTTGTGACGGTGCATGAAAAGGTTTATCATGAAGCATAGAGTGTAATGTATAGAAAAATTAGATGATGTGAGTTTCATTTAAGAATATCCCACTCAAAAATTAATTATGAACCATGGAACAAGAGTGTGTCATTGGGAAATGAGTGTGTTTCATGTGTTTGAGATGAGATGCTAGGAAAGTTTTACCGTGAATCACGAGTGTGAAGTGTAGAAAATGCACTAAGGGTAGACAATATAGACCTCAAATGGTAATAGAGGGGGAGGATAGTGTGATTCCGAAAAGGATTTTCTTCCATCAAACATTACATAACCTCGATGTATGTGATCGGGATGTTACTCCTTTATTTTTATGAACACCAATATATCATCTAGATATACAATGATAAAAAAACCTCCCATGGAATGGCTTCAACACTTTATTCATCAACCACATGAAAATTTTTGGGGCATTAGTTAACCAAAATGGCATAAATAACCACTCGTATAAAACTTCTTCAGTTTTGAATGTGATATTCTACTCATATCCTTCTCTTATGCATATTGTTTTATATCTACTCTTCTAAATCCATCAATTCATCCATCTTGGGTAACAAGAACCTATACTTGATCATTATATTATTGATGGCTCTAGAATAAACAAACATGTTTCATTATTATCCTTTCTTATGTTCATGGAGGATTCAATATTTTCACTTATTTTATGCATTGTATTCCTCTCTCGTGTCTCAATTGGTGTCTCGTAAAAATCCTCTTTTTATTATTATCCTCCCCGACATTCTCAGCTAACCTAGGTAGCACATCCAAAATAATTATCCTCCTAACCTTCTACTTAATTAAACCCTTAGTTTTAGGATAATTAAACACCTCATCCTCCCCTTCTTCTTGTTGTTCCTTGGAATCATCTTCCTTTTGAGATTTAGATAATAATGAATCCAAAAACATAATTTTTTTATCATAATTGTGTATTATGAGGTGATATCACAAGGATAAGTTTATGTATGTTATTTTCATCATATATACATATGTCATTCACATAATAGGTGTATCCATATCACATATCTACACACATCACATCAAGATTTATTTTAAAGGTATTTTTTGTCCGATTAAAAAAATCTATAAAATATTCAATTACAAACCCAAATGGGGACTTTTCCCATAACAATAAGTTTTTACCGTTAACACAGTATATGTGGGGTAGTAATGTTGAATAACCACAAATTTATCTTAATTTTTACCTGGTTTGAGAGTATCCAAGGTGCGCATCATTAATCCTTAAAGGATTATTTACATTTGATTAACCAATGGTGCATCCCAATTTTGTATGCATTTGTTTCTATTTATGGTTAGAGGTATTCTTTGTTCCACATTGTCATTGATTTATCTTCTATGGGTAACTTCCATGTCACTTACACATCTTCTTATACCACAACAATTTCATTAAATACCATGAGGATTGGAATTATTCCCCAAATTTAGTTTTTCCCAATTACATGCACTATTTATATTTCTTCCTTCATACCCTCAATAATGTATTGAGAAATGTTTTAGTGCATCTCCTTCACCATTTAGTGTTCTTTGTGAAGGAATTTATTATTTAAATCCACCCATCACTCAGATATTTCTAAATTGCAACTAACTACAATGAAATCCTTGTTGTAATATTAATAATTTTAATGATGGGAAAGGTGTCCCCTCCTCTCTTATACTTCAATTATTCCCTTGTCTTATTTATTTATTTTTCATCGCATAATGCAAGGCTGAGGTATTCTCTATTATACAATAGATTAGTGGTCTTACTTATGTAAGAGGTTATGAGGCCAATACTTCATCGATAAATTCTAAGTAACACTTATGTACACATGAGAGAAGGGATGATATCAGCTCTATTCAATTCCTAAATAACTTCAACTCAGAAAATTCAATACTAAATTTTTCCAATACACACTTTCCATTTTAATCAAAAATGATCCCTCTCTAAGATTGTTTATATAATTATTACATATAATCTTGGATAATCATTTCCTTTAGGAATTTCTAGTGATGGTTGAAGTTCACAACTTTATACATTATTACCATGCACATCCAATCTTCATTGTGTAACATCAATTCGAGGTAATATAGCTCAAATAACATGCTAGTAATGGGTGTGACATTTATGGAAATCACTTTTTTATTCCGATTTTGTGTCATTGTGCATAGCCACATGTTTTTCATTCCTATGGAAGAATTTTCGGGTGTGAATCCTCAAAACCCACACCTTTGTTGTCAAGCTTCTCCTATACGATTTTTTCAACTTCTTCCTCATCCAAAATTGATGCACCAAATTCACACTTTTATCTAAATATATTTTTTTATATAATGTTTATGGTCCTAAACCCTATTTAGTTCACTCTTAGGAATTTAAGGACCACAAAACCCCTTATCTTACCAATAAATCTGGACCCACACATTAAATATGGTTGAAAATGGGAATTAATGATCCTACAAAATATAACCTACATTTTATTAGGTTTTTTTGATATCTAATACCTATGTTCTTCACCTACAAGATATTGAATTCTTTAAAAAAATGCATGGGTTGATATGCTCTATATATCCTCTCTACAACTTTGTTTTCTCATTTTCATCTAGAGCTTGAATTCTTGGGAATGTAAATATTTTAAAATTAATTCCTTGACTCCATTTATACCCCTCAAATATTAGTATGTATTGTAACATTTAATTCTAATTTCATGCGTGAGATTTCAACTCACCAGCTTATGTATTTATTTTTGACTATCTATGGTTTTTTCCTCATTCAAGTTCCCACACATTTTCTTCTTTCAAATTTAAGTGTGTTGAATCATCATCTACATACATGTGTGTGTCGGGGTTTATGTTTTATTTTCCTCATGTGATCATTTAGGCTTGCCACCTACATTTATGGGTTGTGTCACATTTCTTATGTGTTTAACACATTTTTTTATTGCATACTCCTCCTTCCCCATACATTCCTTGCACTTATCATTTCATGTACTCCAATAATTCCTTATTATTTATTTCATTACTTCAACCCACCTATCACACTTGATAAAATTACATTATTTATAATATTTCCCTTCTTCTCTCATGTGTGTAGCTCACTATATTTTCAATCCAAGATAACTCTTTTATTTTCTTACCCCACACTAATATTACATGTGGTCCTATGTGTGTGAGTTTAAAATCACATGATTTTCTACATTCAAAGAGATGTCAAATAATTACTATTCTAGGGAAGAGATGTTGTCTTGAAAAAATCACATTGGTTGTATCAATCAATCCTTAAAATTATGCAAAAGATGTCTGTTTATTACAACAAATAGAAATTCAACCATTCAAATATAATGAAATAATAAACTATTATATAATCTTGTCTATTGGAATACACGTAATTAATTACAAAGAGGAACTTAATTTTCCAAAATGTTTTATCCTACTAACATTTAAGTGACTTGGTAGCATATCTCCATAGAGTTTTTCAATTTCCATGCCCTTATGGGTAAGATAACATGTATTTTATATATTCCTAGCTAATGAATTTTCAATTTTTCTAAATTTCACACAAGCTTTGAGTCATACAAATGAACCAAAGTGCCTTTGGTTAATAATTTGTTTGGTATGTGTAAATTATGTTATGTTATTTATCACTCCTTTTATAGGTTTTTATTCTAATACATGAGCACGCACTTTTCATATAGCTTAAGAAATGTTGTTAGATATTATTTGATAGATTCCTCATCAACCAATGTTTATACATGAACTATCATAAGTTTGGGTACCATAAAATCTCTTGGTGAAAATTCTTGCACACCAAATACCAACTAGAATGTATTCATTTCAATCAAACTCACAAAAGTTGTTTTAGAGGCCCAAAGAACTATTAACTCCTTAGCATACCAATATTTCATGTTGATGTTTCATATCTTAGATATTATTTGATAGATTCCTCATCATCCAATGTTTATACATGAACTATCATAAGTTTGGGTACCATAAAATCTCTTGGAAAAATTCTTGCACACCAAATACCAACTAGAATGTATTCATTTCAATCAAATTCACAAAATTTGTTTTAGAGGCCCAAAGAACTATTAACTCCTTGTCATACCAATATAAAATCTAGATGAATGCCTCTACTATTCCATTTTATATAATATGGTAAGGAGTATTCTTGATGCATGAGAACCTCATCACCTTCAATCAACTCACAAAGTTAATTTGATCACAACAATTTAAAATAATATTTTAAGGCTTCAAAACTAGGTGTTTTCTCAATGCTCACATCCCTAAATCATGCAAAAAGTTATTTTTCACCTCATTGTATTTAACCTCATCATGTCACGGACCTTAGAATAAGCCAAAATAGCCTTCATCAAGATTCAAATTAGTCAAAAGTTCAATTTGTCTTACCTTCTTGCAAAACTGCCCTTGTCGGATCCTTAAGCAAATGCCACTAGTGACTTCATGATTAGAGCTATCCAAAACTACCAAGAACAAAACTAGAACACTTTTGCATACCCTTTATTCCTCCTTAGGTGTTGGATAAATTTCATAAAATAACTCCTTTTCTAAACCTATTTTTCACTCTCTCACTCTCTTAGGCCTAACTCATTCTTAGTAGTCATGTCCAAGCCTATTTTTAGGAAAAAATATTGAAATAGACATTCAATCAACAAAATAGTGACATTTCCCAGTACTCCATTTTCCTCATTACACTCCATGAAAAATTCCATTGTCATTTTCTTCACAGAAATATCTTCATTTTCATTGTTGTAGGTTTCCTATTAGGTATCTTATGACTGTACAATTTCTCTAACAGTAAATTGTCAAGAATACCAACAAATTAAGAATTCCTGCAAAAATTGTTCTTCTTAAATGAGTTTTCCCCTTTAATTAGGTGTCATGTTTTTAATATCAAGTCTCAAATCACTTCAAAACTCACTCATCCTTCAATATTTTCTCTTATCTCCTTGTTAAAATATAACCTATAGGTATGTATGAGGAATATCACCAAATAAAAGCATTTAAAAACATTTCAAGGATCAAAACTTTTCAAATATCCTTTATAATACCTTCAAGGCTCTAACTTATAAATTTGGATTTTGGTCTCACTATGGAAACCTAATAACCAAGAAAATTTTATAAGCCCAAAGAGGTTTTCTAGTTGAACCCGAGAAGAGAAATATTACCACCACAATGTTTCTACTCACCTTTGATATCTCCAAATACTTTCTCCAAGTCTGTATGAATTATCTTGCGTTTAAAACTAAAAATAGATTAGTTATTCACTATTTTCAAAGAATGAATTAAATATATTTTGGTACAGTCTCTAAAAAAAGTTGAATCTTAAGTTTTTCAAAGACATTCAAACTAAGAACACTTAAAAGTTGGCTCATAAATATCTCGGAAGATATATTTATGTAGACATAAATATTACACTTTAGACAATATTTAGCCTAGTCTTATACTACTATTTAGAAGATTCTCAAGTGTACAAAGTACTAATTAATCCCACCTTTTGGCCATCTTTTTCTTGTATTTTATTTCATCTTTCCCCATATTTTCCAACACTTATCATCCCATTTCATGACTTCCTTAACATTCTAGCACAAAATCAAGCAGTGTGCCCAAGATCTACTAGGGTGCCCCAAGGCACCCTAGTCCTACCCTAGGCACCCCAATCTATGCTTATCTTCTTTTGCTCCTTTTTGGGTCCTTTCTAGCTGTTAGTCATCCTTATCCTTTTCCTAGTCGGAATTGTCAAGATTAATTATGAAATTAAGCTTGAGAGCCCTATAAATATAAAGTTATAAGACCATAATAAGGGTCTCAAGTCTTAGCATCACATTACTACTATCACTCCATCTAGAGTTACACCCATTGCATCACTTACATCCATATAGTGCCATGCATCAAGGCTATGAGATTTGTATCAAACACATGTCATGGGGGAGGGATTTTAATCTATTCCATGCACACATGCTACTTACATTTATATAGTTACTATTTCTCACTCCTTCACAAAGTGTGACTTGCATGAGAAGATATAGGGCATGACATACATGCACACACTAAAAATACATCTAGGTCCAAAATGTAGTGCAACACTCAACAATAAGACCACTAGTTTGGTGGCTGAGGTCAATCCGACCCATTCATTTACATATTTTATTTTTATAGAGTTTGATACTTCTCTTTACAGTGTAGGTCATTACACAACTTTTTTGGAAAATACAAGTGTGATAAACGTGAAGCATTCAAAGAAACCTTACGGCCATACAGATTAAGGTTTCAAAATTTACTGATGTTAACAGTACCCAAATTATAGAGTAGGGCACCCCAAGGTTCCCAGTACCCTCCTGTGTGCCTCATTCCTCTCATATCATCCAAATTTGTTCTTCACATGGTCCCCGGGTGATCATCTACACTTCCAATTTTTGCCATCGATCGTGAAACTCTACGACAGGTCATCTGTTATCAACTAAGTAATCTTTTCCCTTTATTTTCATATTTAGGGTTTCATTTTAATTATAATAATTTACTTACTTTTATTTCATGCTTCTTTAGTCTATTTATTATAATGTTTTAGTCCTCCTAATTATCTTAACATTAATATACCCCATTTAGGGACATTTTCATTATTTTTGTTAATCATTTTGGTGAACCAAATGTTTCCTAGTCCACTTTGTCATCTTCTCACTGGGGCATAACAATTACACAACTCCCCCTTTCACATCTTAGCCTTGGTCCACATTTCCTTTTGTATCTCACAACACTCATTTATTCACATATGAATGTCCCTTGTACACCCTCGCTACCCGATGACACACCATATTGCTTCAATTCACACTAGACTATTGAGGGATTAATATTACACTAAACCCAACACACTACACTTTAGGTACTACATATTCTGTCATCGTACATTGAGTATATATCTCATTCACCTTACATTCACTTCTACCATCACATGATATATCCCATACCTTTTCCCCTAAACTAGCCATCATTATCCATGAGACTATTTTTATCACTTCATCGCCACATTCTATAGTTACACAAGATTACATTAGTTATGGGTCTAGCTTTACCATTTATCACTTCATATTCTATCTACACCTATCATTATAGCGTACACCACCTACATACATATTCCACACATTACACTAGATTCCATTACCGATGGGTCTAATTTTACTTTTACACCATTTTAAATTACATTTCTACATACAATCAACATTGCATTTCACACATTACATATCCTATATACATTATACATCCTACATTGCATTACCCACACTACACATTATCACCCCTTGGTCATTTATAATATGTTGTCTTCTACACAATGCACTCACCACCCTATGATGCACTCTAGCTCCTCAATCCATACTTGACTACTAAGGGTTTACAAATCAAATGAACCTTACATTAATCATACAGAATTTCTTCCTCCAACATACTTCCCACATGACATTTCCTACATTCATGACATACACCTTAGGTTAAATTGTCACCCACCTTATCATCTTCTAGTGGTATACAATTTAGGCTAAATCACCACCCCATTCTAATCTTGTAGTGTCATACGCATTAGGGTGTATCGCCACTCCCTTCTTGCTCATCCGATAGTGATATACACTTTAGGATAAATCATCATCCATCTTCAGACTTTCATCTTATAGTGATATATGCTTAGGGATAAATTATAACTCTTCCATTCAAAAAGTCATTGTATATTCTTAGGCTATAGGGTCCAAGCATATCTTTCCATATATCACCTCACCATCCACTCATTCTATAATGATATACACTTAGGGATAAATCATCACTCCTCCATTCAACATGTCATGGTATACACTTCACCTATAGGGTCCACACACATCTCATCCCCATACACCCATTCTATAGTTATATAGACTTAGGGATAAATCATCATTCCTCCATTCAACAAGTCATGGTATGCATTTAGGTTATAGGGTCCACTCACATCTCTTTACATGTCACATTTCATCACCATTTTATATATACACTCATCAAAGAGTGCTAGATACAACCTACATTACTCACCCATTTCCCGATGATGCACTCTCATTTACGGTTCATTCTTGAATTCTTGGTGGAAAACAAAATAAACATCGTTGCATTAAAATTCCAGCCACTAGGGGACACGTTGTGTTGGTAACCATATTTAATCTCCTTCAAAACTTGAGTTGTATCATGGATTTTACAAGACACTCAGAGGCGAGATAAATGGTTCATATGTCATTTTATAGCCGGGAATAAATTTATATTACTTGTTAGTACTCAGGATTTGAAGAAGTGGGTAACACCTTGGAAGGATTTGATCTAATCCTCACTATTTTAGGTTTTTCCTATCAACCAAGGTAAGAGAACCTATATTGTAGCCTTTGTTTTATAAAGGAGGTGAAAATATCCTTGTACTATGCAGATTGTATGGAGATGGCCTTGATAAAACATGATCAATTTCCCATTATTCAAACTCAACAGAGCTGTCACTACTAAATGATGGAAATGCTTTCAAGATAAGGCTAAGGCTACTAAAGACATGGTATGATCCTGATTTGCTTTATGCATTTTGTAAATGGATTGTATTCTTTTGTTGACACACAATACAATGCAGGGGTATTATAGGTAGGATGAGTTAATTTGAAATGAATTTTGGGGTGGGAGATATTCAGACAAGACTAAATATAATTTTCCAACTTCTTTGAGGACCTTTGTAAAACTTGAAAGACTCAGACAACAGAAATGCTTCAAAGAGGTTAAGGTGTTCCTTCAACTAGGATATGTGCATCAAATGGAAGCCCAGATCTGTACTCTTCCACACAATCTCTAATGATTTATCACAAAATCTTGAGTTAAATGAATCAACAAAGAATTTAGAAATTTCTATTCTATCAGACATAAGGTACCCCAAAGGTTTACAATCAAATCTATATCAAAGAAAGCATAGTAAATTTAAATTTGTTTATCCCTTCATCAAATGAAAGCTCTTCTGATTCTGGAATTGAAAATGCCACTAAGTTGTTACCAGAATTAGATCTGCATGATCAAAAGGAAATTCCAAACACCAAATTGTAATAGGAGCAAGAAACACAAATTGAAAACATTCTGAAACATAAGTAAATGCAAATTTTACCAAGAGACAACACAAAATAATCCAGAATGACCAAATTTATCAAGTAGGGGAATGTTATAAGAACAATCTTAGAGATTTTTAGTGGCTATACATCTACAACCAACCTAACATGATACAAATTTGATGTAAAAGGAGTTAAAATGGTTCTCAGGTGGTTTCTCAGAGAATGGGCTTCTTCCCAAATTTTCCCGTGAAAATTCTAAGTTTCTCCAACCATTTGCATGAAAAATTCATGCAATATATAACTTTCACTTACTCACTTTGCCCTCAAATCTTCCCTCAAAAGTGGAATATTGAAGCACCTTTACTTTCCATATTTTCGGAAAATGACATTTAACAAACTCGCAAAAAGTTTCCAGTTGTTCTTTCAAAAGGTGAATCATTACAAAAATTTCATCATTCTCCAAAGTGGAAGCACGTTTTTCATTCCCCACACATGTAGACCCCTTTCATTTCATCATTTCAAATTTTCCTTCCCAATTTTTACTCGCAACTTTGGATCGGTAATTCACATTTTTCACAAACCGAGTAAAAATTCATTTGAAAAATGCCTTTGGATTCACAAATTGAGCACCCAATTCGGACCCTACAGGCAAAAACGACATGAATTGGCAAAAATTTCGATGAATATTGATGCAAAAAATGCATCTCCAGACCTCCTGGAGCTCAAATGGCGGCCAAATTGGTGAAATGCATAGCTACCATCGATCTGTTCCTCAACTTCAAATTTGAGCCCTTCATGTGGCAGATTCGGGTAAAAACGGGCCTCAAACGTCTTTTTACCTTTTTACTACTTTTGGAAAATTTACACAATTTCTTGATTTACTCCACCGATCCGTCGATGAGATTTGGGCCTAGTATGTACTGTAATATGATTGGATACGGAGTCGCGGCTCAATTTTACACATTTTGCATCTTTTTGGAAAAAGGAAAATGTTTCACTTTTCCTCCAAGCCCGCACCTCCGCTTCAAGTTTCTAAAGTGGGTCCTAGTAGAATCCCGGGTCCCTTTATGCCTTTAACTCCCTTTTCCCTCAAAAGGAAAATTTTTCACTTTTCCTCCACTAGCCCGCACCTCCGTTATTGACTTCTCAAATGGATTTTGTCTTTTTACCCTTGGGCTTATGGGTTGGTTTGATACTTTGAGTCATTTGAATACAAGAGGAAAATTTTCCAAGTTGCCCCGATGGTCCACCTCCCCACCTCTTTGACTTTTCAAACTGCCATGTGTCACCACAACACACCTTGAGGCGGTCCCAAAATTTGATACCTGAACGAGCGCGGGCTTGTCACATGTCCTATTCCAAATGAGATTGTTTTGAATGCTTGAAGCTTAGTGGAAATAACCATGTGTCATACTACTCGAGGGAGTCTCCTTTTGGTTGTTGAAAAGTCTAAGTAAAATGTAAAGAGACTGGAGGCCTCCATGTGTCATCCTGGCGCTTCTTTAAGATGGTACCCAAAGTGGATACCCTAAATGAGTGAGAGCTTGCCATGTGTCTTGTTTCACCAAACTGCTCCAACTGCATAAAAATTTGTCTAAGTCCGGCCAAGAACTGAAACCTCTAAGTGTCCTCCCGATTACTACTCCAAGGCCAAACCAAAAATTAAATCTTCAAACGAGCGTCGTTCACCCACATGGACAAATTTCGAGTTGAGGATTTTTATAGAATTTTTGAAGTGTTTAGCCAAGCCACATCTAACCAAAAGGTGCCACGTCCCCTGTAGATGTAAGGATGCAAATTTGACCAGGAGAAATGCCCGTCAAACCATAAAATATAGAAAAATGACCATTTGATCCTGGAAATGAAATTTCCTTCAAGGACAAAGAGTTTAGAATGTTACAAGGCTCAAATACATTCCTTAGGGACATATCAACTCATTCTTCTTCAATTATTTAAGGTAGAAATGACAAGAACAAAAATTCTGTGGTAATAGAGGAAATGGGAAAACACAAGTTTTTGAAAGGACAGAGCACGGGAACTCAAAATACAGACCTTTCTAAAGGAACAAAGAAACTAGGAGACAAATATGGACCCATACATGATATTTGACCCAGGGGAAAACTAAAAATGGCAACAAAGACTAGCCAAGCACAACATGGGGAAGGATAAAATGACAGAGGTCGTAAATCAATAAATTTCCAAGGGCATAAATGGGGCGAGACAATTTTGAGCACCAACATAGGCTCCGACTCGGGGATGGGCACTCCTGCGAGTGCCACAAGAACAAAAGTAGACCAAGTGCCAAAATATTATCCATTGGGTAATGGAGTCATCTTTGCAGGAAGAGAAACAAAGCCATCTCTAAAAAAAAATAGAGAAACCAGCAAAAATAGGTCACCAAGGACCACGACGAACCAAAACACAAAATAGGAAACAAACAACCGACTATACACTGTACAAAAGATGTTTACCTTGATTCAGAGAGAACAATCAAGGAAAAATTTCAAGCATCTACCATCCTAGATATGACCATGCCAAGAGGTTCTGATATGTTTTCCTCAACTGGAAATATACCTCTTTTTCTTCTCTGTTCTGTTTGTAAACCATCCATTTTCTCTGAAGCTCTTCCATTGTGCCTAAGTCACATTTTTCAATTTTGAATCATAGACCAAATTCCTAGAAAATACAGCATACTCAGGAGCTCTGTTTTCAACACTTTCATATTCCACAAGTCCAAAAAACTCAAAAAGTTGTTAAGATCAGCATATGCTTGTAAAACTTCATAAGATGCATTGTTTGGGTCTTGGATCAGATATAACATCTTCTTCTCTCCATATAATTTTACAATGCTTCCTATAACGGGAATGGTGGCAAAAGACATATCCATTTGGACACTCCCTCCAACACTTGCAGCCCACTTTCTTGATAATAACATACCCCATTTGGTAGGCAATCAACAATTACAACATCAAGTTTCAAATTCTTACCCGGATAGGCTGCAAGTTGCACCACCAAACCTTTGACACACCCAACAACTAGCACTTCCCTAGAATCCATGGTAGTACACTTGCCATACGTTGCTGTTACTTTGATATCTAACTCATTCATAACTTCCAAAGGCATGACATTACATGATGCCCTAGAAGTCAAACATACAATTGTGTAAGTAACTGGTCCTTGATAATCAAAGTTGTGAAGAAAGGGTCAACACTCAGCTAAGATTCAACCAAGGATGTTCCCAAATAGACCTCGGTGGTTCACCAAATTCTTCCAATGCTGATGTCTTTCCTACTTCTGCAATAGCAAGTGGAGCTTCAACAACATTCACATTTCTCTTCACGACAACCTTCTCCTCTTTCAATCCCAAATACTCAAGTGCTCTCTTCTTGTGCTCAGGAATTCTAAGCAGCTCAACAATTGGAACACTGACCTTGATTTGGCTCAAAACTTGAGAAATGTCATAGGGAATGTATTTAGGAAAAATAGCAGTAGAAGGAGGGCTAGAAATTTCATTAGATGGCACAAGGTTTTTAACATTTTGAGCATGGGGTGAAGCATAACTTTTACTTGGGACAACAGGGCTCTTAGCAGATGTTTCTTTCTTAGGAAATTATTTTGGGATATTAGAAAGCAATGGGGTTTTATTCTTGTCCTAAAGCCTAGCTCCCTTGACAACCTTACTTCTTGTGTTATACTCCTTCTCTTGGGCCACCACAACATTCATAAGCAACTACCTATCCTCTTTCGAGGGTATACCTCCATCATACTTCTTGATCATCAACACCCTCAAGTATTCAAAATCATTATTGGGCAGCTCAAAGGCTTGTACATTATCAATTTCTAAAACATGAGAAGGAGGAAGAAGATATACCCGTTGGATGCAATCCCAAAAGCTAGCAGTAGTCCGTGTGCTTATCACTTTTATAGATGTTGCTCCTTGACATGAGTGTGTAGGAAGTCCATCATGCAAGAATTATAATCCGTATTAAAATCATCATCTTCCTCTTCAATTTGCTGATTTGTTTCACATGGCGGATGGGGTAAGAAACATCTGTCACACCAGTCAATCTAATTTGCATCATCAACAACAACCACTCTAGCATTTAACGGATCAGGCACTACCTTACTTTCCTTGGCCTAAGATTGCCTATTTCCAAATCCAATAGGTCCTTTACCTTTTTCATCAAATCTCTGCTCATTCCTATGGTGATTGCCAAATCTATCTTGTGCTTGTTTCTAGGCTGACCTTGTGAAGTTTGTCCAATTCCTTTCTCATCTCTTGCCAACTTGTAGGAAATATCTTTGACAACCCCTACCAAATTTTTCACCACTTCCTCCAAGTCTACACTCTTGTTTGCTTGAGGCTTGTCAGGGTTTACCAATTTAACTCCATCTCTCTTAGGAGGTTTCCCAACAACCTTGATATTGTTCTCAATTTGAAGTGCCATGGTGAAGGCCTGCCTTAAATTGCCAGGATTTTTGTCCCTCAAGTAATATGCAGCCTTCTTGTCAAATGCATCAGAATATTTTATCAAACAAGATTCATCACATGGTCTTAAATTTACCGGCAATCTCCTCAAAGTTTTATTGAACCTTGTGTTGAAGTCATGGACCATTTCATTTGGGTTTTTCTTGATATTCTCAAACTCTGATAAAAGGAACTCTGGGATTAGTCTTGTCACCATATTGCAGCCTAAATGCATTTTGCATTTCAGCCCATGAATCAATAGAATTATTTGGCAAGGCCTTGTACCAATCCCTAGCATCCTCCTCTAAAGTGTGGACAAACAATTTAATGTACACATCCTCAAATCCAATTTCAAAATCCTCCATCATATTAATAAAGAGTTTCAAATGTTGATCACCTGTTATGGCATTGTTCCCTTGGAACTTTGGCAATCTACTTCTAACATCCTGAGGCATAGCATTAGGATAACCAGCCATTCCCCTAAAATTTATTAGGCCAAAGGTATTGACCACAAATGGAGGCCTAGGTGGAGGTTGAGCCATGTTGTCTAGTGGAGGTGATCTTGGGGGTGACACAAGTTGATGAGGAGTGCGAGGTCTTTGGGGCTCAAGAATGTGGTTCACAAGATTGGTATTCTCTAGGTGCTGAATTTCTTGGAAAATTTTACTAGAATTGAAACACACAGGTGCAAATTGAAGAAGGAACTCACCAGGTACAGTAGAAGGACATTCACTAGTTGAAGTAAACAATTTTATGAGAAGATTGCTTGAATCAAAATCACTAGAAGAAGATTGATAATCCTCTATTAAACGATGATCTCTCTCACCAATAGATATACCTTTTCTTGATGTCTATCCTTCAACAACCTTCCAAACTTTTCTCTCCTCTAAAACTATCTTTCCAAATTCTTGAAATAGCTTTCTACTTGGGTGGCTTCTAAAGAGAGATCTTCTTCTTCCAGGTTTGCAAATTTATATGACACACTTCACTTAATGTATGATAAGGTACTGGTATTTATCAAAATATAATAGCTAGGAGTCACCACTAAGGATTTTCACCCTAGTTTGTGTAAATACACTATGAAGATCTATCAAATGAATGCAAATATTAGCACTATGTAAAGCTTGAATAGATCTAATTTTCTTTCACTCAATTTATCAACTATTGTGCAAAGTTTGAAACAAAAAATTGGAGACACTTGAACATATCAAACTCATAATTATACTCTCATTCCTCAGTATAAATTTAATCAGAAACTGATGCTTAGCAATGTAGTTGCACATAAAATACATGAGAAGTATTACCAAGGATTTTGAAAAATTGAAATACTAAAAATATCAATGACAACGGTGTCATTCGGGTGTTGACGGGTCAAATGGATACGAACTAGAAATAAATAAACAAATCAGTCTTAGTACAAAAAATTAGTTCGAACAATGTAAATCAATTTCTAGAACGATTAAATCAAATCCCCAACAATGGTGACATTCGGGTGTTGGTACCTAGATTTAATCTCCTTCACAACTTGAGCTGCATCATGGATTTTACAAGACACTCAGAGGTAAGATAAATGGTTTATATGTCATTTTGTAGCTAGGGAAGCAATTTATCTGACTTGTTAGCACTCAGGATTTGAAGAAGTGGGTAGCACCTTGGAAGGATTTGATCTAATACTCACTATTTTAGGTTGTGCCTATCAACCAAGGTAAGAGAACCTATATTATAGCCTCTGTTTTGTGGAGATGAAAATATCCTTGTACTATGTAGATTGTATCTAGATGGCCTTGAGAAAATATGATCAATTTCCCATTATTCAAACACAATAGAGTTGTCACTACTAAATCATGGAAATGCTTTAAAGACAAGGCTAAGGCTACTAAAGACATGGTATGATCTTGATTTCCTTTGTGCATTTTTTGTAAATGGATTGTATTCTTTTGTTGACACACAATACAATGCATGGGTATTATAGGTAGGATGAGTTAATTTGAAATGAATTTTGGGGTGGGAGATATTAATATAATACTAAGTATAATTTTCCAACTTCTTTGAGGACCTTTGCAAAACTTGAAAGACTCAGACAACAGAAATGCTTCAAAGAAGTTAAGGTGTTCCTCCAACTAGGATATGTGCATCAAATGGAAGCACATATCTGCACTCTTCCACACAATCTCTAATGATTTATCACAAATCTTGAGTTTAATGAATCAAAAAAGCATTTAGAAATTTCTATTTTATACGACCTAAGGTACCCCCAAAGGTTTACAATCAAATCTATATCAAAGAAAGCAGAGTGAATTTAAATTTGTTTATCCCTTCATAGATGAAAGATCTTCTGATTCTAGAATTACAAATGCCACTAAGTTGTTACTAAATTAGATCTGCATGATCAAAAGGAAATTCCAAACACCAGATTGCAACAGGAGCAAGAAACACAAATTGAAAACATTATGAAACATAAGTAAATGCAAATTTTACCAAGAGACAACACAAAATAATCTAGAATGACCAAATTTATCAGCAGGGGAATGTTATAAGAACAATCTCAGAGCTTGTTAGTGGCTATACATCTGTAACCAACCTAACATGATACAAATTTGATGTAAAAGGAGTTAAAATGGTTCTTAGGTGGTTTCTCAGAGAATGGGCTTCTTCCCAGATTTTCCCGTGAAAATTCTAAGTTTCTCTGACCATTTGCATGAAAAATTCATGCAATATATAACTTTCACTTACTCACTCACTTTTCCCCTCAAATCTTCCCTCCAAAAGTGGAATATTCGAAGCACCTTTGCTTTGCAATATTTCTGGAAAATGACATTTAACAAACTCACAAAATGTTTCCAATTGTTCTTTCAAAAGGTGAATCATTACAAAACTTTCATTATTCTCAAAGTGGAAGCACATTTTTCATTCCCACGTATGTAGACCCCTTTCATTTCATCATTTCAACTTTTCCCTTCCCAATTTTTTACTCTGTAACTTTGGATCTGGTAATTCATGTTTTTCATGAACTAGAGTGAAAATTCATTTGAAAAATGCTTTGGATTCACAATTTGAGCCCCCAATTCCATCAATTCGGACCCTGCAGGACAAAACAACATGAATTGGCAAAAATCTTGATGAAGAGTGATGCAAAAATGCATCTCCAAACTTCCTAGAGCTCAAATGGTGGCCAAATTGGTTAAATGCATAACTACCGTCGATCTATTCATCAACATCAAATTTGAGCCCTCCACGTGGTAGATCCGAGTAAAAACGGGTCTCGGGATGTCTTTTTACCTTTTACTACTTTTGGAAAATTTACATAAATTCTTGATTTCTCTTCACTCCGTCGATGAGATTTTGGCCTCCCATAGTACATGGCACAATATGACTGGATATGGAGTCATAACTTAATTTTACACATTTTACATCTTTCTGGAAAAAGGAAAATGTTTCACTTTCCTCTTCTAGACCGCACCTTAGCTTCAAGTTTCTAAAGTGGGTCCCCGTGGAACCTCGGGTCCCTTTATGCCTTTAATTCCCTTTTCCCTCAATGGGAAAATTTTTCACTTTTCCTCCGCTAGCCTGCACCTCCGTTATTGACTTCTCAAATGGATTTTGACTTTTTACCCTCGGGCTTGCAGGATAGTTTGATACTTTGAGTTATTTTAATACAAGAGGAAAAATTTCCAAGTTGCCCCCAATGGTCCACCTCCCACCTCTTTGACTTTTTCAAACTACCATGTGTCACCACGACACACCTTGAGGCGGTCCCAAAAATTTGATACCTTGAATGAGCACGAGCTCGCCACATGTCCTATTGCGGAGAGATTTTTCTGAATGCTTGAAAGTGAAAGGCACCATGTGTCATACTCTAAGGAAGTCTCTTTTTGGCCATTGAAAATTATAAGTAAAATGCAAAGCAAGTGGATGCCTCCACATGTCATCCTGGCACTTCTTTAAGATGGTACCCTAAGGAGACCCTGAATGAGCATGAGCTCACCACTTGTCCTTTTCTACCAAACTACTCCAACTACATAAAATTTTTTTCCAAGTCCAGGTGAAGCAAGTGGAAGCCTCCATGTGTCCTCCTAGCGCTACTCCAAGGCCAAACCAAAAAGTAAATCTTCAAATGAGTGTTGTTCACCCACGTGGATATATTTCTAAGTTGAGGCTTTTTATAGAATTTTTGAAGTGTTTAGTTGAGCCGCATCCAACCAAAAGGTCTCACGTCTCTCTGTAGAAAGGATGCAAATTTGACTAGGAGAAATGCCCGTCAAATCATAAAATATAGAAAAATGACCATTTGAGCCTGGAAATGAAATTTCCTTCAAGGATGAGTTTAGAAAGTTACAAGGCTCAAATATGTTCCTCAAGGACATATCAACTCATTCTTCTTCAAGTATTTAAGGCAGAAATGACAAGAATGACAAATTCCGACTATGGAAATAGAGGGAATGGGAAAACGTGAGTTTTTGAAAGGACAGAGCATGGGGACTCAAAATATAGACCTTTCCAGAGGAACAAAGAAACTAGGAGACAAATATGGACCCATACATGATCTTTGACCCAAGGGCAGACTAAAAATGGCAACAAAGACCAGCCAAGCACAACATGGGGAAGGATAAAATGACAGAGGCCATAAATCAATAAATTTCCAAGGGTAAAAATGGGGTGAGACAATTTTGAGCACCAACACATTTCTCCTATCATTCCATATTGCATTTCATTCCATCCATCCATAGTATATTGCATTATCTTGGGGACATTTATTATTTCTTACTTGTTCTTTACATGATCATTTTACCACACATGTTAGACTACTTTGTTATATTTCATTATCATGCACACATGCGCATTCACATCCTTTTCTAGTGTGATCGTATATACATGAATCTACACATGACATGGATGTTTTCCTTATACCATTCCTATACTAATCCGAGGGAAAGCATTCATCTTATCTAATTTCTATTGTTTCTTTTGTATTTAATATCTCATACAACTTGTTCATACATGCTTTGAGATATTGGTTATGGTCTATGTTGATGTGAACAAGTGTTCCATGTGTAGCACTTGTTTTGTTGGACTACATGTTTCATGACTATTTATTTGTTTCTAGATTTATGCATTGTTAAGAAGATTGTGGGATTTCCCTTTGCTTGTGTGCACACTTGGCTATTTTGTGGCCATGATGGCCTTGAGTGTCTTGTGACATCATGAGTGGTGTCCCATATTTTCAACCCACTTTGTGTAGCCTAAACTTGTTTTCTTGCATGTTTATACTAACTCGAGCTGTTTCATTTGTTTCATTTGAGAAAAAAGGGTACACGTGTTTTGTAGTTTCTACATTTTCTACATATTTTACACTTGTCTTATTTACATGAATTTTTTTCATACTAACACTTATTTAAATATCCATCCCCTTTTGTGCATTTTGGTATTTACAAAACATTTTCCCTTTCCCCCTATAGGGAATATTTCTATAGGACAAAGTGTGGCTGGTCCTCTTTTGGGGTGCTACATTTTCCTTCTAGGGTCATCACATGCACTCCCAAAGAGGGGGTAATCATTACAGATTTTATCCTAACATAGCATATTTACACTAGTTTACAGACAACGAGTGAGTTTAGACCAATATATAGACTCCATACACAGTGGCCTCAACAGGACATCGTGTCCTTCTATAATTCTGTAGAGAGGTTACAAGCTTAGGGGTTACAATGGGTGTACCTCTCTACACTTCTCTTTCTAGTGGCATCACATTACCCATAAAACCATGACAGTACATAAATATCTTCACACATTTTAGAAGAAGTGGTTAAAGTTTCCGAATTACTAATTTTTTTAAAAAATGGACAAGTTTAGCTATATTAAACACTCAAATTCAATGACTTGGTTGGATGAAAGAGTACATTTCCTCACTATACTTTTTTTTAGCCAGGTGGCATGAGATCACCAAAAAAATCATGCCTTTGAGAAGATATATTTCCACACCCTTATCTCGATATGGATTTTATTTTGAACATGTTCCATTTTTCCATTTACACTATTTATTTCAGCGTATTCCAGAACACATACATTTGTATTTTACATAGTTTTTACATAAACATAGATATTTGAAATACTGAGCATTTTTCCTTATAAGTCTAGCCATATAAGAAATAAAAAGCTGAATTGGGATGATATAATGACATCACGATGACAAAAACAACACACCGCTATAAAATTTTCCTTTACTAACCATGCTTAATACACTACATATTAGAAACAACTACACACACATTTCCACCCTATTCACTCTCATTAATTTTTATACATATTTTTCATCTTTAGAATCACACTACACTTTTTTATTTTTGTCATTCCACACTTGAGTCTAGTCCATCGGCACATCTTCTTCTACACTCTACATGGATATCGGTATGCATCTCTATCTACTTTATGTTATTGATCTTTATTACTCGACCAACATAAAGTGGGGGAAAAATGTAGAGACAAAATATTGCACGATTTAGAAAATATTTAGAACCCGGTCGTATACTACTATTTAGAAGGTTCTTAATTATCCAAAATAAGCCCATTACTTATTTTTTACTAACATTCTTTCATTCCTTCCTTCATTATGCCTCAGTCAAATGACTTTTTCACTTTTCGATAGGGCACTCAAAATTAACTAGAAATGGATTCATCATATAGAAGATTTTCTCACCTCCCAAAGGTAAAATTTTCCTTTTAACTCCTTGTGTTTTCAAGTTTTGGCTCTATAGAGATTTTTTAGGGAAATTTTTAGGGAAGGTCAAAAACAATAGGAATGTGCCATGTGTCTAGGGAGGAATGGCAGGTCCCTTGGAGGTAGGTTGAAAAAAATTGCTAAGGAGTGGGCAAGGGGAGAAAAGAAAAATATGCCATGCAAGCCCATAGAGGAAAAGAAATGGCTTGAGGCCCATGCCGAGCAAGGAGAATATGACACGTGTCCAGTCAGAGGAAGAATTCAGACGGGAGGAGTAAATTTTGGATTTTTGCCAAAATAGCAAAGGGTGAAAAGTTAAAAATGGCTTGACAGGCTTTTGCAAAAAGGAGAAGGGAAAGAAATGGCTTGAAATCCCGCGAGATAAGAGGAGTGCCACGTGGTGGCGAGAGATCGAGTAGGTGGGGTTAAGTTGAAAATTTTTCCAAAAATGGTGTAAAGGAATATTTTTTCCACAGGCCGCAGAGGAAAGAAATTTGATTAAGGCCCACACCAAAGAAAGTGTGCCATGTGGGGTTGAGAGCGAAGGCGGAGAAATTTTGGAATTTTTCCAAAATTCTAAAAAAAGGGTAAAATGGCCATTTGATCCCGTGACCCAATGAGGAAGTGCCACATGGAAATGAAGTGGTGGGGCATGGAGATTTTGGGGAAATTTTCCAAATTGAGAAAAGGGGAAAAAATTAAGGTTTCGGCCCGCCAACCAATTTTTGATTTTTGCCCCATTTTTTTCCTAAATCTTTAGAGGGGCATATATTTCGATCTAGACCTCATTTTTTCTTGATTTTTGTGTCATTGGAAAGATATTGAAGTCTTCTACATGATGGAAGCTTAAATTTTATTTTTTGGTGGAGTTTAGTGAGAGAAAATGATAAAAATGCCTTTGGCATGGGAAAAGAATAGAGCCAACATTCAACCACCATTTTTAATGCAGTATGGCTTCCATTCTTCTCCACCATGGTCAAAAATCTTGGGGAATGAACTTTTAAGGGTACCCATGCTATTTTGATGGATCTAGTTAGTGGTTGAATCATTCATTTCAATTTTCCCATGTTTCTCCTTCAAAACTCGGAGTTTTCATTGTTAAAAGATAGATTTGGCTCATTTGAAAAGGTTGGACATTTTTATTTTTGCAGGCTCCCTCCTTCACCTTGGAAAGTGAATTTGTGGAATATCAGACCTTTTAGGACTACAACATGTTTTCTACCTCCTTGCTATTGTAATGCACTGTATTTAAAAATGGAAATGACAATGCAAGCTTTGTGAATGAATTTTCAATCCTTTCATGCATTATTTTATCTATCCAGATCCTTCATTAAAATTTTAGCAATCCGTGCATGATTTGTGTTGCATTTTTATAATCTATGTCATTTTATAGAAATATATGTTCACCACTCCTTTGGTGTATCACCATTTTTACTTAGTTTTATCTTCTTTTCTTTTCTATCCTTATCTCCTTGGCCTTATAATTAGAGTAGAATTTTGTATTAAACCCCTGCAAATTTCATGCATACACCGATCAAAGGAGAGAAGAACCAACCTTCAATCTGGAGAAAAATTTCCCATTTTTGCAAGTCCCACACTTGGGAAAATATTCCATGTTGTGTAATCACTGTAAATGACCCAATTCTCACTTGCAGATCTAAAGGTCATTTAGGGGTGTGTGCTTGATTCACACTAACAATTTTGGCATGCCTTGGGATTGGACCTTGAACCATTGATGTGCATTTTTGTGAGTTCCTTGCTTAAAAAGAGCCCCGATTTACACATCCAACAACTCAAAAGGATAAATCAACTTGTTTTAGTAGTCCAAGTCTAAAGATTCATGAAAAGGATCTAAATAAGGTCAAGGGCTAGAGAAGAGGGATTGTTTGATATCGTAGTTATCCTCGGGAAGAAGAAAGAGGGGAAGAAGAATTCAAATGTCTCCATCTCTACCAAACAAAACTCTATCAACTCCTCCACCTGGTAGACCTTTCACCCAATCAACAAGGGTTCTCAGGCCAATCAGAATGGCATAACCCAACCCTTATGTCAACTTCTTGCGGAAGAGACCACTTTCTCTCAATGCAAAAAACCCAGTTCCAATTGTAGCATTGAAGAACATCCCATACTTTACTAGGGAAAATCAGACCACTTCTGGTGATCATGTCAAAGACATTGCTAATGTTTGTGCAATCCATGAGATTGTTGAGATGTAAATCATGTCAAGTTATTGGCATCTTCATTCAAATGGAAAGCCTAGCAATGGTTTAGGAGCCTGAGACAGGTGAGCTCTATCCAAAATGGAACAGTTGTGCATAGCTCTCCATGAGAAGTTTGGAGAAAATGGAGATAATTTATCTCTATTGAAATAATTGGCAACTATCAAGAGAGCTCCCAATGATCAACTAATAGACTTCAATTTCAAATTTCAAAGGACATGGAATAGAATCCCGATGATATGTGAAGGCCAACAGCTCAAGGTGCTTTCTTATACTATCTCAAAGCTTTAAATTTTGATATTTCTATGTTAATCCAATCCATGGGAGGTGAAAATATACTTGCAGCTTATAGCATCACCATTAGGGATGAGAATTGTTTGATCCAAGCTGGTAAACTGGCGCCTAGGCCTCCTATGCCCTTATATCCAAACTTGAAAAGCTCGAGCACTAGTCAACTAGCACCTACTTTAGCTCCCATTCCCACTCCTAGAAATTAGAGTTCAAATGAAACTTCTACTTCATCCTCTAGTGCCCTAAATGAACTTCAAGAAGTCATGAAACAATTACAAAATTTAGGTAATGAGTGGTTACACTCAAGAGGTAGTAAGCCCAAATTTTAGACCTTCTTATCGGTAATCAAACTCAGCCTAATAGGCCATTCAATCTAGCTACAAATCAAAATCAAGTAATGCCTCCTACCAATAGACCATTTCAGCCCTATAACCCCAATGTTGCATCTACCTCTAAAGCCTTAGTGCCAGTGCAAAATAATATAGCTCATCAATATGATTGGTGTTTCCCATGTAATGAACCTCACAACCAGTCTATGTGCTTCAATGGTGCTTTGAACCAAGATTTGATGGTGACAGCAATTGGTGTAGAGAGTGAGGTGAGTCAAGAAACAAACCAACAACGAAGGAACATCTCAACAAAATACAACTCCAAATGAGACTACACTTGTGAATTCGACGCAGTCAAGATTTTGTGGTATGAATCAAAAAATTTCTTAGAATGTAGCAGCTAACACATGGTCAAAGAAGAGGAATATTGGTGAAGGGTAGTCATTATCTCCAGGTGATCCACAACCTTCCATCACTCCACAAAGTGTTGGAAAGTAAAATGCAGTTCTAAATGTGCAAGGACAGCCCAAACCACATTCTAGACCAGCTCAAATGCCGGTACATTTGCAGGCCATGTACAAGAAAAGAATGTGTAGGCTAAGGGGTACAAAGATTATTTTCATCCCCATTTAACATCATTGAACAAATGAAGAACACAAATGTGAATATATCTATGTGGGAATCACTATCCATCCTAGGCCAAAGGGATATACTACAAGCTGCCATGAATAATTGGTCAACTTCAAATCAACAAGCTCATATGCAAGAGAAGGTACTCATAAATGTTTCTCAGCCTGAGGGGAAGCTTGGAGGACAGCAAGGTAAAGTTTTGAAGCCCCCTCCATTCTATGTTTCATTGATCATTGGGGATAAACTAGTACATAATTGTATGATTGATTTAGGGCAAGTAGTTCCGTGATGCCAAGAAAATAGCTGATCATTGGGCCTCCAATATGAAGTCATATCCAAAGGGGGTGGTGCAATTAGATGGGAAAATAGCACTAACAATAGTGGGGGTAATTAAATATTTGAGCCTCACTTTGAATGTGTGCCCCAATGTAACTATTTTACAAGATGTGTCAGTGATAGATTTACCACCACTTTTTGCCCTATGTTTGTCAAGGGATTTCACAACTAGAATTGGAGGCTATTTATCTGTTGATTGGTCACACATGTTGTTTTAGACTAGATATGGAACTAAGGCCACAATCAGGTTTGAACCTATTGTAAAATTTCACATTGAGCCTCATACTCCAAGCCCAATCAATGCCAACTATTTAGCATTTGATCAAGAGGATTATCTAAGCACACATGAAGCTGACACCAAAGTTGGAAGCATCCCAGATTTGACTCTTGATGAATGGGCAAGCAAGGTACATGCTTTTGATCCCTACAAGGAAATAGAGGAATCTGAACTAGGATTTTATTACATGCATGAAGAAAATCATCCTATTCCTAGCATCACCAAGCCAAACCATAAAGATGACAATGAGGTATGGAAGTTGTTCTTTGATGGATCAAGAAGTAGACAAGGTGAAATAGGGGGATCTATGCTTGTTTCACCTCAAGGCATTAAGTATTATTCAACTTTAGATTTCAGTTTGCATGTTCTAACAACACTGTTGAATATGAAGCTTTGATACATGGATTGAATTGGTCAAGAAAGAGAGGTATTAAAAACTTACAAGTCTTTGGCGATAGTGAACTCATTGTTAATCAAGTTAAAGGACAACATGCTACCAAGAATGACCTACTCAAGAGTTATAAGAATAGGGTGTGGGACCTCATTGAGGATTTTGAAGGCTTTGGCATCAACTCCATCCCTAGGAAAGAAAACCAAGATGTTGATAGGCTTGCAGTAGTTGGAGCAGCCTTTGATGTTGTGGAAAGTATCAAAGAAGATAAAGTGCAGCCAAACATTCATGTGATTATAAGGACATTAGTGCCAGACAATAATGTAAGTTGGCAAGTGTTTGAAAGTGACCAACAAATCATCAATTTCTTGCAAGAAGAAGCTAAGTTCTCAGCCAAAAATCAGGAAAAGTTAGAACAACAATATGGTGATCAAGTGGTACAGCTGAGAACCAACAAACTACCAAAAGGACTTGTCACTTTGGAGTCCATCTTTAATCCTAATGATCAAATTAGGAAGGAGAAAATAAACATCCAAGTCAAGGGAGAAGATTCAGTGCCCATCTTAGTGGGAGAAGGAAAATCACTTCAAATTGGTAAAGTGGCAACCAAGCAAGAAAGGTATGAGTTCATGCAACTTTGCTAAGAGTTCTAGATATATTTGCTTGGAACTATGAAGACTTGAGAAGTTTCAATCCCAAGCTAGCTCAACACACAATTGAATTAGATCCAAGTGCTAAACCCATCAGGTAAAAACAAAGACCGGTCAATCCACACATGGAGCCTCTCATGAAGAAGGAATTGAATAAGTTAATAGAGGCAAGTATCATATTTCCCATCGAGCATTCAAGCTAGGTTGCAAACTTGGTTCTAGTTAAAAAAGAGTGGAGAAATCAGATTGTGTGTAGACTTTAGATATTTGAATAGAGCATCCCTCAAGGATCATTACCCACTTCCTTCTATGGAGAAGATTTTGCAAGTTGTTGCTTTGACTCGAGAGGTTTCCATTACTATATGGTTATTCAGGATATAATTAGGTCATGGTAAAGGAGTATGATCAGTTCAAAACAACCTTCACCACCAAATGGGGAACCTATGTATATAGGAAAATGCCATTTGGGTTGTCTAACCCAAGCTACCTTCCAAAGGGCAATGGATATGGAATTCAAGGGATTGATCAACAAAATAGTGCTGATATACCTAGATGATATTATTGTATTTTCTAAAAGTGCATAAGATCATCTCTTTCATTTGAGACAAGTGTTCCAAAGATGTAGAATATTTGGGGTATCCTTGAATCCCAAAAATGTATTTTTCTAGCTCATGAAGGAAAGCTCCTAGGCCACATTGTTTCCAAAGAGGGATTAGAAATTGATCCAGAGAGGGTTGAAGTAATAAAATCACTGCCATTACCAAGTCACAAGAAGGCCCTTCAAAGTTTCTTGGGAAGAATCAATTTTGTTTGAAGGTTTGTTCTAGACTTTGCAGCCCTTGTCAAGCCAATAACTATGATGTTGAAGAAAATATGGCTTTCAAATGGAAAGCTGAAGGTAAGGAATGTTTTGAGGAAATCAAAGAAGCTTTTTCACAAGCTCCAACTATCATTAACCCAAATTTCTCTAAGTATTTTATCCTTTATGCATTTGGTGGTGATGATACCGTTTCTGCAATTTTAGTACAGTAGAATATAGAAAATGCAGAGTAGCCAATTTCCTTCTTTAGCCAAAGCTTGGAGGACTATGAGATGAGTTTTCCTTCATTGAGAAGCATATTCTTGCAGTGATTAGGAGCTTGAAGAAATTTAAGCATCTAGTTTCAAACAATAAGGTTCAACTGTTGGTTTCTCATGTGGGAGTTAAGGACTTCCTCCTCAACAAAGACCTAAATGAAAAACGTGCAGGGTGGATTACTTGTGTCATGGAGTATGACATTGAGATCAAAGTCACCAAGCTAGTCTGAGGAAAGGGATTGTGTGAGTATCTAGTCTTGAGCAAATCAATGGAAGCAAACAATGGGAAGGATGTTGTTTTGGTGTTACAAGACAACCAAGAACAAAGAGGTGTTCAAGAAGAGAATGGTGGTATGCTCACTCCTTGCTAGACCCAAGACATAATGCACTTCTTACAAATAGGCCTATACCCTCCAGAGATGAACAAAACCAAGAGAAGACACTTCATATTGCAGGCTATTCCATATGCACTTGTTGATGGTGTCTTGTTCAAAAAGGATATAAATGGAGTGCTGTTGAGATGCATTGGGACAAATCAAATTAAGAGAATGTTAGAAGAGTTCCATGGTGGATCAGCTGGGGGTGATTTTTCTCAAAGAGTGACATCCCTCAAGATTATGAGGGCTAGCTATTATTGGCCCAAGGTGTTTAATGATTGTTATGCATGGATCAAGAGGTGCAAAAATTGTGCATTCTTCATAGGTAAGGAAAGATTAGCAGCCCTTCCATTGTACCCAATTTTAGTTGACCAGCCATTCATGCAATGGGGTTTGGACTTCATTGGAGTTATTAACCCAAACTCAAGCCAAGGACACAAGTGGATTCTAATAGCAACAAACTACTTCACCAAATGGACTGAGGTAGTGACACTCAAAGAGGCAAATGAATCTAGCATTCTAGACTTCTATGAGGGGATAAGTAACAGATTTGTATACCGCCACTATAATATCAGATAATGATGGCATTCATAGGATCAAAAGTAACTGAATGGGCTGTTAAGAATGGGATCTATCTGAGCACTTCATCAAATTATTACCCTCAAGGTAATGGCCAAGCCGAGTCTACCAGAAAGAACCTATTAAATATCATCAAGAGGGCTCTTGATGAAAATCAAAGGAATTGGCACACTAAACTTAAATCAGCCTTATGGGCTAATAGGATAACTCCCAAGAGATCCACAGGTAACTCTCCATTCAGACTTGTTTATGGAAGAGAGGCAATCTTGCCTATGTCACTTGAGTTGCCAACATTAGAACTCATGAAGCAATTGGAATTGTTGGAGTTTGAACCCATGGAGGTTAGATATGTAGAATTGATGGAACTCTAAGAAATCAGAGAGCATGCAGCCCAAAAAATGGAGAAGGACCAAGTCTTGATCAAGAAAACCTTTGATAGGAAAGCTAAGGCTAGAACCTTCCAAGTTGGAGTTTAGTGTTGAAATGGGATGTAGACCAAGAAAAGCCAAGAATGCATTCAAATTTTGATGCCATTTGGAGTGGTCTCTACATGGTCACAAAATGTAAGAACAACAATGCCTTCCAATTGTCTACGTTGGATGGTGAAGAACTACAGATTCTAGTTAATGGAAACCATCTAAAGTATTGCTACTAGAAGGGAAACTCCTCACCTTGTACAAATTATCTTAGATTTTCATTCCTCTAAGTGCTTGTGCACATTTTCTTATTGTAGCTTAATTTCACATTTCGCTAAGTGCCTTCACACAAGCTTTATTGTCCCAAGGAAGCATCTTTGCAGGCCATGCTCTAGATCAAATGATGTTCTACTCTCACAATCTTCGTTCTAGAAATTTTCTAATGAGTTGAGAGTACCAAGTAGCTAAGTTGATGACTCCATGCCCAGTGGATGATTCAAAGGCCACTGATCATTCACCGAATAGGCAGATGACCCCTTTGAGTCACCAAAATTGTTATCCAAAATAAGCCCCTTGCTTATTTTTCACTAAATTTATTTCATTCCTTCCTTCCTTGTGCCTCAGTCAATTTTTTTCACTTTTTAGGCACTCAAAATTATCTAGAAATGGCTTCATAAAATAGAGGATTTTCTCACCTTTCCAGAAAGGTAAGATTTTCCTTCTAACTCCTTGTATTTTGCAAGTTATGGCTTGATGAAGTTTTTGAGGGAAAATTTCCTGGGAAGGTCTCAGAACCAATAGGAATGCACCATATGTCCAGGCGGAATGGTGGGTCGGTGGAGGTAGGTTGGAAAACATTGCTAAGGAGTGGGGGCGCAAAGAAAAATTTTCCCATGGGCCTGAGAGGAAAAGAAATGGCTTGAGGCCCACGCCGAGCAAGGAGAATACGACACATGTCCAGTCGGAGGTAGAAGTTAGAGGGGCAGAGTAAATTTTGGCTTTTTGCCAAAATAGCAAAGGGCGAAAAGGAAAAAAATGGCCCGTAGGCCCACCAAGGAGAAGGAAAAGAAATGGCTTGAGGCCCGTGCCCAATGAGGAAGTGCCACGTGGCGGTGGAGGTCGAACGGTGGGGTTAAGCTGAAAAAAATTCAAAAAATGGTGCAAAGAAATATTTTTGCCCATCGCCCAAAGAGGAAAGAAAGTTTATTAAGGCCGGTGCCAAATCAAAGTGTGTCATATGGCAAAGGAGCGATAAGGCGCAGAGAAATTTTGGAATTTTTTCCACAATTAGGAGAAAGGGGTAAAATGGCCATTTGAATCCATGGCCCAATGAGGAAGCGCCACCTGGTAGTGGAGTGGTGAGGCACGGAGATTTTTAGGGAATTTTCCCAAATTCAAAAAAGGGGAAAATTTTAGGTTTAAACCACCGACCCGATTTTTGCCCTAGTTTTTCCCTAAATCTTCAGAGCGGCATATCTTTCAATCTATAGCTCATTTTTTCTTGATTTTGGTGTCATTGGAAAGCTATTGAAGTCCTCTACATGATTGAATCTTCAAAAAAATTGGAGCTTAGTGAGAGAAAAATGAGAAAAACACATTTGGCATGGGAAAAAGAGTAGAGCCAACATTCAACCACCATTTTTAATGCAAAGATGGCTTCCATTCTTCTCCACCATGGTCAAAAATATTGGGAATGAACTTTTAAGGGTAACCATCCTATTTTGATGGATCTGTGTCGAGTGGTTGAATCATTTATTTCAATATTCCCGCGTTTCTCCTTCCGAACTCAAAGTTTTCATTGTTAAAAGTCGATTTGGCTCATTTATAAAGGGTTGGACATTTTTATGTTTTGCGGGCTCCCTCCTTCACCCTAGCAAGTAAATTTGTGGAATATCGACCTTTTTAGACCGTAACATGTTTCCTACCTCCTAGATGTTGTAATGCACTATATTTAAAAATGAAAATGACAATGCAAGCTTTGTGATTGAATTTCCAATCCTTTCTTGTGTTATTTGCTCTATCCTAACCCTTCATTACAATTTTACCAATTTGTGCATGATTTGTGTTGCCTTTTTCATAATCTATGTCAATCTACAGAAATATATGTTCACCACTCCTTTGGTGTATCACCTTGTCAGTTTAGTTTTATCTTCTTTTCTTTCTATCCTTGTCTCCTTGGCAGAATTAGAGTAGAATTTTGTATTAAACCTCTGCAAATTCCATGCATACATCTGATCAAAGGAGTAGAGGAACCAACCTTCAATTTGGAGAATTTTTTCCTTTTTTGCAAGTCTCACACTTGGGGAAAAGATTTCATGTTGTGCAATCACACTAAATGACCCAATTCTCACTTGTAGATCTGAAGGTCATTTAGGGGGTGATGCTGATTTGCACTAATAGTTCTCAAGTGTACAAAACACTAATTAATCCCACCTTTTGGCCATATTTTTCTAATATTTTATTTCATCTTTATCACATATTTTCCAACACTTATCATCCCATTTGATGACTTCGCGACATTCTAGCTTGAAATCGGGGTGCCTCGAAGTGTCATCTGGGCACCCCGAGGTGCCCTTGTCCACCCTTTGGTGCCCCGATATATGCTTATCCTCTTTTTCTCCTTTTGGGTCCATTCTAGCTATTATTCATCCTTATCCTTTTCCCATTCAACATTTTTGGGATTTATTACAAAGTTAAGCTTGAGAGCCCTATAAATATAAAGTTATAAGACCATAGTAAGGGTCCTAGTCTTAGCATTACATTAATACTATCACTCCATCTAGATTTTCATCCATTGCATCACTTGTATGCAAATAGTTTCATGCATAAAGGCTATAAAATCTCCATCACACACACTTCATAGGGGAGGGATTATATTTTATTCCATGCACACATGTTACTTACATTTCCATAGTTAATAATACGCTTTACTTCACAAAGTGCAACCGACACGAGAGCACCTATGGTAGGACATGCACACATACACCGTAACTACATCTGGATCTGAAATGTAGTGCAACGCTTAGTGATAAGACCACTATTTTGGCAGTTCAAGTCGGTTTGACCCATCCATTTTTATATTTTATATTTCTAGGGATTGATACTTCTCTTTACATTAAAGGTCATCACACAACTTGTCTAATGAATCCAATGCATGACAAGCATCGTTTGAATATAACTTACATCCATACGATATTTAGGTTTTGAGCATTTACAATGTTTAGAGCACCTGATTATAGACCATGGCACCCCGGGTGCCCTAGTGCCCTCCCACGCACCTTAATCTTCTCGAGATCCTCTAGATTTGGTCTTTACAAGGTCCTTGAATGATCGTCTACACTTTCAGTTTCCGCCATCAGCTTTGTGACAATCTACTATAGTCCTTTGTTATATTCTAAGTCATCTTTTCCCCTTTACTTTATTTATTAAAACTTTTTAGTCCTCCTAATTAGATTAACATTAATATACCCCCTTTTAGGACATTTTCATTATTTTTGTTAATCAATTTATATAGTGCATACCTTATAGGGTCATCTCAATCACAAGATTTCCTCCTTTTGACCTCTGTCACGTGTTTCAAAGGATTGTGTGTGTTTTCTCATACTAGAAACAAAGCATTTCGAACTCTACCAAAAAACTTGATATAACTCACCTTAAAAATGAAGTTACACGGTACAATATCCTTCTAATAATTTTTCAAACCCTAATTCCTTCCTTCTCATTAACAACTTTTCTCCCTTCAACCTTGGTCACCCTTCTATGTTGGAAAATACAAGTTGAATGATCTTCCTGCGCTACAGCTTTTGTACAATTTTCTCAAACTTATTTCTACACATACAACAATGAAATCACACAAAACTCAATGTAGATGCATAGGAAATACGTTCTTCCCTTCATAGTCTCCATAAATATTACATGCACTAGTTTAATGATCCACACAATGCACAAAATTATTATAAACATTTGTACAAAATAATTACTAAAAGTTTCTCGAGTTACTCTTTGATTATCATTTGAATGAAATGAGTATAAATTAGTAGTAAAAAAATACAAATACTCTTCATTTGAACCAAAATGGAGTCCCATCAAACCCCAAGATCACATACTTAGCTCTTAAGACAACATTGAGATTTTTGATTATAACTAAAAAACCTAACATCTAACACCAATATGCCTCCTAGACCTATATATTTCTTACTTAATGCATAATGGCCATGAATGACATATAAAAATTACAACCCCAAGAAAGCAAAATTGACCTTCAAATTCAAACTTTCAACTTTTAGAGGGAAAATTCTCCATTTAAATTTGTGAAGGTCTTAAACAAAACAAACACAGTAAATGCCATCAATAGACCCTAAGAACCTACAAACACACTTTGACAAAAAAATTAATGACTATAATCCTTATTTACATGTTAGGTAGGATGATCCTGCATCAATTATCTTAGAGTGTGATCGTGAAATTAGAAAGGAGGATGGACAATGTTTCATTTAAAAAAATGATTTCGTATGCCACTTGTGAAACTTAGTGGGAACCCATACCATCTTATGATGAAGAAGAAAATTTTTCCATGAGGGAAAAAGGTACATTCCCAATAGTGATGATTTAAGGATGGGCAAGGTGAAATGTTCACCTTCTACAAGACGGTCGCCAAGGAAATATAAGCAAGACTCATTGTTTGGCATACTGTAGAACCTAATCTCAATATAGCAATAGGAAAAGACATGGTTAAAAGTTGACAAATGTTCTTGATCCCACTATGGAAACAAAGGTACGAGGGTAAGATGAAGGTTACCATTCCATGCTGCAAGGGTTAATGTTTTTATACTATAAGTTTGATTTTCATTTTCCACCCAACATGGAAACACACAAATACTAGTTTTTATTTTTCTTGAAGACTAAAGATTTCCTAGGTCAACACATCATTAGCAAAAGGTAAAATACACCATTTTCAATTATTATCCTCAATTTACTGGTCCAAACAACATCTAAAATTATGATGGTACTACAAGTTTTAAATAAAAATATTTTAAATTACATCCTCCTTTAATGATTTAGATATTATATAAAATTTTATCTTACATCGTTTTCCATTGCAACATAATACAATAACTTCATTTACTTAACTGAACATACAAAAGTACAACCAAGTATGAAAATAGTACACATTTCCAATATGCTACAATTTAATAATCATCACAAAAAACAATAATTAACATTTTTTATTTAGAAAAATATTGTTGATATATCCTATATAATTAAAATTGTTTTCAAGATACCACATTATTATGAAAATATAAGTAACACTTCATTTTCTCCTTGTTCTAGTATCTACAACCACCACATGGTCAGCAAAAATGTTGTACGCAACATAAGAGATAGTGTTAAAGATGCATATTTAATTTTCGTTTTAGTTTAAAACTAGAGGCTTAAGAAGAGAGAGAAATACACCATTTTTCTAATGATCAAAATTTCTTGAAAATACAACAAAAGGGAGTTCCATGTAATCCTATAATAGTGTATATAAGTTTTCCCCATAATTTATTTAACTTTAAGTGGGTCCCATGACATTGCTTCACATTTTTCTACAAGTTTGCAAAAATTCTCAAATTAGCACGAGGGCCATGAAATTGCATTCCAAAAACTAATTTCGAATGTTAACCACACCATGTGAAAAATAATGAACACTATCCTATAAATAGGTAATGTACAATGGAAAAGTGACAAGCGAGCATGGGAATCTACACGTAACTCTTCCTCGCAACCAACGTCCCGAGGTCGTGCTGAGACAGCCAGTGGGGATGGAATATATGTGGGGCACAGACAAACTAGTTAGGAAATCTTATGTCTTCGAAGCGCACTAATGGAATCTATGAATCTAAGGCAAAGAAGGCCCTCCTAACTTGAATTGGTGTGATAGATCGTTTGGCGAGGATGACTGCTCAAAGGCTCCAATCAATATCGAGCTCTGGCGTGATCCAATCTATAGGTTATGGGATACGTGGAAGATAACTTGTGGGTGCTTTGTAGATATCCCCCAACAGGGTCATGAAAAATGGATGATGGATGTATGGTGGATTCTATGGGTGATTCTCTGGTCTAGTCCAGAAATCCTTAGCTTGATTAGCTACTATGTCTAGTGATGATATTTGTGCGATGATGATTGGTGGAAGTGGAGAGGACCTAAATACTAATGTGCGTCAACTAGTATCAACGTCTAATTGACTCAGGCCCGTTAGGTTGTGGGACTGTGGATCATAACCGTAGGTTTTGGTCATTGTGGGCCTCCTATGGTCATGTGCAGAATCAATCCCTAATCCCTAATATCCAATAGTCGTATGTCTTTTCATCCTCTATGTTTAGAACTAAAAGTTGTGCAATCTTCCCAGAGTACCTTTATGTGGGCTGCAGCAACTTGAATTCTTAATCCGAGTGTCATGTCAATGAGGATGTCTCCTACGTCTGGGTTGTGGGACCAAAGGATCACAACAAAATGTGTGCTCTCTTTTGAGCCCTTCTACAGTCATGCGGATATTTATTAGGGCAATCTGTAGTTTGGCTGGTTTGACCAAAATGTATGCACTTTGTCATCTTCTATGTTTAATCCTCTTAACTGTGAACTAATTTCTTGTAGGTCTATTGTTGTTCGGAAGACCTGAATTATGAGATTTTGGTCTATGTTAGTTATTGCTGCAACAAGATTGGGTTGAGGCATGATTGGCTCGAATATGTATTCTCTGGGCTCCCTAGGTCCCGTGATTGTCATACAAAAGAAGCAATATAAATCTAACTAAAGAAAAGTAAACTAATTATGTAAAGTATATCCACGGCATATATAAATTCTCTATTTTTGTATTTTGTGATCCAGAGTATTTAATGTAATTAAGATAACATCTATTTAATACAATGTGAGTAGGAGACGGATAGCGTAAGAGAACAGAGGCTTGGCTTATGCAATTCCTAGCGGGATTTATTACAAGTCATGCAATACAAAACATCCGAGAACTGAAACTGTTCTTCTTGTGCCAAACAAAACCTCTAACTCTAATGGCTTGACTGAAAAATAAAACTATCCTATCTCAATTGATTATATGAAACAGTAATAACACTAGAACAAGAAGATCATGTGGCTTCTAAACAAAGCAAAATAAGACTAACTACGCATGCAACAAATGAAAACTATTGAATTCCTAAACAATAACTAAAAGAGTGAACTATTGAAATGAGAGGATGAGAGGCGGTTTGAGGGGCCATTTGCTTGTAATCAAACCAACTATTTATAGAATTCCCATTCACCCAAAGGTAACTCCAACTAGGACTCTTTTACTATAAACAATGAAGAAACACTATTCCAGGAACCAAAATCATAAATACAAGTAAAAACGGATGAGAAAGTTGGTAAAAGTTGAAAATTTACGCAAGTCACATTAAAATAAGTGTCTTTGGAAAACACGTGAAAAACCGCGCCCGAGTAGGGTGGCGGTTCAGACGCCGCCAGGCATACTGCCTAGGCGCGGTTTCGTCACTAAAGACCAAAATGCAAAGGAAAAGAGGGGGAAAGAGTAAAAAAGGGCATGCGGAGGCTAAGCAGGGCATGCGGGATGTTAACGTACACTTGGAGAGATTTTTCGGATCCCGAACACCTTGCGAGGAGACCTGTATCATCATTGGGGCATGTGTAACATCGTTCTGGCAGCGCAGTACCCTTACAATTTTGGGTACGTACATATTGCCCCCTTGGAGAAGAGTTTTAGCCATGAAGAGGCATAAAGCGGTGGGTCCGAGCATAGTGGTCTTAAAATGGGAAATTATAAATTATACGACACGTCAGTGTGTTGAAATGATGCCATCCAAAATTCTCGCTACCTGTAAAATGAATATAAGACTCAAGTGCGAGATAGATAAAATAAGCCGAAAAATAAATACTAAAATAATACGAAGTGAGGACTTACCATTTGTGCAGGGATAAGAACTTACCTCCGTCAGTGCTCCAAACCTACCAAAAGGGGCATCCAAGACGAGTCAAAATGCTATATATAAAAATCAAGCCCATTTTCCTATTCATTTGTGCGTGTTGATTTGATTGATTTTGAGCTCGGGACCCACGGTGATAGTTTTTGATGAGAGTATAGTTGAAACGTTCATGATGCGATAGTGATCATATCTCCGCAAGCGAGAACATTGACCCGCGAGATCTCAGGTTAGTTCTTCTCGATTTACCATTTTTATACCTAAAATGTAAAAATGATGAAATCTTTGCCATGGGGGGGTAGTTTTTGAAACTTTTAGTTTTAAATGTGTCCTTAGGGGGGACACCTAATGGGTAGGCTCTTATTTTAGTCAAAATGGTCATTTTTGTGTTTTTGAGCATTTTTAGGGCACATGACCCATTTGAAAATGTGGGACACGACCGCCGCCCTGAGCAAGGCGGCGGTTATAGGACCACAGCCCTTCAAAGTGGCAGTTACGCAACTGCCACCCTACTCAAGGTGGCGGTCCTTTACAAAACACTAAAATAACATTGTTTTGAACCCATTTTTGCATTTTTAGTATTTTCATATGTTTTAATGATTTTTCCCAATGTGATTTTGGTACTAGCTTACTCTTTTTTGTGTGTTTTGCAGAATAAGGAAGAGTACATCAAATGGAGCCGTGAGAGAGAGTGTGATTGGCTTCCAATAGTGTTGGATGCACTTTCTCGGTTTGAGTAGGATACTCTTGACGGGGTGGCATATTACGTATATCACGGAGTTCCTCATGTCGCACCTTCTAGTCACATCTTGTGTGACCTATTTTCGTATTGGGATGCTTTGATAAGAAAACTTTCGATTTCTAGGAGTTAGGGGTGAGTGGAATATCACCTGGAGGATGTCTATGGAATCTTTGGAGTCGATCATTGGAAGATAGCTTACACTTGAGATAGCAGGGGTCACGGGTTCGAGATAGCTCGGTGGGCTACATATATGGGAGACGCAGCTTTGTCTCCTTTGGTTCGAAGAAGGGTGAGGGTCCATTCCATTCCTAGCTTGCCTATCCCTTTGATTCGCCAGGTGATTATGGGGATCCTTGCCTCAAGATTGATTGGGCATAAGGGAGGGACACCTTACTCTCTGCTTTGGTTCCCTATTATTTGTGATTGAGGCACATGTCTGGATTTATGCCTGGGAGCCGATATACTTGGGACCACCTACCACAACCTATACGGGGTGGTCTGCGCAGAGGGATAGTATTTGATCCATCCAACCCTGGTTATGAGTTGGGTCTATGAGCATATCATCCCCTATGGGAGAGGTGTAGAGGTGGTGGATCTCGGAGCCGTGAGGGTAGCTAGATGGACAGAGATGTCAGTGCTCAGAGCACCTCACCAGCCAGTTGCCTCCCTGAATACTGATGATATGGAGGCCACACCTTATTAGGCCATGGCAGGTTTGTGGGGGTGAGGAGACACTCACTTTGATTTCTTTCTCTCTGCAGGCAGCTTGTGGACAGGATGGGAAAGGTAGATACACACCCTTTTGATTAAGTGCCTTAGTAGTTTGGCCTTGCCTACGTTGGTATGCTTCCCCCAGTGGTGTCAATGTTTAGATTAGTTCGGGAGGCTAGGGGAGGTTCTAGAGGCCGGGGTTGGACTGTTGTTACTCTGGCATCCCTATTGTAGCTAGGCGGGTGGTACGTGCTCGAGAGAGTTGGTGCTCCTCAAGCACCTTTACTTCAGATTGCCGCCGGTCTTGCCCATAGCGGTGATGACCCTATTGATATAGACTCGAGTGCGAGGAGTTCACAAGGGGAGATACGAGAGGAGGAGACTAAGGACATGGAGGTCAACGAGTCAGTGGAGAGGAGGATAGCGATCCGAGTGGCATGACACTCGGGAGATCTTACGGTGAGAGGGCAGCACGAGAGCGTAGAGAGGGTGACTCTAGTCTTAGAGGAGTTGCCCTCTCAGGACCTAGGTAGGGAGGATGAGTCCGTAGTAGGACACTATGTTTCCCTAGACACAGGAGGAGGACATCAGTTAGTGGCAGCATCATGACGAGGCATTGATCCTAGGATCCCTCTTGGAGGCCCGGAGATCTAAGTGAGTTGTCACTCTTCTTTTAATATTTTTTTAGCTAGGATTGCCTTAGTTGCTATCTCTCCTTTTGTTCATCTTTTTTTTATCTTTTGATTATTTCTAATTTTTCTTCTTATTTGCTTGCAGAGACTACTGATGAGTGGCGAGACTTGATTTTCCGGGTATGTACTGATACCCTGATGCTCCCCATGGAGAAGACTCGTGCCAAGTTGTCAGTGGATACGGGGGAACCTTCAGCAGCTGGTAGGCATAGTGATGTCTTTTCCCCTGTCTGGCACATGGCCAAGATGGTGACTTCCCTTCACCGAGTTATTCGGGTATAGGACCAGATCACCTAATGAGGAGTTGCTCTCATAGCGAGGCTACAGCCTACTGTCGGGGCTGTGATCCTTGGTGCACTCGGAGCGTCGGCGTGGCGAAGTCCTAGACGTGGTCATGCACCTTCAGAGGGATCTCATAGGGGTTGAGAGGCCACTTGGCTCTTTTTGTAGTGATTCTTGTTAGATTTTTATATGATCATTTTATATTTTATGGGCTCATTAAGCATTTTGACCATGCCACGCATGATGACATTGTACATAAAACTTGATTATATATATATATACATATATATACTTATTTTTTGAACCAAACTCTTGGTGTCTACAATTTTGTGACTTATTTCCACATGTATATTAGATGCTTATTAGAATTCTTGTTTTTATATACTTTTTAGAATGTATGTAATGGAGAACAAATGATACAAATTCTTTCTTCCTTTTTGTATTTCATGATGTTGATGTATGATAATGTAGACACAATGTGATTTTGAACTTTAGCTTCTATAAGAAATTTTCCGGTACTTCATATTTGTTTTGACAAAATGTGATGATAAATTGATATGATGAGCAGATAAACTTACCATACTCCTAACTCCACGCAACTAGTAAGATGCAAGGGCTCACCACCGAGAGCTAGAAAGGGCACAAGCTATGAGGAGTGTTGAAATGATAATGATGGGAGATAGACAAAGAGTTGGTGGAACCAAATTAGGACGCTACAAACCTACCCTACTCAAGTGACTCCATAGTTTAGAATGTGACTTGCTTTGTAGTTTATCTAGACTTAGATCCGTAGATGGCCACTTGGTTGACAAAATCTGGTTTTCAAGGTTTTAGACTCTCTTGGAATTTTGGACATCTGATTCATTTGTTTTTGACTCAAGATTTCAAAGGTTTATTTGAACTACTTGCTTATGACCTTCAACGTTACTTATTGTCAAGAGGACCCCCTACACCTTGCCCCATGCTACTAGTAAGAAGCATGGGCTTATCACCATGGACAAGGTACAGGCGAGTAAGGGCATTCCCATCCTTTCCCAACCCTACATCACTAGTAAGAGATGTAAGTTCATCATTGAAGGTTGGTAGGGCAAGGAAATGTGTAAAAGTAAAATTTTCTGTTTAAACTATTAATCGACTTATTTATTTGAGAAAAATGTTAGTATGTTCTTATTTCCAAAGAGATCTATATACGGGATAGATGTGACACCATAAAGCTTCTAGAATAGACCATAGGCAAGACACCTATCCTAGGAAGAAACAAAAGTGAGAACAAGCATGCAGGCCTTGGTATGGCTACCGTTAAGACTTTGTCATATCTAGCTTTAATTGATGACATGATTATGAAATAGTTGATGATGTTATGAAAATGAAGAAGTATGATTTGAATGCTTCTACCAATACCATTAGAAGTTTGTAATGAATTGCTTAAGAATAAGTCCCTTGATCACAAAATTTTACGAAACGAGTGAACAAAATGAACCTATCTAAATGAAGATGCAATACATATATAATTATACAAATAGTGCCGATGCTTCATGTGTAAAACCGTTTAAGGTGCAAGGAATTGATAGTTTCGTTGAATTCCTCACCTTCCAAAGTGTACATAAGAGATACGCCTGCATTTTTGTAGTCCTTCATGACTCGGTATGGACCAACCATTTGGGCGGAATTTCCTTCCTTCACCGGTCTTCTTATCGATCCGGCTATCTAGTCTTAAAACTAGATCTCCTTTATATATTTCTCACTCATAGACCTTTTGTTATACTACCAAAGACATCATCAGTCGGTCATAGAATCTATGCCGTTGTTCAGTGTTTAACCTGGCCTCATCTAGGATTTCTAGTTGGGAGAGGCGTGCCTCTCTATAAGCTTCCTCATCCAGAATCCCTTGTAGTGAGATGCGGAGACTGGGTATTTCAACCTCAAGTGGGAGAACTACTTCTGCTCCAAATACCAATGAGAAAGGAGTTGCTCATGTTGGTGTTCTTATTGAGGTTCGGTGGGCCCATAAGGCTAGATATAACTTTAAATGCCAATCTCATTTGTTTTCTTTTACTGTTTTGAGTAGAATGGCTTTCAATGTGTTGTTTATTGCTTCAGCCTACTGTTGGCTTGAGGGTCTGAGGAGGCCGTATGATGGTTTATTTTAAATTTACTACATAGCTCATGGACCTCATCATTCTTAAAGGACGTGCCATTATCTGAGATAATGATTTGTGGACACTTTGTACTCTACAAATGATCTAGTTCAAAATGAACTTGGCGATCACGGCACTGGTATAGTGTGAAGAGGCATAGCCTCTACCCATTTGGTAAAATATTCGGTGGCCGTGATTATGAAGTTATGGCCATTCATTAACAAGGAGAGAATTTCCTATCAAATCTAGGCCCCATGTAGAAAAGGGCCATGGAGCCACTGATTGGTTGTAGAGCTTGTGTCGACATGTGAATCTCATGGGAAAATTATTGGCATTTATGGCATCGTGTAGAAACTCTATTGCGTCGTGTTTGAGAGTGGGCCAAAAATAGCTCATTCGATGCATTTTGCGAGCGGTGGCGTGACATGACAACCGAAGTGGCCTCCACATATTCCACTATGAGATTCGTAGAGAATCTTCTTGGATTCTTCTGTGTCAACACACCTTAGAAGCATTCCATCAAAATCCTTACGATAGAGCACTTGTTCTATAATAACGTATTTAGCTACGATAATGTATAATTGCCTTCGTTGTTGTAGTGTAGTGCCCTCTCGATACATATGGTCCATGATAAAATTGCTAATATCAGTATACCAAGGACATTTAGAGATGGGAGGTCTGGTTTCGATGTAGTATATGAATTCATTGGGGAAATCCAGATCTACTAGATCGCCTCCGTCTAACGGGTTGTCGGTTAAACAATCTGTAATGATTTGTCTCTTAACGGACTTTTGGTTTACAAAAGTTAATTTGAATTCACCCATTAAGGTTATAAAGTGTCCAGCCTTTTTAGACAAAGACCCTTGCATGAGGAAAGTTTGTAAATGGTCTGTTTTTACAATGACCCTTGTTTCTTGATTTAGCATGTAATGTCTTAAGCATTTGGTTGCAAAGAATATGGAAAGGCATTCTCGTCGCCACTCACGTATAACGTGTTTCATAATCGAGAAATGTTTGGCTACTAAAATAGACCACACATTCTCGTTTATCATCGTCTTCTTGAGCCATCATGCAAGCTAGCGAGACATCGTAGCCCATGAATATAAGATCAAAGGATGATCTGTTCTAGGTGGCATTAATGTTGGAGGAGACAGTAAGAAGCATTTAACTGTTTGAAGGCCTCATGGCATTCCTTTGTCCAAATAATGCAGCAATCCTTTTTCAACAAATTGTTGATTGGATGTACAATAAAACTTAAGTCCAGAATGAATCTTTGGATTGCACCGAGCTTTCCAAGAAACGATCTAATACCAGAGTCATCTGATGGTGGGATCATCTCAAGAACAACCCGAATTTTGGCTGGGTCTACATCGATCCCTCATGATGACATAATGTAACCTAGGAGCTTCCCTCTTGTCACACCAAATACACATTTTTCTAGGTTTAGTGTGACTCCGTATTTGATCAAACGTGAAAGAATGATGCGGAGCACTTCCAGGTGAGCACAGTGCTTCTAGCCTTGGCCAACAAGTCATCTACATAGGATTCCATGATTTTATGAATAAGATCGTGAAATATGTATGTCATTGCCCATTGGTATGTAGCACCAACGTTCTTGAGACCGAATGGCATAACAACGTAGAAATAAGTTCCCCAATGAGTTATAAACATGGTTTTGCCTTGGTCTTGTTCAGATATTCTGATTTGATTGTATCCCAAGAACCCATCCATGAGAGACAAAATCTCAAATCCAGTTGTTGCGTCAATGATGACATCAATGGATGGTAACGAGAAGTCGTCCTTGGGGCACGCCTTGTTAATGTCTCAGAAATCTATGCAGATGTGTATCTTCCCATTCTTTTTTAGAACAAGGACGATATTAGATACCCACTGAGAGTAATCCACCGACTTGATGAACCCTACTTGGAGGAGCTTCATTACTTCTTCCTTCACCATGAGAGCTACCTTGGGTTTCATTGGTCTTGATTTTTGTTTAATTGGATTTGCATCTGATTTGGTGACAAGGTTATGTACCGCGATGTGCGGTGCATAATTCCAATCATTTCTTTATAATTAAATGCAAAAGCCTTTTGATGTTCTTTGAGGATTCGAGTGTGTATTTCTATTTCTTATGGAGTTAACGAAGATCCTAGTTTCAAGATCTTTGGTTCTTCCTCCATTCTGATGTTAATATCAATCATTTCTTCGATTAAAGAAGCATTACCTTCTTCAAACCCAGGCGGGTCTAGAGGTAGTTCAAGATATTCTCCATTCTCTACCACGTATATGTCAAGTTCCTTTTGTGGGGGAAGCTCTACCATGGGATTTCCAAAGTAATAAGACGAATGTGGGATTAAGGACAAATCTACCATGTGATGGGTGAGATGTAACTCTGCATAGGCATTTAGGTAATCAAGAGTGGTTGTATCACTATCAATGTGATCTAAGATAGTAGATGTATTCTCAGCTATGTGTGTTAGAAGAGGGTTTGTTGATGTTTTCTTTACTAACGGTTCAATACAAAGTGATACCATGAAACGGGTGTCCTCCAACTCACTGTTTGGAGTGAAACGTGAAGCTGAGGTTGCTATCGAATCTGTGATAAGGTTTTGTTCTCGTGAGATTAATTCAATTGATATGAAGTTAAATCCTTTGCTTAAATTTAATACTATTATTTTGTAGAGTTGTAAATGTTCAACTCTAGTCTCATACACTTCAGAGACTTGGTTTGCTACTAATTGAGAGTCTCCTAACACTCTGATGTCATTAACACCGAGCATTTTAGCTATGATGAGACCAAGGAGGAGGGATTCATACTCAGCACTATTGTTTGTACATTCGAAATTTAATTTAAAGGTGAACGGTAGGATCTTTCCCTTGGGAGAAGTAAAGATCACACCTGCCCAACCCCATAACGACATCTAGCTCCATCAAAGTGGAGAGTCCAATGTTTATTTTGGAAGATGGATGTTGGGACATTCGTTACGTCTATTTCTTCTACTTTGGTTACTTCTACCATGCAAAGTTCCTCTGCTGGAAGAGAACCAACTCCTAGGGTACATCCCATACCTATGTGGAATCAAATGGTAGGAAAATTGGTAGATCTTGTTTTAGCAACTCAACAATTTTTGCAGTAGTTCCTAATGACACTATTTCTACAACGTTAGCTTCATCCTTGAGGGCTGGGATGCTCTTCACTAGGTTCATAATCTCTAGTTCTTTTGTAGGTATTAATTTTTCTTCTGGTTTTGAGTTGGTTGGTTTGTTAAGTTGGTTTGTTGGGAGTTCAAACTTAGAGTGAATTCTGGCCTTTTCTTGTGTCCGCTAGGTGTATGTCAAATGGTTTTGGATCACCTTTTGCTACGAATATCTTTCCTAAGTGTAAGAATCTTATTTCTGAAATAACGTAGAAGGGATTGCCTTCATACGGTGTATCCATGGTCGGCCGAGGATCATATTATAGTTGGTTTCCCGATCTATAATATAAAAATTAGTGAGGATTGTTTTGGGTCCTAAGGTGGTGGTAGTATTATAGTTCCCATTGAAGTGGCTTTAAGGCTATCATAGCCTCTTAGTGTATTACAATCGTGGAACAATTTGTCTCTCACCATACCCTAGCTTTTGAAGGAAAGAGAAGGGGACTATATTAAGCGCTGCCCCATCGTCAACCATTGTGCATTTACGTAATTTTTATAAACCCAAACTTGTAAATGTAAGGTTGGATCACCTCTACGTGCAATCTCAGTATCTGTTGGCATTTTTCTTATGTCAAATATAAACTCGGTATCCCTATCCGGCTGCCCCGGAGGGTGAATATCAAAGTCTATATGGTTTACCTATGTTTTGGGAGGAGGAGTGATGTTAATTAAATGACCTAAACCTAATGATTCTAAAAGAGCAGCCCTATGGGTAGGAGAGTTCTTTAGCAAGTCCAAAAGGAGATGTAAGAAAAGGTCTTTGTTAATTCATTAATTAAATCATGGGAACTTATGGGTTTTACTAATGTTTGTTGAATGTTATTTGGCTCTAGTGGGTAACTTGGATTTGGCTGAGAGGAATACTCTCGTGTCCTTGTTATGGCTTCCACATGTAGCTCAGTGTCTAATTCCACTAAACCGACTATCTTGGTTCGTGGCTGACTTCCTAATTGTGGTGCGACAGGTGGATTTAATGAAGTCGACGCTTCATGATCATTGTTTCCTATCATTACACCCTTGTTCATCCCATTTGGATTTAATTTGTTGTTATTGTGATTTGGGAGTGGATCATTGAAGATCTTGAGGGGTGCGTTTTGAGGGGAGACCACCCCTGTGAAAGTATTTGGCATAGGTGATGCAGGATCTGCTAAGAACATATCTATGAAAAGTTGTCTTTGTTCCTCTGGAAAACGTTGCATGAATTTATTGTAGTCACGGAAAGTCCTAGTGTCATGGCCTCAAATTTTGTGGAAACCACAATACGAGTTGGGATTGTAATTCCTAGGTTGTTGGTTTGGCATGTGTTGTGGTCCAAAACTCTGATTAAATCATTGACTATTAAGATTAAAGTTTTGCGTTTGTTGCCTTTGGTTTTGATATCCAGTTGAGTTTTGACTTGGACCCTGTGTCTGGATCTGCCATTATTGTTGTTGTTGTGGACGATTAAAATCCACCGCGTTGATTGTTGGGGTAAAATTGTTGTTTCGTTGATTGTTAATTGGTGGTGGAGCATTTACAACATTTTCCTTTTTGCTTGGTCAGTTACTCCATCTGTTGTGACCCCATGATTTTTGTTAAGGATTTTAGGTCCTTGATTGGCATTTGTGGTAGTAGGATAAGTCGTAGTATTTTGGTTGGGGATGATTAACCTCCCATTTGTTCCATATGCCTTGCGACCACTATCTATTACAGCTTGATCTATTCGAGAGGGCACTCTCAAGCACTTCATCATAAGTTCTTAGTGGGAACTTCTAGACTTCTTCCTTTATCTCTCTGCTGAGAGAATGAAGGAATAAATTGCATAGTTCCATCTGATCCATGTTTGGAGTGCTTGCTAAAGAATAGAGGATTATACGCCATCTTTGGATGAAATGAGCAAAAGATTCATTGTGTTCTTGTTTAATATGTAAGAATTCTTTGATTCTGTTCAACAATTTGTTCATGTTGAACACCTTGATGAACTTTGAAATGAGTTGTTTAAATGAATGTATTGAGGCTTCTGGTATTCTATAATACCAATCGAGGGCGATGCCCTCTAAAGTTTTGGGGAATATTTTAGCAACAACTCCATCCCAAGGGAGCAATTCCCGAATGGCTGTGGAATAGGCTTTAATATGTGCGTTCGGATCTCCCTCCCCTTTGTACTTGGAAAAATTGGGAAGAGGTCTTGGAAGCATGATGCTTCGTATAGTGAAGTCTAAGGGATCTTTCAAATATTCTGAATAAGTTCCTATCACATAGGTTTCGACCATTGATGGTGTTTGCTGAGGGGGGGAGGTGGGATGGTTTGTTGATATGGTGTAGCATATGTATTTGTAGGGACATAAGGAAATCCTTATGGTTGAGTGAATATGCCAAGAGAAGAGAACATATCTCCTTGTGGTGATTTGGAATACATGTTTAAGTATGGAGGAGCATTGCTTAGAAATGGATTGTTTTGTACTAATCTAGGAGGTATCATATTTTCCACTTTGGAGTAGTGTTAGAGAATGTGGTTCTAGTCGGCATTTGTTGTGAATACTCGAGGAGGCATGCCCAACATGCCTATTCTGTGAGGAGATCTACTTGGCTAGGATGATGTGGAGGATTGGAATTTCCTACCGAATGAATTGCAAATTTTGACTTGCCTGAGCAAGCTCCAACCCTCTAACTTTCTCAACTAAAATTTGAGATGACCTCGTTTGGTGAAGATACGGTATTTTTCCTTACTGGTGTTTGTTGTATTCCTTGAGGTTGTATAGGGATATGGTACCCAACTATGAATTGATCGGTGCCCTGCCAAATATCACCGAGGGCATTTCCTATAGGTGGAGGAATGGAGGTGTTTTCTTGAAAAGAGACCTCGGGTTGTGTTTGCAAACCTCCTATAGGTGGGTACATACTTTGAGAGTGTTGTTCACTCCTAGCATAACACACTAAATGTTCATCATCTAAAAATAGATATGGATCTGATTGTCTACTGATTTGTGGTCTAAGCAACACCTAAGGAGATGAACCAGATTCTCCAGTGAGCATCATGTTATTCAAGCCTGAAGGCTCTGGTTGTTGTGTTTGAGTGAGCTGATCCAACTCCTCTATTTGGAAAGAAGAACTATATCTAGTCCTTTGAGGTGGAGTTTGTGTTGAAAACCGGTTGATTGAATAGTTGTCACCCCATGCTGAGAGCGAGGGTGATGGCTATCTATTCAATTGATCGTAGTATGCTTCAAGACCTAGGAGAGGTTTGCCATATGCATCGAATCCCGACATATTTGGGGGTATATGAATACCCACAGAATAATGGGAAGAAGCGAAGATGGATGAAAGAAAAGAAACACTCAAAGGGGAAAGGTGAAAATGAAGCAACTATTATTTTCATCTCAGGTTCACCAATTTTGTTGGTAAAGCTGATGTGAAAGGCTAATGAGGTAGATAGGGTGAAATGGTTGTGTGTTTCACGTCAAGTTCACCAATTTTGTATGATGGAAAAGTGACAAGTGAGCATGGGAATCTACAAGTAACTCTTCCTTGCACCCGACCTCCCGAGGTCGTGCTGAGATAGCCAGTGGGGATGGAATATACGTGGGGCATAGATAAACTAGTTAGGAAATCTTATGTCTTCGACGTGCACTAATGGAATCTGCGAATCTAAGGCAAAGAAGGCCCTCCTAACCTAAACTGGTGTGATAGATCGTTCGGCGAGGATGACTGCTCAAAGGCTCCAATCAATATCGAGCTCTGGCGTGATCCGATCTATAGGTTATGGGATACATGGAAGATAACTTGTGGGTGCTTCATAGATATCCCCGATAGGGTCATGAAAAATGGATGATGGATGTATGGTGGATTCTATGGGTGATTCTCTGGTCTAGTCCATAAATCCTTAGCTTGATTAGCTACTATGTCTAGTGAGGATAGTTGTGCGATGATGATTGGTGGAAGTGGAGAGGACCTAAATACTAATGTGTGTAAACCAACATCAACGTCTGATTGACCTGTGGGCCCATTGGGTTGTGGGACCTATGGATCACAACCGTAGGTTCGTGGTCATTGTGGACCTCCTATGGTCATGTGCAAAATCAATCCCTAATCCCTAATATCCAATAGTCATATGCCTTTTCGGCCTCTATGTTTAGAACTAAAAGTTGTGCAATCTTCTCAGAGTACCTTACAGGTGTTCTAGAAACTTGAATTCTTAAGCCAATGTCTATGTCAATGAGGATGTCTCCTGCATCTGGCTGTGGGACCAAAGGATCACAACCGAATGTTTGCTCTCTTTCAAGCCCTTCTACAGTCATGCGGATATTTATTAGGGCAATCTATAGTTTGGCTGGTTTGACCAAAACGTATGCGCTTTGTCATCTTCTATGTTTAATCCTCTTAACTGTGAACTGATTTCTTGTACGTATGTTGTTATTCGAAAGACACGAATTCGAGATTTTTTTCTATGTCGATTATTGCTACTGCAATAAGATTGGGTTGAGGCACGATTGGCTCGAATACGTATTCTGGGCTCCTTAGGTCTCGTGATTGTCATACAAAAGAAGCAATATAAATCTAACTAAAACAAAGTAAACTAATTATGTAAAGTATATCCATAGCATATATAAATTCTATTTTTTTATTTTTAACGAGTATTTAAAGAATTAAGATAACAACTATTTAATATTTGGAAAACAATAACTAAGCTAATAACAAAATTTAAAACAAACAAAGTAATCGAGTATAGCTACCGTATGTGTAGTTGTGAATCTATTTTGAATAGCCAAATAATTGATCTAATCTATTTGAAAGTCCCCGATCTACCTCAGAAGTGAGGAATGAATCATAGTTTCTCATAAACTATCAATCCCCACAGCTTCCCCGGCAATATCAAAAGTGAGATTAATTGAAATGAAATGATTCACTACTCTATTTGATATGTTTTAACTAGAAATTTGATAGCTTGAACCTGGATTTTGTAGAACAGTGGCGAATCCGATTGTGTGTGGCTTTGTCCCCTCAGTGTGGTCTCCTCGTTCCTTCGTGCTCACGTGAATCCAGAAAAGCATGTAATGCTAGCATCAACAGAAGTAGGTATTGGAACAATGGCAGCTTTGGATGTAGACTGAATACAATGCGAGTAGGAGAGGGATAGTGCAAGAGAACAGAGCTTGGCTTATGCAATTCCTAGCGGGATTTATTACGAGTCATGCAACACAAAACATCCAGAACCTAAAACTATCCTTCTTGACAAACAAAACCTGCAACTCTAATGGCTTCAGACTAAAAATGAAACTATCCTATCTCAATTGATTGTATGAAACAATAATAACACTAGAACAAGAAGATCATGTGGCTTCTAAACAACAAAATAAGACTAACTATGCATGCAACAAATGAAAACTATTGAATTCCTAAACAATAACTGAAAGACTAAACTATTGAAATGAGAGGATGAGAGGCAGTTTTGAGGGGCCATTTACTTGTAATCAAACCAACTATTTATAGAATTCCCATTCACCCAAAGGTAACTCCAACTAGGACTCTTTTACTATAAACAATGAAGAAACACTATTCCAAGGAACCAAAATCATAAATACAAGCAAAAACAGATGAGAAAGTTGGTAAAAGTTGAAAATTTATACGAGTCGCGTTAAAATAAGTGTGTTGGAAAATGCGTGAAGGACCGCCGCCACAGCGGGGCAGCGGTTATAGGACCGCCACTGCACAGGCGGTGGTTTCATCTTGAAGACCAAAATGCAAAGGAAAAGAGGGGGAAAGAGTAAAACGAGAGAATGCGAGAGGCTAAGCAGGGCATGCAGGATGTTAACGTACACTTGGAGAGCTTTTTCGATACTGAGAACACCTTGCGAGGAGACTGTATGATCATTGGGGCATGTGTAACATCGTTACGGTAGTGCGGTACCCTTACAATTTTGAGTACGTACGGTAACCCATTAGAGTTGACAAAAATACAATTTGGAAAAAAGGGTTCGAAGGGTGAATACGTCTCCGGAGACACCAATCGTAAATGTGTCAAATGAACCTTTTCACCCAATGACCAAAGGCCTACAAAACCTACTTGAAAAAGTAGTTGTCATAGATATATTTTTACAACTAACGGTTAATAGTGATTATAATGGATAAAAAATAGAGGTATGCGAGAGGCAGAATTCATTTCTCACACGAGCCTAAACGGAAAGCCAAAACCAAACCAAACTTTTAACTTTTAGAAGCGACCCAATGTTACAAAGAGGGTCAACATGACTCCTAAGCGTCTTCACGTTAAATGATCAATAGATCATAAAAGGGCATTGTATAAGTCGTTGTAAAATCTCACATCAACAAGGAACAAGGTCAAACCTTTACTTTAAAGTTTGGGGTTATGAGGGTAGTTCACATATCATTAAATATTGTGTTTTATTAACTTTTACAATGCAATCAAATGATGTGTTTTTAAAGAAATCTCAAACTCAACTCGCCAATTTAATAGGTTATGGTTATCTAATCTTGTTATTAAGTTTCCAAACATCTCAAGTTATAGTTTGGGAGTATGGTTAACAATCAAATAGTCAATCTAGTTACACAAAACACAAAGTAAATTGTATTATTTTTTTCTTCAAATTTCATTTTTAACTAACAAAAATACAATATCTGTTTGGTTTTAAATTATACATCAATACGAAGGGAAAATAAAAATACAAAAATCATGCAAGAAAAAGATGTGTAAATCCTACCTAACTAGTGTTGTTGCGAGACTCACAGCACCCTTGGATGCAGATCAGGCTTCTAAGTTGATCACTCTAGCATCCGGTGTGATTGCACAACATGGAAACCTCTCTCCAAGCGTGGGACTTGCAAAAATGAGAGAGGAATCTCCGAGAGAAGGCTGGTTCCTACTCCTAAACTATCTACCACAAGCTATTCTAGTGCGAGGCAAGCTAAACTAAACCTAATCTAACCATGCCAAGGAGACAGAGAGAGAGAGAAAGGGAAAAACAACAAAAGCCTACACTAAAACGGTGATACACCGAGAGAAGGAGAATGTTGAACATCTATCAAAAGCGCCCATCGGACAAGGAGAGGTGAGCAATGGGAAGGATGGACAGATGCATCACGGAGCCCAAAGATAGATTTCACACAAAAATGCCCCAAAACTCCGTGAACACATCTCCGGACCTATAATGAACATCGAACATGCACAAATACCTGCAATGAAGAGAGGAAAGAAGAAAACAAGAAAAGGAATGAGTAAGGATGGACAGATGCATCAAAAACATGTTTTGTTGCTCCGAGGAAGTTTAGCCTGCAGAACATCATTTCAATAGTAAAGGCAAAACACCATTACAGAGCAAGGGAGGAGGTTCGAACTCCATTTTCAACCCCTGGAGAAGATAAAAGAAGGGAGGGCGAGTAGAAAAGATGAACAACTTGTCATTTTGAAAGAAGCCCCTCGGTACAATATATAGGAAGAAAGAGAGAGGGAAGAGAGAGGAGATTTGAATCTGCCCCAACCACTCCTAGGTCGCATTTAACTCATTTCATTATGGCGGCGGTGAGAAAACTGGCAAAATGGCGAATTTGTCTAGCAAAAACGGCGAGATGTCTTTTGTATTAAAGCTAGTTGAAACATCACTCATCTATTATCACGCGTTAGAGCCATTTCTTAACTTTCTCTCTCCACACCAAACCAAAATGCAAGATTGACCCTGGAAACGTGTAAAGCATTTCACCAGCTTTCCAATGATATAAATAACGTGCAAATCCGAGCTCTGGATCGAAATTTATGGAGGTCTGAAGATTTAGGGCACAAAACAGGTGAAAATGGATTTTTAAATTTCTTCCTGTGCTCTGCCACCTGGATAACACGTGTCATGATCTGATTGGATGTGTATTCTCTCTCCTTCCCTGTCCCGTGGGTTTTCTTTGACTTTTGGATGACTTGGAACATTTTTACTTTCCTCCGTGCCCCGCCACTTGGGACATGCGGCATGCATTGATTGGTTGACGGGGGCACTGTGGTAGACCTTTTCCTTTTAGCTTTTTGGAAAACTTCTGGCCAAATTCTAACTCCTCCCCGAGCTCGAATTCTGTTCCATAGGACACGTATCCTCTTTTGATTGGCTCGGGCTGACCCTTCAAAACTCGCCCTTTGACTTTTGGACTTTTCTCCTTGTGACACGTGTCATGATCTGGTTGGTTCTCGGCTTTTCGACTATCTGTGCCTTCCGCGTCCCTCATGTCCCACTTGTCCCAGTGCTACTTGGGACAAAAACTTCTGATTCACCTGATTCGGCCAGTTCACGTACATTTGTTCCAACTGTCTCGGACTGTCTGGGACAAATTCTTCCGGTTCGCCCGATTCGGCCGGTTCACGTTCGCACGGCCCAAATGTCCCAAACTGTTTTGCTCAGCAGTTAGTTGATTTTCTTCTTCTTCAGCCGAACCAGCTTTCCATGTCCCATGCATGCCAACGGCTTGGATGTTCCTTGTGCTCTGCAGACCGCCTAGCGATCTTTCGGCCGATTCGCGCCTTGACGTCCCTCATGTCCCATTGTGCGAAGACTAGGACTTAGCCATTTTAATGATTTTTTTGGCCCAAGCTTGTTCCTTTTATAGCCTTTCACCTTTTCTCGAACTTGTTATTTTCAACAGGACTTGAATTTTACGATGCATGTTATCAAAATTACTGGGGGTGAATTTTGGATAACAATTTGGCGACTTCAATAGGGTCATTTTCCTACTAGATGAAGTTACCAATTGCCTGAAGCATCCATTGGGCATCGAGTCATGAGTTATAACCTACAACTGATTTGAACTTTGAAAACCTCCCCCGAGCCACTTGAAACCCACCGGACATGGAGTTGTTCTCACCAAAATGCCTTTCAAACGAAGCTGCAAAGCGAGAACAAAGCAACACCAAAACTATGTATAGAACTGAAAATCATACATGCTCCAAATGGAACATGCAGAGTGTGCACAAGCACTTCTTCTACTAAAAGCAAACCTACCTACTCTACTCTAACTAGGAGCAAAGGGCAAGCTAAACAAACCTTGCAATTGGTTTTGAGAAATAGCTTCCCTTTCTCAAAAGTGGCAGCCATGCAATTGATTTGGAGCTGATCATGGCTGTTGGGATGAGTGGAAAATCAACAAGAAGCTAGTCTCCCACCCAAATCATCAAGGTATCAGTTGAAGGCGAACCCAACACCTCTTTTAGTTGCTCTGCATTTGGATTGAAGGGGTATGACAGCTGATCCTTGGTACTTTGTAGCTCACCCTCATGCTCAGAAGCAAGCATGACTGGTTGTGACTTCTCCTTTGGCTCCGATGAAGCCAAATACCTGATTGGGCAAGGTCTGATCCGTTTGATATGCCCATAGCTCTGATTTTCAACTCCAAAGTGGAGTCTTCTTGTAGACCCTCTTGAATGGATGGTGTGGAAGCAATGCTAAAGTTCCTCTGTCCTTTCTCTTTCTCCAATGAAGAACATGAAAGACTAAAATCTTCCAATCTTGATTCCAAAGAGCTGCTATAGGATGCAGGCTGCTGCAAATGAATGTTCTCCTTCATGACAGCAGACTCTTGTGTTTGGAATGTGGATGATGAAAGAGAGAATGGTGGAAACTCAACTGGCTCTTCTCCATCAAAACAGTCCTCCAAATCTGATAGATAAACTGCCTCATGGCTGTCCTGCTGCAAATGTTCAACTTCCTCCATGGTGTCCTCTTGATCTGTAACTTGACCACCATGGTTTCCTTCACCCTCCAAAGCATGAAGTTTGTCAAGTCAAACTCTTCAATCTGCTGCTCTAGAGGACAAGTTGGGACTGCAAGAACTTCTTCTGTTGTTGCAACAAGATCAGTCCTGACCACCATTTGTTCTCCGACTTCAACCTCTCCTGTGAGGCTTAACCATCAAGGGATCTTTGTTATCCCAAATTTGGCAGCCCAACTCCTCAAGTTATCTGTCATTTCTTTTCTTCTTGGATCTTCCTCTTGCTCTCCTTGATGGCTGATTTTTGCAATCTCTTCTTCCCTACATGGAATTGGGAATGCAAGAGGAGGGGGTGTTTCTTTTAGCTCTTGTGGAGAGGATGACTGTTTGGAAGGAAAAAGGAAAGAAGAATTGAGGTGTGGTGGAAGGCGAGAGGTGAAGACATGGAATCAACATTTGGGATAGCGAGATGGAGAGTTCAAAATTTGTAATTCAGATGAGATGATGTTGCTTGAGTAATGGGAAGAGAGAAACCGGATGATGGTGCGAGAACTTACCCATTGACAAATTTGTTCAACAACAGTGTATAGGCCTCTATCTCTGCTTTGTCCATTGTGCAAGTTGGGGAAACATCTTTATCATGAAGTCCAGCTTCTCCTAAGGGCTGAAGTGTCTTGGAAAAGGGCCTCCCCATGGACAAGGAGTCCTACAACCAATTCTGAAAGCTCTCATTTGAGCTGTTGCTCTGGACTGCACCATCTTTACCTCCATCTTTTGGATTTTCTCCAACAGACCAGCATCTTGCATCTGATAGTCTTCATAACCAACATACCCTTGCTCTTGATGTGCTTCATATCCAAAATGACTTTGGCACTGCTGCTCATATAGGTATGCATACTGATCTTGAATCTGCTCAAAATCGTTGACTTGGAGGATTTGTAAAACATGTTGGAGGTGGAATATATTGTTGTTGTTGATGTGAATTCCATGATGGAAATGAAGTCATGATTGCACAACTTCATGGAATGGAAAAGAATGAAAGGGATGGAAAGAAAGATGGATGGGAATGGATGGAAAATAGGTCTGCAACTCAGAGAATGAGTTATTGATCAGATGGAGTCGCCAGATGTGTTTGTAAGTGCCTCCAAAGGCTGAAATCTTCACAGGAACACACCAACCTGCAAAAGATGAAGTGAAAGACCTCTAAGGTCCCACACAGGGCGTGCCAAAACTATTGTTGCAGACTCACAGCACCCCTGGATGTAGATCAGGCTTCTAAGTTGATCACTCTAGCATCCAGTGTGATTGCACAACATGGAAACCTCTCTCCAAGCGTGGGACTTGTAAAAATGAGAGAGGAATCTCTAGAGAAGGCTGGTTCTTGCTCCTAAACTACCTGCCACAAGCTATTCTAGTGTAGGCAAGCTAAACTAAACCTAATCTAACCATGCTAAGAGAGACGAGAGAAAGAGAGAGAAAAGGGGAAAACAACAAAAGCCTACACTAAAATGGTGATACACTAGAGAAGGAGAATGTTGAACATCTATCAAAACTGCCATGGGACAAGGAGAGGTGAGCAATGGGAAGGATGGACAGATGCATCGCAGGCCTAAAGATAGATTTCACCGAGAAAATGCCCCAAAACTCCGTGAACACAGCTCCGGCACTGTAATGAACATCAGAACATGCACAAATACCTGCAATGAAGAGAGGCAAGAAGAAAACAAGCAAAGGAACGAGTAAGGATGGACAAATGCATCACAAAACATGTTTTTGTTGCTCCAGAAGTTTGCAGAACATCATTTCAATAGTAAAAGGCAAAATGCCATTACAGAGCAAGGGAGGAGGTTCGAACTCCATTTTCAACCCTGGAGAAGAAAAAGAAGGGGAGGCGAGAGCGAGAAAAGATGAACAACTTGTAATTTTGAAAGAAGCCCCTCTATACAATATATAGGAAGAAAGAGAGAGGGAAGAGAGAGGAGATTTGAATCTGCCCCAACCACTCCCAGGTCACATTTAACTCATTTCATTATGGCGGTAGGTGAGAACCCTGGCAAAATGGTGGGTATCTAGCGAAAGACGAACTATCTGTTGTATTAAAGTTGGTCTTCAAAGCGTCACTTGCATGTCTATTATCACGCGTCAGAGCCGTTTCTTAACTTTCTCTCTCCACACCAAACCAAAATGCAAGATTGACCTAGAAACGTGTAGAGAATTTCACCATCTTTCCAATGATATAAAGAATGTGCAAATCCGAGCTCTGGATCGAAAGTTATGGAGGTCTGAAGATTTAGGGCACAAAATAGGTGAAAACGGATTTTTAAATTTCTTCCCGCTCTGCACACACTGGACGACACGTGTCGTGATCTGATTGGATGTGTATTCTCTCTCCTTCCCTATCCCATGGGTTTTCTTTGACTTTTGGATGACTTGGAACATTTTTTACTTTTCCTCCGCGCCCCTGCCACTTGGGACACGCGGCATGCATTGATTGGTCGGCGAAGTGCAGGCGAGACCTTTTCCTTTTAGCTTTTGGGTGAACTTGGCCATGTTTTGGGATTGATACATCCCAAATTAAAGTAAAAAGAAAAACTCAATATTGGATGGATTACATGTTGCTTGGGAATTTACTTGTCAGTTTTGGGCTCAGAATACCTTATTTTAACAATAATCTTCAATGGCAGTATGTTATGTCGACATGGGATTTGAAAGTTTAGTATATAGTCGTGAACTCAAGCACACTAAGCTACAAATTTGAGGTTAGAGCCAGCAAAAACCAGTATGATGGTCGAGTTTATTATGGTATGATCAACAAATTAGCTAATGAACAGGCCAAACTGGGAACTCAGTATTCGCTTCCTCAAATTGCTTTTTTCAAGGCTTTGGTAAGAGAACTCAGTATATAGCTTTTTTTAGAAAATTGTGTTGGGTACTATGGGGGACGATTATTTAATTTTAAGAGCCATGTAAAATCTGTTAAATATGTTCCCGCGCCTTAGATTTGAGGCAATCTACTTGGTTATGTTCATTGATTGAGTTCTTTGGATGCTGAGAAGATGGAAGCAATTCTTCAAGACCAATTTGGCAAGGGGCAGATTTCTAATATTGACGCGTTGAATATTCACCTTGAAACCTAGGTAACCTTAAATTATGATTTCTACGTCAGTAGATCTCGTGTTTGTGCAACCTTGCAATATAAAATCCAACATGACCCCTATTACAAAGATGTCTTAATCGACGATGATGCGCTTTCCTCACTACCATCTGAATCGTCAAATGTTTCCTCCTCTCTCAACACAGCCACAATGGAACTGCCCCAAATGCAAACTTGCAAGTATGTCTTAGTCACACCTCTCTCACTATGCATTTTAACATTACTACTAACCGTTGTACTCGAGTATAATCAATTAAAGCCTTATATGTGTTAAAAGTGAGATATTGAAATTGATTTCTCAGGAATATGTTAGATGGCCACAGTGATTAGCTATGTATCATGTTTGTGTTTGTATTTATGATTTGGAGTTCTTTCTAAAAGGTGGTATAGCTTCTATCTATTTGACCAGGTTAGAAATGGAGCTCCTCGTAGGTCTCTTCGGGTGCAACCATCTATAAATGAGGAAGATCTAGAGCTTCGACTTGCAGTTGGAGGTGCGTTCATGGACCTTGATATGTTATAGATAAGTTTACAAAGAAATTTGAAAGTCCTTATTGAATTACAAAATGTGATATAGAATTTGTCACTAGAGTAAAGATGTTGTAATTGGAGAATAGAAAGACTTTCATAAGGAATATTGAGGTATAAACTTCACAAATTTTTACGGATTGGAATTTTTAATAAAATATAACATTAGAAGATAGAAGCACTCTTGAGGCATAAAATGTTCTACCCTGTTTTACAACTTTGAAAGAAAGGTTTCAGACAAAGAGAAAACAACCGAGAAATCTGAATTGGACCTATATGAGATTATCCCAAACTGAAAGTTATGTAATATTGAGTATTCTGAACCTGGAAATGGATATTATATTATTATGTTTAATTCTAGGTGAACGACACACTCTCAGAGGGATTCAAATAATGTGTATGGGTGAAATATATGCAATTTTGGTGAAAAATGTTCATATGCTTGTAAAGTATTGTGTGTAACTTGAAAGTGTTGCATAGCAGAAGTTGGTATTTTCTAGGAGTTATTATTGATTATATGACAGAGTCTTAGTCTTGGCTAACTCGGCCTAGGCTAGGACTGGAATTCTTCAGGGCTCGAATGGTTTCTTCTCACACTTGTAACCTACCTAAATCTCTCCCAACTTGTACATTAATGTTGTCAAGCTTCTCGCAATTCGAAAATCAAATTGAAAACAAAAGAAAACGTGTTGCTCTGCCTACACGACCTGGCCACAGACAGTTACAAAGTTTACCCTCTACAGGCAATGAAAAATCCCTTGGTTCCTTAAGAATTCTAATTTGGTTTACACATAAGTGATTACAGTGAAAAATTCTCCATGCAGTTCAGCTAGTGAAGAAAAGTAGAGATGTTGGATATGTTCATGATAGTTTGGTTTTTTGGAATGTGCGATGCAGTCCTTCACAAATGCTACATGATCCTTTATCTTTGTTGTTAGCTCATTTTTCTTTGTTGATTACCATATCCCCCTTCTTGTTTGAGGTTGAGACAGGTATCACCTAGACTCTTCAAATATCCATTTTTCTTAAGATGCTCTTCAGTATTGATTTTCTAGACTTTTGAAGCATGTTGAGTCTTTCCACTTATTTTTCAATGGTGTTATCCATGTTATGTCTGATTGATAGCTTCTTCAGTGGAAGATCTTCTAGTTTTGGTTTTGAATCTTGTGATTTTGGAATTGCAGACAACCAAATTTTACTCATTAAAACCATGTTTTACTCTTCGTGATCTTTTCTACAAGCCTTTGGTCTAGAATTAGATGTGTATAAGACACCATCTATCTTTGCATCTTTAATAAGATTGGTACACCCTTTTCTCATACTTCGAACAATAGGTTGCGGATTTTCACCAATTTTCCCATTATTACATTCACTATTTTCTTCATATGTTTGAATTAGCATAAGACTTTCTTTTGAAAGTTTTATGTATGATTCTATGGACGGTTCACTTCAAGCACCTATATCATCAAACCAAACATCCCTACTATTGAAATATTTCTTGGTTTTTGGATCAATATTTAACCTGTCCCATTGAATAATCATTATATCATGTAAAGATGTAGGTAGTTGACTTCATGTCCAACTTTATCCTTATATGGGCTTTACTTCCGAAAATTTGAAGATGAGATATAGAAGATTTCTTCCCTAAAAATGGTTCCTATGGATTCATGTTGTCGATTGATTTCGTGACTACAGTTTCATCGTGGATCTTGATGTTTGTCTGCACTCTTTCCATCTGGTTGAAGTAGATACCTTCTACTCATTAATAGATATATTTTTCATTATTTGCTTGGAGTTAATGTCTACTTCCTGCATGTGCAACGACATTGTGCTCCTCTTTTGTCTGTAACAAATTCCTCAGACTCTTGCACCTGTTGGTCATGCTCATGTCTTGATCGAGTGATTGTTGGTATGAGTGTGAGTATGGTTTCTCGGATCTGTCTTCACCCAGTGGAAATGGGTCTTCTCTTCCATGCCATCAGATTCATTTCTCTTTTTTCCCTACCTTTCTCATATCATACAAAATAGGAAGGACTACTAACAAATATCATGAGTGTACGGCTAACAATATTACTAATTACAAATAATAAAATATGAAATTAAATAAAATCAACATAAAACAAATAATAAATTGAAAATAAATTAGAATCATAAATAATAAATACAAAGTAAAAAATATTAAAAACTAAACTAAAACACTATTATACCACCGATAGGATAGACGAGAAATAATATAAAGCCATTTTCAAATAAAATTTGATCCAAGGACATCCACAAAAATCCGTATTGTAGAAGCGATGACATTATAGATAAAGGGGTCGTCCGTTCTTCATCAAGCTCATCCTTCAAAATTAGGCATGCAACAAATTACCTCCTAAATCCCACAAGCATCCAGATACAATCCTCATGGTCGCAGCCATGGCAGCCTACAGTTATTCAATCCCCAGATAAAACATTATCATCGCTTTAATTTTGTGATACGATAATTCTACTTAAGGTCGGAGTTTCCAGCTAGCATAAGATGGGTCGCCACTTTCAATAATACCCTCCAAATAAAAAGCATACAATGCCTGGAAATGCTCAAATCGAACCATGATGATGTGCCTTGAACACAAAACAATTCCGCGACAAACAGTTTTCTTCCATATTTCGTTATCTGTCGTGTTAAACCGATTGATTCCTTTTGCAAGTGATAGGCGAACTTATAACAGAGTTCTGTTCCAATTTATAGAATTTTCCATTGGATGAACCACAAGTTTGATAAAAAAACCCAAAAAATAGACGAAAAATGTGAAAACGTCCAGACGGCCGTCAAACCGTCAATTTTAAGACAGTCGCAGAAACGTCCGGAGGTCCTTTACCATAGGGAACGCCTTGGCATAAAAATAAATGAAATAGGTTAAACGAGGCTCGAGGTAGTTCGCATGCTCTCCAAATGCACACATGAAAACTCTAATAATTTTTAAATTCCACTCCTTAATTCAATGGTCCATGATTGACACAAACTAATATGGTGGTAGGGAAGGTTTCCAAGTTGGCTTTGCCCACCAATGGAAATTAAAGTTTACAAAATTTCTTCAGCAAGTTCATTTTATAATTACCATGCCAAGACCATGCATTACGAAGAGGTTTTTCATCAAGCGATTCGCTCATTTGTCAGTAAATCTTCCAAATTCCACTTTCACAAAAGAATTAACAATGGCATGAGAAAGTTTCCAATACCTCCATAATGAACTCAAGGAGAATCTTGTGGTAAAGACTCGGAGGTCGGCTCTACACTCGTAAATTTACATTTGGTTGAAATTTCCAAAGACTTTTCAATGAACTCATTTGTGCATAACCATCTCTCAAAGCATAAGACAAAAATCCACTTTCTATTGTGCTTGATGGATGTAAAGAGTTTCATATTAGACACACGATGGGAGGATCTTTGGAACGGTTGTGTTTCTACATCCTTGATGTGACCCAAGTAGATTGAATAAAAACACACATTTCAAGTGCTTCAATTATAATCATACGAAAGTGCCAATTACATTCACCACCCATCGAAATTTAATCTCGCATTATTATGTAAAGAGGATCACGTTGACAAATGTCGATTTTCGACACCTGCGATTCTATTTTCAATTTTCGTTGAAATCGGACGGCGTGGTTCTTGCGTTAATTTTTAATGTTTTAATTTTATGGTCTATTAAATGGCAGTTCTAATTGATGTGGATCACAAAGTCACAATGGATATCTGTCAAAACAACTATTATTGTAAGGAAATCTCGATTTTGATTTTTTATCAGGGATAGCGTGTGAGGCTAGCCTGCTTGTGCCACCTGGCTTTGAACCACTGAAAGTTGTTCTTGTTTTTTCCTTCAATGGCTCTATTTTCAGTTGAAGAGCTTTGTATCCTTGTGTTGCTCGAAGGGTGCTATGTTTCATGCATTATTGTCCGTTTTGCATTCATTTTCCCAAAAGCTCTGCATTTTACCAGAGAGTTTGGCCATCTTGGATTTTGTATTTAGCTCGACCATGGGTTATGTAGCTCGCCATGGTTGCTAAGATCTGGCATTTTCTTGGGAAATAGGAGTTTATTTTGATCAAGCTTGAGTTGTGTGGGTTAGCATTTTTATAAGGAGCTTGGTCATTTGTGCTTTATGGTTTTCTCGCTTGCATTCGAACTAGTTATGAGCTCTGTGTGGGATTTTTGCTTAAGGGGTCGAGAGCTGGTCGACTCCCACTCAAGCTCTCCACTGTGCCATTCGGAGAGCCCGTTTTGATTTTTCTGGTTTACCATTTTTTTATTTTCCCAATCTGAATGTTGTTGTGCGCTTGTCTCAACTCATCATGGGCGTATGTAATTTGATCCTTTACTTCTTGCTACGGGTGACCTTAGTTTCAGTATAGACGAGCTCTGTGTTTTATTTAATAGCTCGGCCCAAGATCTGGAGCTCGACCCTGCCTCCATTTGGGAGTTTTTGTTGTTTATCTTGCTCTTCTCCTTGAATCTAGCTCGTCGATCAACTCTTTCTCTGGATCTTTGAATTAACTCTCTCTGGCTCTTTCTCTACACTACCCGCTCATCAACAAGGCATATACAAATACACCACACATCTTTTCATGTTATAAGAGCTCACTTTAGTCATGCAGGCATGCTCATGTCCTCTGCGTTTCAGTTGCCGCTACTATACATTTTCCTCCTGTAAGTTTCCTATAAGATACTTTGCCATATATTTATTTTGGGGTGTTTAGGGAAGAGAATTTCAAAGGGTTTTGTACGTGATCAACATAACAATGGAAGACATAGAGGAAGTATAGGTTGTTGTGTGTGACAATAGATCTGGCACTTTCAAGGTGATTTTTTTAAATAATAAATTTGAAATAAAATTATAGATTGTCTGTATTTCTTGACGGGTAGTCAGTGTGTGTGTGGGATGGAATGGAGGGGGCGATGCTCCGCGGGTTCCGAGCATAGTTGGGTGGCCACATCACACGGGCTGATGGTGGGGATGGGGCAGAAGGATGCCTCAAGCATCCCATGGAGTACAACAACATGTCGAACTGTGATGAGATGGAGAAGTTGTGGCGCTAGAGGATCATCTCGTTTTGCTGACGGAGCCACCGTTGAATGGTAGAAAATGATCAAGCTCATGTTTGAGGTCTTTGGGATGCCTGGCCCTTATATTGTTATTTAGGTTGTTCTATCTCTCTAGGCCATGCCTGAGCTATTGAATCAACTCTTTATCTGGCTCTTTCACAGAACATTTGGAGATTTTATTCATCAAAAATTATTTCATAATGAAATGCATTTTTTCCACAAAAATCCTCATGTTTGTTAATATTTCTTCCATGTTGAACCTCGCGTGAAGTAGATGACCTTAAATTATCTTTGGAATTCTAAACCTTGTGTGAGCATCTCTTACACCATAGTTTTGACCTTTCTACATTGTACAGTACCTCCCTTTTCCTTTTTAAACATGAATGCCTAAGCACGGATGAACAAGAACAATATTTGTTGTTACACTAAAGGCACTACCTCTCCAACTCCACTAGCAATGGTTGTAGGCATCCTGTAGTTTAATTTTCTTGGCCATTAATTTAAAGGATTAAGTAATATTTGTGTATTCTCAAATTTTTGAAATGAACAAAACCTGCAACACTCCCACCGTGACAATAAAACATAGGATGCATCTCGATTACCATTACATCTGAGTAGTGCTTAAATAATGGCCATGAAAGAAAATAACAAGAAATAGTGAGGACTGACCACATTCAAAAACTACGTATCATAACAGTCTCTCATTTGTTCCCCTGTCAGGAGGACATTTGGAAGCATATTGCTACACTACCTTGTCAAAAGAAAAAAGAAACAATATTCCATTCATTAATATCAAAAGTTGTTTTATGCAATTGATTGATTTCCTCAAGCTGACATGTAACTTCCATCATGTCTGACCTAACATCCCTGTCATTTGCAAGGTAGCCCAGAGCCAACTCTACAACTGCACTAATCATGGCTTTAACCTAAGGGTTTTTTTGTATCGTTAAATGTGCATATACAAGTTCATCCAAATCTATGGTTTTTATCTTGTTTATTGCCATAATAGAAAGGTTGATTTCATTTCTTTTCCTGGTTGTATCCACTGCTAATTTGGCAGAGAGAAGCTCCGCCAAAATAACCCCAAAGTTGTAAACATTATGTTTTTCGATCGGCTGAAACCATGGATGGTACTTTGGATCAACATATTCAGGGTGCCTTGCATAGAAGTGGTAACATGGAATGTACAAAATCTACTATTTTTATCCTAAAATTTTCATAGAGGAGAATATTAGTGGATTTCACATCTCTCTGTGAATTATAGGTGGATTGATGTTATGGAGGTACGCTTGGCTAGGGTGGCAAAAAAACATCACCATGTTTCTGGAAAGTACGGATTCATTTTTTGAATGTGATTATGAAGAAATTTATGCTTTTAGCATATTGTACAATATCATTCATATTGTTCGAGGAGAGATGTCTTCTTGTCTGTAGTGTAAGTTCATAATGAAAAAAATTGTATTCAAGAAATACATGGAAATAGGAGGTCAACATATGGATAATTCATAGAGAAAACTTGAGGTCAAGAAGGCAGTCCTTCTACACACAAATGTAGTGGGTCTTGTAGGGAGAATTTCTTTAATAGCCAGTTGTTCAAAGTTTTCAGCTTGTGTTGATTGATATTCACTATTCAGAATTTTTATGTTTAATTTGATTTGGCCCTTATTCAGAGTTGATTCTACCTACTATTATTAGAGTTACGGTCAATTTCTATCCTAGATATTAGGAAATAAGTTTGGTTGAGAGTGCAAGATGGTGATCTACATTGTATCACCTATTTCAATCATGGTAGAATAATTCATTGTAAATTGGACAAGAGCAATGCCACTCTAGATCATGTTGGGTGCATTGCATTTTAAGACTTCAAGTTGTAATACTTAAATAAGTCTTCTATTATATTCAAACCGTTTATGCATTTCAGTATTTGGTTGACTGTGCTAGGTAGCTTCCTTATTCTATCCAAAATGATAGGAATAGATAAATAGTTACTTGTTTAATATGAGTTTTGAATTCGTATGCATGAATAAAACATGTAATTTTACTAACAGTATCATGGAGCATTTATCTTGAAACCCTTTGAAGATTGATCACAATAAATTACATCATGCTTTACTTCACATTTTTGCAATCATGACTGCAGGTTTTGGTCGGGTTGTGGAGACGCTAAAGGAAATGGAGATGTGACTTGCAAAACCTTATAAAAATACATTTGTCTATTATTTCTGAATTTTCCTCTTTGTAAAATAACTTTCATACGCAAGTAGGAGCAAGTACGAATGAATATAGAATTGACAATGTACAAACCATGCTACTTTGATTAACAAAGCTAATAGTTAACAATGTAAATTGAAAAAAAGGCAATGTATCTTTTACTTCGTGGATTTTTTAACAATAGGGTTTTAAATATAGTGCTTCTTTTTTAGTTTGTTTAAACTAGCGCTTAACATATATTCATTTTGGTTCATTCATACACTCATTTATTCATCATGCTCACTAATCAACCAAAAATCAATCTACACACAATTACTACTATATTTCCTACCTACGTTGTGTTCCACTCCCCAGTCAAATATAACCCACATTATGGAACAAAAAATGATTAAATGCTTCAAACCATGAAAAAAGGGAAATGTGAGTCGTATTTCCTCGAGTCATTTTGTCAAACAATCCATGTGCTAGCATATGGTTACTCATTTTCATATATATTTACCAGGAGATTGCAACCAAACATATGGAAAAAAATCATCCTTCCTAAAATTTTGGCAAGGTGTAAATGCCTTGATTGGGAAGCTATGCCATCGCGGGTGTGTGTGGAGGCATCAAGGTAATAACAAAGTTAGCACTTTATAACGAGGCCCATTTTGAGATAAACCTAAAATTAAATCTTCCTCACACCATGAAAGCTCCACACAAAGCTAAGAAAAATTGCAAAAACATCCTCTAACAAAAAGAAAAATCCCCAAAATCCTCTCATGCATGTATCCACAAAAAACCCAAAATTTTCATAATTCTTTCTTGAAATAAGGTTGGCCCAAGCCCCAAGTATTTTGAGTAATATTAATAATACTTGATGTTATTATTTATATTCATTTTGAAAATAATTTCATTATCTCAAACATTTAATTTATTTTATTACTACTATTATTTTACGATCACGAAAGGAGACTTTAAATGACCGTCAAGTCATCCTCTAGGATTGAATAGAGAACGCAAAGAAAGGAATTCTATTCATCTACATAACAATTAAAATTTGGGAACATTTTAAAATCACCCAAAACTCTATCAAAACGAACAACCAAAGCGCGTTTGAATTTTAAAGACCATCGCGAGATGCTTGGAAAAATATTTTAAATACCTTTAATTGAAAACCTAGAGAGGTATCCCCTGTCTATACGAGCACATGTGTATTTACAAACCACACAAACACTTTTAAAAATGCCAATAACATCATTAGGTCTGAAAGAATATAAAATTAAGTATGAACCATAGGGGGAACTACACTATGTGGTATTATGGAAGGTTCCTATTCGTGATGTTCATATTGTGGTTGGAGTCGTGGTTTTGTACTTGGTCAAATAAAAAAGTGTGGAATCGATGTGCAACTTGTGTCATCATATTGTTTTCTTATTCTTCATGTTCGTGTATACATCACATGTGATGTTGATAATTTCTTGTAAAACTAAGTAATGCCATATAGTTGTATCAAGTAGATGATATAAAAAGATATATACTAGTTTATTTTGTCTTGTGTTTTTATGCCACATGTGTGGGCACTACATTTGGTATCAGAGAGAAGGTTCATACTCTTGAACATTTGGGACAGTTTGGTGTTTTGGTGGTTATTCATGATGGTGGAGGAGTTAGAAGAGTAATGTGTTATTAGGTTGTGGTGAAAAACTTAGTACTTGTGATAATATGAATGCATCTGTTATGCATACCACTTAGTGTGGGATTGTTATGATGTTGATGTTTTTCTCGATGAGAGTAAACTCTCTCTTTCCCTCATGAATTCAATTTTTATTACATGTGTGTTACCACCTTGCTATGTGAAAAAAATGTCATTTTTAACTATGAAATTTTTTTAGTGTTTCTTCATCCTATTATATTTTAGTTTTGTACCAACGTGTTGCATGAAAAAATGCTTCGTAGTGCAATATGTCATATCATGTAAATTCTCACCATGTTGTGTTGTATTACGTTGTAATGTCACCATGTTCTATTGTCTGAAAATGTATGTCATGATGTTAAATCACTATGTTTGTTCTATATATGTATTCATGTGTTATGTGATAATATTTGTGTCATGAATTAGGGGCATATGGTGATCTTGATGCAGCACCATATTCTAACATAGTCCTTTCAAGGAACTCAGTATGTCTATAGTTGAAAATTTTCTCAATACTCTGGATGAGGATCAATTGATAATTATATAAGGTTCCAAAACTATTCAAAGTTCTCAAACTTGTCCAATCAATACTACATCAACCACACTAACTTTATAATCATATAACTTTCTTTGAGTCACCTTCACAATATTGTCCCATTCATGAATTAACTTCTTCTTCATTCACATTGGTATAATACTTACTCACCTTAGATTTATCTTATCTTTCCTTAATTGATCTTCACTAGATATTAACTTAACCCATGTTCCTTATCCATCTACCCTGGTTAACATTACAACTCCACTGCTAGAAATAATAATTAAGTGCATTCAAATTCATAAGATACAAGTTGTTGTCATTATTAGTCAAACTTCCCATGTCCTCCTTCTTATTACAACTTATTTTGCAAGTTTTTTTAGTGTCATGTCTCTCAAGATTATATTTTACAAAAATACCATTTTAGACACCACAAATTATTGATATTCCATGCATATAAACGATATCAAATTTCAAGAAACTCAATCTTGTACTATACTTGACAAGATTGTCATGTAATCCCCTTAAGACAAGATTTTTCTTCTATTAGAAAATTACACTTTCCAAGTTCCTAAGAAATTTTAAACAAAATCCCTAGTTCACCTTTGACTATCTTGACATGATCTAAAAATATCAAGCTCCAAATTTATAGACAACTCTTGCTCTCCTTCTCTTTGTAATTTTAGTTCTTAAACCCTTAAGTAAGTATTCTTTAGGATAATATTATGAATATATTTCTTCTTTAGAGGTTCCAAGATGTAATTTTTTTTTTGTTCTTGGGTGCCCATTAATTCATTTTTGATGTCCTTAAATTTTCAATCTTGGACCCCACAAATAGATACCACTTCCTTTGTAAATTCACATTTTCTTATTAGCTTCCCAACTATGTTTGAAAAATTACTCCTAGACTATCAAAGAGAACTTTAAATTTAACCCTTAAAAGTAAAAATATTATTTTTACCTCTTATGACACTCCTCGGGATCAATAATACGAAATTTAAGTCAAAAATAACTTCATGTAAGGCTCTAAATTTCATACCCTAGCTCTAGAACTTTCAAAACCTCACTAGCAACCCGAGAAGGGTATTTTTTTATAACTTCCTTTAAATATTAATTCAAGGCTTAATATTTGAAATAGGGGTATATTTAAATTTCCACTACATGATTTATTTACTAGTGCAACCTTCTAATCACATATCTATGGAGGTTATTGAATACCCAAGTGTCCCGCCTGTATGAAACTCTCGTATATTCATGTTAGAAGGTTATTCCGTGATCTAATCTATTTATCTCTATTTAAAATCCTCTACCATAGGATGAAGACTCACTCTTGACCAAGGCTCCATTTATAGTCTTTATAATTCAATCAAATAAACCTTGATCATTTACATGGAATAAAATAACGTTCACTATCTGCCTATAGTTTTCATGAAGGGTGTTGAAAGCAAGTAACACAGTGTAATAGAGAATTCCACCTTTGTAGCTTTGAGATAACACTTTATTCAATCAACAACTACATTTTTAACACCACAAGAGCTTACTAACAATATCATGACTCAAATACCCCATGAAGCTTTACAAAAACACAAAATCACTGTTATTTTACAATCATTTAGCCTTGTTTCACCAAATTCCAAACATATAAGGATTAGAAAAAGGAATATACCATCAACTCATTTATTTTACATGAACCATCTCCAAGGTTTTGCACCCCATATCTATGGACACATGTGGATAATTTCCACTTATTCATACAATAGTTAACTTTGTAAAGAAATGCATGCAAGATTCATGAAGTGTCCATTTCTTGATTCATGATACTATCCCTAACTACACAAAGAGATGAATTGTCCACGTAAGAACCACTTAAAACGCACCAACAAGATTTAATAAAGTCAGTAAATGTTCCATTTCAATCCTTGCTAGGTTTTCAAATGCACTATTCTTCAAAATCTAATCAAGAACTCTTGCACAATAACTAAATCACACCTTGAGATTGATTATTAACCATATTATCATTATAAGCATAGAAAACAAAGTATCAAAACCATAGAATAGGAGACATAATCCCACAAAGAATACATTTTATTTCTCATAACTAGGGTTTATATTTTACTCACTGTATTTCATTACAAAAATTAAGAAGCATTACTCCTTCCATCATTCTCCTCTTTTCTTTCTCTTTAAGGAATGAATCCACATAACTAACTTCCTCGAGCTCTTATTCTATTTTCTTACCTCTTCACATCCTTAACTATTTTCTCAAGTCCTTCAAGATTATATTTTGCAAGATACATCATGGTACATTTATTTTAGACCTTTTTATAGCTTATAATTCCTCTTAGGACTTATTCAATTCCACCTAATCACCTATCACTCTTACACAAGACAAAATTACATAGAAGGTGGAAATACCACGGTTTGAAATTTTGAATTATATTTTGGTGGGAATTTCTATAAAGGAAAAAAATTAAATCTTTAAGAATTATAGCTTCTCTAAACCTCACATATCAACCATTCTAATCCTTCCATGCATGGTCATGATGAATTTTAATTAAAAGGAAAGTTGACTACGATGCTCCTATATCAGATCTTATGGGCCCTAATGTATTTTTATTGCACTCTTTATGTGTTTTGTGGGAACATGATGTGTGGAAAGTTATGGAATTGTTATGTTATCTTACCCAAAGAGTAAGTATATCACGTGTATGATGTTGTGTTTCTTTGTGTGTTTACATCATTGTGTTAATAATGTAGTTGTGTGTTATATTATATAGCCTACACTAACCAAACCTAAGTGAAGTAATCAGTAAAAGTGTATGTGTGGAGAGAGAAAATTGGACTATTGAAAATTTAACTCGAGTTGAGTAAGACCCGGGAAGAGGAGTCTATCATAGACTAAAAATACACTCTTATTTATTTAGTATGTATGGTATTTTATTAGTAGGCATCGTGCATATTGGGTTGTGTAGACACCTTAAGCTCATTAAATGGAAACTTGTACCTCTTTCTCTCTCTTTAACTATTTGTCTTATAGATTACCTTGTGTGGTTACAAATGTGTTGAGCCTTGTGGGATTTTAGAGGTGATTTTTCTAATAGATACTATGGTAGTTACATGATTTGATTGGATATTATATGTATTTTACAAGCCGAGGCTCGATATCCAAGTGCCAACAACTCGATGAGTACCCCTTTGGTGGCTTTTGGAAGGTCCACGTAGTGATCTTAATGTGAATTATTTATGTTTGTATTTTATTTCTAACCTTATCTTCTTCTCTTTTCTTTTAAGAACAATTTTTTTTTCTGATTGATGCATCCTTAAAGTTTTGGGAATTTAATTTGATTTTTCACTAAAGAGGCCTTTGAATTATTGTCATTATTTAGCCACTTATTTGTCTTAGTTTGAAAATTGATTTTGGATTTTAAAATTTTTCTATCCTATCCCAAGGTTTGGAACTTGATGCCACCTTACAATTTAAACTAATTGATATGCTAGTTTTAATGTTGTGATGTGATGAAATAGGGTCATGGGATTCATCATCAAGTGGTAGGACCCATGGACCTTTGTTGCATGGGGCTATACCCCCAAGGGGTTCATTTGTGTAGCTTTAGAGCTACATGTTACTATGCCACTTGGGTGGAGGTGATGGGGATCTATGTGCCTAGGGACATAAAGTGACCCGACCTCATTGAATGGGAAAATAAGGTGACTTGGCTATATGGTGAGTGACTCGGTCTGGTTTTAATACTATGATGATCATATTCAGGTGACGAGGATCTATGGTGAGTGACTTGGCCTGTTCTTAGTATTATGATTATTATCTTCATGTGATGGGGATCTATGGTGAGTGACACATCTTGGTTTGGGTACTATGATTATTTTGTCTATTGGGAGGCATATGGAGTTGTTTTGGGAGTCTTATGGAGATTTGGGAGGGATATGGATTTGGTATTTTTTATTCATGAGTTACTTATGTGAGTATCGTTATGCGTTTTCATTTTTAGTCTTGATGTTTCTCATTTTTACATGTGATATTGGATCCTATCTTAACATTGTGTGGGTACATACATGGGTTTGAGTCATGTGAATCCTTTTGCATATGTATTACCATGATGCCTTATTGTATGTTAAGCATGTGCATGTGTTGGAACTATTCCTGGGAATAATATTGAGTTTTATGTTGTGTGGACTACATGTTTCTTCCCATGGTTGGGTTAGAGGTATTGTTGTGGTACAGTCATGAAAGCATGCTAAAAAGGTAGTTTGTGGGTTGGTAGTGTTGTAGTTTGGAACTTGTATGAAATTGTGATCTCAAGTGTTTTGGGTAACTTTCTTTGAAAAAATTGAAATTCTTAACAAGTGATAACATTATGAACATTGAACAAGTGAATTATGTAAATGGTAAAACTAATAAATTATAAATACACTTATAAGAAACATTAGCAAAAAAATGTTTGGACAAGTTTATAAAATTTGAATTAAATTTATTATGGTATAGATAGAACTCAAAATGTTCACATAATAAATTGAGAAAATTGAAAAAGTGTTTAACCTTCTAGTAGTTGCGTCGAAAGATCCCTTTTTCGCTAATCGAATTTGTTGTTGTTGACTTCTTGTGTTTACTCGTCCCTCCTAGGTACCTTACATTGTGTCACATTATGGGTAATGATTTTATGAGGGAGAGAATTTTAGTTACCCCTCTGATTTTTAGTAAAAATGTTTTTCTCCCAGCCCTAAAGGTGTTCTTGGAATTTTTAAAAGTGTTCATGTGGTATACAAATCCCCATGCACATGTAGAGATACATATGCCTCTCTTGATTTTTGATTAAAGGTATTTTAAATATTTTTCTAAGTATCTTGAGATGGTCATTAAATTTTGGAATCATTTCTCTTTGTTGTATCTGATGCGTTTGGGGTGATTGTAAATTTTTCCCTAAATTTTAAATGCTCCATGGATGAAGATCCTTCCTTTCTTCACATTATCAATTCCATCTTAGAGGATACCTTCATGGTCATTTGAAGTCTCCTTTCGCGATCCTAAAATAATAATAGAAATAAAATAAATTGTATGTTTGAGATAATATAAGGTGTTAAAAATGAATTTAAATTAAAAATATATATTCTTAATATTCCTCAAACTACATAGGATTAGCTCAACCTCATTTCAAGAAAATAATTATGCAAGTTTTGGGTTTGTGTAGATACATGTGTGAGAGGATTTTGGGTATTTTTAATTTTTAATTTTTTTATTATTATTGGCAAATAGTTTTTTGAAAGGGACTATACCCTTGATTACAAAAGATGGCCTAGAAGCCAGGATAAGAATGAGAACCAGAGAGAAAAGGATCAGAATCCAAATGTGACAATGAAGTTCAAAGTAGCCAAAAAATAGCTACCTAGACAAGACAAAACAACAAAATTACTGCAAACAAGCAGTAAAGGGACCGCAAAAAAACAGCAAAAGAACATACAAGAACAACAAAAGCATCTACAACTACTTTTTTGCAGCTTTGTCAATGTTGGTTTTGATATTCTTCCAGGACTTGAACATACCCAAAGTAGTCATGTGGGCAGCGTCATTATAATCCAGCTGCTCAATGGCCTTCTTGCTTTCCTTATCATTACCCCAAAGTGTTGCCGGAACTCCACTGAGGTTGGAGACACTTTTGACATGTTGCTCAATGAACTCCTCAATCGCCCTGAATATGGCCATGTTGTAATCATGTCGAGTTTTGGCCTTCCCTAAACGGGAGTCTAAGGAGTGCAGTTTCTTGTAGATATCATCAATTTGGCTGCTGTCAATTTCCTCCTCCTCCTCCTTCCTCTTACCTTTCTGTTTTGCCAAGTTCTTAACTTCATCCTTCAACAGTTTCATATCAGCCTCTAAGGCTTCCAGTATTTTGAGGAGCTTTCCAAATGCACATCCTGGGACTGCTGATATTTAGGAGGTCATGTGCAATTTCAAATTCATGAGAACCCTTCTCCACAGCAAGAGCCTCAAGGTTAAGTTTTCTGGAAGCCCTGGTAACCGGTCTGTGTGAGGAAGAGGCTAAGTGGGGGGCGGGATCAAGTAGTAGGGGAATGGGAGAAGAATCTGGATGGCTGGCGGGGGGGGTGACAGTAGCGGTGGCGGGGGCAGAGAAAGGAGAAACAGGGCTGGCAGCAGTAGAACCCGGCAGAGGGGGAATCGAGCTAGGGGAGGAAGGGAGACCAGGAAATTTGAGAAGGCAGCATTTGTGCAGCAAAAAAATGAGCCCTTGGTGTAAAGGAACCACCCGGAATGCTTTTGAAACTCCAGAATGGAGCGCTCAAGAGAGTTCAACAAGTAATGGGGGAAACAAACCAAACGATCCCTACGGAAGTGGTTAAGAAAAATAAGGTGTTTAGCAGGAACAGTGACAAACCTTCCTTCCAAGGATATGAACCGTATCATCATGCGGGTAACTTCATCATATGGCGGAGGGATCGAGCTAACAAGCAGGCCCGCTGTAACATAGGTCAGCTTCTCAGCTCCCTCCACAAATCTTCTCTCTTCAACCTCTCTATCGACCCTTTTGTTGAAGAAACGGAAGCCCTCCAAACCAAGGCCGGTCGCTTCAGCAATAAGTTCTTCATTGACTAAGATCTTCTGCCCCCCATATTCCACTGTCCTCTCCTTCCAATCCTTCGCAAAATGCACCGAGATGCTCTGATCATGTCCCTGGACCTTTTCCATGAAGTTTGTTATGCCACCCTTGCTAAGAATGCTCCACAGCTCAATATTATCTTTCCAGTCTGGGTCCACACTAGGCTCAATTTGACAAGGAGGACCCCCCATCTTCTCTACTCTGAACTGTTTGCAACAAATTCCTAACTGATCGCTAAAGCCAGTCCACTTTTTGCTATAGTAATCCGCACAATATTGGAAATAAGAGCCGTTGCTTTTCCCACGATCGGTTGCGTGTCTACTGATCTGAGCCTGTGGAAAATCACATGTGGGAATAGCCCGCTCCCTGTCATCAATCACTTTACTACCGCCTTTGGTTTCCATGGAGCTTTGAATCCGTCTTTTAACAGTCGCAATGCAGCCCGCATGCGCGATTTTCAAAACCGTGTAACTCCACTTGGAATTCCCCATATGATTCACACTATCATGATTATTAGACATGATTTTCATAAACCAAAACTTTAAGTCAACACGTGTGGGAGTATTTTTGATGTTGATCCACACCCAAAAATCATAACTCATTTCTAGATATTGCTTGCGTATGGAGATCCGCCTGAATGCTGTTTTGAAGCTGTTTAGGGATGCTATTATTATCCCAAACTGTAAGGTTAACATTAATTCCATAATTAGCCAGTGCATACGCAATTTATTACCCTCCCTGTAAGTATGCATGATCCTGATGTTACTGAAAGTATGACTAATACTTATGGACTCTGCAATAAAATCCTTGATGCTCCAACTTGGAGATGAGCACTGTTTAAGAAGATTAATGATATTCAGGGAGTCCCCTTCAATAATGAGGTTCTGAATAGTTTGTGTCTGGGCAATTCTCAGGCCCCATAGAGCAGATAATGCTTCGGCAAAATGATTGGTTTGAATTCCCATTTTACCAGCATACGCAACAATCAGATTGCCTTTGTGATCCCGTATCGCTCCTCCCCCTGCCGCAATCCCAGGGTTTCCCTTAGAAGCCCCATCAAAGTTCAACTTATACCAATTTAGCTCAGGAGGATGCCATTTAATCAAGGATCTATCAATGCTATTCCCAGATTGCTCCAACTATTAATAGATCCAATCTGCCAATTGGATAGAATGTATTCTTCATTCTCTGGATATCTCTTGTTCTTGGGGGGTTTAAATCCAGCAATATTCTCTTTGATACCATTAGAAATTTTACCAATACTAAGTTTGTAGTTTTGTTTCTTATTTCTGAATATAATATCATTTCTATCCTTCCATATTCTCCAGATTAAATGAGGGATAACCAGCTTCCAGATCCTTTTAACAATACAATGCCTAAAGGGTGGGTTCCATTGAGTCCATAGCTGATTGAGATCCTTCGGCAACACCCAGAGAGCTTCAAATTTAGAAAGGGAAAAACTCCATATTCTAGTGGCATACTCACATTGTATTTTTAATTTTGGTCAGAGGATGTTTTTGTATTTTTATTAGCTTTATATGAGAGATATCATGGTGTGATGGAAGATTTTAATTTCAATTTTTCTCATAATGGGTATGTTTTAAGATGTTAACTATGGTTGTTACACTGCTGCGCCTCTAGACAAAGCGTGTCAATGATGGAGATTCTTAATAAAGGTGTGGAAACCTTCCTAAAATGTTAGTAAGGAGGGAATTTTTTCACATGTTTGGTTTTAAATGCTCTTGTAAATATGTATGCAAATGAGGAAGCACACACTTAACACGTGGGATGCTTAACAAAATACCTTGAGGAAATATGGCTCGGAGTTTACTTTTTCCCACGGTGGTAGGATGTGTGTGCATTTATTTTATTAAAAGGCCTTGGAAACCTTTAGTAAAATGCTAGTTAACAGGTGTAAAACAAAACACCACAACATTTTTCTAGTGTTCCCTTGTTGTTACTGGGGATCTATGGAACAAGGTATGCAAAAATTACCTTTTGTTGAAGAGGACATGAAGGCATCCAAAAATTCAATGGGAGGGTTCCCAAGAAAATGAATTCACCTCTTCCATTAATCATGCTAGTCTAAGCCACTTTGGGAGTATTGAAGTAGGTCTTGTACTAGGTGGTATGTAAAAGCTACCCTCAAAAAGTCTTCTCATGGTCCGGATGGTCTACTGATAGTTGAATAAATTAAAAAGGATTTTGTTGGCTATGTTTAATAAGAAAAATGTGTCACACCACCTCAATGCGTCCCTCTTTACATAATTCTCTAAAGTAGAATTTGAGACAAGAGGCGAATGTCATTGCATTGTATGATTATATTAAAACACTCGAAATGTGTGTTGTTATTCATTCTACTTTGGCCACAATAAGGATGAAAAGTCATATCCCTTCTAGTAACCTCCTAAATTGTGCCTAATCTAGAGCTTTGAACAAACTATGGGCATCCATCAAGCACAATAAGAAGTGGATTTTTGTCTTATGTTGTGGTTGTGAATTCTTTGAGAGTTGGTTATGCACAAATGGGTTCATTGAAAAGTATTGGAAACTTTTAACCAAATGCAAATTGAAAGTTTTGGAGTAGACTGCCTCAATTCCTTACCAATGTCCTCTTTTTCTATGCCATAGAGGTATTGGAAACTTTATCATGTCATTGATCATTTTTATTTGCAAGTGAAATGTGGAATATTTCTAATATGAGTGAATTTTTGTGAAAAACTCTTTAGAATATATGGTATTGGCATGTAATAATGGGAGTTTATGCACAAAATAATATTAGTGAAGAGGTTTTCAAAACTTTATGTAATTATAATTGGTAAGAGAATCCAACTTGGCAACCTTCCTACCACCCTCTTAGCTTGTGTCAACCATGGATACATTAAATTAAGGAGTGAACTTTCAAATAACTAAATTTTTTGAGCATGCATATGGAGATCATGTAGACAGTAGAAGCCCTTTTACCCTATTTTGTTTATTTTCAGAATGGTTTTCATCTCTATCTTGCATATTTTTGTATTTATAATTTCCCTTCGCATTGATGTATAAATTTAAACCAAAGGTACATTATACTTTCCGTTAATAAAAATGAAAATTTTAACATAAATTAATATAAGTTACGTTGTGTTTTGCATAACTAGACTAAATATTTGATTGTAAATTGTACTCCTAAACCACATCCTAAGATGTTTTTCAACTTAAATAACAAGACTAGAAAGTCGTAACTTCTTAAATTGGCAAGTTGAGTTTGAGTTTTATATAAAAACCTATCATTTATTTTGTAAAAGTTAATAAAACGTAATTTTGATGACGTGTCAAATACCCCTTTGAACCATTAACCAAAAATTCAAGTTTTGAATCGGTTCTTTCTTAATGTGATATTTCATAGCATATATAATGCCATTTTTATGATCGTTTGATCATTTAACATAGTGTGTTTAGGAATATTGTTGACCCTCTTTGCAGCATTGGGAAGTTGTTGAAAGTTAAAATTTTAGTTCTATTTTGGCTTGTCATTTATGACCTAGGTGGAGAAATGGATATCACCTCTTCATATCTCTAGTTTTTATCTATAAAAATCACTATCAACCCTTAGTTATGACAAAATATCCTTAGAACCAAGTTTTTCAAGTATGTTTTTAGGCTTATAGTCACTCGGTGAAAAGTTAATTTTAACACATTTATGATTGTTGGCTCTAAAGAGGTATTCATGTTTGGAAGCACAATGGGTGAGGCGGGGTCATTCATTCCTTTAAAACCTTTAACCAATTTAATTTAACTTACATAAACCATCTACCATTCAATCATGCATTAATGTGAGCTTAAACAACACATAACAATCATTCACATGAGCATAAACATGAGAGAGTACATAATAACACAATATTTAGGTGGGAAACCCACAAGGCGAAGAAAACCCATTAAATTTTTTTATTATATTACGTAATCCAAAATACTTGCATGAATATGACACATCACATAAGATTTGTTTAGTGCATCACCCACCTCTATCAACCCTTGTCTATATTACTCAAAACAAATGAATTTCATGAATATTACTCATCACAACAAATTTTAATATAATACCACTAATGATGCATTGTTCACATAAATGATATTGATCACAAGTTCAGCTCATACACCTCAAAACCTTCTTCAAACACACACTCTCCTACTTTTCTCAATATTTCTCTTTAATGGGATGATTTGGATAATTTCCCTTACACACTAGCTCTTCAACACTCCTCAGACATTCACACACACTCTTAGCTCTATTTTTATTCCCTCATACCTCTTTCACACTCACACTTTTTCCCTCTCACCACACTAGTTCAAAATGAACAATTACATTCACTTTAATACATGAATCAACTCAAAAACATAACTAGGTCAGCCATGACCTTTAAGGTTAGTCATACCAAATAAAATAACATCTATTCACTCATATAAATTCATAACAAGGACCCATATAGGTCAACAATGCACCAAGACAACTATAATGCACAACTAGGCCTAAAAGGCTAGTTTCTCCTTCACCAAGAACTCCAATACCTTCAAGGGATTCATCCTAATTTTTCATGCCTCCAAAGTATCTACACATGTCAAACACATTCTCACAACATCCATCACAAGCTCAGGGACCTTTGCTTCACTCATTCATCTCATAACATCATCAAGTAGGATTATTTCCTACTCAAACTAGGCACCTCCAAGAATCAATATTCAAAAATAAAGTCCAAGACCACACAAAAATGTTGGAAGCACAATGGACTGAGGAGGTTGAATCAATCCTACAAATTTCTTACTTCATTTACCATTATTTTCAGCATCCATTAACATCCATTCAATCATATACATTCAATAAGAGCTTATTAGGTGTGCACCATACATTCAAATGAACATAACACATGACAGATAACACATAGACACAAGACATAAGTAAACCCTCATGGGAATAAAACCAACTAAAAACAATTTATTATACTACACAAACCAAGGACTCAAATAAATATTACAAATCACAAGATATTTCTTTAATGGGGCATCAACCCCATAAGGAGCAAGTAACCCCAAAACCCTTGTTGATTTTACTTTCAACAAGAGAATCCTATGAATATGAATAATTTTAACTAAAAATAGGTTGATCCCATAGCTGATTGTAATCTAAGTTTAGATCACATCCACATCAAACCCTTTTAACTTCTCTCTCCTTCAACTCACACTATCTTGATCCTTCATGGACTGATTTGTCTTCAAACACTTACATACATGATCTTCAACCTTATAAAAAAATTGCACTCATCCTCATCTCTCTCTTAATTGGAATTCAAATAATTTGAATTCCATACCTATGTCACATTTTCCCTCCATGCACAACTAGTTCAAAAATGAATGAAACATGCATTTTTATATTCTTTTCATATCAATAACATAACACAAGTCATAAATCATCAAGGATCTCAACTAAGATAACATAATAGTTTAAAAATTAAATCATATAAACTCATGTGATGGACCCATCTGGGTATTACATGTACCAAAACATCAAACAAGACCAAAAAGGACTCAAAACCCCATCACCTAGCTCAAAGACCTCTAAACACATCACCATACCTTTTCAAGACTATAAAGGCCTCAAATATGTAAAATATATCATAAAAACATCATACATGCTCACATATTAACATCCACCAATCAACTTATTCATAACTCTATCATGTAGGGTCATATCCTACTCAAACAATTGCTTCTAAGAACCATTCTTCACTAAAAATATCAAGATCACCCAATATCACCTCAACTATGCCATGTAATAACTTTTTAGAAATAAATTGGCCTGTAGAACACATCCATACTCTCTATAATTCTTGAAACATCCATAAATACAAGCCACACTTACTTTGCTCTTCACCAAATTAAGCTACCCGAAATCTGTTTCTAAAACTCAACTATTTTTTACCCTTTCTGCCACTTTTAAGACTTATAAATGCATTAAATAGGAAAAATTTCATCCCTCTTCACTCTTCAATTGATATCAAGCATCATATAATCCAAAACATGAAACTTCTACATCCATTTTATTTACCAAAACAATATTGTCTGAAACATTCAAACTTGGTCTTCACAAATTGGGTTGGTTCACCTACCAAATCTTCTCATAAATATATGAACCATACATAATTTTAATTTTCTATAAATATAATTTCCATAAAATCTTACATTTCCTCACAACTCCAAGCGGAATGCCTTCAACTAGGTCAATCTCAAAAGCGATGAAAACTACCCTTTTAGGACCAAAGACCAGTATTCGTAAATAGGGAAAAAAATTACCTCTATTAATTCAACTATGACCTACAACTATCATGGAAATATATTATAACTCCCAATATCAAACGATGTTAATTTATTCTATACATTCTTTGGACAACTTTTCTACAAAGCTGAAGATCATCGAAACTTTCCTATTTGAGTGCAGCCCACATACTATCACATGTTCTACCATACCTTTTTGTAAATATGGAGTTGTCCTATAAAACTTAAAATCATCACTTTTTAAAAATGAATCATATCAGGTTGAGTGCAATCAACTTTCTCCAAGTCATTTCTTACTTAGGGTTTTGAGAGGGTTTTAAACCACTTTACCTTCTTAACGATCGTTCATAAAAACCTAATGATAAAAATACCTCATTATTTATATGAAATATTCTTAGCTAAATGGAAAAACATCCATTAAAATATTTTGGTCCCATGAAAATAACACAATTCACAACAAGCATCAAAAGGTCAACTTTTAGCACAAAAACACACTCTAGAAAACCCAATTTTACCAAAAACTTCATATCTTACAATTATTGCAGAATTTTGACTTGGAACTTGTCATAAATAATCATGAAAATATTCTATAACTTTTAAAACTCACCATATATCTCAAATATGTATGATCCTCTTGAACCACATTGAGTTATCTATGTCTACCTAGCATGTTTTTACCTTCTTATTTCCCAAGGACCCCATACATGCATAACACTTGGGAAAAATGACCTTATAAGCCTTATACACTTCATATATTTCGTCATCATACTTCTCCCATGCTTTGATATGAATTTTTATCGTCAAAATCAAGTCACCATGGCAAACCATAAGCTCCGGGAGTAGGAATATGCCTAGAAAGTATACTACAACCAATTGACCTTGATCTTATAGACTCATTAACCCTTTTAACACATCATTCTAACCATTAATGAGCTCATGAAACCCTTTATTTAACTTATGAGGGCTCATACTATGACCATGCACATTGAACCAATGCTTTTGAATACCATGGGACTTCACCAAACATGACACTACCAATCAGCCTTCATGTTTGACACTAAAAAGACACCTCATGGTGATTGATATAACACCATGAAACCCTTTTCCATCAATGAAAATACTAAGACACAATGTCCAAAAATATCCCCCTTTTTATTGATGGTAACAAACAATACCAAACACTACTACATGACCTGATTTCCATGTTTTTAATTCTTCTCTCCCACTTTGACATCTATGAAAAAGGCTAAAGTGACAACTAGAAAGGGAAGATTACAACACACAACATGAAACAATGGAACAATGCACAAAATCAACTTACTTATTCAAATGACTCCCCCTTGGACTATACATGCTCTTTTTTACCTCAACAACAACAAAATGATCCATGGACATGATATGATCATCAAAAAGTCCCCCTAGCCTAATATCCTCATACTTTGTCTTCATCTCTAATATCCATAACCATATAGGTATGTACTATGCCAAATCCACAAAGTCCACCTCCAAAAAATTTCATACCAATCATTAGGAAAAATGTCCCTAAAACATGTCTTTAGTCCATTTTAATCAAATTTCACTATGCTATAGAATCCCACTTAGGTGATGAAGCTCCAATATATAGTTCCCCCTGGAAAGATACTACCATACTCTATCCACTTATTCAAAAATTCAAACACATACCTTGATCATAATCCATGAAGATTGATCTCTTTGGATTGTCTTAGTCTGGAAGTTATTATTTAGTGATATTTTTCCTATTTTTCATTATATCATACCTATTTTCTTTGTATGAACAACTCCCCCTTCACTTAGTCTTGCAATCAATCCATTTACATATTAAAACTAGACCTCCTTAGACACCTGAGCCATTTAATACAAGATCAAATATGGCTCCACTTGTTTTTATACTTCTAACCAATCTAACAATTACCTCAAACTCATACTTCTACATACTTCATATAGGGACCTTCTTGGCAATGATCAACCCTCTTTGTAACAACATAATTATACCAAGTATACCTATGTCATAATAAGTCATATAGTGAAACCTACCTTTGATTTGACCAAAGCCATACCTTCACTCTTATTGAAACATGTCAACCTTGAAGCAACTTTGAGTTTCTACAATTTTACTTGAAAAAAATAACATCTACGACACATTCTCCTTTATTTTTAACCTCTATAGATTTAGTCAATCTGGAATGCACCATTACCCTTTATTAAAAAATACTATATATAAAACCTCTCAATGATAAATCCTTTTAACTTTAACCCTCTAGACTCAATCATGGCTCAGACTAATCATTTTCATATATTTTTAGAACCTTTATTAGATCATTATCATCCCATTAACCTCGTGATAATACACAATTCCTAGAATTTGTTTTCAAGGTTTAGAGAGCACTCAAGATCCTTTTCAAAAAAAGTTCTTATAGATACCAACATGTTTTTCAATACACATATTTTAATAGTATATACTTGCCCTAAACACGGTTATTTATTTAATTATAAATTGAAGAACACACCTTGGCTTATGAATCTTCTTTCACAGTTTTCTCGGACCTTCGATCATGTTGAAAACCTTCATCAATATTCCTTACACATGATTTACACAAGATTGAAAAATCCTATAACACATCATATTAGTACCTCATAGTATGTAAAGGCATATTGTACCCTTATGAAGCATTTTCATCTTTCAACACATTCACGATAATGACACACAAAGATGGACAATAATGAGAGAGACATTCTACAAGAATACAAACTCGTAATGTTATTACCTTTATTTCGGAATAAGCCTATAAATTCAAGCACTTTCTCCCTCATGAAGCTCCATTATATAACAAACCTCAATATTCAAAACCACATTTATCAAGAGATACACCTTGTATTGATCTTAGGACTCTTCTAATCATTTAAATATTCTTGAGAAAACTCAATACTTTGTTGTCTTCCTCTCACTTTGTCCTTCATTTTCACACATGTTTATTATGAGAACTCACTATGATGGTGATAACATCTTGACCTTTTTATGTCATTATAAATTCTTTCTCGAGATCATAACCCTGTCTTATAATGCTTTGAATACAACACTTTGTGGTTCAAAAGGTTGACAATATACATTATACTTGAAGAACCATTTCTCCTCTAAGGTTTTAAATTTTTATCAAGTCATCATGAAAATGAGTGAATTTCCCTCCATGAATCCATAATTATACTTACTGAAAACACCTATATCAACTTCTAAACACCCTGAAGAACAAAAATAACTTTGACCTCTCCTAGGAACATACATAGCTTTTGAGAAAATTGAGACTTCAATCATAAACGTTGACCTTGAAATCACTAATTATGAATAATTAAATTTGAATTTGAGGAACTCAAACCTGCAAACCCTTTGTCTACCATATTTTATTAGAATTTCTAACTCCGAGACTCAAGATCCTTTAATATGACCTCTAAAACATATGCAACATCCTCACGAGACCCATACTCTATTTTTACACCTTGATGGAATAGCCTCACTGAGACCCATCCAAAGCTTTTCATGACTTGCCAACTCCTTTCATCAATCACATTTTCATGAAAATAATGTAATCATACTATACATAGATAAATCCATTTGCACAATAATTCATTCTTTGGCACATAAATTTTACTTAATCTCGAACATTTTTCCTTCTACTGACTTCTATATGAATTAGGATGATGTTGGACAACTAGAATATTGGCCAAGTATAAAGGTGCATAGGTGCGCAGAGTCCCAGGATTATGAAAAGACACACAAGGAAAAACCACATGAGAGAAAGGTTTAGGGAAGCACATAACACACGCGACATGTGAAAGGAAGCTCGGGACTTAGTCAATTTGAGCACCCATGGCAGAACACATGAAAAGCGTGATCGGTTACATGTGGATAAGATGTTATCTGGTGATAGGCTAGCCCGGAAAGAGCATGCCTTGGATGGAATCTTCTAGAAGAACATCATGAGATAAAGTGGAAAGCTCGGGCCTGGAGAAGCATGCTTGCATGGACCACATTCGACACTTGGCACCATATCTAAGGAATTTGGAAGGCGAGTTGAAAATGTATGAGAATTATAAATATAAGTGCCTACGGAGTAAAATATATACAAGTACGAGGTATAGTGGGTTAGAGAGTGAGCGGAGCTCTGCAAAATTACTGCGAGTGGATATTTGTGTTTAGGAAGGAATGTACTAAGCATGGAGTTGTAATTTTTCTTTTTCTGTTAGCTTAGTTACATATGTCCAGTGATATGCATGACTGCAGTCTACTCTCTATGACACTCTGTAATGAATCAATGAATATAATGAGGTTACCTGTTATAAATAGACATGGATATCAATGGTTTTAATGCATATTTCTCTCATATGAGTTCTCTTTCCTTTCATGCTATGTATGAATGCTTGTATAATTCTTTCTGTCATAATGCATGTTTTGGATTCTATTAAAGTACTCAGTCTAAGGTGACTGCAAGGATCTAGAGGCCATTATGAGCCCTATGGTCCTTGTATGTTTCAACCTCCCTCATAAAAACTCTTACACTAATCATAAATGATGCTTCCCACTAAACTCACATAAAAGAGAGACTCGGTACCTCACGTGTGCCTCGGGTGAGCGCTCAGCTTCTATTGGGTGATAGGTTCACACGCATGGGGTTCCTTCCTTTTGTGATGGGAGTAAAAATGACTATAGATTAAGAATCCTAAGAAACTCCTAGATAAATCTACTCTTCTTATTTTGTCACTTCATGCACCAACAACAACCTTCAAGCCTTATAACCTATTCTTAGACCTAATTTTCTTCTTGAATCATTCATCCTGATATAACTCTTGTGTGAAGGCATCTCTTGGCCTCAAATTTCTCAAGTCTTGAATAAAAATATCTTCATGACCATAGAAAACATCATCAAGCTTTCAACGTACCTTAAAACATATTGATTATGTAGATATCTAGTCACACAACCATCAACATATGCACTTATAACTCCGGGACCTTCTTTTAATTTTTTACCTTCCTCACGATCATAAATCCCTGTTAGACCTTATTTCCTTATGGATAAACCTTAAACTAATATCAAGCATTAACTCTAACGTACTATCATAGATGACACACATTATACATATGATCGTAATTCATAATGCACTCTTCAAGATGCCCACAACTTATTTTTTCAAACTTGGATAACAATACATACCTTTTTCACGTAGACATTTGAATTAGATTTCAAATAAAATATGAATGATATATGATAAACATACCACTCATAAAATTAACCTAATCATATACAAACACAAAAACTTATGACCAACAACACCTTGAATAAATCATACACGAGCTCTTTTGATAGGGACATGACTACTCTTGATAGGAATGATAGTAATAAATACATAATGACAGATCATGACTCACAAATCCTTAAAAACCCAACTTTGACACATTTTAAACAAAATTATTTGATGCATAATCAATCTTCCATGGATAACTTAGACTATTCAAACTTATAGAGACTTTTTAGATTAAACTATCTTGTTCACTTTATACGAGACTGAAACGCAACTTGTGGAAATCCTTATGAATGATATAGGACTCAATCATGCTTGTAACTGAATACATACTTCATTACAAGACCACAAATAAATGAATTCCTTTGGGATACTAACATGACATAACTGACCATATAGACATTATCTATTAAGATAGTCTTAATGACCTTCAAAACTCCCCCTGGGATGAGCAAAGTACATTTTTCTACTTAGGAGCATAGAGAAACACAAGAATTAATATATTACAAACCTTTATGACATCATAATTATACTAAAAATCAACAATCTCACACCTCGATTGAAAACACATTCTTTCATTTATTTTGAAAAGACTTCTCAACACATAGATCATATGCAACATCTAATTACACACCTAGACTAGTCAAACCCATAATGATAAACTTGGTTTATAGTGAAACATCATACTTCTCATATAAGACACCATGACAAACTCAAAAACCCATCATCATAAAGGATTATTCAAAATAAATCACATGGATAGATCGTATTCCATACCTTATCACTCTTGAAGTGTCCTAAAATCCTAGGTTTTCAAATTTTCATGCCTTTGGAGATTGGATAATGATTAGGCACATATAGATTTATTCAGTTCTAATATCTGCAACTATAGAAAACATACTTTCTTTACTTTATTTGGGATTGATGATATTTTCTACCATCTTGATAACACTAGAACCCTCATTAGAAAACTTCATTGGATTAGATTTTATGCTTAGAACCTTTACCTTTGAAGCATAGTTTTTATCATACCTAGAGTCTTCAACCCTCAAATTAGATTAAGAATCATAACTCTTGATTTCTCTTACTTCATCAAGCAACTTATTGACCTTAGCATCTGACAAGATATTCTTACACTCATTCATGGGAATTTTTCTCTTAAATACTCTTCCATTTTGGGTTTGAAACATATTGTTATATATTTAAGACCCATGATGTAGGAGCATCATAGTATAAGTGGAATCATGTTTCTAATTCTCCTTATAGCCATGATTTTGAGATTTTGAGTGTTTCTAATTACACGGGGAAGTCTAAATAGGTCATTTCAAGAGGATGAAAAGTGTTAGAATTTTAATTGTATTTATGTTTGTATTTCCCTCCAAGTGAGATTTGAAATTATAAAGACTTGATAATGAAGAAATGTGACTATCATAGAGTAATAAGATAATTGTAATTAATGTGAGGGAACATATAGTTATCCCGATACATGGTTATAGGTCTTAAGTTATAGGGAATTCATTAAATGTTTTAAAATGTTGTAAAATGTGTAAATATGTGAACGATGGGGTATGAAGTAGATATGACGAGTTAGCTAGGGTTATGTGTGTGATGAAACAAAAGAAAAATTTGAATGGAAAAGTAGTGGTAGAGGTCATTACTCATTTAGAGAATGTGGAAAATGGGAGAGAGGAAGTCGAGAAGAAACTTACAGATTTGTATAAGTAATATGAAGAACATATTTTTGTAGGATTCCTATGGTGTTATATTTCATTATGAAATCCTTTTTTAATATGATTTTGGTTCACCACACTTATTGATTCATTTTCAAACACTTCTAGATGCTTTGAAAGGTACTTGAATAGTCTATATGGTGTACTCTATTCTAGTACCAGGCCCATGTCTTGACTATTTTTACGGTGAAAGTATGCTTAAAATTGTGAGTCTTTATCATAACCATAATAATAAGGATTTGGGAGAAAATATATTTATATAGGGAGGGAATAACTATTTTAATGATAAATTTTATAAGGTCAACCAAGCTGGATATCACTCAAGTATATGCATACAAGAAATTGAGATTATGAACTATGTATAATTGTGAGATTGTGTATCACTAAGTTTCTTAATGTCTTGATAGATAGCCTTTCCCTTATCTTTCACATGATGGAAATATAGGGATGAGATACCTCAAATATCATAAACTGAAACCATAACCATTTTATTTGAATGCATGAAGTCCAGGAGGTGAGATACATATTCACAATGGAAGTAAGGGTTAAATCTATCTTTTATTGACTAAATGAATCATTGGTATGGATAAAGGTTATATATATAAGATTTTTTCATAGGAGAAGCTACAAAATTTATAAAGGAGGTTGCCATCAAATAATACTTGTGACTATATTGTGATAACCCCTGGTTTAGTAAATCATTGACCATGGTTTTAATGTGATTATTGATAATTCTTGGTTAATGACTTATCACTATAGAAACAGAAATAGGAAGGGGGTAGTCACAATCCTGGACACTAAATTTTAGAACTTGAAACAAAATATTTATCATTTTATAATCCTTTTTCCGATTTCTCATGTTATCTTTGTGAAGAGCTAGGGTTTGAGATTTGTAACCTGAAATAATTGAGTGAGGGCTGAGAATTGATAGATAACCTTTTTATATCTCATATAAAGTTTTCTATAAGAATATTAATTTTTTTATGGCTAAATTTTAATATTTCCTTGACAGTTTGCTACAGATGCTATGTCTCAGTCAAGAGGCTAACTGGTGAGTCCATTTTTTAAAGAAAGTAGTTGAATGATAAAGGATTAATTCTTGACACTTAGAATGTATAATAAATTCTTAAAATGGTACCCAATAACACTCAAATTGATCCTTGAAACCATTTGTAAACGAAATTAGGGAGGAAATGGGACTATTTAAAGCTAGTAGGAGCCTTGTAGGCTTATGAAGAAAAGTGAAATTAAGAGAAAGGTACCAAGAATTAGTTCATAAGATTTAGGGAACACCTCCACAGTCATAAAGAGACTTAGAAAATTCCATTATAAATTTTTGGGTTGGTACATATTGTTCCAATCATGTAACCACCATGAGGCTATCCTTTAAGTATCTTAAGGGGCGAGTTAAAGTTATTAAGGAAGAGGTAGAACATTTCTCAAATTGTAGGCATATATATGATGATTGTGTATTGATAGGATGTGAGAAGTAGGGTGATGGACTATGAAATGCCAAACATGTCAAAGAGAACTAAGTTTTGACTTGAAAATATAATACCTTCTTAATGAACTTGTGAAGATTAACTAAGGAAAAGAAGAGGTCAACCAAGTTTCTTGATTTTTAGAGATAAAGATGATCACGAGGGCTTGACATGGGGTGAGAGAGCATGGTATATGCATGAATTGAAGATTTTATAGTGCATTGAGGAATCAAAAATTAGTTGCTAGGATCAAATTGACAAATAGACAAGTCTTATAAACATGGTAGTTAGAAAATGAAGTGGGTGATTTGGTTGTTTTGATGATTAGATGAATTTTTGATGGTATGATACATCATGTGGTATAATATCTAGGAGAGTTAATGTATTTTTTTGGCTAATAGTTAAATTTCAATTGTGAATGTGATATTAGAGGTAGAAAGGAAAAGTTGAGGAGTGAAAGAGTGAGAAGAAAAATAAGAGAAAGGAAGCACCAAAAGTACAGGTTTGAATCCTAGGTGAGTTAGAAGAATATTTCCACGGTGAAAAATACTTAGATAGAGAGAGAGAGAGAGAGAGAGAGAGAGAGAGAGAGAGAGAATAGATTGATATTGAAGAGAAGAAAGGGACAAATAAAAATAAGGAAGAATTAGTTCTAGAGTTAATAAGAATGTTAAGCCATGGGAAGATGAGTAAAGAATAGAAAAAGAAGAGAGAGAAATCCAAGAGGAAAGAGAAAGAAAGAAAGTTTGATACGTGGTTTGAGAAATAGATGAGATAACTCAAAAATATGTATCCATGGTTGGGGGATGGATATTGGACATGGAAGAAGAATAATATGTAGATGAAGAAGAAGAATATGAATGGCAAGGTTAATAAGAAGAAGAACAAGAAATCGGTGAAGAAGTGACCTTTTTTACCATAGGTAAAAAAGGGTTAAGGAGAATCTACCCCGTACAAATTAATACATAATATTAGAGAAGGGTTAAGGGGATGGCCATTGAATTCCTATCGAGTGAGATCCATACAAAGAGCCACCACTAGAAACCAAATCCAAAAAGGCCAATTACATAATAACTAACAACAAAAACATAGAAACTAACAACAGCCAAAAAACAAAAGAAAACAATCGCCAAAGAGAGAGCCACCTTCATTCATTGATCAATTCACCCACCATGTGCATGCATCCATTCCATTCCTTAACTAGGCTAGCAATAGTGGATTTCCAATATTTATAGTCTAGTTCCGCTATCTCCACTTTAGAACCAGACCCTATATTTTTTGTTCTTCACAATTTCCATGGAATGGATCATCTCGCAAGGAGCTTTAGATAGTGAATTTTACTTTTAACATTAGGATGTTAACATCCCGATCTAAAGGATAATACTCTTTATCTTCAACCTTTCATTATCCATAGACAAACATCTTTTATATGACTTTTTAGTTGTTTGCTAAGACCAATAGAGGTAATATTATCCACTTTTTACTACAACTCCCTAAAATTAATGGTCATCATGATTATCTTGTGTCTATTGATTTCAGTGTCAAGCTTGCATTTCTCAAAATCCCTCATGAAAACATTGGATTTAACCATCTTATCTTGAGCACTAAACAAATTCTTCTGGGTAGTTTTGAGAGCATGAAGATTATCAATGGATTCCTCGGTATTTTTTGATCTTTTACCCTTGAAGGAGTCATGGTCATGCCCAATATTCTTCTCCTCACTACTATCAGTGAGGACAGTATCCACTTCTTGATTATCCTATATATCCTTCTGATCCAAGTCCTCTATCTACTACTCCCTTGAGTCAGAGCTAACCTCCAATTTCTCACCATGATCCAAATCTCCTTTCTCCCATCTATTCTTTTTAAGGCTATCCTTAGCCAAAGGGGATATATTTATTTTAGCCACAGAATTCGCCACATCATCCTTGTTAATAACATCCTCCCCAACATCCAAAATTGCAGTCTTCCCTCCAAAAATGACCGAAGACCATTTTGCCAAAGACACAAATATTTTATTTTTACCAATGAGGGGGGTACCCAAATTTATGATGGATTTGATCAGGCCTTGATGCAAAGGCAAGGAGAAAGTTCCTTTCTTGACTTGATTGACCAACTTAGCCAACAAAAGGAACAAAAAATTAGGGAAATTATAGGGTCTGTCATTCCGAATGTGATTTAACATGGGAAAATGATACACATAAATACATTTATAACCTCCTTCAAGGGTAATATAGGATATAAGAAGTTGAGAAATTTCATTGTAAGGATGGGGCAGATCTTCTCTACCATAACCATTGCTGATATTTTTAAGAACCCCCTTATCGAGCATGAAACAATCGATCTCCTAGCTATAGTCCAACTTGGGCTTAAACAAAAATTTTCCCCCTGAGGGTAGACTTGTAATTTTAGTAATGAACTTTGGAGAGATAGTGAAAAAAATTTCAAACCCAAACATGACCATTCTTCCAAGTATTTGGGACAACTTCACTCAAAGTTTCATCAAACCCATCAAAAATGTTGACATTTTTTAACAAACCAGCCTTGTCGAGCATTTCCTCTGCCTCTTTGGACATAGTCGAAACCTTAATCGAGTTCGGTCCTCACAAGATCGCCACCCATTGTGCTAGAGAAGTTCTTCTTCTTGTAGAGAAGTATGTGCTTGAAATGGTTCCTATTAACACACTTGGAGATATGATTCAACATAACAAGGATATCCGCCCAAACTTTGAAATGATAAAATATAAAGGATTGCACGAGTGCAAGATTTAGAAAATCCAAGTGTGTCACCCAAAGGGTATTATTACCTATTTCCCTCCTCATTAGAAGAAATGTTATTGGGGCCTTTTCTTGATTCAATATATCTATGAAGCTAGATTCCATAAAAATAAGATCCTCGACCACCTTAAAAGCCTTAGCTTCCACCCCCTTAATCACCTAAACATCGACCAATTTGTTTCCTTCTTGAAAAACATGACCGAAAGATAAATCAACAAAGGAGGTAAGTTTTTTCTTAGCGTTGGTGATGAAGTCTTCAATATTAATAGAGATAGATCTATTACCCCATCTCATACAAGAAATTATATTCAAGGAGTCACCTTCTACAAGAAGGTATTTGAACCCTTTCTCTTTAGCTAACTTGACCCCTAAAACATCACTGCAAACTCAACGACATGATTAGATTGAAATCCCAGACAAAATAAATGAGCAAGGAGAAACCTACCATTGTGATCATGAAAAAATCTACCTCCTCCTCCCTTTCCCGAATTCCCTTTTGTTTCCCCATCGATGTTCATTTTGACAACTCCTTACAGGGAGGAATCCACTTAACCCCTTCTCTAGGGTTTCTCTTCCTAGGTAGAGGAGCATAGTTTAGGTTCAATTATCCGTTATACATTATTTACAGTCCATGAATTTCACTTATTTATTCTTGGGATATAAAAATTATTTCTAACACTTGTAAACACCTATTTATGATCAATCTATTAGGGAGTTGCTTGTAATTGAAAAATCCTCTGATTTCTCTCTTTCTATATTTCCCACCAAGAGTGGTTAAGGCTTATAAGCCATAGGTTTTTCAAACATTGACTATTGAAAGGGAATTTCCATTGATTCCTGATAGATTGGAGATCCTTGGGAATAACCCACTTGACCGAAAACATACCCAAAATATGAGACATAATATGGGAAGCAAAGGGACATTCTAAAAACATATGATTCACTATTTCCAAGTTCTGTTCACATAGAGCACATTTGTTGACTATATGGAAACCTCGTTTAGTAAGGTTATCCATAGTAAGAATCCTATTTATCACCATAAGCTAGTGAGAACATTTATTTTTGGAGTTATAATCTTATTCCAAATCGTTCGATAAAATATCTTCCTCTCTAGTTTCCTCTTCAAAGAAAAGACGTATAGGCAAATTTAACTAATAAGTTTCCATTGTGTTCTCTTTGCCACACAATCTGATCTTGTTCCTTGTTGTTAGAAGGCAAATTTTTTTATAAAATCATTTATATTAGCCATATGTGTTTTTAATTCCTTCCTATCCAATTCTAGGTGTTTCCAGACCTGAAAGCTTTCTTGAGGTTCCATATAATTGTTTATTTTTCCCCCATATTTGTCTTCTAATAGTTTCAATATTTGGGGGAATTTATCTTTGAGGATAAAGTTTCCAGCCCATTTATCCATCTAGAAACATATTTCATTTCCTTTCCCTATTTTCCATCTGCTTCCCTTAGCAACGAGGTCCTTAGCCCAATTAATAGCTTTTAGAACACTTGATCCATTGAAAGACACTTTGGTTTGAAGATCCACAGTTTATCATTTTCCTCAATCCAATATTTTTCCCTGAGAATTATCATCCACACCCCACTTTCTTTTATTAGTCTCCAACCAATTTTTTCCAAGAGAGATTTTTTCATTTTAGTCCAGTCTCTAATGCAAAGTTCCCTATTTTTTCGGTATATAGACTCTATTCCAAGCCACCAACGGGATTATTTCTTTGCTTTTGTACCACTCCATAGAATTTTTTTGGATCTTTTCAATTTTTTCCACTATTATCCTAGGAAGTTGATAGAGAGACATAGCATACACTGGGAGACTTTGGAGAGAACTCTTGAGAAGGGTGATTTTCCTTGTCTGAGAGAGCAGATTGGATTTCCACCCCGCGAGCTTCTTATCGAATATTTATATAAGAAATTTCCATTGCATATAAGAAGGTATTTTATCCCCAAGGGGGATACCTAAATATAAGGTTGGAAAGGGTTTATAGATAAGATGTAAAATCCTAGCAATCTTCTTATATCTTCTCTCTAAAGAGTTGAGGAAAAAAAGAGAACTTTTGCTATAGTTCACCAAATGACCCGATACCTCCATGTAATCATCTAAGAGGGATTTAAAATTTTTTTCTTTAGGAAAAACGGTTCACCCACCATAATAGTTTCATCAACAAAATACTAGTGAGACACCTTCTCCATATCCCTCATTGGAGATAACCCTTTGATGAAGCCTTTTCTAGTTTCAACATTTAGTCTTGTCTTTGAGAGATTTAGCTAAAATAATGAAAAGAAAAGGGGAAAGGGGTCCCCTTTCCTTAGTCCTTGGGAAGCTGGGAAAGAAACCATAGGGGACCCATTCATAAGAATAGAGAACCAGACATTAGAAATACAAGATTTTACCAAACTTCTAAAGGAATCATTAAAGCTAAACCGGTCAAGAATTTTCTGAAGAAAACTCCATGAGAGCCTATCATACACTTTAGCCATATCCAATTTTAGAAACATAGCATCCTTCTTGTCGAGATTTTCCAAATGAATTGTATCTTTGATAGTAATGATCCCATATTAGATTTGGAATCCAAGGATAAAACCACCTTGTTGTTCAGAAATGATATCCAGGAGGATCAGTTAAAGACGAAGAGCCAAGAGTTTCATGCAAATTTTATATGTAGTATTGCACATGCTTATAGGTTTGAAGTCCTTCAATTCTATAACATTTCCAAATTTCAGAACTAGGGCTAGGAAAGTACAATTCATATCGTTTAGCATATTTTTATGATTGAAAAATTATTTCACGACATTATAAACATCCCTTTTTATGATATCCTAGAAATGTTGAAAGAAAAAAAGCTTGAAACCCATCCATACTAGGGGCCTTATCAGGAATTGGATTTTTATCGTGAACTCCACATCCTCCAAAGAAGGGATAGTGGAAAGAAGACAATCGTCTTACTCTAAAACTAAGGATAGAATGCGAGTTTAGAAAATCTTGCTCTTTGACTAGATTGAGAACAATATGATTCATGAGATAATTTTTAAAGAAAGAAATAACTTATTTATTGATTTATACTTGATCTTCCATAAGATAAGCTTCTGCTCTCCTTAATTTATAGATTCTATTGAAAATTAATCACTTCAAGGTAGACATGTGGAAAAACCTATTGTTTTTATCCCCTTCCTTAAGTCGAGTGACATTAGATTTATGTCTCTAGAATATTTCCTCTTTACCAAGGATATTGTGGTATTCTCGAAGAAGAGATTTTTCCTTTTCATAGTCTACAAAATCTAGGTCACTATCCCCCTTCAATTTTCCTTTGGACATTTAGCGAGTCGAATGTCACCATTTTCTTCTGAAAATAATTACCAAATATTTTCTTGTTCCATATTTTGAGATTCTTTTTAACATTCTCAAGTTTTTAGTCAATCCAAACATCGCATTCCTTACACCTTCAACTTCCACTATTCCCGATAAGATATTTTAGATATTCACTATGGAGACACATATTCTTGAAGAGAAAATAATTTCTTCTTCTAGAGGGATTCTTTATCAACAACGAGAATCAGTTTATGATCCAACCCTATGCTAGGAAGAGAGAAAAGAGTAGTATCCTAGTTTAACCATTCTTCTGAAACTAAGACATGTTCCAATCTCACTTGAATATGATGAACACCAACTTTTCTATTAGACCGTAGGTATATTTACTACCTTTAAGATAAATGTCATGGAGGTAAGAATTGGAGATAAATTCATTAAAATCCTCCATACCCGGTGGTAAAATCCTTGGATCCACCTTTTATATCCTTGGAGATAAAGGGGTATTAAAATCACCCATCACTATCCACTCATTACCAGTGATATGGTATTTGAAAGTTGCCATATTTTTTTCCTTTCTTTGTAATGAGTAGGAATATAGATAATGGATAAGATCCAAATCACTTGAAGAAGTGAATTATTTATACCCGAGAAGAGGGAGAATCACTTTATGACATGGATGAGATAACAGAGGAAGAAAAATACAAAGAAGAAGAGGCAATAATAAGTCAAGTATATTAGTGAGGTATGTCAATCAAGTCATATTCCCCTTAAAGTCTTTTTGTTTATAAATACTCCAAATGTAGATGAAATCATCTTTGGGACAGGCCCGACTATGATGATGATGAAAAATAAATGGATGATTTTACACTAAATAAAGAAATGAAGGTGCTTAATGACTTCTTTTCTCATATGGAAAAGGAGGAAATTATTTTGGATGAGATAAATGCAAGTGAATAAGAGTTGGAAAAGTGGGTACAATAATCCAAGAATGAATTTGAATAAGGAATGGTAAACCAAATTTACTCCAAGATTATTCATTTGATGACTAAGATTGATATTTCATTAGGTGAAATCCTATAAATTGTGGAAAATGGATCCATAGATGCATTTGAGAAGAAGAAGGAAAATGAAATAAGTAAGATTGAATGGGGTAATGAGCATGATGATCAATTTTTCATAGGTGAAGTATATGATTTTTTGTAATATATATATTCTATTTGATAAATGAGGAAATAAATGATGAAGGTAAAGCTGAGAAAATGTTTGTTTCTTGGGTAAATAAGGATGCAAATTAGGATAAGGCAAGTATAGGTACATGTTTGAAACAAGATGAGATGATGGAGAACATAAATAAGGTGGCATGCAAGCCGGAAAGACAAGAATATGGACCATTTTTATTATTTCCAAGCAAAGAGGATGATGAAATCATGAGAGTCACGGACTATGTAAAGAATAATGACATGGTCAAACATGAAAATAGATGTGTATTTATTATTGTTGTTTTTATTTATGCAGGTACATGTGATGGAATGTTGAAGTTAAATAATATCAAGATGAAAGTCAAGAAGAAAAAGAGCACGTTCAAGAAATTTTTGTGGGACCCGGGTGGTTGTAAGATAAGTAATTGCACTAGGAGTAAAAGAGAAAGGAAAAGTAAGAAATACTAGAAGAAACTAAATGGCAAAGTATAATTCTCTTTTTCTCCACTTTGGGAGTATTATGTAGGAGCATCATGGGGTAAGTGGCATCATGTTTCTAATTCTCTTTGTAGCCATGATTTTCAGATTTTTGAGCGTTTCTAATTACATAGGAAGTCTAAATAGGTCATTTCAAGAGGATGAAAAGTGTTAGAATTTTAATTGTCTTTATGTTTGTATTTCCCTCCAAGTGAGATTTGAAATTGTAAAGACTTGATAATGAAGAAATGTGACTTTCATAGAGTAATAAGGTAATTGTAATGAATGTGAGGGAACATATAGTTATCCCAGTACATGATTATAGGTCTTAAGTTTTAGGGAATTCATTAAATGTTTTAAAATGTTATAAAATGTGTAAATATGTGAATGATGGGGTATGAAGGAGATATGATGAGTTAGATAGGGTTATGTGTGTGATGAAACAAAAGAAAAATTTGAATGGAAAAGTAGTGGTAGAGGTCATTCCTCATTTAGAGAATGTAGAAAATGGGAGAGAGGAATTCTAAGAAGAAGCTTATAGTTTTGTATAACTAATATGAATAACATCTTTTTTTGTAGGATTCTTATAGTGTGCTATTTCATTATGAAATCCATGTGTAGTATGATTGTGGTTGAGCAGACTTATTGATTCATTGTCAATCACTTCTAGATGTTTTGAAAGGTATTTGAATAGTTTATATGGTGTACTTTATTCTAGTATCAAACCCATGTCTTGTCTATCTTTCACAATGAAAGTATTCTTAAAATGGCTAGTCTTGATAATAACCATGCTAATAAGTATTTAGGATACAATACCTTTGTAGAGAGGGAGAAACAACTATGTTAATTCTAAATTTTATAAGGTAAGCTAACTGGATATCATTTAGTATATGCATACAAGAAATTGAGATATCATTTGTGTATGACTATGATATTGTGTATCACTAATTTTCTTAATGTGTTGATAGATAAAATTTCCATTATAAATCACGTGATGGAAATAGAGGGTTGAGATACCTCAAATATCATAAATTGAAACAATCATCATTTACTTTGAATGTATGAAGTCATATGACTGAGATACATATTCATAGTGGAAGTAAGGGTTATTTCTCTCTTTTATTAACTAAATGAATCTTTCGAGATAGACAAAGGTTATATACATAGGAAGGTTTTTCATAAGAGAGGCTAAATAATTTCTAAAGGAGGTGGTCATCAAATAAAAATTGTGATAGTATTGTGATAAACCCTAATTTAGCAAATATATGATAGTGGGTTTCATGTGATTCTTGATAATTATTACTTAATGACTTATCACTGTAGGAAAGGAAATTTTAAGGGGGTATCCAAAATCCTTGAAACCAAATTTTGAACTTGAAACAAAATATTTATCATTTTTAAGCCTTTTCGTATTTCTAGGGTTATCATTGTGAAGAGCTATGGTTTGAGATTTAGAACCTCAAATCATCAATTTAGAATCGAGAATCGATAGATAACTTGGTTGATATCTACTATACAGTTTTCGGAAGAATATTAATCGTATTATGGCTAAATTTTAAAATTTCCTTGATTTGTTTGCTATAGATGCTCTGTTTGAGTCAAGAGGCTAGCTGGTGAGTCCATTTTGCAAAGGATGTAGGTGAATGATAAAGGTTTAATTATTGACACTTAGCATGCATAATAAATTATTAAAAGGGTGCCTAATAACACTTATATTTCACCTTGAAATCATTTGTAAAGGAAATTAGGGAGGAAAAGGGACTATTTTAAAGCTAGTAAGAGCCTTTTATGCTTATGAAGAAAAGTTAAATTAAGAGAAAGGTAACAATAATTGGTTTATAAGATTTAGTGCACACCTCCAAAATCATAAAGAGACTTGTAAAAGTCCATTAGAAATTTGTGTCTTGGTACATATTAGTCCAATCATGTAACCACCATGAATATATACTTTAGGTATCTTAAGGGGAAGAGTTGAAGGTATTAAGGAAGAGATGTAATTTTTCTCAAATTGCAGGCATATAGATGATGATTATGCATTAATAGGATGTGAGAAGTGTGGTGATGGAATATGGAATTCCAAACATGTCCAAGAGAAGTAAGTTGTGAATTTAAAATACAAGACCATTGTGAATGTTAACCAAGGAAAAGAAGAGGTCAATCAAGTTTCTTGATTTTAAGAGATAAAGATGATCATGAGGGCTTGAAATAGGGTGAGAGAGAAGGGTATATACATGAATTGAAGATTATATATTTCATGGAGGAATTAAAAATTAGTTACTAGGATCAAATTGATAAATAGAAAAGTTTTATAAACATGGTAGTTAGAAAATGAAGTGGTTGATTTATGATGTTGTTTTGATGATTAGATGAAATTTTGATGGTGTGTTACTTCATGTGGTATAAGAGCTAGGAGAGTGAATATAGTTTTGTGGATAATAGTGAAATTTCAAGTGTGAATATGATATTGGAGGTACAAAGGTAAAGTTGAGGAGTGAAAGAGTTAGAAGAAAAATAAGAGAAAGGAAGCAACAAAAGTGCAGATTTGAATCCTAGGTGAGGTGTGAAGAAGATTTCCATGGTGAAAAAGACTTAGACAGAGAGAGAGAGAATAAATTTAGAGTGAAGAGAAGAAAGAGACAAATAAGGATAAGGAATAATTAGTGCTATAGTTAGTAAGAATATTAATCCATAGTAAGAAGAGTCAAGAATAGAAAAATAAGAGAGAGAAGGCCAAGAGGAAAGAGGAAGAAAGAATGTTTGATATGTGGTTTGAGAAAGAGCTGAGATAACTCAAGAAAGATGTAGCCATGGTTGAGGAATGGATATTGAGCATGGAAGAAGAAGAAGATGCAGATGAAGAAGAAGAGTATGAATGGCAAGGTGAAGAAGAAGAAGAAGAAAAAGAAATCAGTGAAAAAGTGACCCATTTCTACCCATAAGAGGGAGAGTCACTTGATGACATGGACGACATAACAAAGGAAGAATAAGACAAAGAAGAAGATGCAGAGCAAGCCGGGTAACTAGTGAGGTATGTGAATCAAGTCATGTTCCCCTTGAAGTATTTTTATTTGTAAATACTCCAAAAGAATATGAAATCAGATTGAATGGGCCTAAATATGATGAGGATGATAAAGAAATTGATGATTTTAAGATAAATGAATAAATGAAGGTGCTTGATGACTTTTTTACTTACATGGATAAGGACTAAATCAATTTGGAAGAGGTAAATGTAGGTAAAGAAGAGATAAAGAAACATGTACAAGAATCCATGAATATATTGTAAGAAGGAATGATAAACCAAATTGACTCTAAGCTTAATCATTTAATGACTAATATTGATATTTCATTAGGTGAACTCCATGAAATTTTGGAAAATGACTATATGGATGCATTTGAGAAGAAAGAGGAAAATGAAATAAGTAATATTGAATTGGCTAGTGAGCATGATGATCAAATTTTTATAGGTGAAGTAGATGATTTATTAAAAGATATATATTTTTTTGATAAATACTGAAAGAAATGATGAAGGTAAAGCTAATAAAATGTTTGTTTCTTGGGTAAATGAGGATACAAATGAGGATAAGATAGATATAGGTAAATATTTGAAACAAGATGAGATGATGGAGAATACAAAGAAGGTAACATGAAATCTAGAGAGACAAGAATATGAGACATTTTTAGTAATTATAAGAAAAGAGGATGATGAAATCATGAGAATAAAGGACTATGCAAAGAATGATGACATGGTCAAACATGAAAAAGAGATGTGTATTTGTTATTGTTGTGTTATTTATGCAAGAAAAAATGATGGTATTTTGAATTTAAAGAAGATCAATATGAAAGTCAAGAAGAAAAAGAGAACCTTCAAGGAAAATGTAAATTTGGAGAACGTTTTTGGGACCCATGTTGTTGTAAGATAAGTAAAGGCACTCAGATTAGAAGATCAAGGGAAAAGAAAAATCAAGTGTTGGGACCTAGAATATCGTAAAGTCGGTATACTAAGGCACGTGGGTGCACGAGACCTAGTTGAAGAAGGGCATGTGGGTTGAAGGCATAGAGGGAAGGATTCGGAAGTGATTTTAGAACACATGACGCACACATGAAAGGAAAGATAGGTTTTGGAATTAGCTATATTCATCATCCCAGGAAGCACACAAGAAAAGCATGACCCTTGTGGATAAGGTGCCAGCCTGGCAACTATGGGATCAAAAAGGGAATATTATAGGCATGCGATGGAAGGTTCCAGAAGACATCATTGCAAAGAATGGAGAGCTCAGATCTGAGAAGGCATGCTCCCATTAAGGACCACCTTGACACTTGGCAACTAATCTATAACTTCAGAAAGGCATGGCAGTGATTGCTAAGGCTATAAATGCAAGAAGACGATAGAAGAAAGATGTGGAAGAAAGAAAAGTATGAAATAGAGAAAAGAGAGGTGAATCCTTGTAGAAACAGATGGAGGATTTTAAGGGTTAGGGATTAGGAGAGATCTGTAAGTGATGGCACATTTAGAGGGATGGGTCTGCATTCATTTTTGTAAAGTGATGAGCATAATGTAGTTCTGATGCATGACTTGGCTTTGTATTGTTATATAAGGTTCTGTCATGACCTCAAGGGATTGTAATGTGGTTATTGAATCTATTAATATGAATATAATGCTCTGTTATAAATCATCTATGTGTTTAGGAGTATAATAGTAAGGAAATTCCCATTGGATTCCTAAAGGATGCATTATCGGCATTCAAGAATAATCCCATGGTGTTACAAGAATAATCCCGACATGTGGTTTAACAAAGGGTATATCTATTTTGAAAACAAGGAAGAAAGGGTGATAATCCCTTTGACATATGGGAATTCAATGCCCTATACTAAGCCCTTAGGATAAGTCCTTGATAGAATCTATGTGCACTCCATTAGAGATCCTGAGATAATTCACCCCACAGAGGGAGTTATCTAGTTTGAAGACGATCAATCCTTGAGTGATACCACTAGTCCGACATGTGAAAAATGGGCGCATGGGACTTATGAGTTGATAAGAAGATAGTTAAGAGGATCTATAATAAGGGTGAAAAAGGTACACTCGGTTAAACACCTAGGAGGAAAGAAGTTACTAAGTTACTCTAGAAGGCGTACCCTAAAATTTTCTTATGGGAAATGGAAGTTCGGTGGAAGAATCAAGATGAGAGAAGAGGAATGATTAGTTATAGCCTACTCAAAACTATAGTGCATTGGTGGGATACACATCGGGAGAACCTTTGAGAGTGGCACAAGGTATTAATAACATTCTCGGTAAGGTTTAAAAGAGCAATGCACCGACAGTCATACAATACTACCATGGTAAAGAGACCACTTCATTTTATATCCAAGCATGTGAGAAGGCCTGGATGGGAAGCACAAAAAGATTTACCACCTTGGTTATGGGTGCATAAGTTGTATTCCACCTTACAAGGTTGTGCATGTGCTTGGTATGTTCATTCGAGAGATGCATCATCAAACACGTAATGGCGCGAAGTTGGCAGCTCATCTCATTCAATATTTCGAATATAGGAGTACAAAGCCATCAATAGATAAGGCGTTGCAAGAGATAAAGCACCTTATAATGGGAGATAGTTCTATGGCAGAGGATAGGCTATTGGATTTACTAGTTGAGCCCTATTTGAAGATGTGCCTTAATGAAGAAGAATAAGAGGAAGTACATCTTAAGTGTGCATGCATGGAAAAAGAAAAAGGAAAAAAGGTATATGTAGTAGATAGAGAAGAAATAGAAACTTTAGATGTTAACCATTTAGAAGGTATGCATGAGGTCATAGATAGCACGATGAGTGAACACACACCTATCATGATCCCTTGAAAATGAACAAGGTTAACATTGGAATATAATTAGAACCAAAGGAAGCTATTATCGGGGACTATTGGTCGGAGAAAGAAGTTTCAAAGTTCACTAATCTATTGCATGAGTTCCAAGATTTGTTTCCTCACAGGTACCATGAAATTAAAGGTATTCCTTAGGGAGATGAAGATCAAGGTGAAGGAAGGTGCACTCCTGATTCAAAAGAGACATTATCGAGATGAATCCAAATTTATGCATATGGGTCAAGGAATAAATAGGAAAGATGATAGCATATGGTATCATTGAGGTAGTGGAAGAGTTAGAATAGATAATCCCAATGTTTATCAGTATCAATAAGGATGGAAAGATAAGAATCTATGTTGACTACATGGATTTGAATGCAATGTGTTTCATCAACCCTTTTCCAAACCCCTTTACTAAATAAATTTTGGAGGGAGGAGGCAAGTGCAAATTCTACTCTTTCACGAATGGGTTCTCAGGGTATCACCAAGTCATGATTGCAAAGGAGTACCAGAGAAATAAAATTTTCAACACTAAGTGGGGAAGTTTTTCCTACATGGCTATGCCTTTTGGATTGAAGAATGTGCCTATTGTGTTCTCGTTCAACATGGTACAAGCATTCCAAGACTTCATCCATAAATTCCTTTAAGTTTACATGGATGATTGGATTATATATGGATTGGTGAAAGACCATTGTGAAAATTTGAGGCTGATGTTTGAGAGATGTCAGCAATTGAGGATATCCCTCAACATTAGGAAATGTGTCTTTGCTACTCCATTTGGAACCCCTGTTAGGACATATTGTATGTAAATAAGGCTTACTAGTATATCTTGCCAAAGTTGTAGTTATTGTAGGATTATGGGAGCCTTCTAGTCAAAGTGTAGCATGCGGATTCCTTGGGCATATGGGGTATTATAGAAAATTCATCAAGGGTAATGCCAAGATTTCCATACCCTTGGAAGAATTACTAAAAACACAAGAGTTTCTTCCATTAGGAGAGGCGCATCGAAGGAATTCTCCACTTTGAAGGATAGGCTTATCTCGATGCCCATTCTAAGTTTTCCTTTTTGGGATAAGTCTTTCCATGTGCATGTTGATGTGTAAGGGAACACTATGGGAGTAGTAATAGCACATCTTGTTGAGGGAATTTTTGATCATACGTTGGGCTTTTACAAGTAGAAATTTGACACAAGTGGAACAAATTTACACAACTACTAAGCGCGAAAAATTGTCTATGATCTACGCGTTGCATAAGTTTAGGTAGTATCTATTGAAAACACCATTTATATTCTACACGGACCACATGGCACTGAAATACTTAGTCAACAAGCCCATGTTGCAAGGGCACATATGTCATTAGGTCCTATTATTTCAAGAATTTGAGTTCATAGTTGTCATAAAACCAGGAAAGAGAACTTCAAGATCTGACCATTTATAAATGATTAACTCAGGGGAGGACACGTAAAACATTAAGGATAACATTCCATACATGTAACTATTTAGGTTGTGGCACACGCCCTCAGACTTGGAAGATATCGAAGTGTTCTTGAAAACATGTGTGGTGGTGAAATGGATGAAGGCTCTGAAGAGAAAGCAGTTAGCAATACACGTCGCACCTTACATGTTGATTAGTGGAAACCTCTATAAGTTGGTTCATGATGAGGTTCTATACCAATGCGTATTAGAGCATGATCACAAGATAATTATGGAGGAATCACACGGTGGGATTACAGGAGGACACTATGCAAGAAATGCTAGTGCACGAAAGATTTTATTAGCAGGGATTTGGTGGGAAACCATCTACAAGGATTGTATTGAGTTTTGCAAGGCTTGTGACCATTTCTAGCGCCTTGGAAAACCTAGAAAGAGAGATGAAATTCCCTTTACAACCAATAGTTAGCACTAAACCATTTCGAAAGTGGGAAATCAAATTTGTAGGGCCAATTTCACTAGCAAAGTGTGAAGGACTAATTCATAGTATATCATCACTTGCACTCATTACTTGACATGGTAGGAAGAGGTAGCCCCTATAAAGGATTACACCACAATAATAGTTGCTAAATTTTTATGGGAGAGCATAATCAATAGTTATGGTTTTCCTTTAAGTTTAACAAGTGATAGGGGTACACACTTTCTCAATGAAATAGCTAAGATTCTATTAGAAGAATTTATGGTGGGCCATCATAAGACTACCCCTATCCCCCTTAATAAAATGGAACTACCGAGGCATTCAACAAGATACTAAGTCACACATTGACTAAGATTTGTGATGTTGGAAGACATGATTAGGATGAAAAAGTATCATCCATTCTATGGGCATACAGAACAACCTACAAAATGTTGAAGAAGGACACACCATTTCAATTGGTATTTTACGTGAAGGTTTCTTTTCCATTTGAATTCATGTTACCATCACCGTGTATAGTGCGCACAGGAGGGTTAGCTAATGAACAAACCTTTGGAAGAAAGAATTGATAAGTTGATGTAGTTAAATGAAAGGTGATCACTTTCTATATGGATTCAAAAGATATAAAAACAAGAAAACATTCATGGCATGATCATCATATCAAGAACAAGAGGTTTGAGGCTAGGTAGATGGTGTTGTTGTATGATTCCAACTATCTATGCCATCCTTGGAAGTTTAAAGTCTATTGGTTAGGACCTCACATCATCTCATACATTCTTTATTCAGGATCTTTCCAATTACAAGTGTTTGATGGGATGAGGTTACCAAGTCATTTCAATAGGATTAGACTGAAGCCCTACTATAAATAAGTCTTCTTGGTGTTTATAATAAGGCAATATTGCCAATTAGCTTAGAATTTTCCTTTAGGATTTTCTTTTCTTATGTTTCCATTTCTCGTTGCTTGTTCCTTTCTTTTTGTTTTGTTTTACACCTTGTGCGTTGGTAACCACATTATTTTCCCAAGTTTGTTTATGTGTAGAGGATCGTGCATTTGTTTTAGTGTGGGGTGGAGTAATGAAAAGTATAAGCCTACAATACAAGTTGAGTGGCCCAGTAGAAGGAAGCATGTAAGGTGGAGGAAATGTGTGAGGAAATGGTGGATATTGGATTATGGTGTCAAAAGAATGTAATAGATACCATGTATAAAGGATGATGAGCACAGTACAACATGAGTTAGACCTATCTAATCCCCCTTTCTCGACCCCCTTTTGGTTGTATTCCTCTTATAAACTAATTAAGCAAGATAATATAGCCTCTTATTGGATAAGTCCTCTTCCATTTCCTTTCCAAGATACTTCTATTAGGCTCCTAGACTATCAATCCATTCCATTGGATTGATTAGACCTCTTAGAACCCTCTCAAAATCATAATTAGTCCCTAAACATGGTTAACTAGTCTTAAACCATGGTCAATCTCTTCTAAACCTAGTCAAATATTACTTTGACTTGTTAAAGTTCTTTTTGGTTTTTTCTATTTGTCTCACATGCACCCAAATATCCCACTTTCCCAAATGGAAAACTATAAATCGCCCACTACCCCCTCTCATTTACAAGAACACTTCTTCCCTCTAACATAAACTATATTATTATTACTAAGAGTAGGAGTTTTATTTCATCTTATTGAGTTATTTTCTTTATCCCTTACAGCACATCATACACCATAGAGTAAATGCGAAGAACCATTGGCCTTGAAGCCATTAATGGTGAGATCCCATTGTCTTAAGCGCAAAATGATTACTTAGATCCTCATTAGGCTCACTTATTTAGACTTTCAAGAAGAGATGGTAATTATATTTGTTAAGTTTACTTGTTTTATTTAAACTAATGCGACAAAGTAGGAATCCTTGTTTACTTATTAATTTATGGTCCATTGATTAGTTTTTCACAAAGCTTTGGGGTTCTTGAGTGTTCGTACCCCATTCCATAGATTTTGTAACCATTGTTTAAACACAATTTTAATTAAAATAATTAATAATGTGAAGGTGAATAATTAATAATGGGGATATGGTGTGCTTAGTTAATTAAAAGGGACCAAGGGAGTGTTACCAAAATTTGGTGTCTACACACACAATTATCTAGGATAATCTTAATAGGTAAGTATATTAAGCATATATTTTAAGAAGTCTTAAAGTCTAGAACTTACCTCTCGATATGTATGTATGTTGGATGTCTTAGCTAAGGACCCCTAGCGGAAAGATAATGATTACTCTTGACTCACATCAAAGGATGATAATTACCTTTCATGTAGTTGTCCTAAAAAATGGTATGGTTAGAGTAAAAACATATCAAGAAGCAGGACTTAGATTCCATGCCAACTTAACCCCTTATACATTATAAGTTAAGTCTATTGATAATAATTAAAATTAGATTATAATGTTGACAAAAATAATTAATAACATATTCCTTACTAAGGTTTTATGTTTTAAAGATTTTATTTATCAATTTACAAATTTCGTCATTAAGTATCATTTAAAATTAATTATCTTATCACAAATGGGTAGTCATCCTAATTTGTTGGGACCGAGAATATTAGCTAATTATAAGGAGGTGTGTGGTCACGTATTAGTTTTTTGAAGAAGGGCACGCGAGGTAGAAGGCGTGCGAGAGAAGGGTTATAGTAAGGTTTTATAGAACACACGGTGCACGTGCATAAGGAAAGACATGTTTTGGACTTAGCCATATTTGGTGTCCCAAGAAACACACGAGAAAAGCATGACCCTTATAGCATGCGGAGTGGATAAGGTGCCGATTTGGTATGTAGGATCAAAAATAGAATATTTCATGCATGCGATGGAAGGTTACTGAAGAAACGTCATTGCATAGAGTCAAGAGCTCGGGATCAAATGAGGCATGCTCCATTGGAGGACCACTTGGATACTTGGCAACCAATATGTGACCTTAGAAGGCATGGTGATGAAGGCATGAAAACTATATATTGAGGTGTGCGGATAGAGAAGATAGAGAGTAATTGGTAAGAACAATGGCTAAGGGTGTGAAAGGAAGAGATATTCATGGAGTCATCCCGAGAGAGAAGAGGCACTAGAAAGGAGGTAAAACTTTGCAAAAATACCATGGACAAGTATTTCATGATTGGAAAGTAAAATATTGATTTTTAAGTCAATGTGATTATCCAAAAACCATTTACAATATCGTGAAATAATTTCACTCAATAGGGATTACATGATCCAAGTTTAAAATATACATTAAATCAATGTTTACAAATCAGATATAAATATATCACATGTCGAGCATGCATGTAACAATCCAATCTATCTCCTCAAAATACTTAATCCTTCCTAAAATATGAAAGATAAAAAATTAATAGATTTACATGGCCAGCTCAATGAACTTGCATAGATATATCTCCCTTTTTAGATGTTTAACTACAAGTAACATGATTCATATTGATTGTCTTAATGTCATTAGGCTTAGTATCAACTATAAAAGTCACAAGATTTCATTTACAATGTCTAAGGAAACAAAAAATTATCATAACTCCCTTACATGATAACATTGTAATTTAGTTTCACCATAATACTTAAATCTAAGTACTAAACATAATTTCACAAGCCTTTCCTTTTTCATTTACATGACATTACTAAAACATAACATCAAAATGATCCTACAACATCCTTAACTTAATAAAATTAAGCAAGAGGATAGAACAATAAATAAATGTTCAAGTTCTAAACAATCATCGTCAATTGTCATGATGAATATGCAACAGTCAAGAGTAATCTTAATTCTCAACCAAATTAAGATTCTTACTAATATTTTGCAAGTTTCACACCAGTCTATGTCAAATTTATACCGTAAAATAACTTAAAAGTTGATTGATTAACCAATAAAGATGAAAAGCTATAAAATAATAACTTAATTAATGAAATAGCAATTTAACTCCATAAAATTTAAGAATGAACCAAACCTTTCTTATCAGCATCATACATAAGTTGATTTACAAGAGAGAGAAATTAAGATCACATTCATACATGCTCTAAGAAAATAGTCATTATCTACTAAAATTGGCAAGAATCATTCAATCAAATCTAAGACAATAAACACAAACAACATTCAATATTACATTTGAGTGATTTATGTTAGTCATTTAATGACTTGGAAAAAAATAAATGGGTTTTGAATACCCATTAAATATTTCTCAAGAAATAATGAAAAAAACATTATGAATGACCCGGATCATTGAGTGAAGGACTTGCGAAATATAAATTCCCAACAATATATTCATCACCCAAAAAAATAAAAATAGAGTTTGAAAAATAATAACAAGTTTACACAAGAAATGAATGATGCAAATTTGAATAATACGCATTTAATATTCATTAGTCATCCTATCATTTCATAAAGAAATATCTAGATAGGGGAAATATAGCCATGCCTGTTAAACTCTGCGAAAACCTTGAAGCTCCAAGCAAGATCCTCCAAATCTTCTTTCCAAAACCGAAAATAATTAATCAAATGAAAAATATGAAATAACCCAAACTCATCCATGACTATAATTTCTAAATCGTCAATTATCACCTTCCAAGAATAGCTCAACAAACTAATAGAATAAAAATTCATGCAACAACTCGAAGGGGAGAGGGAACATCTCATCATTCATGCAAGCAAATATTAAAAATGGAAAACTAAATTGCATAATAGATTCTATAGGAATTATGTCCATTCCCGAGATCCATGGGATTTATTAAATGCATTTAATATTTTTAGGTTCCACGTAGTGGCCTTTCCCATCTACCTAAACTTATAAGTTGCGGTTAGCCTCTATTGACAACTCGATGGGTACAAGCAGTCCCAGTATTAAATTTAAACAATAACTTTCATGGGTCGAGAATCGACATTGAATTACTTATAAAACAAACCATGTTAAATATAATTTTAATATAGTCAAATTGGTGTTAATTATCAACCAAGTAAAGTCTTAAATGCTTATTTCACTAAATCTAGACTTATTCTGAGTAAGTGACTAAACAATATAACCAATATTACTAGTTTTGGATTCCAAAATGTTAAATATTGGAATTATCTACACTCCAAAATTGCACATATTAGATTATAATATCTCATATATTGGAATCCGAGAATCACATAGATTGGAATCGAAAATAACATATATTGGAATCCAAAATCACATATTTTGGAATTTATCACTTAAAATCACATATATTGGAATCTGAAAATCAAAATATTGGAATCCAAAAAATGCAATATTGGAATCCATTAATTCTCCTTCTAAAGTCCAATATATCTGATCATGAATTAAATTAATGAATATGTGAAAAAAATTTAATGATTTCATAGAAAGCGAACACGATTTAAGAAATAATGCCTAGTTTCGCTTTGCTTTGTATAAAAAAGAAACATGTTATATTTTATACTAGCTAGCGGCCACTAGGCTTAATGTTTGTTTTAGATAAGGATTCTATCATTTTTAAGATGTCTTTAACATTAAAATATGCAGATTTGAATAATTAAAATGCCTTTAGCCTAGTGCCTGCTAGGCTAATGACATTCACGAGATGTGAGACACTTCCAAGTTCATTTACTATGGTGTGATTGAACCTAGGGGAAACCAAAGAATTACCAAAGATATTATGAAGAAACTAACAAAGGGTGACGATTCAGTTTAGGAGAATGTAATTAACTATAAAACCATTCTAGATATATTTTCATATTTAAATTTATATATCAAATTAACTTCATTTACTATGGTGTGATTGAACCTCAGTGCAACTAGAGAATTTTTGAAGATGTTATGAATAAATTAGTTGAGGTTGATGATACAATGTAGGAGAATGTAATTAACTGTAAAACCATTCCATATATATTTTCATATTTAAATTTAGATATAAAATTAACTATAAAAACATGGCATATATATTTTCATATTCAAATATGGATATGAAATTAATTAAAATTAACTGTAAAACCATCCCAGATATATTTTAGTATTTAAATATAGCTATGAAATAAATTGAAATTCCTTTACTAAAGGTAGAATTATAGTAAAACATTTGAAGAATATTTTGAATTTATATTGTAACACTATTCCCAAAGATGGGCTTCCAAATCAACAATAGAAATCATATTAAAGCTCTAATAAAAAAGATCCCTATAATTTTGTTTTTGATCTAATACAATCTTAAACATCTTTGACGTCCTTGATGGTTGCAAAAAAAGGCCACAAAAATCTAACAAATATTTGTCTTCTAACTTAGAATATATGTTAAATGTTTTAGCAATTATGTAGTTCCCAACATCATTGAAATTATTTTTCTCTAAAGAGTCATCTATAAGAACTATATTTTTACAATGGTACAATGCATTAAACCACCACCAAACGGAGTTAAGATTCTTGAGATATAATTTGGGATTCCCATAACCTTCATAATCGGTGCATTTGGTCTTGACGCAATATTCCTGTGTAAATATGAACTCAAAGCTTCTAACCTCTAAGCCAATGTTTTGAAGGAATGAAGGCATCATGTCATCAACATTTGAATTTCTCATCGATGTCCATAGTGCTATTTTGAAATATTTGTTTAATGTTGCAAGAACTATTTCACATTAGGTCTAAGAAAATAATTTTTGTTTTTAGCTCGATGCCACCATATTTTTTTAACTATTTGTATGCCAAATCAGCCTTGTGGAGGGTGTGTGCCAAAACACCATTTATATAAAATATGATCAGTTTCATGTTGCATGTGTTCTTATATGCAAATAAAAATAAAAAATTAATGGTTGAGGGCGGTGAATCAATCAGAAAATAAAAAGTAATTCCCTCTCAATATTGTTATATCAAAAATCAAATGGTTGTAGGTGGTGAAGAAGGGAAAAAATATAAGGCGTTCCTCATTTCTTATTGTACTAGGATTTTTTTGCAGAATTTGTTTGAATCAAATGTAATGTTTCAATGATGAGTCTTTACATACCTTATTATAGTTATTTCATTACATTTGAAAGTGGTATAAGTTTTCTCATATGGAAGTAAAAATAGTATTTAAGCATGCTACAAATTAATTGAGGAATACATATTTGATTAATAAAAAAAAACTCAAAGATTTTTACAATAAAGTTTCTCTATTAATTCGCATTCACAAATATATACACTCATACTCTAAACTTATAATAAGGGAAAATATAAATACTCCCAACTTATATTCATACAATCTCAAAATACAAAATAGTTAAGTAGAACCATCATCAAAACATGTGAATGTATTTTATTTACAATGTTAAGCAACATCATCATAATAACATTTTTAAATGATTATTATTTATTTAGAATTTTCTTGCTCCAAATATTTGATTCCCTTTACTACATTAAATCCCATAGACACTATTAGTGATAAGTATTTGTACAAATTGGTCATTAACCACATATCTTTCAACAACAAATCTCCACTACTTGTCATCCCAACCATAAAATTTTCAGGAGGGTTTCCCTTTACACCTAATATAATAAAAAATGTGTCTTTAGAAATGTAGGGAGCATCATTTATACTCAAAACCTTTTCTAGATATTTTATTGTAATTCCATCAACTATATTGCAATGTTATTTTCCCCAGGTGAGTACTAGATTCAATTCGGTCGATAATTTTTTATTGAAGGAATTTTTCAACTTTTCAACATCAGCAGAAGTGATTGTTTTAGACCAGAATCCAATTTAAAATTTTGTTGACAATGAATTTGTAACACCTATGATAAATCAACTGTTAACTTCTCCTCTTTGCAATGCAAGCATTGACATGTGATTTGTCCTAAGAAGGTGTATTCTTTTGACTATTGAAATCATGTTTGTCATGGATAAATTATTTCTTTTCTTGGATTCAATTCTGTAATAATGTTTCTTGGAAGGAATCCATTTTGTTTGAGGTTGTAAACTGGTAAAGTTGTTTGCAAATTTATCTCTATATAATAATGAGACCTTGGATCAATTCCATTGATCCAAGGTATGTTTTAATTCTTCTTACCTGATCTATATGGAAAAATGACATTTAGAGGTTGAAGGAAATAAAATATTGAGCCTTTGTAGGATTACAATTTCATTGATCTTCTTGGAAGTTCATGTTGTGCTTTCTGTTGTAAGTCATGTGCTCAGATCTTCTTGTCAACTTCTCCCAAATGCTGAATGGCGTAAGTTAGAAAGAGGCCTACTTTAGGACTATTGAGGGTAAAGCCTAAGTCCTAGATCTATAAGATCTATCCTAACGGGATTCTAACCTAAGGTAAACTAGATCTACCATATATCTATGCCTACTCTAATGTTGTTCATCATAACCTAAGTTACATGTTTTCTAAGTTAGGGATTTGGAAACAACCTAAGGTGATGATAGGTATATTTTTGTAACAACCCAAAAATTTCACACATGCTAACAACACAGTAAAAAGTAGAATAATTTTTTTTTGACTTGAATGACACATAACATGACACAAAATGCCACCACCAAGGTTACAACTAGCTGTGAACAACTCGATACAAGGATGACCACAAAGGTAACATGGAAATGTTCACACCCATCAAGGGTAAATCACTTTTATTTTGACAAGACAACATAGGAAACCACCACATAATACACTTACAGTTAGGGAAAGCCATAGTGAGAAATTATTGATGGTTATTTATTTTGATAAAACATCCTACAATCCTTAACTTAAGTTTTCCAAGACTCAGGATATGATTCATACAATTCCTCTTACAACGCTAAGTTTCTTTCTTTTACTCTAAAGAGGATTTTGCTTTAAGTCTTATCTATTATGACTTTTATTTGTTTAATTTGTTTATTTAGTAAAAAGGGGGATATTTATTTCCACAAGGCCATCTATTCACACTTACGCTACTAGAACTCGTTCATACCCTTATGACAACCTGGGTTCGCGTTCAACACTTAAGAGAAGAAATACAAAGCACCTTGGAGAAAGTTAGGAAGAAGGTCAATTCAAATTCATCTTTAAGACCTCATTAGTTATTACAGGACTTTTAATTGAGGCTTAAGAATTTATCCGAGAATTATCAAAGATTTTACTTAGGCTTCTTTGAATGAGTATTACAAAAGAAAACAATTTACCTTCCGAATGGCGGAAAGATAGATTGTGTGATTTCTAAATTATTTTCTCCTACTTATTAAATCTAACCAATGTTTTCCCTTAAGCTCATGTAAGAATTCACCATAAGAAGGATAGTGTTCACTAGTTTCGCTTAGGGATAGAAAGTTATATTTTTTTTTACTTTACAAAGGATAGTTTCGTCTTAGATCACTTATGGAATTACTTGTTCTCCATTAGGTCACCACTACATTAATTTATTTTCATATAAATTTTAGTTTAACTTCTATAAGGATTAACCAATCCATTTTACTTTACTTATAGCACATTATTACTAAGTCATAGAAAGATTTAACTCAACATTTATTATCAAGGGTAAAGTTTAACAATTCTCATTTACGAAAATAACACCAAAGTTACATCAATTCTTTCCAAGATACAATACACAACCAAAAAGGGACATACCAACTCTAAGGAACCATGCATAGGGAACAAGAGAGTAATAACATTGACCAAGGAATGCTAAACTATTATTAGAATATCAATAATCCATTAAGGTCTCTCAAAAAGAGGTAAAGCAATTTTCTTATATTTTCCATGATAGTAAAACAATCCAAGGTTTGAAAGTTAAGATGAAAAAAACCACAATTACATTATACTAAGACACTAACCCTCTTCTAAAATTTCCACTCGATCTTATGAATAGTTAAACAACATAAAAAGGATTCGAGCAAAAGAAATTTTCAATAGAGGTTGAATAAAAAATATACAAGTCTATCCCTCATCTACTCGCATAAGCCATCTACAAAAATTTTCCACAAGAGTCGGTTCGCGAACCGAGCAAGATAAGGCTTCACAAAGACACCATAACTATTATCTAACAATACCACGAAAGGAAAACTTTATTACAAGAATTGGGTTAAATATCTCAACACTAAAACAAACCTTAATTTAAAATACGGTCTCAACCATGTCAATCAAAGAAGAAAGACCTTGTACTTTAGTTATGAACAAAAGCAATGAATTTATAACAATCGAACAAGAAGGGTCCTTGGCCCTATATGAAGAAATAAACAATCTATAAGAAACAAGATTCCCATCAAACAATTAAATAATTACAATATTGGAGTTTGATATACATGCCATCCATCTAGAATTATCAAAAGATACCAAGAGCATAGGCTTTAATGTTATATTTCTAAAAGATAAAATTGATCAACCTAACGAGGAAATCACGGTGTTCAAGGATCAACGTCAAAAGCCAAGCATGCTAAAATTTCCTACCCTATAATCACTTAGAGTAAAAGAGTGGAATTAAATACACGGACACGACACAACCTATGTTTGAAGTGAATACAAAGTATATTAGACTCGACCCTTAACTCCCAAAGATTCCCAATCATTCAAGAAGGGTCAATACCCTTATAGGCAGTAAAAACATGTGAGAGAGGAAGGGGGTTCCGTCAAACAAGAGTATACAAAACATCATCCAAATTTATATCTCTAAGGATTTACAAACTTCCACAATAATTCTAAAATCCAGTTAAGGTAAAAGAAATTATCTCTTTTCCGTATCAATAATAATTTAAGGCAACCCTTGATAACACAACCAACCATCACACATAGATACAAACATAAATTACTAAGTGTCATTAACAAAACAAAACCCTCCACTATGAATCCATAAGACTATCAAATGCAAGATTAGTTTTCCAGGAAGATTAATAGCGTTCAAGGAAAATTCCATCACAAAATATTAAGGTAATTACGTGCATAGAAACTAACCAATATTAATTTAATAGCATTAAAATTATAAAAGGAAAAAATGCAAGTTAGGAAAATAGAAAAAATGCCATCAAATATAATTTTGAGAGGGGATTAGATCAAAACTATTCTAGTGTTAACGGGTCTGGATTTGAACGATTGAAACCTTGAGCTTAGCTGATCCAAAAGCTAATTATGGTTCAAGTTGATAGGGATGGTCAAGGTACTTCCTAAGGATGGTCTTAAAAGCCTAGGAACAAGATGAAAGATAATACGGGAGTCTACACATGCGAGATTTGAAATGCATTACACACAAAAATTTTCATTCTAAAAGTTTTATTCTTGAAACTCCAACCCGGATAGCCCAAGCGTTGATCACTCCAATTCTACAACCTATCTTTCACAATGTCAAGAAGATTATCGAAGGGGTTTGAGGAAGAGATTTAACAACATTTAACGAATACAGAGAAAAATAAAACAAACTCAAATGATAGGAAGGAGCTGCATAGTTATTGCAAACTTGCTTTAATGACAATGAAAATACTAGGACTGGACAACATAATAAATTGAAACTCAATCGTAGAGAAGATGATATACAAAAATGAAAAGATGAAGGTCGATCAATCGAGCAAGGAAACATAACACCGAGAGAGACGATGACACATGCATGCTTTCTACTAATACATTGATAGTGATAAAAGCGAAAACAAGAATAGAACAAGCAGAAAATAGAGGTCTCCTATTAAGGCATCCAACTGACAAATCAATACAAGGAAAAGGTGGTTCGATTTCATGATATATATAAAAAATAGCAACAGTAGAAAGTGTAGAGTTATCTTTCCTACTCCTCCAGCTTTGATGAGGCATCCAAACTCCCAAGGTCCAACAACAACAACCCTCTAGTTGAATCTTCATCTATAGCATGTAAGGCACCATCATTCCTCTCAATCCCGAACTCCATTAGACACCTCTTCTTACAATCGATTTATCATCTCCAAAGAAAAAGGAAATCTCCTAGCAGCTGATTCGCATGAATCTAGAACCATGGGTGCATTTTTTTTTTGAATCTAACCCGCATAATGCTCTAATGCTTTGAGGGTGTGAAATATTTGTTGTCCTTGCATCTGTGGGGCCAATCAATGCACGCCATTGAGAAACAACATCCTCTTTCTCCAGTATCATTACAAGAACTAGACCGCTGGTCATAAATTTCATAAGACTGTGAAAGAAGTCTCTTTGAGAATGTTCTGCATAGAAATTTCTGGCAGCAACTTGGTCAAGCTGGAGAAGTTTGCGTGTCACTTTGACAAATCCCTTTGCTAATATAATCTTGTTGATTTCTTCTTGTGATTTCCCATCATCCCATCTGGCTTCACTATTGCCAAGGTTCTTTGTCTTTCTGCAAAGCAAGATGATCTGCAACCCACCAAACCACACAAGGCTCCACAAGGCTCCACGGCCGGTAGAAAAAAAAGCATCCAAAGGTTCTACGCACTCAAAGCAATCATCCATGCAATGAAGGTAATGCTGTAATAAACCCATAAATGTGAGCTTCCATGAAGGCGTGTGACCCACAAGATGTTAAGCATGCAGATCCCAAAACATGGCTAGCAAGCCATTACAAATCATGAAGCCAAAAAGCATGCAATACCCAATAAGAGTTCAACCACGCTTCCTCAGATCCTATGTAAAATCCAACATGTTTTCCCATTACAGGAAGGTGCAGAAATGACAGTTGTTAATTCCTCATGCAGCCATTTTCAAAACTTATGTGAAATCCTTTGAATGTACACCAAAGTTGGCCAATAATAATCAGAGAGTGGCAGGTTGGTGTTCAAATTCACCACTAACTTGATAATTATGTAACTTGGCATACATGGACTATTTTTCTAACAAGGGGAAAAGAAGAAATTGCAGTTGAAGGAATTTATCCAAACATTTACAAAGCATACAAGGGCACCTAGACGACCAAGGATAAAAACTTTGAACCTTAAACAAGAACACTACATCCTTGATGATGGCGCCACCCACGAACAAGATTCCCTTGCATGAGTCAAGGCTCGATCCATGAAGTTACCAATCCAAAACAATAAAATCGTTTATCAAAATTAACAACAAGGTTCATGATAAATCGATGATCGGATAACAAGGTTATCATCGATTGATAAATAAAATAATAATAATAATAATAATATTACTATTATTATTACCACTTATTAATACTTATTAATCATATTAACAAGAACCAACTTATGAGTTTGATAAATCGAGCACACAGTTTTCCTTTAATAGGAGGAAAACATAATGGACGAGGTGGGGCCAACCACATAAAACATCAACACGACACGAGAAGACATGGAAAAATGGGAGAACTCCAATCGTTCGCTATGACAAGGGCAAAGCCAAAAAAATATCAACAGGAGCACCACAACGCTAAATGCTTAGAAGAACGCGGTTGTTGGTGAATGGGGCATTACATTCTCCTCCACTTAAGAAAGCAACGTCCTCGATGCGACAAAGCACAGAGGAAAAGGATTGATAAGTAACAAAGAACGGAAAATGGCAAAAGTGCATTCTATGGTTAAAAATTCAGTTGATTAAAGCACGGCCATGAAGGGGCCTTAGGAACATTTGGTATAAATTTTAAATTTCGAGGTTACGTGAAGATTGGTAGTTCTCTCTTATTCATTATCACATTAGTCTCTTTCCATTATCATTACTTGAGTTTCAATTCTTCAAAATTTTATTGTTGTAGATTTTTTTTTATTTAGTTTATTCCTTATTGTAGGTGCCCAACATGAACTGCCAACACAACACCCTACCGGGTTCAGACAAGACACTGCAGATTCACAAACACACAAGTATATACTTCATGACTGTATTACACCACAAAAGATTACTCAAATACGGAAGGGAATAGGCACGGTCCACATAACATAGTACTTGTCACACAACCATGACTGACAAATAGAATACTTGAACAAAGTGTACTACGACAACCAGACATTTCCTCAATTCCATAGATAAAAAAAAATTCACATAACTCCGAACAAAAGCTACAGGTACATAATGTACACCAGGGAGCCACAACCATAACCAACCCTCATGAGCACACACACATCATAACACTACCCCCAAAACACTACCAACAACACCATATACCACCCGAAGCATCAGAAAATAACCACCTACTCCCAAGTATTACAAAACAACTCCATATAACTCCTAAAGAGAAAGAAACATGGTGCGAAAACCAAGTGGGTCACTCAACCATAGAGCCCCATCAAGAATATCAGTCACCAACCACAGAGTGCCATAAAGAATATCAGGTCACTCAACCATAGAGGCCCATCTCATTTCTCCTTTTAATGATCTCGGGTCACCCTATGGCCCTGGGCACATAGAGCCTCGTCACCCCCAACCCAATGGACATAATACTCGTGGTTCAACAACCCGCTAGTTATCTCAGTAACTCCTCGGGGTGTACCCCATACAACAAAGAGGGTCTATAGGTCCAACCATTCCATGGTGCATCCCATGACCCTATTCCACAGATCATGACAATAGAACCAACATAGCAATCTGATCAAAATGCCAAGTGGTAAGGTACAAGCCTTGGGAAAGGTGATTAAATCTTAAAATTTAAAAGAAGATTCAAAACCAAGGAAAACAAATGACCCAATGGCCATACTTGCAAAATCCACATGTTAGTACCAAAAACCAAGGAAATGCCCAAAATGTAAAACATGGCAATCAAGAAAACTACTAGTCCTTGCAAAAGTAAAGTAAAAGGTTCAATTTACAAATAAAATACAAATATGAATAGCACATTACGATAACTATGTGGCTTTATCCGGCCACCAAGGGGGTACTCAATGAGTTCTTTGGCACTCGGAACCTCGAGCCTCGGCTCGTAAAATAACATATCAATAATACAACTATCATCATCTCAATCTGAATCATCTTGCCACCACTTCAACAAGGCTCAACATAATCAAAATCACATAGGTTGAATCCATACAACAACCATATCGGGAGAGATAAAAGAGTACAGGTCACCATCTACTAAGCCTAAGGTTTCCATGAAACACAATATGCATGACACCCATTGAGAAAGTGCCACCCATACTAAACAAACAAAAGTGGGTTTTCAGCCTATGTAAGGCTCCACTTCCTATCTCGTACTTGCACAGTAGTGATCGGTCAACAGTACACATTTTCTCACTCCAAATGTACACATTTACCGATTTCCCTCGAAGTCGATTAGCATAAGGTTGGCAACATAACATGTAACTACATCACTAATAAAATGGTGGTTCACACACATTAATAATAACACCTTCGCAAGATACATATATAGGTTAGGTCACAATCATACATTCTTTGGGTGCAATACACAACTCTACCACATTACGCATCCAAAGTGCAATCACTATACAATAGTGTTCATATGCTCACTATATGCCCCTATATCACAACATGAATCATTAAATATTACACAAATCATACATACGATGAACATAATAAGTAACATCACAACATAACATTAATTTCTATATAACAAGGTGATACACACATTTCTTCATAACATGGTAAAAACAACATGATACAACTCATTTCATTTTACATCAATCTAGTGATACAACACATTGATACACCTACATATCACAATATGCCACAATGCTTCAACACTCCATCATCCACATTAGAATTTTTTTCACACATCATAAGCGGTATTTCATACGTGAACTCTTCATATAATCCACAAGAATGAGAGAGAATACTCCCATCCCCAACACATCTACATGATAAAAAAATATGCACTAAGTGACATACATATCATGTGTGTTCAAAATAGCACAATTATGACATGGATCACATCATGTTTATACCACATTACTCTTCCAATCTCAACCACCATCATGCAACACCATCACCACTCCAATCTGGCCCAAAGGTTTGAGAGCATCAACCTTCGCTCTGATGCCAAATGTAATGACTCAAAATTTCACACATGCTAACAACATAGTAAAAAACAAGATAATTTTTTTTTTGACTTGATTGACACATAACACGACACAACATGCTGCCACCAAGGCTACAACTAACTCTGTGAACAACTCGATACAAGGATGACCAAAAATGTAACACGAAATGTTCACACCCATCAAGGGTAAATCACTTTTCTTTCAACAAGAAAACATAGAAAACCACCACATAACACACTCATAGTTAGAGCAAGCCACAAAGTGAGAAATTATTGAGGGTTATTTATTTTGATAAAACATCCTTCAATCCTTAACTTAATTTTTCTAGGACTCGGGATATGATTCGTCAATTCCTCTTACAATGCTAAGTTTCTTTCTTTTACTCTGAAGAGGATTTTTCTTTAAGTCTTCTCTATTATGACCTTTATTTGTTTAATTTGTTTATTTAGTAAAAAAGGGGATATTTATTTCCACAAGGCCATCTGTTCAAACTTACGCTACTAGAACTCATTCATACCCTTATGACAACCTAGGTTTGTTTTCAACACACTTAAGAGAATAACTAAAAAGAACCTTGGAGAAAGTTAGGAAGAAGGTCAAGTCGAATTCATCTTTAAGACCTCATTAGTTATTACTAGACTTTAATTGAGGCTTAAGAATTTATCGAGAATTATCAAAGATTTTACTTAGGCTTCACCGAATGAGTATTACAAAAGAAAATAATTTACCTTCCAAATGGTGGAGAGATAGATTGCGTGATTCCTAAATTGTTTTCTCCTATTTATTAAATCTTATTATCTTATAGAACTAACCATTGTTTTCCCTTAAGCTCATGTAAGAATTCACCATAAAAGGATAGTGTTCACTAGTTTTGCAAGGAATAGCAAGTTATATATATGTGTATATATATATATTTACTTTACAAATGATAGTTTCATCTTAGATCACTTATGGAATTACTTGTTCTCCATTAGGTCACCGCTACATTAATTTATTTTCATATAAATTTTAGTTTAACTTCTATAAGGATTAACCAAACCATTTTACTTTACTTATAGCACATTATTACGAAGTCATAGCAAGATTTATTCTCAAGGGTAAAGTTTAACAATTCTCATTTACGAAAACAACTTTTGGTTACATCAATTCTTTCCAAAGACAATACACAACCCCAAAGGGACATACCAACTCTAAGGAACCATGCATAGGGAACAAGAGAGTAATAACATTGACCAAGGAATGCTAAACTATTATTAGAATACCAATAATCCATTAAGGTCTCTCAACAAAGCGGTAAACCAATTTTCTTATATTTTCCATGATAGTAAAACAATCCTAGGTTTCCAAAGTTAAGATGAAAAAAACCACAATTACATTATACTAAGACACTAACCCTCTTCTAAAATTTCCACTAGACCTTATGAATAGTTTAACAACATAAAAAGGATTTGAGAAAAGAACTTTTCAACAGAGGTTGATGCAAAAATATACAAGTCTATCCCTCATCTACTCATATAAGCCATCTACAACAAATTTTCCACAAGATTTAGTTCACGAGAACTGAGAAAGATAAGGATAAACAAAGCCACCATAACTATTATCTAACAATACCATGAATGGAAAAATTTATTACAAGAATTGGGTTAATTCTCTCAACACTAAAAAAAACCTCAATTTAAAATATAGTCTCAACCATGTCAATCAAAGAAGAAATACCTTGTACTTTAGTTATGAACAAAAGCAATGAAAGTATAACAATCAAACGAGAAGGGTCCTTGGCCTTATATGAAGAAATAAACAATCTATAAGAAATAAGATTCCCATCAAACAATTAAATAATTACAATATTGGAGTTTGATATACATGTCATCCATCTAGAATTATCAAAAGATACCAAGAGCATAGGCTTTAATGTTATATTTCTAAAAGATAAAATTGATCAACCCTAATGTGGAAATCACGGTGTTCAAGGATCAACATGAAAATCCAAGCATGCAAAAATTTTCTACCCTATAATCACTTAGAGTAAAAGAGTGGAATTAAATACACGGACACGACACAACTTAAGTTTTGAATCGAAGGAAAAGTATATTAGACTCGACCCTTAACTCTCAAAGATTCCCTAATCATTCAAGAAGGGTCAATACCCTTATAGGCCAAGTAACAACACGCGAGAGAAGAAGGGGGTTCCAAAAACAAGAGTATACAAACATCATCTAAATTTATATCTATAAGGATTTACAAACCTCCACAATAATTCTAAAATTCAGTTAAGGTAAAAGAAATTATCTCTTTTCTCGTATCAACAATAATTTAAGGCAACCCTTGATAACACAACCAACCATCACACATAGATACAAACATAAATTACTAAGTTTCATTAACAAAAAAAAACCCTTTGCTATGAATCCATAACAATATCAAATGCAAGATGAGTTTTCCCAAAGATTAATAACGTTTAAGGAAATTTCCATCACAAAATATTAAGGTAATTTCGTGCATAGAAGCAGACCAATATTAATTTAATAGCATTAAAATTATAAAAGAGAAAGAATGCAAGTGAGGAAAATAGAAAAAACACCATCAACAATAATTCGAGAAGGGGATTAGACCAAAAATATTCTAGTGTTAACAAGATCTTTGGATTCGCACGATTGAAACCTCGAGCTTAGCTAATCCAAAAATCTAGTTACGATACAATTTGATAGGGATGGTTAAGGTACTTCCTGAGGATGGCCTTAAAATCCTAGGAACAAGACGAAAGATGATACGGGAGTCTACACATGTGAGCTCTAAAATGCATTGCACAAAAAAATTCATTCTAAAAGTTTTATTACCGAAACTCTAACTTGGATAGCCCAAGCATTGATCACTCCAATTCTAGAACCTGTCTTTCCCGATGTCAAGAATATTATCGAAGGGGTTTGAGGAATAGATTTAACAACATTCAATGAATACAGAGAAAAAGAAAACAAACGCAAATGATAGGAATGAGCTGCATAGTTATCACAAACTTTAACGGAAACGAAAATACTATTTGGGACAACATAATAACTTGAAACTCAATCGTAGAGAAGAAGATATACAAAAATGAAAAGATGAAGGTTGATCACTCGAACAAGGAAACATAACACCCAGAGATGACGAAACATGCATTATTTTTACTAACACACCGATAGCGATAAAATCAAAAAAAAAAAAGAATAGAACAAGCGAGAAAGGAGATGTCTCCTAGTAAGGTGTCCAACTGAAAAATCAATACAAGGAAAAGGTGGTTTGATTGCACGATATATATATAAAACTAACAACAATAGCAAGTTTAGAGTTATCTTTCCTACTCCTCTAGCTTCGACGAGGCATCCAAACTCCCAAGGTCCAAAGCAACAACAACCCTCTAGTGTAATATTTATCTGCAACATGCAAGGTGCAAACATTCCTCTCAATCCTGAACTCCACTAGACACCTCTTCTTACAATCTGATTTATCATCTCCAAAGAAAAGGAAATCTCCCTAGCAGCTGATTCGCATGAATCAGAACCATGGGTGTAATTTTTTCTAAATCTAACCTGCATAATGCTCTAATGCTTTGAGGGTGTGAAATATTTTCTGTCCTTGCATTTGTGGGGCCAATCAATGCACACCATTGAGCAATAACATCCTCTTTCTCCAGTATCATTGCAAGAACTAGACCACTGGTCATAAATTTCATAAGAATGTGAAAGAAGTATCTTTGAGAATGTTCTGCATAGAAATTTCTGACAGTAGCTTGGTCAAGCTGGAGAAGTTTGCGTGTCACTATGAAAATCCCTTTTGCTAATATAATCTTGTTGATTTCTTCACTGTGATTTCCCATCATCCCATCTGGCTTCACTATTGCCAAGGTTTTCTATCTTTCTGCAAAGCAAGATGATCCGCAACCCACTCGAACCACACAAGGCTCCACACCCGAAATCTCCACGTAACCAGAAAAAAAAAGGCGTCCAAAGGTTCTGCGACTCAAGAATCATCCATGCAATAAAGGAAATGCTTTAATAAACCCACAAATGTGAGCTTCCATGAAGGCGTGCGACCCACGAGATGTTAACCATGCAGATCCCAAAACGTGGCTAGTAAGCCATTACAAATCACAAAGCCCAAAAGCATACAATACCCAATAAGATTTCAAAGATGCTTCCCTGATCCTAGGTAAAAACAACACATTTTCCCATTACATGAAGGTTTAGAAATGACAGTGTTAATTCCTCATGCGTCCATTTTCAAACCGATGTGAAATCCTTTGGAACGTATGCCAAGTTGGTCAATAATAATCAAAAAGAGTGGCAGGCTAGTGGTCAAATTCACCACTAACTTGATAATTATCTAACTTGGCATACATGGACCCGGTTTTCTAACAAGGGGAAAAGAAGAAATTGCGGTTGAAGGCATTTACCCAAACATTTACACAAAGATACAAGGGCACCTAGACGGCCAAGGATAAAAACTTTGAGCCTTAAACAAGAACGCTATGTCTTGATGATGGCACCACCCATGAATAAGCTTCCCTTGCGAGTCGAGGCTCGATCTGCAAAGCGACCGATCGAACAATAAATTCACTTATCAAAAATTAACAACAAGGTTGATAATAAATCGATGATCGATAATGAGGTCATCATTGATCGATAAATAAAATATTATTATTATTATTATTACCACTTATTAATACGTATTAATCATATTAACAAGAACCAACTTATGAGCTTGATAAATCGAGCACACAATTTTCCTTTAATAGGAGGAAAATGTAATGGACGAGGCGGGGTCAACCACATAAAACATCAACACGACATGAGAAGACATGGTGAAGTGGGAGAAGTCTAATCGTTCTTTGTGATAAGGGTGAAGCCAAAAAGATCAACATGAGTGCCACAACGTTAAATGCTTAGAAACACAGTCGTTGGTGAACGTGGCATTACAATTTCTAACCTATTACCTAAGTCTACATTAGTAGAAATAATAGCCTATCTTAAGATGGCACATTTACCTAAGGTAATATTAAGATAATCTAAGGTAAATATTTTCTAAACTAAGGTCATACCCTAAGTTAATGATATCTATCCTAAACTAATGTGAGGATAGAAGGGGGCCTAAGGGGATGTAACACAAGTTGAAGGCATGGCGATGGTTCCTAAGTCATTTATTTGATCTGATTTTTGAATTTAAGATCATTATGTACTCGGTTTGACAGGGGCATGGAAATTGGATGTGATCCTAGTTTGCACCATCTCTAAATTTAAAAATGCATGTTCTATTTTAATTTTGACTCACCAATTTTGGATGGAGGTGGCATGGAGATTTAGGAGGGAGACTGAAAATTAATGACATTAATTGTCATTTTTTTAGTGAGCAAACTGCCTTGGAAACCATGCAAGGCAGATTTGTCGAGCGTTACTTTGTCTTTCATGCATTTCGATTTTTGTTTTACATGGAGCTATCTAGTTCTTCAAACTAGTAGTTCTATTTTAAGTTTGTTGTTATTTTTAACTCTCTTGGACTATTTTCGATCCAATGGAAGTATATGAGGCATCGAGAGAAAGAATTTTTGGTTGTTGATTTCGTTTTGAGAAGAAGGATTTGTGAAGGCTCGGTGGAAATATTCTTCGAACCAACAAAATCATTATCCGGCATGATAGTCTCTATCCATTAAGCTACTCTTATTTTCTCTAAGTGTCTTCATTAAAACAACTTTGCTCTCTTGAGATAAATGGGTTTTCATTTCTGTGATGGTTATTTGGTTTCCTTGCTTGATTATTTTCTGTATTCTTTGATTGAGGAATCTCTACTTGGAAAGGAAGTCATTAAGTTGTTTTCCTATTTATTTGATGTTGAAACCCACCTTAAATATTGTGGTGATATGAGTAATGAAGTACATGTGTGATTCTTTCTTATCTGTTCGAAAATGTATTTTTATGGAAATAATATGTGCTTCAAGTTTCAAACAAATGGTAGTTTGGGTGGTCAGAAGGTAAATGAATACCCTTTTCATATCACTTCTTTGTTTTTTGGAAGTTATGATTCTCCTGTTGGAATTGTATGAATATGCATGCTTGGATTTTGAGTTGTGTGAGCTCGAATTTGTATATAGAAACAATAAATGTGTGCCTTCTTCTTGAACTCTCTGTATACTCTATCTATTCTTTAGATTCAAGTATGCAATGAAAGCTAGACAGCTTATTCAATGTTTGGAATCTTTGTTTTTGTGGGTTGTTATAGTATAGAAACAAGAGTGAACATTTTATTACTTCATTAAAATTTTCAGTTTAAACTAAGTACTCAAATTTGGTTCTTTTAAGGAAACTATGGGTTATTTGTTTCTTGGGCACTTTGATTTTGAGGAAAATGTGTTGGGGATTCCCGTGTTTGAAGTCTTTCTTCTAATATTATATGTATACTGTGTTTCTTAAGTTCTCGAGTATTGAACTAAAGGTTACATAGGTGAGACCCTATTGGTTGGGGACATTATGAGGGTCAGATTTTTTGGAGTCGATGCTAGGTTATTCTTGTAGCTCTATTTGAGCTTTCTTTATTTTGTTCTTGTTGTCTTCTTCCCTATCAAAGTAGATGTTGGTTTTTATTTAACTGTCCCTGAACTAGGTTAATCTCTTGAGTATATTTCTTGAGTAAACTTGTTAAACCCCTCCTGATTGGGATATTGTAAACTTTAAGGATGCTTCTTGAACTTGTGGTTGTCGTTTCTTGATTTTTGAACTATCAAAATTAGTTTTGAATAAGGGTTTTTCTAGACTCTTCCATTTCTTGATCTCTGAGAAAGATTGGATAGCATAATATTGTTGATAGTTTATACGCCGTAGCTAAGCTATGTCAATCTTGGTCTGCAACTTCGTGGAATCGAATCATGAAGGAATCTTCTCTTTGCTTTCATAGGACATATTTTTCTCACCTCTGTGAGGATTCAATTAAGAGTTTGTATTGCTGATTGTTTTATTTCCATCTTGGAGGAATTGGTCAGTTTGTGGATCTTGACTAAAACTTTGACATCCTAGAGTGACTATTTGGGACTGTAATTACCGCATGGCATTTTGAATTTTTTTCATTGCATATCCTTTTTATATGGGTTCAATATCATAATCGTTGGTTTTCCATGATGGGAAACCATGTTTAAATATGTTTCAACCACAACAATAACACATTCTATTGATCTCTTCTTTTATGTGTTTTATTTAATAAGGATTTTGGGAAGTAGTGAAGGGTCTACATTTTCCTTTACGACCTTCTTCCCATGTGTTAGAATGTCAGAATTCCCTTCTGATCATGACATTTGACTCCTTCTCTTTCTAGTCTTTGAGGTGAAGTCTAACCACTACCCTTTTTAAATAATAGGATGATATGGGTTGTGTTCTCTTCTCTAAAGTAGTGTATGGGGATTTGGGCTAACCAAATTATATAGGAAGCTCTTATTGTTTCATCACAGTCATCCTTCTTTTGGGTAAATCTGGTCATTATATTTAATTGGATCAGTTGCACTACTATCCTTAATGCCTTGAGTAGTCATCATTGCTACTTGCTTGTTCTCTTGAATTGTGTTAAGGATTTTTATATTTGTGATAAAATACTAATGTGAGATGTTATACATTGAGTAAATTCTATATTAATGTTGATATATGGTCGAATTTGATAAATTAGGCTATACCTTGCATTTGGGATTAAGATGCCACATTTGATGTCCGAGACTCTTATTTACATTTGTATTTCTAATTATGATGATTTGTGAAGGAAAAAGTTAGAAGGTACTTTTATTTGATATGGATAAGTGTATTGGATGAAACATTATTTATCCGATAACATGTTGTAGATTGGTGACTACATTATGACATTTCTTTGAATGATATTCAAATTAATTAATTATTCTTCTTTTATGGTTGTTATTATTACGATTTATTTTGTTCTGTTGACTTTACTATTTCATTAAAGAAGAGTTAGTTTAATGAAACAGTTAGTTAAAAGTATTTCATTTTAATGCTTAGTGTTTATCATGCTTAGTTCAATGAATTGACCCATGCTAGCAATTTTTATAGATTAAATTCGTAAGTGATAAAGGAAGGAAATAACTTTTATGATGTATTGGTTGAATTAAAATTCGGACCATTGTAGAGAATCCTCGATTTATTATTAAAATGTAATGAAGGAAAAAAGTTGTATTCCTAAACGACCTTTATCTTTGATTGACATGAAATATGTCTAGTAATGCATAAGTTTTGTAAGATGTGTATTTTATTTCGATGAATTGAAAATACTCAAGTTACTTAAATTGATTAAGTCTATTCTCTTGTTCATAATAAGAAGAAAAAATCCGTAATCATATCCTTAATGTTGTTATTCATATATGATGGGATTCATACATGATTCAATGATCGATGTCATTGAATTGTCTGGATGAATGGGAATTAGTACAATTTCCCTTACTTAAATGTAACTTACTAAGTTATATGTATTGATGTTCTTTACTTAATTTTGAATGGTTTATTATGATGTTATAAACGTATAGTTATAATGTCGGGATATGTAAATGGATATGGGTATAATAAATACTAATAATTAACCATAAGGAGGAAGGTTCTCCTCTTCTAAAAAGGATGCAAAATAAATGAATGATATATGAGTTCGATAACCATTTAGACTTCAAATTTATGAAGTCTTTTATATCAGAAATTTTTGCTTCTTGTACATTCCTTGAATGGTTGAGACACAATAACTCGAATCTTATGATAGATTTTGTTTCTATTTTTGATTAGTTTCACGTTAAGCAAAAAGTTAATTGAACATAAAGCAATTATTAGTCTATGAATTTTCATATTAGTTAACCCACTCAAATAAGGATGGAAACCTTAAAGGTTGTAGGAAAAGGGGATATGTAAGCTTTCACGTAATCTGAATCTTAATCCTCCAATAATTAAGTTGAAATGACCTCTTAGAGGTGTGTACGTCGAGATGAAGTGGTTACATCAGGATGCTAGCACAAGCCAACTACAAAATTGTACCTTCGTGAAGACTTGGGTATTTACGAGGATATATGGTTGTAGTTGATGTTAGAACAATAATATTAATTGCATCATAATGTTTAGTTTATAGTTAAATAATATAGAATAGTTTATATTCTTATTATTTAAACAAGAAATCTAGATTAGGTTTATTAGTTTTTAATTAACTAATTATTTATTAAATCGGGGTGTGCCCTGTCACTTAATATGGACATAACCCTTCGGGTTATTTAAATATGACTATAGGTCATATTCATTATATTATGTGATTCATTTGGATTACAGGTAAATACATGGAGTAGAAGTGAGGGAGGAGTTACTAGATTGGGTTGTAAAATGTTTCTCTATAGTGGATTATTCTTCCATGGTTTTTACCCATTTACTGATTTTCCAAGTTACATACCATGTCTTTGTGTAATTTGTTTTATCTTATTATTTAATTTTATTATGGTGTGCACATTTATATTTCCACTTATTAATGTATGTTAACCTAACATTTAATTTAGTTGGTAAATATACCTTTTCACCCCTCGTCCTGACATGGTACCAGAGCGAGTTTAATAAATTAAATATAATCCTAATGTAACCTAAGGACATAACGGTTGGGAAGGTAGTTGAAATATTTGAAATATTATTTAATTCCCCCTTTCGATCCACATAGTTGGTTGGATGATTATTGCACAGGTGAAAAGGTATTGTGGATTTTCAATTTCGTGGAAAGAATTCTACTTCGAGAATTACAAGACCCTGAAAATAAGGTAAGTTTTTTAAATATTTGGAAAATTTGTATATAGTTTATATGGTATGCAAGAATTCAAGAAAACAAGTAAAAAATTACAAGTGAAAAACAAGGGCACAAGGAGACAAGATTTGGGAAAATAGGCCATTTGAATTTTTCCATTGGTCGAGTAAAAACCTTTGTCTCCTGGTAATATTGTTTTTACAATTTGAAATGGAAAACCCTATTTTACTTTTGAAAAGTTTTTTTGAAATATTTTTGTATCTATAATCTATACAAATAATTTTATAATTTTCATACTTTATGAAAATGTATATATAATATAGTTGTTATATACATATAACTATATATAAAAAGATAAAAAGATAATATATAAATTCTTATATATAAAGGTTATATAAACCTATTTATTTAAACCTAAAAGCTAACCCTATCAAACTATTTTAAACTATAAAGTGACCCCCTCCTTTTTCTACGTGAGACATAAAACCTAAGTTATATGATATGCGGCCTTATACTTTTACATTATTATTTACTAAATCTAGGTCCTAAATATTGGTCAAAGGACCACTTGAGGCATAAGCGCCCCCACCTCCTTCTTGCGTGGATCTCCACACATGGCATATGCCCCCTACCACCACTTCATCCTCCCATCCACCACGTGGACCTATAAATATATGGGGGTTTGGCGGATTACATGGGGTGGCTACATTAATGTTTGAACAATAATATGTGGAGGGATATATATATATAATCCAAAAATTAATCGACATGTTATTTATATTATATATTTAACATAGTTTTTTCATATAGTTTTTAATTTAAACAAAAAAATTGGAGTGTGGTAAATATATTGACATAAAAGTTTAGAAGTTTTAAATAACATGGATATTTTTCAAGTAATGAAGATTTTTTAAGCAAAAGCGAGATATATTTTGGAATGAATATATTTCGACATTTTTAATCTTTATTTTATATATATAATGTATACACAATATTGTTTTTTAGTGTATTAAAGGAGAATTATAATTTCTAAAGGTCGAGTTGATAGAGATTCAAACCAATAAGGAGTAAGAGCTCTCATTTTTTCTTAAACCATTATTCTTTTTTGAAAAATATATAAATTATTTTTCAAAAATTATTAATCCTCAAAATTATTTTGAATTTTTGTAAAAACAATATAATCTTTTTTTCTTTAAAATGATATATTTTGTATGGAATAATGTCTAGATCGTTGTCATCATTTTGGTGTAAAACTATTAAAAAAATCACACACATTTCAATTCAATTTTTTGATATCGTTCTAAATTTTTTCATGAATAGATTCTTTTATATACATGATCTTCTTTTGTGACATAAAAGTGATCGGGATCGATTAAGAAGATTAAAATATATCAAACTATTATTTTTATTTGTTAATAATTTTTACACACAAATTGTGGGCAATTGCATAATGTTAATGGAACAGAGAGAGCTCCTACTAGAAGACATGTAACTACTGATAACGTCACCATATATCAACAGAAAGTACAAGAGGTGATATCCATTATCTTGCGAAGTGTACATGATGATTTTCTACTTCATATCGAAATCTAGAGAGTCCCAGTGAAACTTGGACACAATTGGAGTTGATGCACGAAGGTATGCATTTATAAAAAAATTAAATTAGTTTTAGAGCTTATGACAACTCCCATGAAGGGAGATGAAAAAGTGATTAATTATTTAGCAAAAATAAAAAATATTAAGTCACAATTAGATGGATGTGGTAGTAATTTGATTCATGATAAATTGCTCTATTTTATTATCCAATTAAATATTCATGAAAAATTTAGAAATTTCATTTCAATTTTGAATTCAAAGTATCAATCGAACAAGACATTCCAAATTTTCAAACCCTTAGTAATCTCCTTGTTCAGGAAGAGCAGGTTATGACTAATTTTGATTCAAAAGAAAATGCCACACAGGCACTTCTTGCTCAAAAAAGAAAAAGGTAAACCTTCTAGGTTTAACAAGAATCAAAAATCAACTTTTAAAACTCCTAATAAAAAAATAAACCAGGAAACTTAAAAGTCAGTTTTGATGGTTAATGTCATAATTATGAAAATTTTGGACATAAAAAAGAGGATTGTAAATTTAAAAACAATTCAAATTTCAAAAATCAGAAATGGAATAAATTATATCAAAATAAAGATAATGATGATGATAATAATCATAGTGCTAATATAATAGCTTTATAAATTACTTCTAAATGAAAATTATATTTTCTATTTCGTATACTGTTGAAAAAGAAGTAGTTTTTAAGAAGTAACTACAAGTGAAAACATACAAAAATAGCTTATATGTGCTTTTGCTTCAAAAATAGAACTACTATTCATGTATTAAAAAGTGCTTACATGATCATTGTTTGAAGCAAAATCCATGGGAAGTATCCACAGTTGGTGGATTATGTTTTTTGTTATTATTCTTGTATAACTTGATTATCTGATATGTTATCAATTCTTATCTCATTTGTAAAGGCTTACAATAAGATAATGAAGATATTTCTTAGTATACAAAACTAAAATATTATTATATGCATATCAAATAACACTTGGGGATGCCCTTGCATTTGTATTGGAGACGTCCAATACTGATTGCATCTAATATATATTTTCAAGAGTAATATGTTGAATTTTTTCAACATATTCTAGCATGGTTAGTTGTTAAGCATATTGTTATATTAGTTGTTTTACAACTTGTGTTTAACTTTTACAGTTGGTTAAAAGTGAAATTAATAATGATTTATATGCTTATATGGATATTGTGACTCTAACCATGTTGATGTTGTGTTAGATATAAAATATATTGGATATGTGTTCAAGTTTTTGGTGCAGGAACCATTACTTGGAATAGTTAAAAGCAACCAACAGTCTCCATTTCTTCTACTAAGGCAGAGAAGTACAATGGAAGCAACGAAGAAGCCATGTGGCTGAAGCAACTATTGGAAGAGATACACATGGAAGTTGAAGGAAGTATTCCTATTCTATGTGGTGGTTAGAGTGGTATTACTCTTGATAAAGAATCTAGTTCAACATCAGAGAATGAAACATATTGAAGTTCATATGTGTGTTATTCGAGAGAAGGTTCTTTGTGGTGATAGAGATCTTCAGTTCTACCTGACTTAAGATTAAGATTGCACTTACGTTTATGAGCCCGTATGTTGTAAAATACTACAAGTGTATGCAATGCTTTGCCTTTCGAGTTGCCATTAAGGGGAGTGTGCATGTAATATCACCTACTTATGGTTAGCAGTTGTTGACTCCTTCTCCTCTATAATTCTACTCGGTTTAAAATAATTTTACAAGATCTTGTATGATCTAGAGTAATCGATAGAGTTTACATGTACACCGATAGATTTTAAGAGAAAAATATAGTCAATGTGCATATGTTTGTAAAGGAGGACCTCGTGTTATAAAATGCTCCTACATATGTGGTATAAGAATATTTCCACGATAAACCGTGAGATGTAGTCTCAAAAATCATGCTTAGCCTAAATCATATGTCTGATTTATGGATTCCAAATCCTTTTGTACAAAAAGGTAGGTTGAGCATGATTAAAGTGTTATAATTCCTTCAACAGTATGCTAGCCTAAAACCTTTATGGTTTAAGGATTGTAAATCCTATAGTGTACCACAGGTAGGTAATTTATCGGCATATGAATCCCTACTTAATATTAAGGGGGAGTGTTAGAACAATCATATTAAATGCATCATAACGTTTAGTTTATAGTTAAATAATATAGAATAGTTGATATTCTTATTATTTAAATATGAAATTTAGATTAGGTTTGTTAGTTATGAATTAACTAACTATTTATTTAATCAGGGTGTACCCCGTCAGTTAATATGGACATAACCCTTCGGGTTATTTAAATATGAATGTAGGTCATATTCATTAGATTATGTGAATCATTTGGATTCTAGGTAAATACATGGAGTAGAAGTGAGGGAGGAGTTACTAGACTGGGTTGTAAAATGTTTCTCTATAGTGGATTATTCTTCCGTGGTTTTTTACCCATTTATAAGTTTCCACGTTACATACTGTGTAATTTGTTTTATGTTGTTATTTACTTTTATTATGGTGTGCACATTTATATTTCCACTTATTAATGTATGTTAACCTAACATTTAATTTAGTTGGTAAATATACCTTTTCACCCCTCGTCCTGACATGATACCAGAGTGGGTTTAATAAATTAAATATAATCCTAATGTAACCTAAGGATATAATGGTTGGGAAGGTAGTTGAAATATTTGAAATATTATTTAATTCCCCCTTTCCGATCTGCATATTTGGTTAGATAATTATTGCACATGTGAAAAGGTATTGTGGATTTTCAATTGCATGGAAAGAATTATACTTCGAGAATTACCAGACCCTCAAAATAAGATAAAGTTTTTAAATATTTAGAAAATTTGTATATAGTTTATACGGTATGCAGGAATTAAAGAAAACAAGTAAAAATTAGAAGTGAAAAACAAGGGCACAGGAGACAAGATTAGGGAAAATAGGCCATTTGAATTTTTCCATTGGTTAGGTAAAAACCTTTGTCTCCTGGTAATATTGTTTTTACAATTTGAAATGGAAAACGCTATTTTACTTTTGAAATATTATTGTATATATAATCTATACAAATAATTTTATAATTTTCATACTTTATGAAAAAGAATTTATAATATAGTTGTTATATACATACAACTATATATACAAAAATAATATATAAATACTTATATATATGGGTTATATAAACCTATTTATTTAAACCTAAAATCTAACCCTAACAAACTATTTTAAACTATAAAGTGCCCCCTCCTTTTTTCTACGTGAGACATAAAGTTTTAAAAAAGCCTAAACATTAAAACTTTTGAATAACCTAAGCTATATGATATGAACCTTATACTTTTACATTATTATTTACTAAATCTAGGTCCTAAATATTGGCCAAAGGACCACTTGAGGCATAACCACCCCCACCTCCTTCTCATGAGGATCTCCACGCATGGCATATGCCCCTTACCACCGCTTCATTCTCCCATCCACCACGTGGACCTAGCAATATAGGGGGTTTGGCGATTTACATGGGATGGCTGCATTAATGTTTCAACATTAAGATGTGGAGGATTATATATATATATATATATATATATATATATATATATATATATATATATATATATATATAATTCTAAAATTAATCTTACCGCATTTAAAAGGACATGTTATCTACATTAGATATTTAACATAGTTTTTTCATATATTTTTTTATTTAAAAAATTAAAAAATTGGAGTGTGGTAAATATATTGACATAAAAGTTTAGAAGTTTTAAATAACATGGATATTTTTGTTAAGTAATGAAGATTTTTAAGAAAAAGGAGATATATTTTGAAATGAATATCTTTCGACATTTTTAATCTTTATTTTATATATGTAATGTATACACAATATTAGTTTTTAGTGTATGAAAGGAGAATTATAATTTCTAAAGGTCGAGTTGATAAAGACTCAAACCAATAAGGAGTAAGAGCTCTCAATTTTTTCATAAACTATTATTCTTTTTTGAAAAATATATAAATTAGTTTTCAAAAACTATTAATCATGAAAATTATTTTGAAAAAAATTGTAAAAACAATATAATCATTTTTTCTTTAAAATGATATATTTTGTATGGCATAATGTCTAGATCATTGTCGTCATTTTAGTGTATAACTATAAAAAAATCACTCACATTTCAATTCAATTTTTTGATATCGTTCTAAATTTTTTATGTATAGATTATTTTATATACTGATCTTCTTTTGTGACGTAAAAGTGATCGGGATCGGTTAAGAGGATTAAAATATGACAGGAGGATTTTTTCATCAAACTCTTATTTTTTGTTTGTTAATCATTTTTTACGCACAAATGGGGTCTAATCAATTTTTAATTGATAAATCTTAGATGTTGAATGGAAACAACTACAACATTTGGAAGATTTGATTGAAAGTAAAATTCATGGCTCGCAAATTGTGGGCAGTTGTAAATGGAATAGAGAGAGCTCCTACTAGAAGACATGTAACTACTGATAACGTCACCATATATCAACAAAAAGTACAAGAGGCGATGTCCATTATCTTGCAAAGTGTACATGATGATTTTCTACTTCATATCAGAAATCTAGAGAGTCCTAGTGAAGCTTGGACACAATTGGAGTCGATGCACGAAGGTATGCATTTATAAAAAATATTAAATTAGTTTTAGAGCTTATGACAACTCCCATGAAGGGAGATGAAAAAGTGATTAATTATTTAGCAAAAATAAAAAATATTAAGTCACAATTAGATGGATCTGGTAGTAATTTGATTCATGATAAATTGCTCTATTTTATTATCAATTAAATAATCATGAAAAATTTAGAAATTTCATTTCAATTTTGAATTCAAAGTATCAATCTGAACAAGACATTCCAAATTTTCAAACCCTTAGTAATCTCCTTGTTCAGAAAGAGCAAGTTATGACTAATTTTGATTCAAAATAAAATGCCACACAGGCATTTCGTGCTCAAAAAGAAAAAGGTAAACCTTTTAGGTTTAACAAGAATCAAAAATCAACTTTTAAAACTCCTAATAAAAAAGAAACCAGGAAACTTAAAAGTCAATTTTCATGGTTAATGTCATAATTATGAAAAATGTGGACATAAAAAAGAGGATTGTAAATTTAAAAATAATTCAAATTTCAAAAATCAGAAATGGAATAAATCATATCAAAATCAAGATAATGATGATGATAATAATCATAGTGCTAATATAATAGCTTTATAAATTACTTCTAAATGAAAAGTATATTTTCTATTTCGTATACTGTTGAAAAAGAAGTAGTTTTTAAGAAGTAACTACAAGTGAAAACATACAAAAAAATAGCTTATATGTGCTTTTGCTTCAAAAATAGAACTACTATTCATGTATTAAAAAGTGCTTACATGATCATTGTTTGAAGCAAAATCCATGGGAAGTATCCATAATGAAGATATTTCTTAGTATCCAAAACTAAATTATTATTATATGCATATCAAATAAGACTTGGGGATGCCCTTGCATTTGTATTGGAGACGTCTAATACTGATTGCATCTAATATATATTTTCAAGAGTAATATGTTGAATTTTTTCAACATATTCTAGCATGGTTAGTTGTTAAGCATATTGTTATATTAGTTGTTTTACAACTTGTGTTTAACTTTTACCATTGGTTAAATGTGAAATTTATAATGATTTATATGCTTATTTTTTCTATATGGATATTATGACTCTAACCATGTTGATGTTGTGTTAGATATAAAATATATTGGATATGTGTTCAAGTTTTTGGTGCAGGATCCATTACTTGGAATAGTTAAAAGAAACCACAGAGTCTTCATTTCTTCTCCGAGGCAAGAGAAGTACAATGGAAGCAGCAAAGAAGCCATGTGGCTGAAGAAACTATTGGAAGAGATACACATGGAAGTTAAAGGAAGTATTCCTATTATTTGTGGTGGTCGAGTGGTACTACTCTTGATAAAGAATCTAGTTGAACAATAGAGAATGAAACATATTAAAGTTCATATGTATGATATCTTAGAGAAGGTTCTTTGCGGTGATAGAGATCTTCGATTCTCTTTGGGTGAAGATTAAAATTGTAGTTATGTTTGTGTACTGTGTGCTATAAAATACTGCAAGTGTATGCAATGCTTGGCCTTTCAGAGTTTCCATTGAGGGGGAGTTTGTATACAATGTCACCTCATAATGGTCAGCTAATTGTTGACTTCTTCTCCTCTATACTTCTACTCGGTTTAAAAGAATTATAAAGGATATTGTATGATGTAGAGTAAACTGATAGAGTTTACATGTAAAATTATAGAGTTTATGGGAAAAATATAGTCCAGTGTGCATCTGGTTGTAAAGGAGGTCCTTGTGTTATAAAAGGCACCTAGAGATGCAGTATAAGAATATTTCTACGAGAAACCATGAGATGTAGTCTCACAAATCATGCTTAAGCCTAAATCGGATGTTTGATTTATGGATTCTAAATCCTTTTTTACCAAAAGGTATGTTGAGCATGATGAAGGTGTTATAACTCCTTCAACCAATATGCTAGCTTAAAACCTTTATGGTTTAAGGATTGTATTATTTTGTAGTGTACCACAGGAAGGTAATCTATTAGCATATGGATCCCCACTTAATATAAAGGGGGAGTGTTAGAACAATAATATTAAGTGCATCATAACGTTTAGTTTATCTTTAAATAATATAGAATAATTTATATTCTTATTATTTAAATATAAACTTTAGATTAGGTTTGTTACTTATTAATTAACTAACTATTTATTAAATCGGGGTGTACCCCATCACTTAATATGGACAGAACCCTTCGGGTTATTTAAATATGACTATAGGTCATATTCATTAGATTATGTGAATCATTAGGATTCCGAGGTAAATACATGCGGTAGAAGTGAGGCAGGAGTTACTAGACTAGGTTGTAAAAATTTCTCTATAGTGGATTATTATTTCATGGTTTTAACCCATTTGTGGGTTTTCCACGTTGCATACTGTGTAATTTTTTTATGTTGTTATTTACTTTTATTATAGTGTGCACATTTATATTTCTACTTATTAATGTATGTTAACCTAACATTTAATTTAGTTGGTGAATATACTTTTTCACCCCTCGTCGTGATAGTTGACATGTTGCAACACCCTTCAACATTGGTTCATCTAGACCTACCCGAATTTGGACTTGAACTTAGTTTCTCTCTAGGTCAGATTAGAGTTATGATTTAGCATAGGAAGTGACTCACAATGACTTAGGATAACTAGGCACATCCAATCGACTTAGGTCGATTGGGTATGTCTATATACCATAAGTCATCACGAGTGATTCCCTATTCTATATTATGTCATTAACCTACATCGGGTCAAACCTTGGTCAAGTGGATTGACTAAAGTCAGTGAAGACCATTCTAACTAACATATGAGTGGGGTGAAGGACGTATTCTAATTAGACAAGTATGCCATCTAGGAATAGTAACATGAAAAATATGTTGGAAATATTTGGCCAAAGTATCACAAGTTGTTGGTTGTATTTTCCTATGTCACCTAGTTTTAGGAATGTGATTTCAGATGAATATTGGTAATAAATATTCAAATATGTTTCTTAAACATAACACTCAGTACCTAGAAGAGGGTAAGAGAACCAAGTATACTTGGTATACATAAAGTATTCAATACTTAAGTAACATGAGAGATCGGTTGTTAATTGAGTCATGAAATGAGAGATCGGTAGCTCACCGAGTCATTTACAACTGCATATGGTTATCTGTTATGAGATTGATTGGCATGGAATGTGTGTTCTAAGTTATGATTATTTAGAACAGAGAAAATTATGTATGGAAAAATTTTCCTTGTTTCTAAAGTCTTAAAATGAGAATGTTACATCTTGGTATCGAGCTAAAGGTTATAGCTCTCGAGACCTATTGTGTCCATAATCGATAAAACTTAAATTTTATTGTTAACAAAAAATAGTTAGGACAAGAGGAAATGTTGCAAACAACCCACCACTGGTGGAGAAGCAAAGAATCGCCCAAAAACTCAAAGAGATCCTCACTTTCTTGTTGGACACAAGAGATCGTTTGACTTTACTTGAACAACAAGTCATGTGTAATGAGGAGGAAGAATATTCTGGTAATAAATATCAGCCAGCTCCTATGAACAATGCCAATTTGGAAAATTTGGGTGTTGATAATAAAAATGTAAACATGTCGAATCAGCCAAAAATAAAAAGCGATCTTGGCGGTTGAACTCACTAATGATATAAATATGATAAGTCCACCTAAGTTTGATGACACCACATTAGGATATGGAGCTGAGAATTGGATCAACAAAATAGAGAATTACTTTGCAATAAGGAAATTCTTAGAGGAAACAAAAGCAATATGGGGAGCATATCAGCTTTCCCATGAAGCATATTCATGGTGGGACAACCGTAATGATGAGTTAAACATTTATGAAACTAATATTACTTGGGATCAATTGAAAAGTTATTTTAGGCAATGATGGCTATCAAACATTTACTATGATTAGAAAATGACGGAGTTTGAGAACTTAACCCAAGAAAATTAACGATAATAAGAGTAATTGGGAGCAATTTATTAAACTCCTTAAGTATGTACCTCAAGTATCAAACTGAAGAGAAGTTTAGGATACAAAAGTTTATCATGGAATTGAATCCTATTATAAGGGGAGAGGTAGATTTTCACATCCCAACCACTATGGAAGGGGTTGTTGAAAAAGCCATAAGGCGGGAACATGAATTAAAGGTAATTTCTACTCATAAGGAGGAAGTAAGAAAGAAAGTTCCAAACTCCTCTTTATCATCTATAGCACCTAAGAAAGGACCATGGAAGAAGTCTGGTATGAAAACTAAGCTCTCTATTGATAATAATAAGAAAACAACAACAAATAAGCTTGTTGTTAATGTATGCAATAACTTTGCTAAGAACAATAATAATGGACAGAAGTCCTATGGAGGTCAGAATGATAACTTTAAGGTTGGAAATAAATTTGAGCCTAAAAAGGGACCTGTAGGAGGCTGTTATAATTATGGCAAGGATAATTATGCAAACCAATGTCCTTTGAAAAGGGATGACTGTAATCAGCAACACAAAATACATGATGCAGTAGCTGACAAATAAGCTAAAAAGCAAGTCACACCCATAGAAGTTCTAGGTAAGTTATTTGACATACCTATAACTATTATTTTTGATACATGGAGCTATTGAATGTTTTATTTATAGTAAATTAACATCAAAATTAAAAAGAAAAGCTGGAAAAATGGATAAATTATGGATTTTACATTATGGGAATAATGGTGTTCATACAATTAGTATGTGTCTTTTTGGAGTAGTCCTTGACTTACCTATTTTTTCCATATAAGTTGATCTTTATGTTTCTCCGTTGGGGTCTTATGATGTAATCATAGGTGTTAATTGGTTAGCTGAGCATAAAGCAAAAGTGGACTATTTTGAAAATCATATTAGTTGTTTAGATGACCTACGAGAAAACAGAGATTGAGGGTGTGAAATGTGAAATTTTAGTTGGGAAATTATCAGCTATGTAACTTAAAAATACAAAAAAAAGGGTTGTACCTTGTATGTAGTAAAAATTTTAGAATCTACTAAAGAAAATAGTGATCTCTTAGAATGTTACCTTCTGTTACAAAATTACAGTGATGCGTTTCTAGAGGGATTACCAGGTCTTCCACCCAAAAGGGAATTTGACTTCATAATTGAAATCAAACCTAGAATTAAACCTATTTCTAAGACACCTTATTGGATGACTACTATTGAATTGATAGAGTTCAAGGCACGATTGCAAGAACTTTTGTCTAAAGGTCAGATTCAACCAAGTGTTTCACCTTGGGAAGCACTGGTAATTTTTTGAAAAGAAATATGGAACACTTAGATTGTGTATTGATTACGAGAATGTTAAACAAGGAAACAATTAAAAATACATATCCACTTCCTCGAATTGATGATCTATTTGATTAGATACATGGAGCATTGGTATATTCTAAGATATATATTTGATCGAGATATCATCGATTCAAATTCGGGATGAATACATTTCTAAAACAACTTTTAGAAAAAGGTATGGACATTATTAGTTCATAGTTTTACCTTTTGGATTAATAAATGCACACTGCAACTTTTGTGAATTTAATGAACAATATTTTTCAAGAATACTTTGACAAATTTTTGCTTTTATTCTTGGATGATATTCTCATGAACTCTATAAAAGAATGGAAGAACACCGTGAGCATTTGAAGATAGTCTTAGAAATCTTGAGAAAAATATGGTTATTTGGTAAGTTATCTAAATGTTCTTACTATGAAATAGAAGTGCACTATTTGGGTCATGTTATAAGCAAAGATGGAATAATTATAGATCCTTCTAAAATTATAGCTATAATTGAGTGTCCTGCACCAAAGAATGTACCTAAAGTTAGAACCTTCATGGGTCTTGTTGGTTAATATAAGAAATTTGTTAAAGATTTCTCCAAAGTTATTGCACCAATAACTTCATTACAGAAAAAGGATAAGAAATTTGTGTGGAATGAGAAATGTGAATCTGCATTTAAAATTTTGAAGGATAAGTTAACTTCAGAACCTATTATGGGTGTACTTGACCCTAATGGAGACTTTATTGTTGTAATGATGCATGCATGGGGAAGGTATTGGAGGTATTTTGTTACAAAATGATCATGCCATAGCTTACAAAAGTAGAAAACTTAAGTTACATGAACTGAATTATGCTCCACATGATCTAGAGCTTGCTACCATTGTTCATGCACTTCAATTTTGGAGGCATTGCCTACTTGGTAAACCTTTTGAATTAAAAATTGATCATCTTAGACTGAAGTATACTTTTATTTAGCCAAATCGAATGCAAGACAATGAAGATGGTTATATTTTTATCACAATATAAATTTGACATAAGTTACATTAAAGGCAAGGAGAATAGGGTAGTTGATGCTCTAATTCATAGGAAATACATTTCTGCTCTTATAACATTGAGAACTTAGTTCAAAGATGGAGTAAAGAGCGTTATGGAATCTAATTCTTATTTTTGATGTAAGTAAGAACAACACTTGATACGAGATCCAAATGATGAGAGATATAAGGGTTTTCACTTTGATAATGAAGGAATATTATGATTTGAAAACAAGTTTTATGTACATTTGCTAAAGTATTTAGAAAAGAAATTATTAGTTGAATTTCACAATTCACCTTTTTATGGGCACCCTAGTATTACAAAGATGCTTGTTGATATAAAAAAACAATATTTCTAAAAGGGGATGAAAAATGACGTAATTGAGTTTGTGACACATTGTTTAGAATGTCAACATGTTAAAGCTAAACATATGCATCTAGTTGGTTTATTATACCCTCACAACATACCGCAAGTACAAATGGAAAGTGATAAGCATGGATTTTATACAAGGGTTGCCTATGTCAATAAATAAGCATGATGTTATTTTGGTTGTTGTTAATAAACTAACCAAAGTAGCACATTTTATTGCTGGTAATCTTGAGGATGATTCACTTGTTTTAGCAAAAAGGTTTGTTAATGATATTTTCAGATTATATGGAGTACGTGAATTAATCATATCTGATAGAGATCCAAGAATGACTTCAAGGTTTTGAAAAATACTTAACGTAGCTTTAGGAACTAAGCTGAATTTCAGTTCTGCGTATCATCTAGAAACAGATGGACAAACTGAAAGAGTTAATCAAGTTTTAGAGGATATGTTAAGAATGTATTGTATGGATCAGTAGTATAAATAGGAAGAGTACCTTCCATTAGTTGAGTTTGCATACAATAACACATATCACACCTCTCTAAAGATGACACCTTTCTAAGTATTATATGGAAGGAAATGCAGAACCCCTATTAGTTGGGACAACATTGAGGATCGAGAGGTAATTGGAACTAAAATCCTTATAGAAATGGAACAAGTTAAAATTATTTATGAATGCTTGAAATAATTAGTAGATAGGAAAAAGAGTTATGCTAACTTGAATAGGGTAGATAGGAAATTTGAACTTGGTGAGAAGGTATTTCTTCGGGTAAAACCCAAAAAGAGTTCTATAAATTTTGGCAAGGCTGCCAAGTTATCACCTCATTATGTGGGACCTTTTGAAATTGTTGAAGTAATCAACCCTGTACCTTATCATTTAGCATTACCCCTACTTTGTCATGAATGCATGATGTTTTCCATATTTCTTTGCTTAAGAAATATGTTTTAGATTTATCACATGTGTTAAATTGGAATTCCTTGCAGGTCTAAGACCTAGAAATAATCATGGTTAAGCCTATATGAGTGTTGGAAACTCGCTAGTTGCACTTAAGAAATCGTGAAATAAGTCAATGTAAGGTCTAGTGGGACCATTTTAACGAGGATAGTGCAACATGGGAAAATCTGGAAGATATGAAAAATACTTTTCCATATTTATTTGGATAGAATTGATTCGTTGGTGATAAAATTTGTGATTTTATTCTTTTATGATAATAAATCTACCATTTTGGATAGATATTTCATTGTTTGAAATAAACAACTACGTAAATTTTGATTTTGGAAAAATTTTAAATCCAGAAATGTTATGAATGTGTGAAAGGAAAGTTAATAAATGGATTGTCCTTGATACAAATTTGTTTAAATAAGTTAATCATTGGGATGATGATTCTTTTTAGGAGGGAAGTATGTAACACCTTTGATAAACTGTTAACTTATCCTCTTTGCAATGTAAGCATTGACATGTGATTTTTCCTAAGAAGGTGTATTATTTTGACTGTTGAAATCATGTGTGCCATGGATAAATTATTTCTTTTCTTAGATTCAATTACTATAATAATGTTGCTTGGAAGGAATCCATTTTGTTTGAGGTTATAAACCTGGTAAAGTTGTTTCAAAATTTATCTCTATATAATAATGAGACCTTGGATCAATTCCATTGATCCAATGTATGTTTTAATTCTTCTTACCTAATCTGTATGGCAAACTGACATTCAAAGGTTGAAGGAAATAAAATACCGAGCCTTTGTAGGATTACAATTTCATTGATCTTCTTGGAAGTTCATGCTGTGCTTTCTGTTGTAACTCATGTGCTCAGATCTTCTTGTCAAATTCTCTAGAACGCTAAATGGCGTAAATTGGAAAGAGGCCTACTTCAAGACTATTAAGGGTAAAGCATAAGTCTTAGATCTCTAAAATATATCCTAATGGGATTCTAATCTAAGGTAAAATGGATCTACCGTATATCTATGACTACTCTAATCTTGTTCATCCTAATCTAGGTTGCATGTTTTCTAAGTTAGGGATTTGGAAACAACCTAAGGTGATGATAGTTATATTTATAACCTATTACCTAATACTACATTAGTAGAAAGAATAGCTTATCCTAAGGTGGAAAATTTAACTAAGGAAATACTAAGATAACCTTAGGTAAATATTTTCTAAACTAACCTAAGGTCATACCCTAAGATAATGATATATATTCTAAACTAATGTGAGGATAGAAGGGGACATAAGGGGTCATATGGAAAGTTGAAGGCATGGCAATGGTTCCTAAGTCATTTATTTTATTTGATTTTTGAAGTAAAGATGATTATGTTGTCGGTTGTGGGGGCATGGAAATTGGAGGTGATCCTAGTTAGCACCATCTCTAAATTTTAAAATGCATGTTCTCTTTGACTTTGGACTCGCCAATTTTGGATGGCGGTGGCGTGGAGATTTATGCATGAGATTGGAAATTAATGGCATTGATTGTCATCATTTTTGGCAAGCAAACTGCCTTGTAAACCATGCGAGTAGGTTTGTTGGGAGTTGTTTAGTCTTTCATACATTCGGATTTTACTTTGCATGGAACTATCGGTTATTTGCACAAGTAGTTCTATTTTAAGTTTGTTACTATTTTTAACTCTGTTGGACTATTTTTAGATCCAATGGAGGTATATAAGGCATTTGATGAAGAAGTTTTGGTTGTTGATTTCATCCGGAGAAGGAGTTGTTAAGGCATGGATAGAAATCATCTTCGAACCGATGGAAGAACTATCGACATGATAGGCTCTATCCATTAAGATGCTCTACTTTTCTCTAAGTGTCTTCATTAAAACAACTTTTCTCTCTTGAGATAAATGGGTTTTTATTTCTATGATGGTTATTTAGTTTCCTTTCTATATTCTCTGATTGAGGAATCTCTACTTGGAAAGGAAGTCATTAAGTTGTTTTCCTGTTTATTTGATGTTGAAACCCACCTTAAATCTTGTGGTGATATGAGTAATGAAGTACATGCGTGATTCTTTCTTATCTGTTTGAAAATGGATTTTTATGGAAATAATATGTGCTTCAAGTTTTGAAACAAATGGTTGTTTTGGGTGGTCAGAAGGTAAATGAATACCATTTGTTGTCGCTTCTTTTTGTGGAAGTTATGATTCTCCTGTTGGAATTGTATGAATATGCATGCTTGGATTCTGAGTTGTGTGAACTTGAATTTGTATATAGAAACAGTAAATGTGTGCCTTCTTCTTAAACTCTGTATACTCTATCTATTCTTTGGATTCAGTATGCGATGGAAGTTAGATAATTATTGAATGTTTGGAATCTTTGTTTTTGTGTGTTCTTATTGTATAGAAACAAGAGTGATGGTTTTATTAGTTCTTTAAACTTTTCGGTTTAAACTAAGTACTCTAATTTGGTTATTTTAAGGAAACTATGGGTTATTTATTTCCTAGGCACTTTGATTTTGAGGTTATCTTGATGGGGATTTTCGTGTTTGAAGTCTTTCTTCTAATCTTATATGTATATTGTGTTTCTTAAGTTCTTGAGTACTGAACTAAAGGTTACATAGGTGAGACCCTATTGGTTGGGGACATTATGAGGATTGACTTTGTTGAAGTCGATGTTGGGTTATTCTTGTAGCTCTTTTTTTCGCTTTCTTTCTTTTTTTCTTGCTATCTTCTTCCCGATTAAAGTAGATGTTGGTTTTTATTTAACTGTCCCTAATGGGTTAATCTCTTGAGTATATTGCTTGAGTAAACTTGTTAAACCCCTCCTGATTGGGATATCATGAACTTTAAGGATACTTCTTGAACTTGCGGTTGTCGTTTCTTGATTTTTGAACTATCAAAATTAGTTCTGAATAAGGGGTTTTCTGGACTCTTCCATTTCTTGATCTCTAAGAAAGATTGGATAGAATAATTTTGTTGATAGTTTGTACACCTGTAGTTAAGCTATGTCAATCTTGGTCTATAACTTCTTGGAATCGAATCATGAAGGAATATTATATTTCCTTTCATAGGACGTATTTTTCTCACCTCTGTGAGGATTTGATTAAGAGTCTATATTGTTGATTGTTTTATTTCCATCCGGAGGAATTGGTCGGTTTGTGGATCTTCACTAAAACTTTGACATCCCTGGAGTGACTATTTGGGACTGTAATTACCTGCGCATGACATTTTGTAACTTTTTTCATTGCATCTCATTTTTGATATGGGTTCAATATCACAGTCGTTGGTTGTCCATGCTAGGAAACCATGTTTAAATCTGTTTCAACCACAACAGTCACACATTCTATTGATCTCTTCTTTTATGTGTTTTATTTAATAAGGAGTTTGGGAAGTAGTGAAGGGTTTGCATTGTCCTTTGTGACCTTCTTCCCATGTGTTAGAATGTCAAAATTCCCTTCTGATCATGACATTTGACTCCTTCTCTTTCAAGTCTTTGAGGTGAAGTCTGACCACTACCCTTTTTAAATAATAGGATGATATGGGTTGTGTTCTCTTCTTTGAAGTAGTGTACGGGGATTTGGGCTAACCGAATTATATAGAAAGATCTTACTGTTTCATCATAGTCATCCTTCTTTTGGTTAAATTTGTCATTAGATTTAATTAGATCAGTTGCACTACTATCCTTAATGCCTTGAGTAGTCGTCATTGCTACTTGCTTATTCTCTTGACTTATGCTAACGCTTTTTATATTTGTCATAGAAGACTAATGTGAGATGTTATACATTGATTAAATTCTACCTTAATGGTTATATATGGTCTAACTTGATAAATTAGGCATTTCCTTGCATTTGGGATTAGGATGCCACATATTATGTGTGAGATTCTTATTTACATTTGTATTTCTAATTATGATGATTTGTGAAGGAAATAATTAGAAGTTACTTTTATTTGATATGAATAAGTGTATTGGATGGAACATTATTTATCTGATAACATGTTGTAGATTGTTGATTACATCATGACATTTCTTTGAATGTTATTCAAATTGATTAATTGTTCTTCTTTTATGGTTGTTATTACTATGATTTATTTGTTTGCTTGACTTCACTATTTCATTAAAGCAGAGTTGGTTTAATGAAATAGTTAGTTAACATTTCATTTTAATACTTAGTGCTTATCATGCTCAGTTCAATGAACTGGCCCGTGCTAGCAATTTTCACAGATGGACTTCATAAGTGATAAAGGAAGGCAATAAATTTTATGATGTATTGGTTGAATTAAAAGTCTTGACCATTGTAGAGAATTCTAATTTATTATTGAAATATCTTGAAGGAAGGAAACTTGTACTCCTAAATGACCTTTATGCTAATTGACATGAAATATGTCAGTAATGCATAAGTTTTGTAAGATGTGTATTTTATTTCGATGAATTGATTAAGTCTATTCTCTTGTTCATAATAAGAAGGAAAAATACATAATCATATCCTTAATGTTGTTATTCATATCTGATTGGATCCTTATTTCGATGTCATTGAATTATGTCGGATGAATGTGAATTAGTACAATTCCCTTACTTAAATGCAATGTACTAAGTTGTATGTATTGATGTTCTTTACTTAATTTTCAATGGTTGATTATGATGTTCTAAATGTATAGTTATAATGCTAGGATGTGTAAATTGGATATGGGTATAATAAATCCTAATACTTAACCATAATGAGGAAGGTTCTCCTCTTCTAAAAAGGATGCAAAATAAATGAATGATATATGAGTTCGATAACCATTTAGACTTCATATTTATGAAGTCTTTTATATCAGAACCTGTTTTGGTTCTTATACATTCCTTGAATGGTTGAGACACATTAATTAAATCTTATGATAGATGTTGTTTCTATTTTCAATTAATTGCACGTTAAGTAAAAATTTAATTGAACATAAAGCAATCATTAGTCTATGAAGTTCCATATTAGTTAACCAACTCAAATAAGGATGGAAACCTTAAAGGTTGTTGGAATTAGGGTTATGTAAGGTTGTTGTAATCTGAATCTTAATCCTAAACTAATTAAGTGGAAATGACCTCTTTGAGGTGTGTACATCAAGATGAAGTGGTTTTATCAGATGTTGGCACACGCCAACTATATAACTATACCTTTGTGAAGACTTGGGTCTTCATGAGGATACAGGGTTGCAGTTGACATGTTACAACACCCTTCAGCATTGGTTCATCTAGACCTACCTGAATTTGGACTTGAACTTAGTTTCTCTCTAGGTCATATTAGAGTTAGTATTTAGCATAATAAGTGACTCACAATGAATTAGGATAACTAGGAACATCCAATCGACTTAGGTCGATTGGGTATGTCTATATACCCTAGGTCATCGCGAGTGATTCCCTATTCTAAATTATGTCACTAACCTATGTTAGGGTCAAACCTTGGACAAGTGGACTAACTGAAGTTAGTGAAGACCATTCTAGATAATAGATGAGTGGGGTGAAGGATGTATTTTGATTAGATGAGTATGTCATCTAGGAATAGTAACATGAACAGTATGTTGGAAATCTTTGGCCAAAGTATCGCAAGTTATTGGTTGTGTTGTCCTATGTCACCTAGTTTAAGGAATGTGATTTCAGATGAATATTGGTAACAAATATTTAGATAGGTTTCTTAAACAGAACACTCAATACCCAGAATAGGGTAAGAGAACCAAGTATACTTGGTATACATAAAGTATTCAATACTTAAGTAACATGAGAGATCGGTAGCTCACCGAGTCATTTACAACTACATATGGTTATCTGTTATGAGATTGATTGGCATGGAATGTGTGTTCTAAGTTATGATTATTTATAACAGAGAACATTATGTATAAACAAAATATCCTTGTTTCTAAATTCTTAAAATGGGAATGTTACAAAATTTGTAAACTTTTTTATTAGATCCTTTGATGCAATATCTACTTGAAAAAAATGTTAAGCTATTCATAATATAGCTATTGTTATGGAAAATGAAATAATATTTGAAAAATATAGTGATCTATGTGGTAAAATAATAAACCCAATATCAGTACTTTAGGAGGCTACCACTTATCAACTAATATTTCATCTTGTCTTGCATCGACCTTACCCACTATTATTTTTTTGATGCAAGATGTATTACAAACAACATTAATCAATTTGTAATCAATTTCATGCTATGGAAAATGAAATCATAATTGAAAAGCATACTACTCTCCATGGTAATATGGTAAGTACAAAATAAATTTTTATATGTCTTCTTAAGTAATTTTAGCATTCGCTAGGTTCGTTTATACGAGTTGAACCACCCATTGGTGGAAAATAGTTATGAGATATTGATGTGGATTATAGACCACTAGGCTATGTCATTATTGGTGGACTAAGCATCGATACTAATGTTTGTTAGTTATGAAATAGTAACTACAAATTATGGAGCATTGGATGCCACCATGAACTTTTGAAATAGGTTATTTAGTTATTCCTTCTTTGAAAATGGTTCCTCTTATAGAGTTAGCTAATATAATTTATATAACTTTGTGATCCTTATAAATGGTTTTGTTTAAAAATACGCATGGCTAACATACCAAGTTCTGACTGCATATTCATTTTGGTTACCACCACACACTCCACTATTACTTTCTCTAGTTGTTGGTGTTTCTCTAAATAGTGTGCGTACATAAGAGAAAAAAGATAAGTTAAGGATGAGGAGGAATACCTATGAGTTAAGGTGGAAGGTAGAGTGTGCGCATTCGATATAGCGATCCAATTTTGAATATGAGAACTACCGTGAATACAAACAAGACCACACAAGAAATAATAAATAATATATGGGATTGGAATGCCTAGCGTATACTAAATCCAAGAGTTTTGCTACTTCCCAGACGGTTTGTCAATCCATTGTTTAAAACAACTTAATACAAGAAGTAATATGAACTAATAATTTCCTACTTTAGTTGATATGATTTACATATCTCATTCAAGTATAATAAACAAATCTAATCTAACAGGATTGGTTATGATCAGATCTAGAAGTCAGATAGGTAAATAAAGTGGTGAGGACAAGTCATGGTCAAGCTTTAGATGATTTGGGTTGTTTGGGTGAAGGGTATGAGGTTGTTGGTATAGGTAAGTTTTCCGTTACACGAGAGACCAATGTTGGTATGGTATGGTGATTCCATTTGAGGGGAAACTAACAATGGTTCGGGTCAACCGGCATCGGTAGGTTTGAGCTGATGGAAACTTAGTGAAGGTGGGTTTTGGTGATTCTCTAAGATTTCCCAGAGAATGAACAGGTAATGGGGAGGTAGATGACAATGTTAGGGATAGTTAGAGGTGTCTAGAGTTAGGTATGGGGGTTAAAAGGTTGTAGGTGATTGGGTGGAGGGATTTGTAGGAGGGTGAGAGATGATGGGATGTAAGGGAGACTAAAACCCTCAAACAAACATGAAGAAACTAATCTAAATAAATATGGGAAGGTGCAGATCTAAAGGTACTTACTAGTGTTTGTAGACCTATTTTTTGGTTGGTGGTGATGGTTGATTCGAGTAACGGGTAGTCAGTGTCATGGCTTTGCTTCCCATAATGTTTTTATGAATTTTTTCCTTTCAAATCAGTGCTTGGTTGCTAGTTCAGGGTGTCTGGATGTGTAGGAGTGCTCTGGTGTGTGCTTGCATGCAGATATCTCTTCTCCAAGACTTGAATAATTCTTCCAACCCCAAACAAGGTTACCAAAATGAATATATGGTAACCGATGATGGTTTAGGGTGACCAACATCAGTTTAGGGTTGACCGGCATCGGTTAAGGTAGGAAATCCTAGGTTTACTAAAAATGACAGATCTTGGCAATATTTTTGGCCAGCTCTGTCTATTCTCATGGATCAAAATGGAATGTTGTGCTTAGATAAGTGGGAATGTGGTTAGAGGAAGAATAGGCATGTGATTTTAGGGTTGAACTAAGTCTTAGTTAATTAAGGTAGGTAGGACTAAGTCTTAGTTAGTTATGGTGAGTGGATATTGAGTCCTAGTAAAAGGAAACATGCTAAGAATAGGTTTATGATGAGGTGTCTAGGTGAGGTGGTGGGGTGAGGTGTCTAGGTGAGGTGGAAATTAGTTTAATTAAGGTAATTAAATAATGAATATTGTGAGCATGGGCATTAATTTAATTGTGGGTAATTAAATTAATATACATGTGGGGTGAAGGGGAAGTGTTACCCAAATTTGGTGTCTACATTTTCCTCCTTTTTATTGCATATCATGTATTAGTGAGTGATGTTGAAAAAAATAGGAAGTGGTTGCCCCATGTGTGGGTGAAGGTGATACCCTCAAAAAAGACATTAATGAGGTGTGATATGAAATTAGTGAGTGCATTGATAAATGTGTAGTTGGTGGAAGTGAAGGTAGGTGGGGAAGGGTAGTGGTTAACTCAGGTACTAGGTGATAGGCCAGGGTCTTGAAATCAGGTAATAGGTAATGAAAATCAAACACACACACAAACATGTATAGATTGCAACATGGTACCAGGTTGAAGAGATTTCAAACTCTACATCATCCAAGGTCAATAGGTTTTTCTAAACAAGGGTGAAGTGACTCACGTATCAAGGTATAAGATATGGTCCGGAAACACAACATAGATTAGGTGCAAGAATGTTTAGGTATGTTCCGACACACCAAATTTTGGGTTGGGATAAATGACATGGAAATAGGAAATGTATGGTTGTTAGGCTAAAACAACATTAGTAATAACATTTTAAGGTATAGCAAGTACATAAGGTCAATGGTCACACAAAGTAGGTCAGGTTTAGGTAAATAGGTCATGGCATAGGTAAGGCCAAGGTATAGGAAAAATAAAAAATCCCAATATGCAATGAAGGAAATGTAGGGGTATTTTGGGCTTGTAGGTATGGTTCCATAGGTGTCCAAAATGTTAAAAGATGTGTGAGCACTAATGGGTGTAGGTAAAAGGAATCTTAGCAAGGGAAAATAGCTATAAGGGTCGACCAATACTGATTATAGCGTGATCGATGTCGGTTGGCTAGGGCACAAATATGACTAACGTCGGTCAGATCAATTTGGGTTTATAAAATAAAAAATTCCTTATTTTAGAGAATCATTTTTGTGTTGTGAATTTTGAGAAAATGACAGATCTGTTTGAAATTTTTGCACCTTTTCGAGAGATAAGGACAAGGAATTGGACCAGGCCGAGGTGGAGATTATGAGGTAGTAATAGGAGCTAGTAGATAGGTCCACGAGAGTGGTGTGATTGATTTGATTGGTTGGAGGTGAGGAGTATATTTTGACATGGAAAAGGTAGGAGAGGGTTCGGGTGGGCCACTAGTAGTACAATGGCTAGATGTACCACCATGCCAACAGAACCAAGATGATGTATGATTCGATCCAATTCTATGCTTATTAGTTAAAATAATTCGTAGAAATTGGTTTTGGTAGAAATGATTTTGGGTAGGAATTAATTTTGAATTTGGAAGTTAAATTGATGAAATGGGAAGGGTAGGAAGTCCAATGTGGGTTAAATATGGGTAGGGAGAAAGGTAGGGGAGATTTGGGTAGGATACGATAGGTATTTAGGTTGGTATGGTAAAATTTTGAGAAATGGCAGAGGGGGGGTTACAGGTTTGGTCAGTGTGATAGTGACCGACGTCAGTCAAGGGTGGCCAACATCAGTCAGCCATAGATAGTATCGGTCAAATAGTAGGTGAACAATACCGGTCATGATGGACCAATGTCGGTCACCAGTGATCGATGTCAGTCAGATTTTGAAGAAAAATAGATTGAGATAGGGTTATGGTGAGAGTTAAAGAAAGAAAGCAAGGCGTTGAGGTGTAAATGTAAGTGTGTTGAGAATAGGTAGGGTAAAAGGTATATATGATATAAGTTAAGGGGTGTGAAAGTGGGATGGGGGAAAGGGGTAGGTCATCAGGGTTGTGGGGAAATAAATAATAAGACTTTCAGGAATAGGTTAGTCAAGTAAGTGATATGTTAGGTATGGTCAAGATTTAATAATGGTGTGGTTGATTGGGTGCATGCTAAGGATCAGTTGCAGATGAGAGATAGAGTACCACCTATGTTATTATCAGTATGAGGGAGCATGATAGCAGAGGAGTGGCATCATATTATGAATGTCAACATTATTGGGGTCGATGATACATGAACATAGTTTAGGATTTGAGCTTGATGGTTTCACTCATTAACAGATGGGATTCAGTGACCAACACATTTCATCTCCGCTAGATGGGTGAGATCACAGTCACCCTAGAAGACATGTACAAGATCTTGCGGTTACCGATAGTGGGGATGTAAGTTTTTCTATTTCTTTAGAGGCATCAGAGGAGCTGATGTTGATGATGTTTGGAGAGGGGATGACAAAGATGAGGTTCCATAGCGTGATCCTAAGCTATGGAGATATGTACATGTCACATCATGAGGAGATGAGGTTAGTGGTCTTGATCATGGAGGCAATGTGTTGTTTTGCACTACCAGATGCAGAGGGTGGGAGATTCCCATAGGCACTGATGGGGGTTATCCATGACATGATGGAGGATAGGACTCATTTTTCTTGGGCACCAAAGCATTTTGGTGCAGCCGCAGACAGGGCATTATGGGCCTACGAGAGGTTACAGAGTTTCAGTTTGTGTTGCACCTTTCTTCTCCACTACTGGGCATATGAGCACATCATATGTGTGTGTCCAGTTGGTATGCCCTAGCCATATGAATTTGATGCAGTTTGGTTAAAGTTGGATATAGCTGTTGGGTTCCTATTGTTGGAGAGCACAGCTGTCAAGGATACTCATGATGTGGCGTATTATAGGTGGGTGTTGGAGGGTTATCTTGAGTGGACATCATTTAGAGGTTGTATGTTGTATTTCCTTTATACATGTAGATGGCCAGTGGAGATAGACGAGTTATAGCTATTGAGGTAAATAGAGGGGCATCATTCTAGTGAACATGAGATGATACCTATTGACAAGGTCAGGTGGCATTTTGGGCTGCCCCAGGATGTGCCACCACCATTCCCTTAATATAGGAAAGACAAAATGGAGAGGTCTATACCTTTACCATAGGCGATAGTGCCAACCGAGCAGGAGGAGAAAGAAGTGGACTATAAAATTGATGACATCGAGTTACAAATAGATATAGGCGGTGGTGGTCATTCCAGCTATGAGTAGCACCACTTAGGCCGGGGCATCAAGACTTGGCTACCCTTACAGTTCAAAGGGATACTTTATAGGGGTAGGTTGCCACTTTACATTCCCATATCATAGTATTACAGGTCAAAGTTCTGGTGGTATGAGTCACATGTAGCTACATTACACACACAGGTGGTGTCTTTATAGGCCCAAATTGCCTAGGGTGGAGATGGAGATGGGGGACAGGTGGTCACCTTTTAGGGGCAAGTAGCAGGTTTACAGGGCCATTTGGCCACTACACAGGCACATATTACGACCTTGCAGGCCTAGGTCATAACACAAGAAATGCCTCAGGCTCTGGGGCATGGTCTTATGGTATAGGCATCAGTGGGATAGGGTATCATGGTAAAGAGAGGAGGGAAAGGTTCATATGTATAGGGGCTGAGACCACCAGTAGTAGGGCAGGGTTCACAGGTTGCTGTGAGACCCATGGCACTACCATAGATAGTGTTGATGGCTAGATTTAGGGACTCCCTTAATGAGAATAGGTACTACCAGGATCATTTGACTGCTACCGAGATAGACATCCCTTCCTATGCGGAGTATAGGGTACATTAGGCCTCGAGTGATAAGACTAGATCTCGCACACATAGTGTAGAGAGTATAGGGGACCTCCAAGCCTAGAGACAGGATCATGGAGAGGCTACGGATCACGGAGGTGGAGGGAACCAGGTGAAGGCTAGGCAGAGGTGAGGGCTAGACCCATAGAGGGTGGAGAGATGGTGGCGGGTGTCAGGCTAAAGGAGAGGAGGAGGAGATAGATGAGAATGGCGGACATCGGGGTGATGAATAACCACCATATAAATTTATGTATATATTTTTATATATTATTTATTTATATTGGTGACATGATTAAGATAGTGAGGATGTACATGAGAGTTTTTGAGTCATTTGATTATTATAACGGCCTACGTGTCGAAGATGTTGAGATTGTATATGAGAGGCATGTGTATTGATTTTGCTTATGTGCACATATGTATGGAAACATAGATTCTGATGATTTATATAGATATGGTGATATTTATGGTATGATTTTATGCTTATGTTGTAAAATTTCCATTGTTATATGTATATGGGTGAAAACTAGGTGGATTAGGCATGATGGAGTTAGGTCGGTTTAGGCATGATGGAGTTAGGTTGGTTTAGGCATGATGGAGTTAGGTCGGTTTAGGCATGATGGAGTCAGGTTAGTTTAGGCATGATGGAGTTAGGTCAATTTAGGCATGATAGAGTCAGGTTGGTTTAGGCATGATGGAGTCATGTCTTTAATTTTGATTTTTATGTCCAATTTATTGGTAACGGGAAAAATAAATGATGTTTTATATGTATGTTATGGTGTAGATTTCAAAAATATTTAATTTTATAGAAATGTGAAATGATTGATTGGATGTTGGTTATGATGTGGTAACATGGTAGATATGTATGTTTGAATTATTTTCCAAGTGTTGTAGAAAATGGAAAGTAAGAGAGAATGTGAATAGTAAAATGGGATAAAATAGGTTAGGGTAAAGAGTGACCGAGCTAACCTCTAAGGGCCCCATGTCCTAGGAGTGTTTCCTATGTACCCTCATCAAAATTGGGCTTTAGGCAATGTAGTTCTCCCATAAGCTAGGGGAGAATATGATTAATTAGAAGAATGTGTTGGTAGGTTTTAGGCATGATTGAGTCTTAGGTAATAGTGGAAATATTTTAAAATGTAGGTGTTGATGGTATGGTTATGTATAAGGTGATCAATAATTAATGAAGAAGGTGAATGGTAAGAGTGTTAAAAGAGTTGCTTAATTGATAAGAACCCTAATGGGTCTACCATACCCAAGATGGGTTTATGAACGTAAGAACCTAAAGGCATTGCATAATGCACTATTCTAAGGGTAAATAAAGTCACATGATCACAAAATTCACACAATTGCAAATGAGTCCCTTGAGTAGATAAAACAATAGGGTAAAAATACAATGAGGTGAAAATAGGTGGTTTAGCATAACTTAGTGTATGACATCATGTGTACACAGCAAGAAAACCCATGATCAAAAATATGCAAATCCATGAAAATTTTTATCATCTTCTTATTTTTTTGTTTTTGATAGACTGATCGATGCAGGAAGTCTATATGGGATGAGTATATTATCTCCTTGAGGTCTTTGTGAATTTGATTGATGTGAGAAGCTTCGAAAATTTTGTTGTATTTTTACAATGACTTTATATAGCTGTCCTTTGAGGGAGCAACATATTTATGTAGTGAGATAGAGAGAAGAGATGTCCTTTTTAGGGAGTCATATTTTGCTGGAGGTTTCACTCAAGGAGTTGAATCCCACATATGATTTTGGACATTTAAGTCATGGAAAAGACTATAGAGGAAGATTGGGTTCTTGTTTAGAAGACAAAACCATAAAGCACACAGAGGTTAACTATGAAAGAGATGGTTTCAAGTGACGAATGACCATGGGATTCCATATTTGAAAAATAAAAAAGTATCCATGATAATCATGTCATGAGTAGAGCCTTGGTACTCATATTAAAGATAAGGCTAAAAGGTGACGGGTAATCACATGATTCTTGTTTAGTCATTGATCCTCCAAACAGGTAATATGGAAGGTGAACAACACTCAAGGGATGAGCGGTCAATAAATAAAAGGTGATATAGGACTTGATTTCAACAATAAAATGATCTAAGATGCAAGGCATTAAGGGGCTCATGTTCAGGTTTACCTTCAAGTGAAGATAAATGATAAGCACCAGACCTATAGACATGAGTAACAATATAGGGTCCAAGCCAATTAGGAGAAAATTTTCCCCATTTAATTTTGTCTTCTTTGGTTACATGTTGATTTTCCTTCAGGATGAGGTCACCAACCTAGAAGGTTCATTTGTGGACATGCTTGTCATAGGCACGTTTGATACACTTTTGGTAGATTTGAAGATGATCAAGAGCATTGAGACAACGTTTATCTAATAACTCAAGTTGTGCTAAATGGTCCTAGCGAAAGTTATCATCATTGAGCATGTATTATAGTGAGATTTGGAGAGATGGAATCGGACTTCGAGAGGCAAGACTACCTTAGTACTATAAATAAGAGAGAAAGGTGTGGCGTAGTTGAAGTGTGAATACTAGTGTGATAAGCCCATAAGGTGAAAGGAATGTGTGTATACCAATCCTTCTCAATATCATCAACCATTTTCATAAGAATTTTTTGAAGGTTTAATTGGTTGATTCTACTTGGCCATTGGTTTTTGGGTAATAAGCTAATGAGAAACTGAGTTTAATGCCAAAATAATCACACAGCTTGCATAGGGTTTTTTTTTTAATTACTTTCCATTATCAGTGATGAGGCGGTGAGGAACACCAAAGTGAAAAATGATGTGATTGTTGATGAATTCACATATTTTCTCAGATTTTGTAGAAATGAGGGGAATGGATTCTACCCATTTAGTGTAGTATTCAAGTAATAGTTATAATCCATTGATGGTGTTGTGAAGAATGAGGATTGATCTCTCCGAAAAGATCCAAACCCCATTGAGAGAAAGGCCAAAGGTCTTATGTGACCTGTAAGGCATGAATAGGTGTGTGATGAAGATTAACATGTTGCTAGCATTTCACACAACGTTTGACATAGTCAAAACAATCACGGTTTAGGGTTGGCTAGTAATAGCCAAGGTGTAGAATGTATTTAGTGACTCCTAAACCACTAAAGTGGCATCCACAAATTCCATCGTGGACTTCCTTAATGGTGTAAGGAACTTCAAAACTTGTAAGGCATCGTAAGAGAATATTATCAAAGGCGTGATTATAAAGTAGACCACCCATGATGTCATAGTGAGAGATACTTTTAAAGGCACATTTTTCATTACAAGTGAGATCAGGAGGTAGAATGGAAAGGGAAAGGTAATCTGCAAACTTCTTATACCAAAAGTCACATGGATCGGGTGTAACGAGTTCTGACAGAGTGGACCTCGTGAGGTAAATAAGAGGGTGATTATAATCTTTGTATCGTCACAAATATTTTAGATTTGGTAGGTGAAGCGGGTATATGAGAATCTAGGCGAGGCCATGGTATCCAAAAATTAATTGGTAGAACGTGGGGTGGTTTGAAGTTCATAACGATTAAAGGTAGTCAAAATCTTATCGACATGACATTTTTACTTTTGTAGTATTTCATTACGACAACCTTTGGTATGTCCCATTGACTTGGTTTACAACAAGTTGGGAATCACCAAAGATATTATTTGATTTAACATCTAGGGATATGGCGGTTTGAAGGCCTAATGCAAGTGCTTCATATTCAATGATGTTGTTAGTGCAATAAAAATTGAGTTTGAAAGATAAAGGCATAAGTTCACTATCAAGAGGAATGAGGATAACACTTGCACCGCCTCCACACTGACATTTGGAACCATCAAAGAATAAGGTCATATGGTAAGTGGTATCATCCAAAGAGAGGGTAGTAATGGATTCATCGGAAATCAAAGTTAGAGGGTTGATTTCTAGAAAGAGGTGCGTCTGCTAGTTAGTCAGTGATGGATTGGCCTTTGATATAATTTTGATGGATGAATTCAAGGTCAAGGTATGCAAGAGGCATGAAACAATGTGCAACACATTGATTTTGATAGGATTTGGTACACATGTACTTTAGGGGATCAGTGTTCATGACAAAAAGGATTTTTGTTGAGTAGGTAATGATTTAGTTTAGTGATGACAAAAACTAAGGATGAACAAAAAAATTTGGCATGGTTTGTTGATTATAGAACACTTGTGGAACTCACACAAGAAGTACATGCCGAGAAAATAGGTTAGGTTTAAGGGTGCGTATGGACAAGAAGAACCCGCACATGGAGGGAAAGCTTAGCATTCAGGACTTAGCCAATTTTGAGCATGAAGACTTATTTTTAGAAGATGGCATGCAGAACAAACCAAAAATATAAAGACATGCGCACCACGCATTGTCTATCTTTAGATGATTGGATCAAAGTGTTTTACATGGAGATAAGCTAAGAATAGGATTGTCACTTCAGTTAACTGTAAGAGGTCTATAGATAACACACTTGCATGTGTGGTTATGCTTGTAAACAACGTATGGATATTAGTAGCATGTGGCCTATTTTTGGAATAGATAAGTGGTGAAGGGAAAGTCCCCACCCTATATATATGATGTGAATCACATAATAGTTGAGAAGAGAGAGATATATATAGGTATATGCAAAGTGTAAGAGGTAAGCATAAAGAGATATGTGCATATGACTAGATTACTATATCATATCCATGCATGCATCGGTATAGAATTCCATTATTGTAAGGATCTTCTATGTTTATTAATAGATGAAAGTTATTGGCTGAATCTAAGTGTCATTCCTATGTGTAATTGAGTAGTGCATGTTCTTGATTCAATCATGATTATTATTTAAGCTTGTTCTTTCATAGATCTGAATATGGCATGCATTGTAGAATGATGGATTAGTTATGGATCTATATGTTTCTTCCTTCATCATGCTAAATTCTTTCTATAAGAACCCTAAAGAGGACCTAGGAAATTTACACGCTTTGGGTGAGCGCTCGATCTAGGTGAGTGATGTGCCAACATGTCTAGGGTGTTATCCGGTAAATTAAGGCTGCATCTTTGGTTTTGTTGTCGGGACCTCTTTTTAAATTGTTTTCAGGATGGTTCACGATGAATACATACTAGTTAACTCTAGTAAGTATCGAGGAGTGGATAAATTATTTGGAGGAAGAATACGCACGACAATTCAACAAAGTGGATCCGAGTTTAATGCACACACTTGGGTAGAACATAATCTATATGATAGCTTATATGAGAGATTTTTGCCATCTTTCTAGTAGAATTATATGAATGGCTGATTGTGTATGCATCTAAGTGGAATTATAGGTATCGCGCACTTGTCGGGACATGGGAAGAATTTTAGGCCCTTATGATGTTGATCTAATTTGGACTTGCACTATGTGTACATATTTTCATGGTGTTATAAATAGTTATATTTTGGAAAATTCAATTTCAACGTATTCTTTCCCGAGCTAGCTGAATTCCATTTTTTGCAGTATCCTAGAGGAGCATATCTACAAGGTATTCCACTGGCAATCAAGATCTTGATGGTAACTTTGAACCTAGAGAGTAAACTGATGGCTAACTAAACTTCACCATGTGTGAGGGTAGGAACAGGTTTGGTGAAAGATGGTAGACCTAGTGGCAGAAAGGTAGAGAGAGGAAAGGTGGATTAAGTATAATGAGGCACACGAGAGGGAGATAAAGAAGCAACATATCATTATAGAAAGTATGGCATTGAAGAGAGAGATGGCTCATGAAGAATTTAAAGCTCACATAGAAGACATGGAGCCAGAGCATCAGGACCTCCCCCATCTTGAAAATAATGACAAATATCCCCCTTGGCTTCACACATAAGTGCGCCAAAAAGACTACCTCGGTCACAAGCATGTATATTAATCTATCTAGTGACCTAGCCCTTATGCTTGGTTTTCCAGTATCTAGTACGATAAGTAACCAACAAGCTAACTTGAGAAGTAGTAAAACAAGAGTAAGTTAGGGAGCAAGTACATCAATGGCAGGACATATGGCTTCAATGATATTTGGAGGAACATTCTTAGGCGCATCATCCATACAGAATGTGAGCACGCAGAATGTTGGATTCACCTCTAGAAGTGGAACTACCTCACAGACTGTAGGGGTTCAGTATAGTACTACTATCAGAGAATAGGGGAGTACATCTACAGGTCCTATTCTAGATATAGGTGGAGGATCAAGAGGTATAGGTGGTTCTAGTTCTGGTGGATCTGGTGATTCTAGAGGTAGAGGGAACACAGGAGGTTCTGGATCATGTGGTCAAGGTCCGCAACAACCACAGAATATCTATATGGAGATGTCTCTTCATCTCTCAGAGTATAGAGGTATAGAGGATGCTACGAGCATGTACACATGTGTGAAATATTGTGGTGTGTGAAAGGGATTACAACTTCTGAGTGCAAGGAAAGTCAATTTTCTACTACATTACAGGGACGTGCACATAGTTGGTATAGGAAGTTTGATCCTGATCAAACTTGTGTGGATTATGCAACACTGAAGGATGATTTCTTGAAAGAGTTCTATATCCTTGATTTTGAGTAGAAGAGTATAAATGCACTCAAGGATATTAAGAAAGGTACTACTGAGAGTGTACATGAGTATGATGCCCTTTTTAAAACACTCCTATCTAAGCTTTCTTATGATATTCACGCAAGCCAACATGCACAATGGTTAGTTGGTGGATTGATTACACCATTCGAAGGGCCTTTGTCACATAAGACATACACGATCTGCGGGAAGCATTGGAAGTAGCTTTATTTGCTGAGGCAGTTGGGAGCATTGACATTGGTGTTAGTCCATTTTTAGAGGCATAGATTATAGCTATGGAAAAGTAGTTAGAGAAGCTATCAAAAACTTAGCCCATGAAATGTGCTCAAGGATTTGGTGTACTAATTGTGAAGTGGAAGGTCACACCAAGGATATTTTACCCGTAGATCTATATGTTTAATGTTGTTAGACTATGAAATCTATCATTTGAATCACGATGCTTGATGCAGCCTAGAATTTACTAGATAACACCCTAGATGCGCTAGCACATTAGTCGATCTAGGCGAGTGCTCACTGAAGCATGCAAAGGTACCAAGTCCCTCTTTAGGGTTGTTATAGCAAGATGTTAGCATGATGAAGGAAGAAACATATAGATCCATAACTAATCCATCATTCTACAATGCATGCTACATTCAGATCTATGAAAGAACAAGCTTTAAATAGTAATCATGATTGAATAAATAACATGCACCACACATGAATGACACTTAGTTTCAGCCAATATCTTCCATCTATTAATAAACATAAAATCTCCTTACAATAATGGCAATCTATACCAATGCTCACATGGATCTGATATAGTAATTCAGTCATATGCATATGTCTCTATACCTCCATCTCTCTCTCGTGTGTATATCCTCTACTATGCACTTCACATCATATATATAGGGTGGGGACTTTCCCTTCACCACTTATCTATTCCAAAAATAGGCTGCATACTATTAATAGCCACACGTTGTGTATAGGCATAGCCACACATGTATGTGTTCTATCTATAGACCTCTTGTACTTAAGCGAAGTGAAAATCCTATTCTTATCTCGTCTCCATGAAAAATGCTTGATCCGATCCTCTAAAGATAAACAATGTGTGGCATCCATGTATCTACATTGTTGGTGTGTTCCGCACGCCATCTTCTAAAAATAGGTCTTCATGCTCAAAATTGGCTAAGTTGTGAATGTTGAACTTTCCCTCTACGCGCGGGTTCTTCTTGTCCCTCCACACCATTGATCCTAGCCTTTTCTCCCGCACAGACTTTTTGTGTGATCTCTAACAAGTATTCTTTGACCAACATTACCCCACATTAATCTCATTATTCTCCCAACAATGGGTATCTCCAAACATTGCAGTAAAGAATAGAATAATGGAAAGAATAAGAATGAAATAATGTAGATAAATAAAGAATTTGTATGAGGATATGAGGAAGCCTCCTCTGTATCAGTTTAAAGTATCAACTCTGGATACTCCTCCTTTATTTTGGCCTCCAAGACCTACCATTCAGCGAGTGCTTGTTCTGCTTTCTCTGGAATGTCCATAGCAATGGATTCCAACTCATCCCTCGCAATCTCTCCTTTCACATTCTGCAAAGCCAACACAATGCTGGACATTGAGGTCATTCTTCCTTCTAAATGATCCATCTTCTACGTAATGAGCTTCCCAAGCACTTCCACCTGAGTCTTATGTAGATCTTTTGTTGCTACCAGGGTCCCTTGCTTCTACTTAACTATTGACAATCTTTCTACGTGGCCCAATGTCTCATCCTTCATTACTTTTTGGACCTCATTGTTTTCTTCTAGGTTTCTTATGTCGATAAACACCTCCGGAGGTATGCAAATGTTTAAAGCCTAGTCGATTTATTCAATACTTCTGCAGCACTTGGCAAGCCATTCATAGGATGTAATCTTTCACATCACCAAGTATTTCTCTCATTCTTCTTCTTGCTCTAAATTCCTTGGCACTGTCATACATAGAGGTTCATCTTCAAGTACCAGGTCCACCAACTTTCCTACATAATGTATCACTGAGGGAAATGTCTGTGGTACCTTGGTCTCCAAGTGTGGCCTAGCTCTTATGACATTGTCCCCAATCTCCTCTGCGATGTTGATAAATACTTCATTCTTCTTCTGTACTAAGTCCCTCTCTTGTGTTATGTGTGCTATCTCTACATCCTTATTCCTAGTCTGATTCCTCAACAACCACCTTCTTCTTTCCTTTTGCTCCTGCTACGATCATCGATATATAGAAAAATGGATTTTTTCCCTACTACCGATTGTAGGTCCTTTTAGGATGCACAACTCTTCTCTAAATATCACGTGGAGCCTGTCATACCATTTCTCCACACTTTTCTTGATGTCATCTATTATGGCCCCTTTATGTTAGGTACTTGTTGAACCTTTTAGCTGGTTACTTATTCTCCATAGGGTATTCCCGTACCTTTTCCTTTGGCCCATCTGGTACTCCAATTTTCATGAATACTAGTGATAGTAGAATAGCCCCAAAGCTGACCTTCCCTCTTGTGTGCACTTCCTTGACTATTTATTCTGTAATATAGCCTACAATATTGTAGATTGCTCCTTATGACATCTTACGTGTAATGTGTAACCACATAGTATTTACGTGTGGCCACCGCTCCTGATCATTCAACTTTGTAACAAGGTGTGCTGCTACTTACACAACTAGGAAGTTCTTCAATTTGTCTATATCCATACCACATGGACCCTTTAGGTACCCCAACTCTTGTCTGGTCTTTAATATCATGGCTTCATCTATGAGATCATTCTTTATGTCCTCTCTTGTGGCCATCAAACCTATAACTAATGAGATAAGTGCAAATGAGATTCTAGCTCTACATCCTGAAAAGTAGAAGAAGTCCTTATGCACTCTTCTCATGAGCCACTGATACAAGGGATCATACTTCCTGAAATATGGAAGCTCATATAATTGGTAGACCCCGATTTTATTCAAAATCTTCTTGCCTACATCATCATAAAGCGGCATGTCATCCGCTATACGCTTGTTTGTCCTAGTAGTGATCAAGGAATCAAGCTCCTTCTTTTTCTCCATAGTCTTGTGATTTTATTCACTTACTTTTCTCATTCTCATTAGGTGAATCCCATGGCCGATGATGACTCCTTTCGGATATTGTGTTTCGAAAAATCACTTTGAGTGCCATCTCTTATTCCTCAACAACCACCTTCTTCTTTCCTTTTTGATCCTGCAGCATCTTCCTTCTTGGGTGCCATTTTTACCTTGCAAAAAGTCTTCTCTTTTAATGCTGCAATTTGTGAATCAAATCCTAGCTCAATTTAATTTTTCCCTAGGTGGAAACTTCATGCCATAAATCCTCTCTGTCTCCTTGCTTCACTCAAACCCTTCACCACTTTGGGTACGTAAGCTTATTTTCACACAAATCTATTTATCATGCTTGGTTTCACACCCTTTTCACCTTAACCCGATCCCTTGGCTCTTTGTACTTAGCTCTTTCCACAAATTCTCTTAGTCATAATGGTAAAAATGAAGCTGCATCCCATCCTTATATAGATTTTTCAAATTTTGATGCATTTATTGCTCCTTCACCTACTAAATATCCTCTCATTCATTGACCAAATTTGTTCATTCCACATGGTACATCTTCACACCCCAACTATAACCTTCTAGCGCACCTTCCTACCCTTTAGTTATAGACTTCTCTTCAGCACATGATGTTGTACCTAAGTACCTCATCATTGTACCTTCCTAGTAGTTATCGTGGCCTCTACTTATCTCGTGTTATACTTCCTTTCATTCATATCCATCCTTGGTCACTTTTGAGAAACAATCCTCTTTTGACTTAAAGCACACCCGTAGCAACTTGTTCCTTTCACCTTTCGATTCCCATAGTATTTTACTTGGATAACTACAACCACCCCACACTAAAGGTATGTGTAGTCCTCTGCGCATAAACATGCATCATATAGTCATTACCTTCATGTGTGTAAGCACACTTATTACACAACAATAACAACTAAATTGACAAAGCATAACGATAATGAAGAAAATACATTAAGGAAATACATAATTGAAAACCTAATCTAAGTGGCAATAATACCTTATTAAAAAAACCAAGAAAACTTATTTATAGTAGGGCTTCAACCTACTCCCATTAAAGTAACCGGTAGCCATGTTCCATCAAGTGCTTCTAACTTGTGAGCACCTGATTCAAGTATGTAAGTGATGAAATATCGCCCCAACCAATGTACTTTGAGCTTGTGCGGATGGTGCAAGAACTTCAATTCATAAAGAAGTACCATTTTTCCAATCTCAAACTTCTTATCCCTTATGTTTCGTCATGGCATGCTTTTGTCATCTGGATTTTTCCTACTTCGACTCCATCGTGCTATGGCTTGTCACTCATCCAGTTGAATCATCTTCTTGATACACTCTTCTAAATCATGTTCATCAGCTAGACCTCTAGCACGTGCAATGCGTAAAGAAGGTAACATAAATTCTATAGGGAGAATGACTTATGTGCCAAACACTAACTGAAACAGTGTGGATTTTTCAATCTCTTGTAAGTTGTTCTATATGCCCAAAGAACAGGTGACACTTTTTCATCCAAATCCTTTCTTCCAACATCACAATTTTTGTGAAAGTATGGTTCAAAAGCTTGTTGAAAGCCTCAGCAATTCCATTTTCTTAAAGATGATAGGGTGTAGTTTTATGGTGTGCAACCATAAACTCATCTAATAGGATCCTGATTGTCTCATTCAAAAAGTGTGCACCCCTATCACTTTTCAATCTTAAAGGACATCCATATCTTATAAGAACATTATCCCATAAAAACCTAGCTACTATATCTACTATATAGTCCTTCATAGGTGCTACTTCTACCCATTGTGTGAGATAATCTATGCAAGTAATGATATAGCGTGACACAATCCTATGCGTAGCTAGCGAAATAGGTCCTATGAAGTCAATGGCCCATTTCTCAAATGGTTCAACACAAGTAATTAGTCTCAAAGGCATCTCATCTCTTTGCCCTAGTTTTCCTAGGTGCTGAAAATGATCACATGCCTTATAATATTCTTTACTGATCGTTATACAATGTTTCCCACCATAATCTAGCAAGTAGGATCTTCCAGAAATCACATCACTGCATAATGGCATCATGCAATACCACCATGGGATTCTACCATAATATCCTTGTGCTCATTCTCTAATAAACAATGGCATAATACTTCATCTCTTCCTAATTTGTAGACGTCACCACCGATTAACATAAATAGTGTCATGCATATATCAAGTTATTTATTTTCTAATGCCTTCATTCCTTTCGATACTAGGCGGTTCGTAGAAAGACAACACTGTCTTCTAATTCTTCTTGCGTGTGTTATAACCTATATAACTATGCATCTGGCATGGTTTCTTTAATTATCTATGTTTCTTCTCCTGAGTGAATTCTAGATAAGTGGTCGGTCCAAAATTACTTTTCCCGGCTTCACCATGACGGTGAAATCAAACTATTGAAATAGGAGTACTCATCTACATATGCACCCCCGTAAGATGGGATTTTTTACCAAGTAATTGAATGCTAATTGATCGTATAATACACAAATGGTGTTGCTAAAAAGTACCGTTGAAACTTGTGCAATGTATAGATCATTGACAAAGCTTCGCGCTCTGTAGTTGTATAATTATGTTCAGCAAGAGTCAACTTTCTACTAGCAAAACAAATTGGATGATCTACAATACCTTCACCAAGTTGAGCTAACACAATGCCAATGGCCATTCTAGAGGTGTCCACATGCACATGAAATGGTTTATCCCATGAGGGAAAGTGTAGAATGGGCATGGTAGTAATTTTCTCCTTTAATATCTCAAATGCATGTTGTTGTGGTTATCCCTGATAAAATTTACCTTTCCCCTTCAGTAACTCTTCCAAGTGTGTAGAAACTTTGGCATACCCTTTGATGAATTTTCTATAATATCATGTATGACCTAAAATCCATGTACCTCACTTTGACTGGTAGGAACTTACAGGCCTATAATGACTGCAACCTTAGCTAGATCAACCAGCAAACCTTCCTTACAGATTATATGTCCTAACATTATTCCAAATTGTGTAGAAAATATGCACTTCTTGATGTTTAAAGATATACTCAATTGTCTACACCATTCAAACATTAAGCATAGATTGTCACAATGATGTTTCACAAGCCCATATACTATCCAATCATCTAGGTAGACATGTAAGAAGTTGTGAATAAAATCTTTGAATTTTTGAACAACTATGCACGAGAATACAACAGTGTGTTTTTCAATCCAAAAGGCATCACAGTATAGGAAAAACTACCCCATTCAGTAGTAAATGTTGTCTTTTCTTGATCCTCCTGAGAAATCCTAACTTGATGATACCCGAAAAACCCATCTGTGAAAGAATATATTTCATCCGTTGCCACTCCTTCCAATATTTCCTTAGTGAATGGCATAGGGAATGGATCTCGTGACGTATGCAACATTAAACTCCATGTATTCCACACATATTCTAATTCATCCATCCTTCTTGATCACGATCACCATTGGGACAACCCATTCGACTCATCAAGGGCTTGATAATTCTAGATTTCAACATTTTATCAATTTCTTCTTTTACCTTTTCACACAAATTAGGATTCATTATGTAAGGTCACTTCCTAACTAGTTAGGAACCTTCCTTAAGTTTTATCTTCATTTCCCTAAGTGATTTATGCACACCTTTAAGTTCATGATACCCTCAAGGAAATAATTCGATAATCCTTGAGTAACTCTATGATATTTGTTACCTCCAAGTCTTACCAGTAGTCTCTAATGATGGCCTTCTTAGGCTCAGCCTATGAACCTATATTTACCTTCGTGTCTTCATGGTTTCATGATAGGCATGTGTATCCTTATCGGCACTTTGTCCAAGACCTCACGCACCCCTTGTGAATTCTCAATATATAGGTTCTCAACTTCCTCATCATCCCTTAATGTAAACCATATTTCCTTTCTCTTTCTCAAGGCAAGCACATTCATGTAGTATGGAGTCCATTTCTTCTTTTTTTTTCAAAACATGCTCCAGACTCTACCTCACCAAATAATTCTTGAATATGCTCTTTGGATTCTCGCACTATTTGCCATAGTTAAATGCTTGACAAATTTTAATGCCTCCTTTATCGGATGTTGGGAATAAAAGTATTCAAAGGTCTAAATCATTTCTACAAGAAAATTTTACAGTTCCCGGTCTCTCGATGTAGTTCTACGTATACATAACATGCGAGTGTGCATCCTTGTAGCGTAGAGTACAATATATGCACCTAGAGTGAAGGTGGTGATGCTTCTTTTCCTTTTGTCTAGATTATCTCACACTCTTGAATGTGATGTTGAGCAGGTTGATCACCATGGTAAGTGTATATCCGAGTAGGTGCATTGTTCCTTATAAACCTAATAGATAAGGCGACTCCAATGTCTTCCCATTTTATAAGATTATCTGTGTGGACTACCCACCGGTGCGTTTTTGTCTCATGTAAGGTATAAACTAACATATCTCTTCTCTTAATTTGATCATCCACTTTGTGTTTCTATGGCTTTCAAAAATTCAAGAAGATCTTCTACACTGTATACCAAGGTGCTTGTGCTACCTATCCATCGAACTGAATGAATTCCATTCTTGCACATAACCACACTTTTCACCTTATGCCCTACTAGTTCATATGTACCATGAGCCCAATTGTCACAAGAAATACTTGTAATATCACTAATAGAATGAAAATCCTCCCATTATAGGATTCCTTCTTTTGATGACTCATTGACCTATGGGTCTTGAATAGCACGTACATAAATTATGTTTAATTCCTTCTCACTTAGAGGCTCAACATATTGTGTATACTTGCCATCTTAGAGGTATCACAAATCTTTATTCCTTTTTCTCAAATCCGATATACCCCTTATTGAATCTTAAGTCAACATGATTCACATAACACCAAGGGTGTCCATGAAATGCTAGAAAATTATCTACGCTTCTACAAGTGCTAATACCTCAAAATCCACAGTGAACTTGGCCCCTTGTATGGTTATATATGTATCCTTCAAAACTCCTATGGGAGTGGTCTTAGTCAGTTTTCCATAAACAACACATTAGATGATGGCTACACTTTGGAGGCCTCCCATTTGTACCCATGCATCTAATGTAAGCACATTTAATTCTGCACCTATATCAATCAATATGTTGCTCAACACCATCCATCCACAACAACATTCAGAGTAATTTCCTTGTCATAGTCAATGCTATTAGGGGAATATTTGCATATAGTATCTATTATCCGGTCTCAATACTTGTGCATAGAGTGTTCCCTTTTAACCAACTTCCTAATAGTGGAATGATGTTCTCTTAGCACAACATTTTACACACTTCTCTTAGATCATCAATATTAGTTTGGACTATCTCTAATGCTTTCTTCTTCTCCTTTAAGTATTGTATCTCACCCTAAAATTCCTTATAACTTCCATGGTATCTGGTAAACTTCCTTCTGATGAGCAGGATCTGGGTACCTTGCATGCAAAACCTCCTCCTTTGTGATAGTAGGCTTCTTATGTAATGTCTTTCTTGTGCACGCCACTCCGGCTCGTGTAGTAATCTTCACAGTTAAAACCTCGGAGTCCTTCTATTATCTTGGGAATCCACCGATCTTCTACTATGCATTGTATTCTAACCATCATGGTGCCTATATTTTCTTGCCTATGCTTCTTACCTAGATGCTTAGATAAGTTTGGGATCTCTTCATAGCTATGGTTCTTCCCAGAAAGAACATGCAATATTCTAAGGACATTCACACCTATAGTGGTCGGGATATCCATGCATATAACATGTTCCATGAGAGAACTCACATCTTCCTCCACCACACCCTTGTCCTCCATATCCACCACGATATCCATGTCCCCTTCAATGACCTCCTTCAATATGCCCCACATTTTTGTCATAGCATGTTTGGTTATGATCCCAATCTGGAGCTCATTCTTACCCTTAGAATTATCTGTTATATGTGTCTTTCATACCCCGATGTCTATAGCATCCTAGATCCAACCAACTAGAAATCCTCAAGTATTATGGGTCGTGGACCTACAAATCTTATAAAAGAAAGATACATTCTTCCTTATCATGCATTGTACCAAAGGATAGTGACTAGTATCATGATTCAAATGATAGCTCTCACAATCTAATAGTAATGAGTGTATAGATCTGTGAGGGAAACTATCCTTAGTGTGACCTTCCACTTCACAATCTGTACACCAAATTCTTGAGCGTGTTTCATGGGCTGAATTTTTTGATAGCTTCTCTAACTACTTTTCCATAGCTGCAATTTGTACCTCTAAAAATGGACTAATGCCAGTGTCAATGCTCCCAACTTCCTCAAAGCATGCAAAGATACTTCCATTACTTTACGTGGATCGAGTGTATGTCTTATGTGACAATTCCCTTTTAAATGGTGTAATCAATCCGCCAATGAACCATTGTCCATGATGGCTTGTATGCATATCATAAGATAGCTTAGATAGAAGTGTCTTAAAACAGGCATCATACTCATGTACACACTCGGTAGTGACCTACTTGATATCTTTAAGTGCGCTGATACTTTTCTACTCAAATTCAGGGATAAGGAACTCTTTTAGGAAAGCATCATTCAATGTTGAATAATCCACACAAGTTTAATCAGGGTCAAACTTCCTATACTAGTTGTGTGCACATCCTTGTAATGTAGTAGCAAATTGACTTTCCTTTCACTTAAAATCCATTATCCATTTAGCATGCCACAATATTTCACACATATGCACATGTTTGGTAGCATCCTTTATACCTATGTATTCCAAAAGATGAAGAAACATCTCCATATATATATATTGTGGTTGCTGCGGACCTTGACCACCTGATCTAGAACCTTATGTGTTCCCTCTACCTTCAGAACCACCAGAACTAGAACCACCTATACCTCCTAATCCTCCACCTATAGCTATAATAGGACATGTAGATGTAATTCCCTATGCTTTGAAATTAGTACTATACTAAACCTCTATAGTCTATGAGGTATTTCCACTTCCAGAGGTGAATCCAATATTTTGTGCACTCACGTTCTATGTGGATGATGCACCTAAGAATGTTCCCCGGATATCATTGAAGTCATCGTCCCTATCATTGATGTACTTACTCTATGACTTATTATTGCTCTCCTACTTCCCAAGTTAGCTTGTTGGTTACTTGTCATACTATATATTAGAAAACCAAGCGCAAGGGATAGGTCACGTGTGGATTAAGATGCAATCCCATGATCCATGTAGTCTCTGCTAGCGTAATTTTGTGTGATGCCAAGGGGGGATCTCTATCATGTTTTCCAAGATGGGGAGTTCCGATGCTCTAGCTCCATGTCTTCTACGTGAGTCAGTAAATCCTTCACGAGCCATCTCTCTCCGCAATGCCATAATTTTTGTAATGAACACCTGTTTTTCCATATCTCGATTGCACATCTCGATTATACTTAATATGCCTCTCTCTCTCTCGCCTCTCTTCCGCTAGGTCTTCCATCTTTCACCAAACTTGTTCATACCCTCACGCGTGGTGAATTTTAGTTAGCCATCGGTTTACTCTCTAGATTAAAAGTTACCATAAAGATCTTGATCGCGGTGGAATAACTTGTAGATATACTCCTCTTGGATACCGCAAAACTAGAATTTAGCTACCTCCAGGAAAGAATACGTTGAAATTGAATATTCCAAAATATAACTATTTAGAGCACCATGAAACCACGTATCCATAGCACGAGTCCAAGTCAAATCAGCATCATAAAGGGCCTGAAATTCTTCCTGTGTCCAAACAAGTGCACGATACCTCCAATTCTGTTGAGATGCATAATCACTAAGCCACTCATATAGTTCTACTAGAAAGATAGAAAAAAATATCTCATATAGGATGTCATACAGATTTTTTTCTACCCAAGTGCGTGCATTAAACTCAGATCCACTATTGAACCGTCATGCATATTCTTCCTCCAAATCATGTATCCACTCCTCAATACTTTCTAGAGTTAACCGATACATCTTCATCATGAACCATCCTAAACAAAATTGAAAAATAGGTCCCGGTAATAGAACCAATGATGCATCCTAGAATTTAGTAGATAACTCCTAGATGTCTTTGGCATATCACTCAACCTAGACTCGAACGCTCACCCAAAGTGCGTAAAGGTACGGAGTCTCTCTTTAGGGTTTCTGTAGTATGATGTTAGCATCATGAAGGAAGAAACATATAGATCCATAACTAATCCATCATTCTACAATGCATGCTACATTCATATATATGAAAGAAAGATATTTAAACATTAATCATTATTGAATCAATAACATGCACCAAACACGAATGACACTTAGTTTCAGCAAATATCTTCCATATATTAATAAACAAATAATCTCCTTACAATAATGGAAATCTATACCAATGCTCACATGGATTTGATACTGAGTAATTCAGTCATATGCATATATCTCTATACCTCCATCTCTCCTTGTGTGTATCTCTGTACTATGTGCTTCACATCATATATGTAGGGTGGGGACTTACCCTTCATCGCTTATCTATTTTATAAATAGGCCACATGATATTAGTAGCCACGTGCCATTTACAAGTATAGCCACACACACAAGTGTGCTATCTATAGAACTCTTGTAGTTAATTGAAGTGACAATTCTATTCTTAGATCATCTTTATGTAAAATGCTTGATCAAATCCTCTAAATATATACAATGCATGGCGCGCACATATCTACATCGCTGGTGTGTTCTACATGCCATATTCTAAAAATATTTCTTCATGTTCAAAATAGGCTATGTCCTGAATGTTGAACTATCCCTTTGCGCATGATTCTTCCTATCCCTCTATGCCCTTGATCCTAGCCTTCTCTCCTACATGGAATTCTTGTGTGATCTCTAACAAGTATTCTCTCGATCAATAATGCTAGCCACTTTCCTTTTTATAATGCATGATAAGGAAAAATGTATCTTGTTTTTGCAAGATTTGTAGGTCCATGACCCATGATACCGAGGATTTTCGATTGATTAGTTAGATCCATGATGCTATAGACATTGGGGTACGATAGACAAGTATAACAAATAACTCTAAGAATAAGAACAAGCACTAAGATCAGGATCATAACCAACAGCGCTATGATAGGAATGAGATCCATTTTGATGAGGCCGTGGTGTAGGAAGAAGTGATTTCCCTTGTGGAACATGTTATACATGTGGATCCCCTGATAATTATAGGTGTGAATGTCCCCAGAATGTTACATGTTCTTTCTATGGAAAGAATCATAACTATGAGGATTTCCGAACTAAAATGAGCATCTCGATAAATAACATAAGTAGGAAAATAAAGGCACATAGATGGTTAGGATATAACATGTGGATGAAAATCATTAGATGCCGAAGATAGCACCGAACCTAAGGCCTTAACTATAAAGATTATCACGCGTCTTTGAGAGACATCATACCAAAAGTCTAAGATCACCAAGGAGGATGTTTTACATGCAAGGTACCTAGATCATGCTCATCAAAAGGAAGTTTATTAGGATTCCATAAAAGTGCTAAGGAATCTTGGGGTGAGATACATGACTTAAAGGAGCAGAAGAGAGCATCGGATAAAGTCCAAACTAATATAGATTATCTAGGAGAAGTGTGTAAGATTTTGTGACAAGAGAACATCATTCCACTATTAGGAAGTTAGTTAAAAGGGAACAATCGCTAGCAAGTATTAAGACCAGGATGGCAGATCCTACATGCAAATAATCCCCCTGATAACATTTACTATGATAAAGAGATCACTCTGAAATTTGTTGTAGATGGATGGTTGTTGAGCAATATTTTTATTGATATAGGTGTGGAAGTCAATGTGCTTACTTTAGACGCATGGGTACAAATGGGGAGGCCTCCATTTCAGCAATCATCTATTGTGTTATTTATGGAAAATAGGAACAAGGCCACTCCCATAGGATTTTCTAAGGATGCATCTATAACCATACAAGGGGACAAATACACTAGGGATTTTGAGGTATTAGCACTTGCGAAGCAGAAAATTTTCTAGCCTTTCTTAAATGCCCTTGGTGTTATGTGAATAATATTGATTTGAGATTTAATAAGGAGTATATCATCTTTGAGAACAAAGAGAAAAGGGTTATGATGCCTTTGACATATGGGAAGTCTACACCATATGTTGAGCCTCTAAGTTAGGAGGATTTAAATAGAATCTATGTACGCACTATTTAGGACTTAGAGGACAATGAGCCATCAAAGGAAGGAATCCTACATGTTGTCGCCCTCAAAATCCCCCCCTCATTTTCTAAGTCAAATTCGAATATTTTGAGCTCACACCCTCTAGAAGTGTTTAAGTAAAGTTGGAAGTCTGAAAAGATAGATAAATTCATGCTTTGAAGTTGTTTAAACTCTCAAGTCTACACGTTTTGATAAATTTTCCGTTTTCCTGTCTAGACATGTCAAAATTTTATTTTTGTCCTCATTTGAATTAAATTGTTAATCTTTCTATGTCCATGGATCATCGAACCTCGTATTTTTCAATTCCTTGGTTCGTGAAAGAAATTTGAAAAGTAGGTGCAAAATGTTGGAGTTTTCTTCTTCTCTCGCATTTAATCTACATCGTGAATGATGAGCATTCTCTTCCCTATAAAATTTTGGCTCCATTATCCATGAGTATGTGGAAATATTGAATTAGAAGTGGGTCATTGGAGTAATTTTTATTTTTGAGCCTTTTTGTAAAAAGGGATAAAATTCATAAAGTGACCCGCAATCCCGATCATGCTATGAGGGAAAAAGTCAAATGTTGAGCCCGCATCAAAAGAGTCAAAGCAAGGAGGTGGATCATTGGGGAGATTTGAGAATTTGAGCATTTTTCATTAAAGGGGATTAAAGTTAAAAAGTGACTAATGCCTCGCCAAACACAAAGGAAAAGTCAAATCTTGAGCCCGCTGTTGGAAAGTCAAAGTGGGGAAGCGGTTCGATGAGAACTTTGAGGTTTTGAGCCTTTTTGTAAAAAGGGATCAAATTCATAAAGTGACCCACAACCCCACCCACGCCATGAGGAAAAATTCAAATATTAAGCCTGCATCAAAGGTCAAATTAGGATGATGGACCTAAAGCAGAGCAATTTTTGTTTTTGAGCTCGCATTGAAAAAGGGTAAAATTATAGAAGTGGCTCATGAGTCCTGTCTTCACTCAAGTGAAGCCACATGTCGAGCATATATCAAAAGAAAAAGGGTGGACCAAAAATGTAAAAAATGACAAATCTCTGTTAAGTCACAAAATGCAAAAGGCATCCTCCACGCCCACTCCAGTAAATTTCTCCCACGTGGACGAATCTAGTTTAAAGTTTCAAAGTCAAGATGAATGGTTCAAATTCAAAGTTATAAAATGAGTGTAATGGTTGCATTATGAAAATTCTAGTTTTTTCTACCATTGGTGTTTCTTCACAAATCAAGTATCGAAACAGACGTGATTGATTGAAAAGATTATAAAATCTTTCTTTCTAATAAAGAAGAAGTTGTAACCATTTCTTTCTAGATATTTAATGTCTTCTTCACATAATTGTAAAGTGTTGGCAATTGATCTTGTAAACTCACGAGTGCATTGTACTTAGAGAAAGAAAAGGAGATAGCCATTTTCTTCTACTTTCCTCCATTCTCAACTTTCTCTCATTCCCACATTATGTACAACTCCTGTTTAAGCATCAATACAAGAAGAAGGATTTTATAGCCTCTTTGATGAGGAGATTTTAGAAAATTTGAGTTTGCGATCTTATCTCATTGTGTTGCCATTTACAGGGCTATTTCTTCTCATAAATGCATGAAATGAAGTTTCTAGCCAATGTGTGTAGGAATCGATTTGCTACCTGCAACATTAGTTTCCCTATCTCATTTCTCACTCCCTTTCCCACCTTGAGATAAAGTCTTCCCTATTAAGAGATTTCTAGCTTTTCCGCAAGGTTAGTGTAGTGCCCCTTTTGGATCCCCGGCCGAAATCCACCAAAAAAATCCACACTTTCTCGTGCATGCATACATGGCTATCAGACTTTGGTTAAGTAGAGGGACTTAAATTCCCAAAGCATTGGTAAGGAATCCACAAGTTTTCGACCCAAAAATTTCCTTTCCAATAGTTTTTGGCACCCACCATGGGGTAGATTTAACAACATCTTCACGAATGCGACATGCAATGTCAAAAAATTCAAAATTCAAAAATTCAAAAAGAGTAAAATTTCTAGAATTTGAATGGCTATATGAGCCACATGGATTCAAATCATGGCTATTCTAGGAAACCCTCCTATTGAAAGACTGAAATTGATCTTCCACATCCAAGAAGATGTTGCTTCAGATTTGAAGGAAGCTATCTGACATAGTAGAAAAAGTGCCAATCACTACTTCATTGCCATGAGAATTATGGACCTTGAAGAAGAATGCACTGCTGAATTAGAAAGGCAAAGACAAATTCTAGCACCACAAAGAAGAGCATAGATTTTCAAGCTGGAAGATAGAAGATACACCCAACAACAAAGACAAGGAGGAAAAACTGATCCCATTTTTTAGGAACTTTAAAGGAGACAAGAGCTACTCGGAATCTAGAGGCTTCCTTCTCAAGCAACTAGTCATGTTGGGAACCTGAGTGTTGCCAATCCTTTGGATAGTGAATTTCCATACATTAATGATAACCTTAAGGATTTCACCAATGTAGCGACGGAAGAAAAAGCTAGAGAAAGAGAAGCAAGAGCCAAAGAATAAATAAGAGCTCAACTCAAAGAAATTGAGAGACTTCAAGCCAAGGCAGATGAAAGAGCAGCAGCAGAATTCACAACCTTAGCAAGGTTGGAAGATAGAAATAGAAATAGAATGGGGGATCGTGAGCATGAATGTGATCATGTGGCTCGTAGCCCTAATGTACCATGGGGAGGAAACACTGGTCCTATGGATCTTGCATAACCACTTCATGAGCTACCAAGAGGCTTGAGAAAAACTTCTTAAAATTTAGAGGTGATGGTTCTCAACTCCTCGAAGAGCATGCGGCAGCATTTATCAGTGCTTGCAGTGTGTTAGGTGTTGAGGATGAAGATGTGTCAGTCTAACTCTTTATGGATTCACTTCAAGAGAAAGCTTCTAAATGGTTCTACATGCTACCCCGAGGTCCATCACCTATTGGGAGGATATAATAAGTGCATTCAAACATAGGTTTAAGAGCACAAAATATTGTCAGGATCTTTTGGTCCAATTGGTAGAAATAAAGAAAGAAACCTCTCGAGTCAATGAGGGAATTTTTAGTAAGATATGATAGAGTGATAAGAAGGATCCCTAAAGATTTGGTGCCTTCTAAAAATAATTTGAAGAGGTTTTTCATCAGTGCTTTACCATCAGAAGTAGGTTTCTTCCTTAGAAGAGCCCAACCAAGAACATTGAGGAAAGCCAAGGACTATGCAATAGAAACTGATGATGATCTAATCTTGTCTGGTAAAGTGAAAGGCCCAATGGAAATCAAAAGGGTCAGAAATCAAACTTTGTCACCACGGGTCTGATGTTCCAAAAAATGGAAAATGACTTGGTTTCCTTGAAGAAGAATCTATCTTTGATCACAATACTGAGAATACTTCAAGGAAACCAAACCTTCCAAATTGGCCATGGATTACTCCACCTCCTCATTGGATTGATATTGAAGCACCACCAGTCAATGCCATCTGTGACACCAAAGAACCAGAGGAGGAAGAAAAAATTTAAGAACTTGAAGAGGAAAATATGGAAGAATATGAAAACTATCTTGAGGTTGAGGAAGTTGATATGCACAATTGCCTAATTGTGTACATTGATCATGAAGATGAGGATGATGAAGAAGCTTCAAGTTTCTCATGTTTTGTTTTCACTCCTACAAAATCTAGGAAAGGTGCTTCATCCTCAACAGTTGTGGTTAAGGATAAGAAGAATAAAGGAGATTCTCCTCCAAATGTCACACAAAATAAAATCATCAGTATAGGATCACCATTACCACCTTCTATGGAGTCGGTAAAAAAATCGACTCACTTGTTTTCAGGGATCATACTACTATGCCAATTAAGTCATCTTATTCTTCTCCCATCTCAAAATTTACTAAAAAAATTCTCCTTTAAATGTTATTCCTGCAAAAACATCTAAGGTTTAACCAAAAGCTACACCCTCACCCCCTTCCAAGCCAATTACTACACCCAAAAATGAGAATTCAACACCCAAAGTACCAAAGCCTCTACCATGTAAATATTCCTCCATTTCTGGAACCTCTTCCTTGCTCACCATAACCCCATTTAAATTTGTGGAACATGCAAGAAAAACCAAAGTCCAGCTCTCGAAATACAATACCTACAAACACGCCTGCCTAGCTTGATAGGTTCATTAATGCAGTTCGTGGTGGTAACCATGTATCCTTGAGTCCTAATTCTAAATTCTTACTACCCATACCATCCGAACCACCTTCCAAAAACATGCTAGCCCGGTTCCTCCAAAACCAACAAGGTTAAACCTTTCTACATGTCACTCCTCATTAAAGGCTTCTAACTAAATAATTGTATCAAATATTTCATAGCCTCAAACAATGTGGTGGCCAAATTTACAAATACCCTAGGCCTCACCTTGACCTTGGTAAATGGAACTTGCTACTCAATGGAGTCCAAACAAGTTCCATTGGTAGGAAGAATCAAATATGCACATGTGGCACTAGCTGATTTTCCAGACAAAAAGGTGCTCCTAACCATAGTGGTAGCAAACATCCCATCCTTTGGTATGCTATTGAGTAGGAGTTTCTACGAGAGACACGGGTACAGAGATAAAAATGGATTGGTCATCTACAACTATCCCAGTAAAACGTGAGATGAAGAAGTTGCTACCGGTAAGAAAGATGAAGTTCACATTACAAAAGTCTGATGATCCGAAAGTAAACATTCTCTTTCAAGATTGTGGGCTAGGAAACTACTTCCTCACATTAAAAAAGAGAAGAATTTTCCAATTCTCATGGAGGAAGAGGAAGATCAAATTTGGACAATGGAATTGATGGTAGTCATTCTAGTGCAGACTCAGGAGCTGATGTAGTATTGTACTCTCCTTCCAATGAGTTGTACACATTTTCCTACAAGCTATAATTTGATAATACAAATAACACTGCAAAATATGAAGCACTACTCTTATGCATGAATGAAGTAAAGGACATGGGAATCAAGAAGATGAGATGCCAAGGTGATGTAGAGGTTATAGTAAAGCAGAGTCTGCCAACAATATCGGGTGAATAATCCAAGACTCGGCATTACGAAAAGAGTGTGGGACTGCATTGAATCTATTGATGCATTTTGCATTGAAGCTATTCCAAGGGAATAGAATGAAAATGTTGATTCTCTTGCGAGTGTCGGCTTCCCTAGTGACACCTCATCCTTCTTGGTAAAGACAAATTGATCATTGAAATGGTATTCGGGCCTAGTGTACCAAGTCAATACAAATCATTGGCAAGTCTTCAATGATGAGAAATAAATTCTATCCTTTTTAGAGAAAATGGATAATTTCAATAATCTCTTCTTCAAAGGACGTGGAAATCCACACCAAGAAGCGAGTCCTCAAAGAAGAGAAAAAAATATTTGAAGGGATTGATGATGAGGAGTAATAAAATTGAAAGGCAACAAAATCCCCAAAGGCCTAGTTTCTTTAGAATACCTTTGACAAACATGACAAATTCATTCAAGAGAAAGAAAAGCAATCTTCTCAATGCCTAGCTGATTTTGATAAAGAAAAACTTGGTACCCATAAAGGATCTAAGGATGGTCAATATTGGAAAATGTTTCTTTCCCAAAGAAAAAAGAAGGTTTGTTGAATTACTCAAGAAATACTTAGATGTCTTTGCCTACTCTTATGATGAACTCAAATCCTTCCAGCTAAAGGAAATGCATCACTCAATTCCTTTGAAGCAGAGTGTTAAGTCCTTCAGAAAAAGAAAGGTTGTATAACCCAAAGATTTTCGATACCATCAAGAAGGAGGTAATGAATATTCTTAATGCAAGGATCATATTTCCCATCCACCATTCAATGTGGATGGCTAACATTGTGGTGGTGCGAAGAAGAATGGTAAAATAAGGATATGTGTAGACTTTCACAACCTAAACTAGGCATCACTAAAGGAAAATTATCCTCTTCCTATCATGGAACATAGCCTACAAGTAATCACTTTGGATGTAAAATGCTTTCATTTCTTGGTTGATTCTTAGGATATAATCAAATCAAAGTGGCAGAGGAGGCCCACACTAAGACAACCTTTATAACACCTTGGGGCACTTTTGCCTACAACAGAATGACTTTTGGCCTAATCAATGAAGGGGATACATTCAAAAGGAAATGGATTCGGCCTTCAAATATATGAAGCATTACATTGTCATATATCTTGATGATCTCATAGTATTTTCAAAGAAGAGGGGAGATCATATCTATCACTTGGAACAAGTACTTGCAAGGTGTAGGAAACATGACATCACTAAATCTAAAAAAATTGATTTTTGGAGTCACAAAAGGCAATTTATTGGGGTACATTGTGAATAAACATGGAGCACACATTGATCCGAGAGGGTTATATCCATTCAAGCATTATCCCTACCCCACAAACAAGAAAGGATTTTATTCATTCTTTGGAAAGGTGAAATGTCTTCTTCATTTTGTGCCCGAGTTTTTGAGTCGACAAAGCACGTCACCTCCATGATGAAACCACAAGAAAAATTCAAATGGAACAATGAAGGGGAGGCAACATTCGAAGAGATCAAGAAATCCATTGCCAAGGCTCTGAATCTTGTATCTCTAGATTTTAACAAAGAATTCATCATGTATTATTATGCATCAAAAGATCAATCTCGCCATTCACGTTCAGAAAAATGATGAAGGCGTGGAAGAACCTATTGATTTCATGAGTTGTCCTTTGAAAAAGCATGAGCTAAAATACAACCAATTGAATAAGCAGACATATGTAGTGGTGAAGGATGTAAAAAAATTCAAGTTTTACATCCTCAATTCCCATAGGGTGGTGATGGTCCCCGATAGTGCAATCACGTCCATCTTGACACAACAGGATCCCGGAGCTAAAAGAGGAAATTCGATTACAAAGACTCAAGAATATGACTTGGAGATTCGACCCTCCAATATGGTAAGGGGAAATGGCTTGTGAAAGTTTATTGTTGAAGATGAAACACTCAAGTTCAACATGGCAAAGAAAATTGTGCTTGCTCAACTTGTTCATAAGAAAACCCCATGATTCTCTTTTTCACCACTACTTATGAGTGGTATGTTGATATTGTCTATTACGACTTATGGATAATTCCCTCACCATATTGATTACAAGTAAAGGAGAACACTCAAGATGAAGGTAGCTAAATTTGTAATCTGGAATCATGTGCTTTACAAAAGAGGCCTAGATGGTTGTTTCCTCAGGTGCGTAGATAAAGAGAAACAAGAAAAGTTGCTTATAACATACCATGACCAAGCATGTGGTGGACATTTTTTAGCAATGGTCACTACACACAAGATCCTCTGAGGAAGGTATTACTAGCCCACCATCTTTACAGACACTCAAGATTGGGTCTCTAAATGCAAAGCATGCCAACAGTTCATTGGAAGACCACAAATCACTGCATTACCACTCAGGCATGTGGTTATTAAAAAACCATTTAAACAATGGGGACTGGACTTCATTGGTGTTTTGAACCCTCATTCAAGTGCAGGGAACACCTACGTACTCACAACAAAAATTACTTAACCAAATGGGTGGAAGCCATTCCAGCCAAAATATCTAACACTTGAAATAGTATGCAACTTCATCAAGGAGAATATCATAGTCTGTTTTGGAGTGCCACAGAAAATTGTAGTAGATAATGCTACCTATTTCTCTTCAAGAGAGATGACCAATTTTTTCTATAACTATGGAATCTCCCTATCTCATTCTTCTGACTACTATCCATAAGGAAATGGATAGGCCAAATCAAGCAACAAGAACATTGCGACCATTTTCCAAGCTTGTAAACGTGAATCAAAGGAATTAACACAAAAGGTTTTACGACACATTGTGGACGGATAGGATCACCTCTAAGAAGGAAATACATATGTCACCATTCTAACTCTTTGTATGGATTCAAAGCATAAATTCCTCTCATGATCGAGATGTCAACTCTCAAGCTTCTACATGCAATAGAAGATGGTCAGTACAAGAATTCCATTGACAAGAGGATCCTCTTTCTTGAGAAGATGGAATAAAATAGACTACAAGTGGTGGATCACATTAAGGAGAACAGATTGAAAGTAAAGAATATTTTTGATAAGAAGGCCAAGGCAAGAGAATTCAAAGTTGGAGACTTCATCTTGCTATGGGACAAGAGAAGAGAACCAAAAGGCAGCCATGGAAAGTTTGATTCATTATGGCTCGGCCCATTCCAAATTCATGAAGCTTGTGGCAAGAACACTTTTCTTCTCTCATATTTGGATGGAACACCACTAGAATTGCCTCAGAGTGGGAAATACTTGAAATTATATCATCAGTGAAAGTGGGTTGTCCCCCACCTTGTACCATAGGTGATTGTTAGGTGTGTTTCCCTTTCTATTGTGTGGTTTTGTTTCCCCTTCTATTGTGTGTCATGTGTTTCCTTCCCGTTGTGTGTTTTTGTGTTTCCTTCTTCTGATATTTCTTTCTCAAAGTTATACATGACTCTGCAAGGCCCAATGGATAAGGCACTGGTCAATGAATTACAGTGGTCTAGAGATTGAGATTTTGGATTCCCATGTCATGTCTTCACTATGCTCAGTCCATGTCATGTCCCCAAGCTAGAGCCAGTTGTTATCACCCTCAAAATCCCTCCCTCATTTTCTATCTAAAATTTAAAAATTTTGCACTCACATCCTCCGAAGTGTTCAAGTAAATTTGGAAGTCTAAAAAGATAGAGAAATTCATGCTTTGAAGTTGTTTAAACTCTCTAGTCTGCGTGTTTTGATAAATTTTTGTTTTCCTATCTAGACTTGTGAAGATTTTATTTTTTTCCTCATTTGAATGAAATTATAAATATTTATATGGACATGGATCATCAAACCTTGCATTGTTTTCAATTCCTTGGTTTGAAAAAGAAATTTAAAAATTGGGCGCAAAATGGTGGAGTTTTCTTCTTCTCTGCCTTTTTTCCACAGTCATGAAAGGTGGTCATTCTCTTCCCCATCAAAATTTTGCTCCATTATCCATGAGTACGTGTAAATATAAAATTGGAAGCGGGTCGGTGGAAAAATTTATGTTTTTGATCCTTTTTGTAAAAAGGGCTAAAATTCATAAAGTGACCTACAACCCCGATCATGCTATGAGGGAAAAAGTCAAATGTTGAGCCTACATCAAAAGAGTCAAAGTGGGGAGGCGGATCATTGGGGAGATTTGAGAATTTGAGCCTTTTTCATTAAAGGGGATTAAAGTTAAAAAGTGACCCACAACCCCACCAAACACAAAGGAAAAAGTCAAATCTTGAGCCTGTCGTTGGAAAGTCAAAGTGGGGAAGTAGGTTGGTGGAGAACTTTGAGGTTTTGAGCCCTTTTTGTAAAAAGGGCTAAAATTCATAAAGTGATCTACATCCCTACCCATGCCATGAGGAAAAAATGAAATATTAATCCCACATCGAAGGTCAAAGTAGGTAGGTGGGCCGGTGGAGCAATTTGTGTTTTTGAGCCCGCATTGAAAAAAGGTAAAATTATAAAAGTTTCCCACAAATCTATCTCTACTCAAGTGAAGCCACATGTTAGGATTATTCAAAAGTGGAAGGGTGGACCAAAAATGTAAAAATGCCAAATCTCTATGAAGTCAAAAATGCAAAAGGAATCCTCCACGCCCACTCCAGTAAATTTCTTTCACGTGGATGACTCTAGTTTAAAGTTTCAAAGGCAAGATGAAAGGTTCAAATTCAAAGTTACAAAATGAGTGTAATGGTTGCATTATGAAAATTTTGGTTTTTTCCACCATTTCCGTTTCTTCACAAATCAAGAATCTGAATGGATGCAAATGATTGAAACGATTGTAAACTATTTCTTGCTAAAAAAGAAGAAGTTGTAACCATTTCTTGCAAGATATTTAATGGATTCTTCATGCCATTGTAAAGGGTTGGCAATTGATCTTGTAAACTCATGAGTGCATTGTACTTAGAGAAAGAAAAGGAGATAGCCATTTTCTTATACTTTCCTCCATTCTAAAATTTCTTTCATTCCCACATTATGTACAACTCATGTTTAAGCATCAATACAAGAAGAAGGATTTTGTAGCTTCTCTGATGAGGATATTTTAGAAACTTTGAGTTCACAATCTTATCTCGTCTTGTTTCCATTTACAGGGTTGTTTATTCTCATAAATGCATGTAATGAAGTATCTAACTAATGTGTGCAGGAATATGATTTCCTACCTACAACATTAGTTTCCCTATCTCATTTCTCACTCCCTTTCCCATCTTCAGACAAAGTATTCCCTAGCAAAAGATCACTAATTTTGCTGCAGGATCAGTAGAGTGCCCCTATTGGATCCTTGGCCAAAATTCCACCACAAAAATCCACACTTTCTTACGCATGCATACATGACGGTTGTCTTGTTTAAGTAGAGGACTTAGATTCCTAAATTGTTGGCAAGGAATCCACAAGTTTTCCACTCGAAAAATTTCCTCACCAACACTACTGTGGGAGGATTCTCATTCTATTAGTGATACTACAAGTATTTCTTGTGACAATTGGGTTCATGGTACATATGAACTAGTACGGAGTGAGCTAAAAGCATAGTTGCACATAAGAATGGACTTCATTTTATTTGATGGATAGGTGGTGCAATACCTTAGTATACGAGAGAAGGAGATCTTCTTGTATTTTGAAATCCATAGAGGGACAATGCATAGAGCAGGTCAGGAGAAGAGACATGTTAGCATATGTCTTGTGTGGGACAACAATGTCTGGTGGGTAGTTCACAAAGATAATCTTACAAAGTGGGAGGAGATCAAAATTACCTTATCTACCAGGTTTGTAAGAAGCAATGCACCTACATAGATTTGCACTTATAATGGTGATCAACCTATTTAGCACCACATTCAACAATGTGAGAGACTTTGGACAACAGGACATGAAGCATTACCACCTTCACTTTGGGTGCATAAATTATACTCCACTCTATAAGGGTTTACACACACTTGGTACATATACGTAGAACCACATCGAGAGACTGGAAACTAGAAAAAATTGACTACAGGAATGAACTAGACCTTTAACTACTTTTCATCCCAACTTCCAATAGAATAGGCATTAAAATTTGTCAAGCAGTTAACCATGAGAGATATTGCAAAGGTAGAGGAAATCATACATGAATCAATGGGTGAGAAAAAATCAAGCACGTGTTTTGAAGAAGAAGGAGAAGACTCCATATTGCTTGAATGTGTTTTCCTTGAGAAATAAAAAGGAAAGATTGTGTACATCGTGGATGATGAGGAAGTTGAGAACCTAGATATTGACCATTCACATCGGGCATGTGAGGTCTTGAATAGTGCGAGATAAGGATACGCATGTATACAGTGAACCAATGAAGACAAAGAAGGTCAATATAGGATCGGAGGATGAGCCTAAGGAGATCATAATTAGAGACTACTAGTCAGACTCAGAGGTGGCAAAGATAATTGAGTTACTCGGTTATTATTAGGACTTATTCCTTGAGGGTATCATAAACTTAAAGGCATGTATGAATCACTTGGGAAATAAATATAAAGCTTAAGGATGGTGCACACCAAAGGAGAAAGAGACCTTACAAAATTAATCCTAATTTACGTGAAAAGGTAAAAGAAGAAATTGATAAAATGTTGAAATTCAGAATTATCAAGCCATTTGATGGGTTAGAATGGGTTAGTCCAATAGTGATCGGCATGAAGAAGGATGGTAGAATTTGAATATGTCCGCACCATAGGGAGCTAAATGTTGCATGTGTAATGAGACCCATTTCCTACGCCATTTACTAAGGAAATACTAGAAGGAGTTGCAGGGTGTGAAATATATTCCTTCACAGATAGGTTTCTCAAGTATCATCAGGTTAGGATTACTCAGGAGGATCAAGAAAAGACAACTTTTACTACTGAATGGGGTAGTTTTTCCTATATTGTGATTCCTTTTGGATTGAAAAACATGCCTACTATATTATCGTGCATAGTTATTCATGCATTCAAATATTTTATTCACAACTTCTTGTAGGTCTACCTTGATGATTGGACGGTATATGGGCTTGTTAAGGATCACTGTAACAATCTGCACTTAATGTTTGAACAGTGCAAACAATTTAGTATCTCTTTGAACATCAAGAAGTGCATATTTGCTACACCTTTTAGAATATTTTTGGGACACATAATCTGTAAGGAAGGATTACTTGTTGATCCAGCTAAGGTTGCAGTCATTCTAGGCCTAGAAGCACCTACTAGTCAAAGTGAGGTGTGCAAATTTTGGGTTACACAAGATATTATAGAAAATTCATCAAGGGATATGAAAAAATTGTTGCACCTTTGGAAGAGTTACTGAAAGGAAAAGTTACATTCTATTGGGGAGAATCACAGTAGCATGCGTTTGAAACAATGAAAGAGAAACTTATTACCACACCTATCCTATTTTTTTTTCCTTCATGGGATAAACCATTTCATGTACATGTGAACGCTTCGGCACTTCCATTGGCATTTTATTAGCTCAACCTAGAGAAGGTACTATAGATTATCCAATTTATTTTTCTAGTAGGAAGCTGATTCCTAAACAAAATTATACAACTACAGAGCGTGAAGATTTGTCAATGATCTATGCATTACACAAGTTTTTATAGTATTTTATAGCTACACCATTTAAATTCTATACGATTTACATGGCATTGAAGTACTTGGTGAATAAACCTGTCTTACAAGGGATCATATGCAGATGGGTACTCCTATTTCAAGAGTTTGATTTCACAGTTGTGGTGATGCCAGGGAAAAGTAACTGTGGACCAGACCACTTGTCTAGAATCAAATCAGGAGAGGAAGCATAGACAATTGAAGAAACCATGCCAGATGCATAGTTATATAGGTTACAACATGTGCCATCAGAATTAGAAGACATTGTTGTCTTTCTACGGACTGGTGTGGCACCAAAAGGAATGAAGGCATTAGAAAAGAAACAGCTTGTTATATGTGTGGCACCATTTATGTTAATCAGTGGTGACCTCTACAAGTTAGGTAGAGATGAAGTATTACGTCATTGTGTATTAGAGCATGAGTGTAAGGATATTATGGAAGAATCCCATGGTGGTATTACAGGAGGCCATTATATAGGTTATGCGACTGGCTGGAAGATCCTACTCGTTGGATTATGGTGGGAGACATTGTATAAAGACTGTAAAGAATATTGTAAGGCATGTGACCATTGTCAGCACCTAGGAAAACTAGGACAAAGAGATGAAATGCCACTGAGACCTATTATCAGTGCAAAACCATTTGAGAAATGGGCCATTGACTTTGTAGGACCTATTTCACTAGCCACGTGTAGGACTAGATCACGCTATATCATTACTTACACAAATTATCTCACACGATGGGTAGAAGTAGCACCTACGAAGGACTGTACAACAACTACAATAGCTAGGTTTCTATGGGAGAATGTTCTTACAATATATGGATGTCCTTTAAGTTTGACAAGTGATAGGGGTACACACTTTTTAAATGAAACCATAAGGATCCTATTAGATGATTTTATGGTTTCCCACCATAAGACTACACCTTACCACCCTCAGGAAAATGGAACTGCTAAGGCTTTCAACAAGATTTTGAGCCAGAAATTAACTAAAATTTGTGATGTTGGAAGAAAGAATTGGGATGATAAAGTGTCATCTTTTCTTTGGGCATATAGAAAACTTACAAGAGATTAAACAAAGCCACACTGCTTGTTTGGTGGTGTTTGGTGCGAATCCATTCTCCCTTAGAATTTATGTTACCTTCTTTGCACATTGTGCATCTTTGGAGGTCTAGATGATAAAAAGGATTTAGTAGAGTGTATTTAAATGATAATTCAGATGGATGAACAACTAGCCATAGCATGTTGGAGTTAGAAGAAAGAAAAGGCCAGGTAGAAATCATGACATGATAGAAACATAAGGGATAAGAAGTTTGAGGTTGGAAAAATGGTACTTCTTTATGACTCTAAATTCTTGCACCATCTAGGAAAGCTCAAATTACATTGGCTGGGGCCGTATGTCATCACTTACATAATTGAATCAGGTGCTTTCCATCTAGAAGCACTTCATGGAACACGGATACCTGGTTACTTTAACGAGATTAGGTTGAAGCCCTACTATAAATAAGTCTTCTTTGTGTTTTTAATAAGGCAATATTTCCATTTAGATTAGGTTTCCATTCTATCTTTGCTTAATGTATTTCCTTCATTATCATTATGCTTTTTCAATTTAGTTTCTCTTGTGTAATAAACACACTTGCATTCATGAAGCTAATTACTATGTGAAGAATGTGTATGCACTGAGCACTACGCATACTTTTAGTGTGGGGTGGTTGTTGATATCTAGGTATAATAATGTGGGAAATGAAAGGTTAAAGGAATAAGTTGTTATGGGTGTGATTTAATTTAAAAGAAGAGTGCTTCTCAAAAGTGACCAAGGATGGAGATGAATGAAAGGATAGTATAATGCGAGGTAATCATAAGCCATGATAACTACCAGGAGAAGGTATAGTGACAAGGTACTCGGGCACAAGGTGTGGGCTGAAGAGAATTTTGTGATTGGAGGGTAGGAAGGTGCAATAGAAGGTTATAGGTGGGGTGCAAAGATGTGTCGCATGGAACAAATGAATTTGGTCAATGAATGAGAGGATATTTGGTAGGTAAAGCAATAATAAATGCATCAAAATTTGAAAAACTATATTAGGATGAAATGGAAATTCATTTTTACCATTGTGATTAAGAGTATTTGAAAGAATCCAAGTGCAAAGTTCCGAGTGATGGTTTTAAGGTATGAGAGGTGTGTAACCAGTCATAATGAAGAGATCGTGTGCGAAGAAGCTTGTGTCCCTAGTGGTGAAGGGTTTGGAGGCGAGTTGACAGAAACAAGCTAGGGTGCGTAATTTCACCTAGGGTATGCTGAATTGAACTAGGGTTTGCTTCGCACCTTACATAATTTGAGTGGAAAGGATCTACAAAGGATTGTAAGGTAGAAATGGAACCCAAGAAAGAAGTTATAACAAGATTTAATGGAAAGAAGAAGGTGGTAGAAGAAGAAGAAGAAATGGCTCCAGAAAGTAATTTTTATGAGATGCAATATCTAGAGGGGGTTATCATTGGCTAGGAGTGGGATTCTCACATAAGGAAAAGAAAAGTGAGTGATTACAATCACCGTACCATAGAGAAAAAGAAGGAGTTTGACGTGTTGTTGAACACGAAGACAAATAAATGCACGGTGGAAGATATACTAGTGTATGACAATGCTGGTGAGAAGATCTTGTAGAGGATAGGAGTTTACCAACTTTATGAGCTCCCTTATTTCAGGAAGTATGAGCCCTTGTACCAGTGGCTCATGAGCAGAGTGCATAAGGATTTTTTCTACTTTGCAGGACATAGAGTTAAAATTTTAGCCGCGCTCATCTCCATGGTAAGGAGGTTGAAAGGCACAAGAGATGATTTGTAAGATGATCTGACAGATAAAACCACAATATTGGAGACCAGAAAGGAGTTGGGATATACAAAGGGTCTACATGGTATGGACATCGATAAACTAAAGAAGTATCCAGTTGTATAAGTGGCCGCACATCTCATTACAAAGCTTAATGACCAGGAAAGGTGGTCACAAGTGAACACTATGTGGCTGCACATTACCAAAAAGATGTTTGAAGGATTAGTATATAACATTTGATGGCATATTGTAGAGACAATCATTGAAGAAGCATGCGCAGAAGGAAAGATCAACTTTGGAGCTATTTTGTTATCACTAGTGTTCATGGAGATTATAGTACCTGATGGACTGAAGGATAAGGTATGGGAGTATCCAATGGAACACAAATTTCCTATAGATCATTTCAATAAGTACTTATTTAAGGGATCCATGATAGAGCAAGTTAAGAAATGGGATGAGAAGTGGTATGATAGGATTTGTGCGGTTTTTGAGGAAGAATTGTGCATCCTCAAGGACTTGCCTTGGTGGTTGGAAAGTAATATCATTTTGTTGTATACCAAGTATTTACGTATAGCGTGGTTTTCCATAAAAGATGGAACATGGATTCCTTGGTACAAGTTTCCATATCCATTCACAATAAGGTACTTCTAGGCATCAGTACATAAGTTTACAGACACTTGGTGATTGATGTTCAACACAGATAAGGTATATTGTGACTACCACACACTAAGGAAGAAATATGTGTATCCAAGGTGGGGTGCATATGTTGAAAGACTCGTTTATTATGTTTTGAGAATTAAACCAATAAGTTTGGTGGTGCGAGATATTGGATCAGCACTGGTGTATCTCCAACTAAAGCCAAAGATGGAGTATAATAAGTATGTGGAAGGTGAGTTTACACTTCTAGCACCAGCAAAGGGAAAGCATACAATGGAGTACATCCCTACACCTAATCCCACAAAGCCAATTGAAGTGGAGGATGAGGAGGAGTGCAAAGATAGTGGTGGTTTGGAGCATAGAGGTAGGAGACATCCTACAAATAAGGTTGAAGCTGAGCGTGCCACTACACCACCTCAACCACAAGAGGGGGATGATGAGGAATTGAATGTAGTCCAAGGGGTGCATAGATTTAAGAGGGTGTTCAAGAGAACAAGGACCTAAGGTGATACTCCAAACACGGTGCACAAATCACCGAGACTCTCTCCATAGAAGGAGGTAACCATGTAAAGGAGGAAACTGAAGTTAAATGAGGAGGCGGAAGAGTCGAGGAAATCGCAACTAATTATCCTACACTTTAAGAAAACATATAAGAACAAAAGGATGAGGAATCAAAGAAAAAGAGGAGAGGAAGAAGAGGGACAACAGAAACAATTGTAGAGACTATTTAGGACATGGAGACACAAGTCCCAAATTTGGAAGCTAAAGTCCCTAAGAAGAACGGTGCAGAAGAATGAATGGAGAGCACATTCCACCATCCATGGGGTATGCAGAGGATGTAGGTAAAATTATCCAGACCCACTTCCAGATCATAATAGAATAGAAGGATTTATTTGGTGGGAGCTAATGGATGAGGATATAATGATTATACGCACTCAAAAGCAACTATCATGGTCAATGCACACCCATATGGATGAATCGACTTTGATATATGCGAAGAGTCATGTGCATCGAGGTGGCTAAAGAAAGAACCCCAAGTAATACATATGATAGTAAAACCTACTTATTAGTGAAAATTCACAGCACCCCCAAATCGACCTTCAAATCTACTATTGGGAAATGGTCAATTTGGTGTGAATGCACAACATGGAGTTTTCCCAAAGTGTGGGACCTTTACAATTGGGGAAAACTCTCCAAATTGAATCTGTTTCTTACTCCTTTGTTTAGGTGTATGCGTGTAATTTTTGCAGAGGTTCTGATTCAAAATTCCTACACTAGAACCACCAAGGAGACACGGCTCGAGAGAAAACATGGGAATGGAAACAAAACTAAGCAAAAAACAAAGTGGTGATAAACCAAAGGAGTGTTGAACTTCTTGTTTTGAAAAATAGACACAGATCATGAGGATGCAGCATCAAAACATGGACAAATTCCCAAATGCAATTTAAGATCAAAAGGAAATAAATCAATACAAGAGAGGATTGAAAAAAACTCATTCATAGAACATGCATTGTCAGTTCCAGATTTGATACGATGCATTACAATTGCAAGAAGGAAAGAAAAACATACCGTAATCCATATGGGAGGTCTAAAACTCCTCAAATCCACCTAATAAGGATAAAGAAGAGCTTGCAAGAGCAAGAAGCGTTCCATGTTTAAAAAAATGAGCCAAATATAGCTTTATAGATCAAATAGTATGAAGAAAGGTGAAAAACATAGGAAAATTGATTCGACATCTCCAACCACCGACAAGATTCATTAAAACAGCAAGGGCACCCTCACAAATCCATTTTTTGATGCATTCGGCCATGCCGAGAAGAAACAGATGCCATACTTCATCAATTTTGGTGGTTGGGGTCGAGTTCTAGATTTTTCTAGTGCCATAGACATTTTTCAAATTTTTACCATCAAACTCCTTCAAAATACAGAATTTAGGGGTCCATCATGTATATGATTTCAGCATCTTTCCAATGCTTTATAAGGATCATGAAAATCTAAGCTATGGGTCGAAAGATATGACCCTCTCAAGATTTAGGGCAAAAATGGCAAAATTAGGGCAAAATTTGGGTTTGTGGGCCAAAATCCTCCCTTTTCCCTGCTTTTTTCAAATTGGGAAATTTTTCCAAAAAATCTCTACACCCCACTTCTCTAATGACACGTGGTACCTTCTGGTTGGTCCACGGGTCTTGAAGTCACATTCTGCCCATTTTCCCACCTGGGAAAATTTTCCAAAATCCTCGCCACGGCTGATCTCCACTACTGATGTGGACAAGTGGTGCCTTCTTATTTGGCGTGGAGGTGTGGCTCAAGTTTTTACCTTTCTCCTTCATGGGCTGCGGTCCAAATTTTGACTTTGATTTTTTAGCCAAAAAGGCTAAGTGTTGCAAATTCCTCCCTAGCCCCGCGAGTCTATTTCCTTCCTTCATCGGGCCCGTGGGCCAAAATTTTCCTTTGTGCCTTTTTCTCCAAAAGGGATAAGTTCCAACTTTCTCTCCACTCCTCCACCAACCCGCCAATTTTCCTTGGCAAATTTTCCTCCTTACCTCCATGGACTGCCTAGGGAAAATTTTCATTGCTAACCTGCCGAGCCATAACTCAAAAAATACAAGGAGTTAGGATGACTTTTTACTTTTCTAGAAAGGTAGAAAAATTATCTATATGATGAAAACATACCCATACAATTTTGAGTCCCTAAAGTGTGCAAAAATCATTTTAAGTACCAGCAAATGAATAGGAGGAGGAGTTAGCCAAAAATAAACATGGGCTTATTTTGGATAACACTTTTGGCTTCTCGGAGGGTCATTTACTGCTAGATGAAAAGAATAGCTACCTTAAAGCATCCATTGGGCATGGAGTCATGAATGATAGCCTGATAACTAATCTTCACTTGGAAAATTTCCCTTTTAAGCCTCTTGGAAACTACTGAAAACTGAAACCAGTTATGACCAAAAGCCAAAACAATGCACTCTGAAAGAGCAAATCCGGCACCACAAAAACTATGTACAAACATGAAAATCATACATACCCCAAGTGGGATATGCAGAGTGTGAAAAATTACTTCTTCTGCTGAAAGAAAACCTACCTACACTACTCTAACCGGAAGTAAAGTTGAAGTAAATAAAACTAGCAACTAGTAGGGAGAAATAGCTTCCCTTCCTCAAAAATGGTAGCCATGCAACTGATTTGCACTTGAACATGGCTGGTCAAATGAGTGAAAAAATAACTACAAGATGATCTTCCATCCAAATGAACAACATATCAGCTAGATACAAATCAAATACCTCTTTGGTTTCTCTGCATTTTGATTAAAGAGGTATGGCGGCTGATCCTTGGTGCTTTGCATATCATCCTCATGCCCTAAAATGGAAATGACCATATTTGACTTCTCCTTTGGCTCCAATGAAGCCAAGTACCTGATTTGGCATCAGTCTAATCCTTTGGATGTACCCATTTTTCTGAAATTCAACTCCAAAAATGGAGTCTTATTGTGGACCTTCTTGGGTGGATAGTGTGAGAGAGATAATGAAATCCTCCTGCCTTTTCTCTTCCTCCTTCGAAAAACATGGAAGATTTAAGTCTTCCAACCTTGGTTCCAGAGGGCATTTATGAAGTGTAGGTTGTTGTTCCTAAATTTTCTCCTCCATTGCAGTAGGCTCGTCTTCTGGGATGTGAGAGATGGAGGAAAAGCGATATAATCTCCATGGGTTCCCCTCCATCAAGGCAATCCTCCAAGTCAGATAGGTAATCTACCTCCTTGTTGTCCTGTTGCATGTGCTCTACCTCCTCCATGGTTTCTTCTTGAGTCCGCAACTTGATCACCGTGGCTCCCTTCATTCTTAAACATGAATTTTGGAAGATTAAACTCTTGTTCAACATCGAGATATTGAAGGGGATGAAGTGGGAGGAAGAATTGAAGGTTCTTTTGTGGCATGCTTCACACTTGGAGCATCTAAAACTGTATGGTCCTCCTCCATCATGGGTTCATCAATCAAATCAGGCCCTTGAAATGAAAGCAAAAATCTTCAATGATGCCTTTTTCATCGAGCGGTCTCAACACTGATTTGATTTCTCCTAGCTACTTACATTTCAATGGGGCTTGGGACTGATTGTTTCTCCTCTTGTTCTTGCTCTTCTTTTGCTACAAACTCAGCCTCAGCCACCACTATTTATTCAATCTTGACCTCCTCTATTGGCTTGACCATCAAGGGGACTTTTGTAAACCTAAATTTGACAGCCCAACTCTTGATTGTTTGTCATTTATTTCCTATTGGGATCCTCTTCTTGCTATTCTCCTTAAGCTGATTCTTGAGTCTCTTCCCAACATGGGCTTGGGAAAGAAAGAGGAATGGAAGGTTGGGATTCAACAAGCTTTGTAATTGTTTATGGTGGGGAGGAGGTGGAACTTCATATTTCTTTAGAGGGGATGGTTGTTTGGAAGGGAAAAGGGCAGAAGAACTGAAATGGGATGGAAGACTAGGAGATGGAGAAATGGAATCAACTTTTGGGATAGAAGATGGGAAGCTTGAAACTTGACACTACTGAAATGATATAGATTGGGAAAGAGGAAAATAAAAAGCATGAGATGGTGTGCTTACCCATTGACAAGGTTGCTAAATACTCCTCTCATACACCTCTATTCCTTTAGTCCACTTTACAAGTAATGGCAATGTTGCAAAAATGAATTCAAGTTTCTCTTGTGGGCTATAATGCCTTGGAAAAGGTCCCACCCATGGACAAGGCACCCTACAACCGATTCCAAATTCTTTCATTTTTTCTTGAGCCCTATATTGCGCCATGTTTGCCTCCATCTTTTGGATCTTCTCCAACAAATCTACATTTTCTTCTAGACTAACCTCATAATCTGTGTACCCTTGTGCTTATCAGCTTCATAGCCAAACTAAATTTGGAATTTCTCATATGGGTATGCATATTGGTTTTGAAATTGACCAAAATATTGATATGGAGGATTCGAAAGACATGTTGGAAGTGGGAAACATTGTTGTTGTTGTAAATGCAAATTCCATGAGGGAAATGAAGTCATGATTGCACAAATTCATGGAATGAAAAGATGGAGGGAAATAATGAAATGGTAAATGAATTTAAATGAATGGAAAGAAGGTATGCAACTTTAGAGATGGATTTCTGATCAGATGGAGTTGCCAGATGTGTTTGCAAGTGCCTCCAAAGGCTGAAATTTTAAACAGGAACACATCAACCTGCAAAAAATGAAGTGGAAGACCTCTTGGTCCCATCGGGCATGCCAAAACATTTAGTGGCACACAGTGGTTTATGTTTTGTTGTTTTTGTTGAGACACTAAAAGAATATGAAATATATAACCCTAGTGTCCCATCGGGCATGCCAAAATTGTTAGAGAAAATTCATAGCACCCCAAATCGACCTTGATTCTGCTTTGTTGGGAAATGGTCAATTTGGTGTGAATGCACAACATGGAGTTTTCCCAAAGTGTGGGACCTTTGTAATTGGGGAAAAATCTCTAGATTGAAGCTAGTTCTTACTCCTCTATTTAGGTGTATGCATGCAATTTTTGTAGAGGTTCGATTCAAAATTCCTACTCTAAAACTACCAAGGAGACAGGGTTGAGAGAAAACATGGAAATGGAAACAAAACTAAGCAAAAATAGAATGGTGATACACCAAAGGAGTGTTGAACTTATTGTTTTACAAAATAGACACAGATCATGAGGATGCTAGCATCAAAACATGCACAAATTGCCCAAATGCAATGAAAGATCATAAGGAAACAAATCAACACAAGAGAGGATTGAAAAAACTCATTCACAGAACATGCATTGTCAGTTCCAGATTTGATACGATGCATTACAATAGCAAGAAGGAAAAAAACATGCTATAGTCCATATGGGAGGTCTAAAACTCCTCAAATCCACCTGCTAAGGAGAAAATAAGAGCTTGCAAGAGCAAGAAACATTCAACGTTTACAAAAATGAGCCAAATCGGCTTTATCGATTAAACAAAATGAAGAAAGGTGAAAAAATGTGGGAAAATTGATTCGACATCTCCAACCACCAACAAGATTCATTAAAACAACAATTAACAAAAATCCATTTTTTATGCATTCGGCCATGCTGGAGAAGAAACGGACGCCATACTTCATCAATTTTGGTGGTTGGGGGTCGGTTCTATATTTTTCCCATGCCAAAGACATTTCTTCAAAATTTTCCCATCAAAATCTGTCAAAATTCAAAATTGAGGGGTCCATCATGTAGAGAATTTCAACAGATTTCCAATGATATAAGGATCACAAAAATATGAGCTCTGGGTCAAAAGATATGGCCCTCTGAATATTTAGGGAAAAAATGGCAAAATTAGGGAAAAATTCGGGTTCACGGGCCAAAATCCTCCCTTTTTCCCTCTTTTTCAAATTGAGAATTTTTTCCAATAAATCTCTACTCCCCTCTTCTCCGATGACACGTGGCACCTTTTGGTTGGTTTTCTAGTCTCAAAATCACATTACGCCCATTTTCCTGCCTAGGAAAATTTTCCAAAAATCCCCTTCCGGCCCAACCTCCGTTGTTGATGTGGACACATGGCATCCTTATATTTAGCATGGAGGTACAACTCAAGTACTTTACCTTTCTCCTTTGCAGGCCTGTGGGTGAAATTTTGACTTTTAATTTTTTAGCCAAAAAGGTTGTGTGTCGTAAATTCCTCCCTGGCCCTGCGAATCCGTTTCCTTCCTTCATTGGGCTTGCACCAAAATTTTCCTTTGTGCCTTTTTTTCCCCAAAAGGGATAAGTTCCAACTTTCTCTTTGTGCCTCCACTAAGCCACCAATTTTCCTTGCAAAGTTTTCCTCCTTACCTCCATGAACCCGCCCATGGAAAATTTTTATTGTTAACTCTGCCGACCCATAACTCAAAAAGTACAAGGAGTTAGGATGAATTTTTATCTTTCTAGAAAGATGGAAAAATTCTATATATGATGAAAACATACCCAGAAAATTTTGAGTCCTTGAAGCATGCAAAAAATTCATTTTAAGTACCAGAAAAGGAAAAGGAGGAGGAGTTAGCCAAAAATAAGCATGGGATTATTTTTAATAACACTACTTTCATGTCGATGAGCAGGTCAGCAATTCATTGGTGAAGGTTTCTACTAAAATTGTAAGAAGAAACATGGAAAAATATTCAACGATAAGATTATTGTATGAGGAGCTAAAGACAAAGGTTGCAGAGATAGCGTGTATAACGTAAGAGAGGGACTTACTGCAGAAGAAGAACAAAGTATTTATTAGCATCGTAGAGGAGATTGGATACAATGTCATAAGATCTAGGCCACACTTGGAGACTAAGGTACCACAAACGTTTTCCTTAGTGATACATTATGTAGGAAATTTGGTGGACCTGGTACTTGAACATGAACATCCGCACATGCCAACGCCAACGAATCTAGAACAAGAGGCGAGTGAGAGAAAACTTTAGTGATACAAAATATTGCATCTTATGAAGGGCTACCGCAAGCACTAAAGGAATAATTGAAGAAAGTAGACCAGGATTTGAACATCTACATAGCTCCAGAGGTGCTTATCAATATAAAGACCCTGGAAGAAAATAAAGAGATCCAGATAGAAATGAAGGATGAAACATTGGGCCGTGTAGAAATATTGTTAATGGTTAAGAAAAAGCATGAGTCCCCTGACGAGCAGAAAAGAGCCACACAAGAATTGGCTAGAAGAGCTTGGGAAATGTGTTGCGCGAGAAGATGGATCTTCTACAAGGAAGAATGACCTCAATTTCTAGCATTGTGTTGGTTCTGCAAAATGAAAAAGGGGATATTATGAGGGATGAATTGGAGTCCATTGCTATGGAAATTCTAGAAAAAGTAGAACAAGCACTCACTAAATGACATGCCTTGGAGGATAAAATAAAGGAGGAGTATCTAGAGTTGATACTTCAAACTGATACAAAGGAGGCTTCCTAATAAAACTTCTTTATTCATCTAAATTCTTTCATTCTTATTCTTTCAAGTCTTCTATTCTTTACTTTAATATTTTCATATACCCATTGTCAGGGAGACAATGAGATTAGTGTGGGGTAATGTTGATTAGAGAACACTTGATAGAAATCACACAAGAAGTCCATGCGGGAAAATAGGATAGGTTTAAGGGCCCGTACGGATAGGAAGAACCCATGACGGAGGTAAATTTCATCATTCAAGACTTAGCTGATTTTGAGCATGAAGACCTATTTTTAGAAGATGGTGTGCGGAACACACCAATGATGTAGAGACATGCGCACCATGCATTGTCTATCTTTAGAGGATTGGATCGAAGAATTTTGCATGGAGATAAGCTAAGAATAGGATTGTCACTTCAGTTAACTATAAGAGGTCTATAGATAGCACACTTACATGTGTGGCTATGCCTATAAATGACATGTGGCTATTAGTAGCATGTGGCCTATTTTTGAATAGATAAGTGGTGAAGGGCAAGTCCCCACCCTATATATATGATGTGAATCACATAATAGTTGAGAAGGGAGAGAGATATATAGGTATATGTAGAGTGTAAGAGGTAAGCATAAAGAGATATGTGCATATGACTGGATTACTATATCATATCCATACATGCATTGGTATAGAATGCCATTATTGTAAGGAGCTTTTGTGTTTATTAATAGATGAAAGTTATTGGCTAAATCTAAGTGTCATTCCTATGTGTAATTGAGTAGTGCATGTTCTTGATTCAATCATGATTATTTTTTAAGATTGTTCTTTCATAGATCTGAATATGGCATGCATTATAGAATGATGGATTAGTTATGGATCTATATGTTTCTTCCTTCATCATGCTAACATCCTACTATAGAAACCCTAAAGAGGGACCTAGTACCTTTACACGCTTCTGTGAGTGTTCGGTATAGGTTGAGTGATGTGCTAGAGCATCTAGGTGTTATTTGGTAAATTCTAGGTTGCATCATGGGTGTACCTAGTTTCATAGTCCAAGAGGATATGAATTATATAATAAACTCTTTGTTCCATGTGTTGATTGTCGTGGTCGAGAGAGCATGGCACATAAAGAATGGTCAGTAGCAGAAATGTATAGGTAAAAGGGTTGGTCATCTTTAGGAGGAATGAGCATTGATGGTTGAAGAAGGTATTTTTTTAAGGCATCAAAGGCTTTGTGGCATTCATCATCCCATTTGAATGAGACATCCTTTTTAAGGAGATGATGAAATGGTTGGCAATGATCGAAAAGTTGTGAAATGGTGATAGATAGATTATAACTTACCTTGCAAACTTCAAAGTTAATAGAGATTAGTAAGCGGAGGCATTTCAAGAATAGCCTTCAATTTAGTATGATCAAATTCTATTCCACAAAAGAAATGATGAAACCAAGGCATTTTCCCGAAATTACGCAAATACACACTTCTTAAGTTGAAGGTGAACACAATACTTGATGAGGCGGTCAAATATGACCTTAAGGACTATCAGGTGTTTAGCCCGATGTTTTGATTTGGCAAGAAGATCATCCACGTAATCTTCCAATATGTGATGTATGATGTCATGGAAGATATAAGTCATGGCTCACTAATATGTAGCACTAACATTTTTAAGGCCAAAAGGCATGACTCAATAGCAGAAGGTCCCTCAAGGAGTGATGAAGGTAGTTTTTATCTTCTAGAGCGAGTAGTATTTGATTATAACCCAAGAAACCATCCATGAGTGATAGCATCTCATGGCCGGCAGTGAGATCAACTAGTTGGTCAATGCATGGTAGAGGAAAGTCATATTTAGGGAAAGTGAGGTTAAGGTCATGGAAATCCATGCCAATGTAGATTCCCCCCTGTTGCTTTTATGATAGGAATGATGTTAGAAATCCATTGGGGATATTCAATGGGTAGGATAAAGGAAACCAATAGGAGGCGTTGAATTTATTCTTTCTTAATAAAATAAATACGAGGATGCATTTTCTGTAGCTTCTTTTTTATGGGTTTGGCCTCAGGAATGGTAATGATATTGTGGACCACAATCTTTGGGTCAATACCAAACATATCAGCATAGGACCAAGAAAATTCTTTCTATGGTCCTGAAGGAAAGAATTAAAAGCTTCATGTTCAACATCATCTAAAGATTGGCTTATCTTTAGAATGTGTGGGTCATCCTAAGTGTTAATGTTGATTTCGATAGTCAATTCATTCAACATGGTTTGTGTCTCAGAAGGTAACAACTGGTGAATATAAGAATCTTCCACACCAAGGTAAGTGAGGATAAACTCATCATCTTGACATTGAAGAACATTAATAGAAGGTGTATCATCATCGATCATGTCAAGATATAGGAAGGGAAGAGAAGGGGGATCCTTGCCATCGTGTTGATAGGTTAGAGGTCCCAGGGAAATTGTGTTTATGAAAAAAAAATAGGAGGACTAGATTCGGGATCTATTTACTCTATGTGTGAAGGTGGTGACATTGGTGAATGGGGTGAAGAAGGTTTATCTTCCTCAATGAGTTCAATACGGGAATTCTTGGAAGAGGGTGTGGTAAAGCCAATGCCACTATGATCATTGTGTTTATGATTGGTACATGAATTTATGGTATGGCGTCCTTTTTGTAAAAACTAAAACCAAATCCTCTCCATGTGCATGTGAAGAAGGAAAAAGCGTGGGTGAAGTGAAGGTTAGTAAGAGATTGGAGGTTAGATGAAAATGACCATGTTTGGGATGGAGGTTCAGGTGAATAAGTGGTAGTATCAAGTCCCCCATATATTAGATTAGTGCGAAGGTGGGGAGGACCATAAGGAAAAATCTCACCTATGTGATATTCATAACTAGGGTGCTGGCGTAGGTTCCCATACTCTTGTGGAGTGATAAATGTGTTGATATTGTATAGGTGGTACTCCCCTAGAGTGAGGCATTGAAAAACACCTTCTAAGGGATCTGTAGTTGATATGTGGGTGGTGGGGATAGATGACTCACTAGATGATTGGGAAGGAGGGGTAGCGGTTGGTTGGAAAGCAGAGGGCTCATCTACGAGAGGATGAGGTGGGAGTAAAAATATAAGAGCTATATGTGGGAGAGGTGGTGATAACATTGTTAGATGGGGTCATGGGTGAATGAGAAGTGAGGGTAGTGGCAGACATCATTGGGTCGGTATAACATGTTATAAGTTTTGAATGGCGATGGGTTGGCAAGGATGGTATAGTTATGTCCTTCATGTTCAAATTTTACACAGTGGTGTAAATTTTAAGGGACACAACCCATGATGTGAATCCAAGGTCTTCCGAGTAATAGGCTATACTAAAACTCTACCTCTAATACATAGAATAGTTATGGGATAATACGAGGGCCTACACGAATGTGGAGGATAATGGTGCCAAGGGTGGAGGTAATGGCATCATTGAAGGAGCGCAGCATAATTGGGTTATTATGCATATAATTAGAAGTAATGTGCACTTCATTATATGTGTGGGAGGAGATGATGTTAATATTAGTACCACCATCAATCATGATGTGTAGTATGCATATATTATCGTATATATGGAAATGAAAAGGGTGGGATTAGGGTAATCTGATTGGAGAGGTATAATCTCCTCATCGAGAGAAGGCGAGGCTGCCACTTAAGGAGTGGTCATGGGGGTATAAGAAGGAGATGATTTGGTAAGTGAGACCACATGGTGAGGATTAATAATGGAGGCCACTAGTGTGGGTTCATTAGGTAAAACTTCAATGGATTACAAAACCTCAATAAGGGCTTGTCTATGAGATTCAAAAGTTTAGAAGAGATCATAAAAAGACATATTTATAGGGTATTGATGTAATTTTTTTATCATTGTGTAATTGGTGACCCCATCGAGAGACATAGGGTATGTAGGTTTGCGGATGGTGATTTTGGGTGCGGGTGCAGATGGTATATTGGGCATGGCTTTGGTTAATGGGATAGTTACTTTTTCTTTACCTTTGTCTTTACGAGTGTGGTTGTGCAATGTGAACCGGAGTTAATCGAGGAGGTGGATGGAGAGGGTGTGCCATGAAAGGTATAGTTGCATGAGGGAAAAAATCCTAGTGGTGGATAAGAGCCTTGTGAAATGAGTAGGGCGCACTGAAATTTAGGTGGAGGTTTGGCTAGCTCTCTTATATAGACCATTTTGATCTCAAATTTTGGAGGTGGATAAAATAGTTATGGGGTGGAGATCTGGTCATTGAAGAAGTAACGGATGATGATGTCGGTGATAGGTTAAGTTGGAACATGGTCCTCATAAAGAAGGTCATCATTGTCAAAGTTTTGTTCAGGAGGAAAAAGTTAGAGAAGAACAGTCTCTAGAGCCTTATAATTTTCTACATCATGTCCTAGCACATGATGATAGGTAGAAATATTGGTTTCATCAAACCTTTTTAGTTTGGGTTTAAGAGGATCATAAGGTCGAAGCTAAACGGTGGTAATGTGATGATAGAAGTATCTAAGAGATTGGTTAAAATCTTAGCATAGGACCCCACTAACAGATCAAAATGGGAAGTGAGTTTGGGTTGGGGTATAGGTGCAAATGATCATGAGGGAAGAGGATTTATAGGAGGGGGAATGGGTTAGCCCATTTTCTTGGTAAGTGATATTGTCTTAGGTTTTGATGGCATTTGCTTGGGTAAAGGTGTGGTAGAAGAGCTAGCGATGGAAGGTTTTGTTGGTTTAAGGACCTTATTAGAGGGTAGTGGTTCTTATCTTTGGCTTACACCTTCTTGGGTAAAGGTGACATGGGAGTATAGGATGTAGAGGGGAAAGAATATCATGGAAGAGGACGGGTTACCCATGGGGACAATAGAGTTGCGGTGGAAGTGGTTGATAGAGGTTGGGTGGACGGTATGGGTTGAAGTCGTATAGGAAATGTTGGGGTTATAGTAACTGATGGAGGTATAGATGGTAATAAGTGCATAGGTGATGGCAAGAGTGTTTGGTTTTGGGTGAATTAGGTGTAATGAAGGCTTGTGATGAAGAAATAGGTTGCTTAGATTTTGACTAGCATCAAGCAAGAAGACTATTTGGTTAGGGTTGATGGATGGGGCCCTAGGATGGATGTAAGGGTTGAAGGTGACAAAGGTGTGGTAGGTGAGACCAGTGTATGTGGCCTAGAAGGTTAGGTCTTCCTTTTAGGCAGAGGAATAATGTTAGTGTGGGTTTGGGAAGATGTGGCTAAGTCTAATTTGATAGGTGGGTGAGTAAGGATTGATGTCGCATGACACCCAAGGAAGTGATAGGCCTAGATACGAGTGAAGATATAGGTGTGGGTAGGTTTTTAGGTATTGGAATGGTTTTAGTCGTGGGTAAAGTTTTGGATGTAGGTAGATATGATGAAGAAGAATCTGCATTTAATAGGCATGGTCGGTGTTTATTTAGTTCTTTGGAAATACCTTTGGGTATATCGTGGAAGTATCTTTAGGAAAAATTTGCATTTAGGTTCAAATAGGGAGCAAAGACATCCCAGATCATGAAATTATTGACATAATCCAAGTGATCGCCACCCCGAAAATGGGACTACCGATGAAGAAGATGGAGTTGGTTTTGTGGAGATCCTGTAAAATATCTCTGCAACATAGGGAATTGGCTAACCTCAGAATCTGTAGGTAAAATAGTCGAGATCATGTCAATGGGGTCTTAGGATGGTGAGGGGGAACTTCCCCAATAGGTAGTGGCATGTATGATGAGTCTCCTATGGGTAGGAGAGATAATAAGTGGGGTGAGGTAGACTTCTTCCTTGGTGGAGGAGAAGACGATGATGATTCTCTTGTGGATGAGAGATTTAAAAGCATTGACTGCTTGGTAGGTTGTGAGGTAGACAATGGAATGGCATTGGTAGAAAGTGTGGGTTCCTCCGTGGGTGAAGGAAGAGATGAAGGGGACTCCTCTGGGGGTGAAGGAGTGGAAGAGGTATGCTCTTCGGTGGGTATAGGAATAGGTGACAAAATTTCCTCAATCGACGAAATAGGTGGAATTTGAGTAATGGTGGTCAGTACGATATAAAAAACTATGAGGACTTCATGGAAATTTCTGTCCTGGATGAAGGTTCACTATTTTGATTAGATGATGGTTTATGGTGAGGGAATGTATTTTTAAAGATGTGAAAAATTTTCTTTGTCGGCGTTTTTAGGTTGTCCACGACAAGATCTCCATTATCTATCATCTCTTGGACAATGTTCTTAAAATTTATGCAATTACCATCGCTATGGCCTTTGACACGATGGTAATTATAGTAGTCGTGTTCTTTATACCATGTAGGAATAGGACGGGCGAGATCAAAACATGTATCGGAGTTTAATGGGAGGAAGTGTAATGGATCCGACTTTAAAAATCTTTTCCAAGTCCGAAGAATAAGGCTCTCTAATTAAAGTGTATTTATTCTACTCCCACTGGAGCTAAAAGGCCTTGACAGGGGATAGATTGGAAGAATATTGTGCTTGATTAGAAGGCTAAGGTGGACCCTCCTTGAGGACTACCACATTGGCGAGATGTTTTGGTCTTTGAATAGTTATTTTGAGGTTTTGAATATGAAGAAGAATTGTTTGATTTGAACGGGGCATTCTTGTTTCATAATTGGATTTTATTTTCTTCAATGGCATGAATTTCTATCTTTCATGACTTGGTGAACGCTTCATCAAAGGTTTGGAAGGTTTGGACCTGCAGAGTTAGTGAGATGTGTCTAGCTCAAGCTCTAGTGAACAAATCAATAAGTTCAATCGAGGTAGTTGGAACGTTAATTGGTTGATAAGACTCCACCAGTGGGCAACAAAATTTGTGATAGATTTATCTTCATACTATCATGTCAAATATAGGTCGGTCATGGTGACCTTCTTGACTACATTGATCGAGAAGTGGTCTAGGAATGCCTGAGCCACTTGGTTGAAGGAGTAGATGGAATGTCTAGGTAAACTATTGTACCAATCTAAGGTGGGTCATGTTAGGGACATGGGAAATGTTCGTAAGAGTAGAGCATCATCATGGGAAATTAGGTAGCACCCATGCTTGAATGACCACAAGTGTTGTTGTGGGTCTTCTTTACTATTAAAATGGTTGAATTTAGGAATTTCCCAATGCACATGATATGGGTGAATAGGAATGGATGGATGAATAGGATCATTACAAATTTCATCATAACTCAGGGAGTTACGGGAGTAAAAAAAGATACTTCTAATATCGCATATTTTCCATCATCATCCTAATGAGCTCATTGGTGGGTTATGAGGAATGGGTAATTCCCACACTAAAGGGAGGTTTAAAATGGGTGTATGATGTAGATGGTATCCCAGTACATGAGGGTGTGCGATATGAAAACTCTAAAGGGGGTATAGATACATGTGGAATGTACCTCAAATAAGTTATTGCTATTCTACTAGCGAGGAATCATGCAAGTCTCACAATATTCTACCTTTGGGGGCTTGGGATCTCATCCCGAAAGGGTGTTTCATTTGTGAAAAGAAAGGAATGAAAGATAGGATGAAGAAAGATCAGATCCGAAGAAAGAAAAGAAATGAATTCCAAAGCGAGAAAGGTCAGAGGGTTTATGTTTTTGGATTGGTAGTAAACAGAGCCAAACCTACTTGCATAAACGATCAAAGCAATACTGATGAATAAATGACAATAAAATAGAAGCAAATCCAATAGAATAAACACACAGATCTGACATAAGAAAGATCTAATGCATATAACACATGTATTCAGCACAAAGTCTAAATATTGTATTAATATTTCTTTACATTTACAAAAAGTTCAAAGTCTTTTCTTCTCACTTCTATTTTTCATCTGAAAAGTATCCACCCACCCAAATACAACAAGTATTTGAGTATTTATAGAAGAAGGAGAAGAAGGAAGGCAAAAAGGAACCAACCACCTATTTACAAAATATCTACTAAAATATCTCAAAGTCATGTTGACTTTCGACAACTTGATGGATGACATCATCCCATGGTGCAACATGGATGATGTCATCATTTGTGTCAACATACTTTAGACATTTACAAAAAGAAAGACGGAAGAGAGAGAAAAGAAGAGAGAATTTATTCATCGTCGTCATCCTGCGGCCGAAAGGGGTATCCCGCACACTGATGTCTTGCTCGGGTGACGAGATGTGGAATTGGGCATGGTATTCCATGAACTTGCTGATCATAGGCTCTAGTTGATCCTGGGAAGGATCCTTGTGTCGCTCGCTGATCGCCTCGCAAGTCTCCCGCTCGTCTATGAGCTTCTCTGGGAGTTTGGAATATTCTTTCTCTACTTCTATGAGGAACCCGATGAAGTCCCGACAGGCCAGCAGGTTATTGATGGACTCTGCGTCAAAAGTGACCTCTGGCCCCAGCCCTTGTGAAATGATCTCCTTGAAGATCTGGATGGTTTCATCAACTTTCCTTAAGGCGAAGGAAGGAGTAAGCAACCCTGGAGACATGTTGAGAACGATTTGTTCCATTTGGTGCATCGCGTCCAGGGCTTCTTCCTTTACCTTATCAATCTTTTCAAGGATGAATTCAGTTGATCCATCCGGTAGTCCAGAGTGGAAAGGACTTTATTGAGGGCCCTGGGATGACCGAAAATGCCGAACTTGACCAGATCTTCAACTGAACAGTCAAACATTTGTTGAAAGGTCTCATGCTGCAGCCTAGCATGGTCCAGCTCTTCTGATATGGGTCCTGCTAATGCTTGGAGCTCTTTATTCCTTGTTGATGTTCAGATACAAATCAGTGAACTTGGCGATTACTTTTTCACTGTCTTTGAGGATCTGGCTCCTCCAAGCGGAAACGGCCATACCCTGCTCACCGATCTTTGCATATTCATCAATTTTATCCTGGCTCAGAGGCTCAGGAGTCTCGGCGGTAGTTGTGGGAGGTGCACTGCCCATCTTCTGTAAGGCTTGGAGTAGATGTTTATTTTCTCTTTCAATAGCCTTTTCTCTTCTTTTGCTTCTTGAAGCTTCTTGCAGAGGGCGTCAACTACAGATAGGGCCTCTCCCTGAAGGCTTTCAGAAGACGTACCCATTGTGACTTGAGTCACTGTATAATCTGTCAGAGACAGATCCTTTTTATCCTTTGGAGGATTGGGGTACGTGCGATCTCCATGACCCTTTCTCCCGAAGCACTCGAGAGAAGCGTGTGACGGGCTTCTGCTTCTTTTCCCCTTTTGATGGGATCACGGAGAAGTCCATCGGAGTGATGGGAACTTTCCTTTTCTATTGACTTAAGTGTTGGGAGATCCAGGCTGGACTTGTGGGAGAAGGACCAGAAACAGAGAAGGGGCAGCTGCAGTAGTAGAAGGAAAAACGTGGAAACACTTGGAGGCGGCATCGAGAGGGAGGCCGAGGAAGTGCTCACGGGAGGAAGAGATACTGCAGGAGAGGAAGACATAGGAAGGGAAGGGAGCTCAGAGATAAGAGAAGAAATGGAGGGGGACAAGTCCGCGAGAGAAGAGAAGATGGACAAAGAAGTCGGGAGGAACAGTAGAAGAAGGGGGAGAGGACACGACCAAAGGAATGGTCGCTTGAGTCACTCGAGGAGGGGAAGGAGGAGAAGAAGAAGGGACAGAAGGGACCTCAATTGTTGTGGCAGTGGCGACATCCTGAGTGGATGGGCCTATTTGAACATCTTCTTCCTGCTTCTTTCTCTGGAGAAGCCAGAGTTACAACTTGTTCGGGTGCAGCGGAAGGAGGACTTTCAGGAGCTTCCTCTTGAGTGGTGCTGGATTCACCCTCTTTGCTTTTTCCTTTGCCTTTTGGCTGTTGTTTTGATCGAGGAGGTGCGTTACCCAATGGAGAGGTTGTGAAATCGACTCCGAGGTAGATGAGCCCATTCATTCGGCACCAATGCTCTTTTACTGCAGAGTTTCTTTGACCCTTTCCTCAATTGTCTGAGGTGCTTTGGTTCTATCAATCAATGAAAAAGGCCAATCGTCCCCACCTGTGTCAAGATACACTTGATCCACTTCCTCCTCGGTAGTTTGGTAGCCTTTGGGGATGATGGCCACCCCATACTGGATGATTTCTGCTAAGGCCAAATGAGAATGGTCCTTCCTCCTGAGCTCAACCTCGTGATATAAGTCAATGTAGATATCCTCGATCTGAGGGATGTGGATCGGATCGAGCTTAGCCCTTGGCAGACAATTCCTCGGGTCGAAGGTGGGCCTTGCCGGGAAGTCATGTTTCAGATTCAGTAGCTCCAGCTCTGCAAACATGTCTTTCACCTTGTGGTGAGTGAGACATGTATACCTACCCACTGTGAGGGGGAAAGGAGTTCCACCCTTCTTTCTCTTGAGGCATTTCTCATGGTAGGTGACTAAGCTGTCTTGACAGCTCTAGCAGAATCAACTTGGGCCCAGCATACCTTGGCAGTCTAGTTGGCTCCCCAAGAAGTTAGCCACCCTAGATAAGTGAATGTGGGGAATTGAGTGAACAGGGCCCCCCATTTCTCTGTGGCTGCCACGATGCTCTTGGTCATGCGACCGTGAGCCATATTTGGCCTCAACAGGAAGATGATGAAATAGAAAAATGCATCATTTATCTTTGTAAATTGAGGGATGCTATTTTCCAACTTTAGCTCTGGATAATATTCATAGATTTTAACTTGGGGCCAAACCCCACTCCGCATCAGAGCTGGGTAGTCCCTTTCTGAAGCTGCAGCGTAAACAACATAGGAATTCATGTAGAACCTCCCATTGTGGGGAATTGTTGCAGCTGCTCTGATATCATGCTGCTTATGATTTCTGCCCACTCAAAGCGTTGATCGGGCATATTTTTGTTCATTGTTTCTAAATACCGCAAAGCATCCATTTGTGGAAATAGTGGGCATCAGGAAGCCCAAACACCCTACTCAGGAATGTGATGGTGTCACTGAGCTCCTCTGAAAAATCACTGCGGTGAATGATTTGTGGCCAACGGGTCACCACCTTTTTATTTTTCAAATATACCTCATTCATCAGCTGCATGCACTGATCTTCATTGTCGTCCCAGGCCTTGATAACAATCTCTTCTTGGTGACGGCGGCCACAAAGCCGGTGATGAGGAATGCCGAGTATTATTTCAAAGTGGTGGGAAGTGAGGTTGATTATGACCTCACCCTTCTCATTTACGACACATCTTGTGTCTTTATTGTAGCACCGGGAAACCACCATCATAAATTCATTGTTAATGGCACTGACTGGGATTCCTCAGCAAAGTGCAGGGCACTTCCTATCAGCTTGTCCATCCATGGACTTCTTGTGACCTTCTGGGTTCTGGACTAGAATTCTTCCATATCGATATGACCCAACTCTGAGTCTCTGATGTCCAGGTCACATTCTGCCTGGGACTCGGGCATTCTGACCCTTTGATACTTATACTTCATTTCTTCTTCTGTGAGCTTGGCCTTGCCTTTGGATTTGGTAGGTCTCTTGCTTGATGTTGACATATGTTCTTCTGAACTTAGCTGCTGATCTGCAAGAATAAGAAGTGAAACCCCATTGAAGAAAGCCGTGTCAGCTATTTGATTTTCCATTGAAATGCTGACAGAAGAAAGAGTTAGCGATTTTGAGGCTTTAGGGTGCATGGCGCATGGATATTGCAGATTGCAGAGCTAAATAGATAAGGTGCACATGGGAAAGGGCTGCTGCAAGGGGTAAATCAGCGCCAAAGGGCGCATGGCGCATAGATACTGCAGGGTGCATTCTTTGTTGCTGTAAGCACAAGTGTGCCTGCGCCATGTGGATGCATTTTGTAAAGGGCGCACGAATTCTTTATGTTACGGGAACAGGATGCGCCCATGGTGCATATATCTTTCATGTTGCATGGAACTTTGGTGCACCAAAGGCGCATATAAGGTTTGTGTAACATATGCTTTTTGCGTGCTTAAGGGAACTTAGTGCGGCGCATGAAAGGTTTGCATGACACAATGTTGTTGCAATGGTGGATGCGCGCGCGTTTATAGCTTTGCACTTGGCGCATATGAAAGGATTGTTACATGGATGTTGGGTGCGCCAATGGCGCAAATTTTATCAATGCAACATACGAGTTTGGTGCGCCAAGCAGGACGCAAGGAAAGCGTTTGCAACAAGCGGGGAAAGCGTGCCATGAGGGCGTAGACTTTTCATGATGAAACAGGTAGGGAATGTGCACCATTGGCGCGGCTGCTCTTTGTGTAACAGGGGTGATAGATGCGCCATTGGTGCAACTATTCTTCATGTTGCAGAGTGCGCCAATGCACCGAAGGAGAAGGAAAATATAGTTTCCTTTTAGCTTTGATTCTCTCAGAGGGGTTTCACATATGGTTAAGCTTGTTCTTAGGGTTGTTTGGGTGATGAAAGGCTTTTAAACAAACAAGCTTGAGTAATTATTTTTAGGACAAAGTCCCCTCCCCAAAAGATCTGGAAAGAGGGGAGGAGAACATGAGGAAGAATGGAAAAGAGAGCAGCAAGGGGGAAAGAAGATGATTTCTCGTCTTTCCAATCCAAACTGAACCAAATAGAATCCAAAAACCTCAAATACAAAACGCACAAAAGAAAGAAGGCCACTTACCCGGATATTTATAACGAAGAAATGCGCAAATGGGTCCACAAATCAATTCGAAAGTGACAGGCTGGTGCGCAGACAGGTACAGAGAAAATCACGTGATTTCCGTTGGTGATAATGACAGCGCAGACGCGCCTATTTATAGGTGAGGGAGTAGCAATAAATGCGCCACCAACTTTTCAAGTGGCACACCAAAAGAGCTATCGACACAAGAAAACATGTGCCCTTTGGCACACCAAAAGGCTTGTCAACATGAAGATATGTGCACCCTTGGCGCACCGAAAGTGGTGTTGACAGAGGAATATGTGCGCCCTTGGCGCACCAAAAAGTGGCGCAAAATGATGGTTGACGAGAAGGCGCATGCGCCAACAAATGATTTGTGAGAGGCGCACCAAAAGATTGTTGTGGAAAAGGATTTAAAGGGGGCGCATGAACATTTGATGTTGCATAATGATTATATGCGCCCACCCAAAAAGACCAAAAATGGCTAAGTTCGGAAAACTAGATTTCCCGGGAAGGGATTTTGCAACGCGTTCGAACGCGAGGATCCCGACGAGGATCGAACAAAATTTTGGTAGGGTTATCGTAAAATTTGCCCTTGCCAATTTTACGGGATAACAGCTAGCTCTTTTTGGGGACTATCCCTGAGCAAACCTCAGGGTTAGAGAATCCCAGATCTCATGTGCCTATCCATTGGGTAATGAGAGTCAAAAACAAGGGTGACCGGAAAGTGACAAAAGGGAACACACAACAAACAGAAAGCAAACACACGACAAAAACAAACACACAACTAAAGCAAACTGTACAAAGAAGAGAGCAAGCTCTACTTCCTGAAGATTTTCGAGATCTTGCCCCCATTTGTAGGGAAGCGGGAGTTTGGTTCCATCCAGATATGAGAGATAGAAACTATTCTCTCCGTTGAGCTGCTTGATCTTGAAAGGCCCTCTCCACAGGGAATCAAACTTTCCATGCATGCCTTTTGGCTCTCTTCACTTGTCCCACAGAAGGATGAGGTCTCCCACCTGAAAATTTCTTTGCTTAGCTTTTTATCGAACAATCTCTTGACTTGATTCTGATGTTCGGTGATCTTATCGATCACTCTTACTCTCTTTTCTTCGAGCTCTGTTAGATACATGATTCTCTTTTCGAGAGAATTTTGGAAAGTTTCATCTTCAATTGCTCGTGCCAAGCGTAGAGCAGGGATTTCAATGAAATGGGAAGCTCGGCATCAGTGCCATATAACACTTGAAAAGGTGACATGCCGAGAGACCTCTTGGGAGTAATGCGATCTACCCACAAAGCGTCGTATAAGGACTTGTGCCACATTCGTTGATTCTCATCCACCAGTTTTCGTATGATGGTCACCAAGTTTTTGTTACTGGATTCCACCTGACCATTTCCCTAAGGGTAATAATCTGAGGCGTGAGCCAAAGTTATCCCATATTCATAGCAAAAACTAATAACTTCCCGTGAGGAGAAGTTAGAAGCATTATCAGCAACAATCTTGTTGGGAATGCCAAACCTGACAATGATATTTTCTTTGATAAAACTGCAAACAACCTCGGAAGTGGCATGTTTGACAGGTATGGCTTCCACCCACTTGGTGAAGTAATTTGTTGCTGTTAGGACATAACTGTGTCCAGCACTCGATTGGGGATTGAGTGCACCGATAAAATCAATTCCCCATTGCCTGAATGGTTCGTTGACAATGACCGGCCTGAGGGGAAAAGCAGCCAACTTGGGCTTGCCGATGAACTGCTGGCAAGGTTCACATTTTGCTACCCAGGTGGCTGCATCTTGGAAGAGCGTCGGCCAATAGTACCTGGCTCGAATGATCTTGTGTGCTGTCACGAAGAGGAGAAATGGCCTCCACAGGCTGAATTATGAAAACTTTCAAGTAACTTCACCTGTTGTGGCTTGTCGACACATCGCAAGAAGACACCATCTATCCCACGTTTGTATAAACCGTCATCCCAGATGACATATTTGGCTGCTCTGAGCTTTATAGTGCGCTTCTCCTTTAGTTAGGTGAGTTGGACATTCGCCGTAGGTGAGGAAGAAAGCAATATCGGAATACCACTCATCGCTGGTTGCGACAAATAGGACCAGAGGGAGAGAATGGGCTTTCTCCAGTTGGCTTTGCGCTTCATTGGTACAATCATCCTTTTCCTCAGGGCTTTCTGAATCTTTGTTTTCAGCCATAAGCTGACATAGGCCCTTGCCTCTTACCAGCTTGGTTGGTTTTATATCCAGGTCATACTCCTGAACTTTTGCAATCCAATTTCCTCGCAAGCTTCCTAACTCCTGTTGAGTTAAGATTGACTTGACCGCCGTGTCAGGGACCAACACCACTGTATGAGAATTTAGAATGTAATACCTGAAGTTTTTTTGACTGCTTTGACAATGGCAAAGGCATGCTTTTCCAATTGAGACATTTTTAGTTCGTGAGGCTTGAGGGGAGAGCTCATGAACGCAATCGGAGATTCAACATCCTCGAATTCTTTTGCATCAAGATGGTAGACACAGTATGCTCAGATGCATAACTATACATGATAAAATCTTTGGAGAAATCGGGACATACAGGACTAGTGCGTGAGCAATGGAAGCTTTTATTTCTTCAAACGACCTTTCCCTTCCTCGCTCCATCGGAAAGTTGGTGACCCCTTCATCATGTCCAATATGTGACGAGTCTTCTCAGCAAAGTCGGGAACAAAACACCTGAGAAAGTTCACCTTTCCGAAGAAAGAATGAATGCCAGTCTTGCTTGTAGGTAGAGTAAGGCTCTGAATAGCCTTAACTCTTTCGGTATCTATCTTCGTTCCTTCTTTGCTAACAACATGCCCTAGCAACTTTCCTTCCGTGACTCCAAAAATAGACTTTTTCGGGTTTAGGGAAATCCCATGCTCTCGGCATCTGGCCAATACTTGCTCCAGGTGATCACAATGGTCACTTCGTTGTTTAGAGAACACAGTTAAGTCATCTAGATAAACCACGATGACCTTCCCCATCATACCTTTGAATGCAAGGTCCATGGCCCGCTGAAAGGTGGCACCAGCATTGGTTAGGCCAAAAGGCATCCTGCTGTAAGCAAATGTACCCCAGGGAGTAGTGAATGTTGTTTTAAATTGATCTTCAGGTGAAACTTCAATCTGATTGTAGCCGAAAAACCATCAAGCATGGACAACATTTCTGATCCAGTTACCGCTTGCAGAACTTGATCCATTATAGGAAGTGGGTAGTTATCCTTTAAGGAAGCCTGATTCAAATTTCGAAAATCTACGCATATGCGTATTTCACCGTTCTTCTTGCGCACTGGCACAATGTTTGCTACCCAAGTATTGTGATGAATAGGAAAGATGATTCTCGCATCCAGCATTTTCTGAATTTCAGCCTGGATAGTACCTGAGATCTTAGGGTTATAATGCCTCTGCTTCTGGCAAAAGGCTTTGACATCTTCTTTCAACGGGATGTCATGCTGGACGTCCTTTGGCTTAAAAGACTTTAGATCGGCATATGACCATGCCAATACATCCATGTATTTCTTCAGCAACTTGACAAATTTCTACTTCTCTTCAGGCGTGCAACATTTCCAATGTTCACAAACTGCGGGTGTTCTACCGAACCTAAATTAACCGGTTCGGTTTCTGGGGATGAGTTAGCATCATCTCACCTTTTCTTTTTACAAAACGATCATGCCTGTTGAACAACCGTTCCAGAGAAACCAGGCCCTTCAGAATTTTATTTCCTTTGAGCTGACATATGCCGTCGTTCCTTGGATTCATCTTTTTGATCGGTGACTGATTCGTGGCACATAGAAGTGGATCCTTCAAAATGCAATCCTTTGAAATTTTCCACCTTTTCTAGAAAGGCAATGAGTTGATTATCATCGTTGAATACTTGCCAATGCTGGGAATTATCCGGCACGCTCGGGTGGAAAACCATCTCAATGGTGTATTTGTCTATTTTCAAACCTGGGTGAGGGAGCATGAGGGATGCTGAAACGGCCAATGAATCAGCCATGTCATTTTGAGCTCTTGGAATGGCTTCTATTGAAAAAGCATCAAATTCCTCGATGTTGTCCCACACCGCATTACGGTAGTGCCTGAGCCTCTCATTCTTTACTTGATATATCCTCTTAATTTGATTCACGACTAGCTCTGCATCACCTTGCACTTTCAGATTTTTGATCCCTCTCTCTCTTGCGGCCTGCATGCCGAGTAACAGAGACTCATACTCAGCAGTGTTATTTGTGTTGAAAAATTGCAACTTAAAAGAGAGAGGAATAATTTCTTCCTCGGGAGATATTAGCACGGCTCCGGCGCCACATCCACTAGTTGTGCAACTGCCATCAAATTGCAAGGTCCAGACCTTGTTAAGATCTTCTTCTTGGACGAGAACAACCATTTTGTCAGACTCGGCAGACAAGAAATAGTTCCCCATCCCTGATGATTTGAAAAGAATTTGAGCTTTGGGGTCTTCAGAGTTAGTAACCAAGTACTTCTTTTGTGATTCTGGCTCCAATGTCTGCATTACACCTTTGATGGGGATTCTAGCCTTAGACCAATCCATATGAATCTCCCCACCAACTTCGCTGCAAAAACTTCTTCCCAGCAAAATTCCGTAGGCTGCTGGAATGTCGGCAACGAGGACGGTCATCTTTACTCTTTTCTCTGGGAACGCCGCAAATGTGAACTGCGCGTCTTTGATTTGACCAATCAACGCGGACTGCTTGGTTTCCAAGGAATAACATCTACCAAAAGGCTTGGTAAGGGTGAGGCCCAAAGCATGGGTGACTTTTGCCGGCATGACGTTATCAGAAGCTCCAGAATCAATTATGCAGTTACTCAACTTGTGACCATTGATTAGGAGGGAGAGATAGAAAGGTTCTATCTTGCCTGATGCAGATGTTGAAGCAACATTTATGCGGGATGCAGGAGGAGTGGAAAGGATTCCTTTTGGGGAAACCTGAGGAGATATGGCAGCTTGACTTTGAATATACTTGGTCAATCTTACAAGCTGTTTGGGATTTGACTGAAGATACTCGGCTTCAGACATTTGGATCTTGGTCTTTTTAGCATGATCTATGATATCAAATGCGGCCAAGGGTTGCGTTGGTGAAGGAATGAGTCCCTCACTTCGTGATGGTAGGGTAGGATTACTGGTCTTGATAGGAATAGAAGAAGGCTGATTTGGAGGAGAAATGGGGGGAAAAGATTTCCTTGTAAAAGACTTAATAGGGAGTTGAGTAGGAAGAGGATTACCTCTTTTAGCAATGGTTGGAGGCGCGTTTGACACGGCCTTCTCCTTCTGCACATGGGCAGTGACCTCTGCTTCTTTTCCTTGCGAGCGGGTAAAAACAACATATGATTGTCCACTTGCATAGCCCTGTGTACCCTCCTCTTCATCAGATTCTTCCTCCTCAAATTCCATATACCCGATAGTAGAGTCACCAGTCGGCTCACCGACATCTTGATCATCTTCATCTTCGCCTTGAGACGAAGGTTCTTCATAATCTTGTTCCTCTTCTTCAATTTCAGCTAGAGCATTGACCGGAGGAGCCTCAAGTGCCAACCATGGAGCAGTTGCGTAGGTAAGCGCGGCCTTTGAGGAACATTGTTGGAAGTGAAATTCCTCCGTGGAATATCCCGGTATGAGGAACCGGGAGAAGCTTGGGCTAACTACTTCTTTAATGCAAGTAAGTCATTCGCCATCTTTTGAAATGCCGGATCAGACGAAGTAGTGGGCGAAGGGCCCGAAGATTTAGGCTTAGAGGATTCCCTTTTCAATTCACCAGATATTATCAAATTATCTTCAATTCGAATGGCAGCGGCCTGGGTGAGAATCAAGGTAGCCACTTGCTCTTGTAGGAGTAAGAAACTTACTTTTGAACTCATAGCGTTCACGAAGAAACACTTCTGATTTTCGGTGTTGGAAGCATGGCAACAGGGACATGGTTGATTAATGCATTGAACCTGGCGATAAAATCACGCATGGTCTCATTGGCCTCCTTCTTAGGTGAGTGATCTGTGATAACAATGTAAATGCATCTTCCGAAGGCTTGTACCTGTCTTCGAAAGCATCCTGCAAGGTGGCCCAACTGGTAATAGATCCGGCGGCAAATGCTGAAACCATTCTGCTGCAGGCCCTTGTAGAGTTTCTAGAAAAAGGTGAACCGACACATCCTCATGAGTTACATCCAGATACTGCATGACATGATGAATGCAGATATGTGTGAATCATGCTTTGGTTCCCTCCCGTCGAATTTGGGAAAATTCTTTCGGTTTCCGTGAGGGAGCGCGTGAACAGGATGTGGTAATGCGAGAGGACCCATAGCATTTCCCCATGGCACCGCCATCTGGACAGCTGGAAAAAGAATGCGGGCTGGGAGTGCGGTTCCACTGAGCAATAAAGCACTGCAAAGGGATGTAGAGGCTCCTTGTGAAAACCGGCTCTTCCGTGGGGGTGAGGCACTTCTGGCTGACCGATCAGCTGAACTTAGTGATGAAAAGCGCGCCGGTGCTACACTGAAATTGTGCCTTTGAAGCCGATCGAAAGTAGGATCGACTTCTCCACGAGCTCGCTGCCACGCGTAAATGGCTCACCTGCCAGCGTACCTTCCAGATCTGGAACGTTGTGGTGCAGATTTAAAATTTCTTTTTGGGTTGCACCTGCTGATTTTCTGGTTTTTCTGACAAAAACCAGCAGCATGTACTTTTCTAAATATTTAAAAACTACCCTTTTAAAAACCGATTGTTAATGATAAAGAACAAGCGAGGATAAAATGATAGTGAAGATTAGCAAGCTGATTTTCGGATCTAAATTTGACTTTTTCAAAGAGTTTGAAATTTTTGGTAAACAGTCAAAAACTCAGATCTACGGAAAAAACAGATTTTTATAAAAACTCAGCGAACTAAAGATCTCCAACTAGGCCAGATCTATGGATCTCAGAAGAAAATTTTCAATTCGGGTCACTTTTGCAAAATTTTGGATTTTTGACAAAAAGTTAAAGTTTGCAAACAGATAGTGATTTTTCTGATTTTTCCTGATTTTCTATCCTACCACTATCATAGATCTGATAGATCTGTTCGTTCCCAGCGGAGTCACCAAAAACTGTTGGTTCGAAAATTTGTCGGTTGGGCAGATCTATGGATAAACGAGCCAGCAGTGTGTAGGGCATAGCCCCTCTTTGAGTCAACAAAGTGAAACTGGTTTATTGCTATTCTACCAGCAGGAATCTATGCAAGTCTCACAATATTCTACCTTCGGGGGTTTGGGATCTCATCCCAGTAGGGTGTTTCCGACTGCGAAAAGAAAGGAATGAAAGAGAGGATGAAGAAAGATCAGATCCGAAGAAAGAAAAGAAATGAATTCCAAAGCAGAAAGGTCAGAGGGTTTATGTTTTGGGATTGGTAGTAAACAGAGCCAAACCTACTTGCATAAATGAGCAAAGCAATACTGATGAATAAATGACAATAAAACAGAAGTAGATCCAACAGAATAAACACACAGATCTGACATAAGAAAGATCTAATGCATATAACACATGTATTCAACACAAAGTCTAAATATTGTATTAATATTTCTTTCTGTTACAAAAAGTTCAAAGTCTTTTCTTCTCACTTCTATTTTTCATCTGAAAAGTATCCACCCTCAAATACAACAAGTATTTGAGTATTTATAGAAGAAGGAGAAGAAGGAAGGCAAAAAGGAACCAACCACCTATTTACAAAATATCTACAAAATATCTCAAAGTCATGTTGACTTTTGACAACTTGATGGATGACATCATCCCATGGTGCAACATGGATGATGTCATCATTTGTGTCAACATACTTTAGACATTTACAAAAAAGAAAGTCGAAGAGAGAGAAGAAGAAGAGAGAATTTATTCATCATCGTCATCCTGTGGCCGAAAGGGGGTATCCTGCTTCTGATGTTGCTCGGGTGACGAGATGTGGAATTGGGCACGGTATTCCATGAACTTGCTGATCATGGGCTCTAGTTGATCCTGGGAAGGATCCTTGTGTCGCTCACTGATCACCTCGCAAGTCTCCCGCTCATCTATGAGCTTCTCTGGGAGTTTGGAATATTCTTTCTCTGCTTCTATGAGGAACCCGATGAAGTCGACAGGCCAGCAGGTTATTGATGGACTCTGCGTCAAAAGTGACCTCGGCCCCTGACCCTTGTGAAACGATCTCCTTGAAGATCTGGATGGTTTCATCAACTTTCCTTAAGGCGAAGGAAGGAGTAAGCAACCCTGGAGACATGTTGAGAATGATTTGTTCCATTTGGTGCATCGCGTCCAGGGCTTCTTCCTTTACCTTATCGATCTTTTCAAGGATGAATTCAGTTGATCCATCGGTAGTCCAGAGTGGAAAGGACTTTATTGAGGGCCCTGGGATGACCGAAAATGCCGAACTTGACCAGATCTTCGACTGAACAGTCGAACATTTGTTGAAAGGTCTCATGCTGCAGCCTAGCATGGTCCAGCTCTTCTGATATGGGTCCCGCTAACGCTTGGAGCTCTTTATTCACCTTGTTGATGTTCAGATACAAATCAGTGAACTTGGCGATTACTTTTTCACTGTCTTTGAGGATCTGGCTCCTCCAAGCGGAAACGGCCATACCCTGCTCGCCGATCTTTGCATATTCATCAATTTTATCCTGGCTCAGAGGCTCAGGAGTCTCGGCGGCAGTTGTGGGAGGTGCACTGCCCATCTTCTGTAAGGCTTGGAGCAGATGTTTATTTTGCTCTTTCAATAGCCTTTTCTCTTCTTTTGCTTCTTGAAGCTTCTTGCAGAGGGCGTCAACTGCAGATAGGGCCTCTCCCTGAAGGCTTTCAGAAGACGTACCCATTGTGACTTGAGTCACTATATAATCTATCGGAGACAGATCCTTTTTATCCTTCAGAGGATTGGGGTACGCGATCTCCATTACCCTCTCTCCCGAAGCACTCTGAGAGAAGCGTGTGATGGGCTTCTGCTTCTTTGCCCCTTTTGACGGGATTACGGAGAAGTCCATCGGAGCGATGGGAACTTTCCTTTTCTGTTGACTTAGATGCTGGGAGATCCAGGCTGGACTTGTGGGAGAAGGACCAGAAACAGAGAAGGGGCAAGCTGCAGTAGTAGAAGGGAAAAACGTGGAAACACTTGGAGGCGGCATCGAGAGGGAGGCCGAAGAAGCTCACGGGAGGAAGATATCTGCGAGGGAGAGGAAGACATAGGAAGGGAAGGGAGCTCAGAGATGAGGGAAGAAATGGAGGGGGACAGGTCCGCGAGAGAAGAGAAGATGGACGAAGAAGCGGGAGGAACAGTAGAAGAAGGGGGAGAGGACACGACCAAAGGAATGGTCGCTTGAGTCACTCGAGGAGGGGAAGGAGGAGAAGAAGAAGGGACAGAAGGGACCTCAATTGTTGTGGCAGTGGTGACATCCTGAGTGGATGGGCCTATTTGAACATCTTCTTCCGCTTCTTTCTCTGGAGAAGCCAGAGTTACAACTTGTTCGGGTGCAGCGGAAGGAGGACTTTCAGGAGCTTCCTCTTGAGTGGTGCTGGATTCACCCTCTTTGCTTTTTCCTTTGCCTTTTGGCTGCTGTTTTGATCGAGGAGGTGCGTTACCCAATGGAGAGGTTGTGAAATCGACTCGAGGTAGATGAGCCCGTTCATTCGGCACCAATGCTCTGTTCTGCGCAGAGTTTCCTTGACCCTTTCCTCAATTGTCTGAGGTGCTTTGGTTCTATCAATCAATGCAAAAGGCCAATCGTCCCCACCTGTGTCAAGATACACTTGATCCACTTCCTCCTCAGTAGTTTGGTAGCCTTTGGGGATGATGGCCACCCCATACTGGATGATTTCTGCTAAGGCCAAGCGAGAATGGTCCTTCCTCCTGAGCTCAACCTCATGATATAAGTCAATGTAGATATCCTCGATCTGAGGGATGTGGATCGGATCGAGCTTAGCCCTTGGCAGACAATTTCTCGGGTCGAAGGTGGGCCTTGCTGGGAAGTCATGTTTCAGATTCAGCAGCTCCAGCTCTGCAAACATGTCTTTTGCCTTGTGGTGAGAGGGACACGTATACCTACCCACTGTGAGGGGGAAAGGAGTTCCACCCTTCTTTCTCTTGAGGCATTTCTCATGGTAGGTGACTAGCTGTCTTGACAGCTCTAGCAGAATCAACTTGGGCCCGGCATACCTTGGTAGTCTAGTTGGCTCCCCAAGAAGTTAGCCGCCCTTAGATAAGTGAATGTGGGGAATTGAGTGAACAGGGCCCCCCATTTCTCTGTGGCTGCCACGATGCTCTTGGTCGTGCGACCGTGAGCCATATTTGGCCTCAACAGGTAGATGATGAAATAGAAAAATGCATCATTGATCTTTGTAAATTGAGGGATGCTATTTTCCAGCTTTAGCTCTGGATAATATTCATAGATTTTAACTTGGGGCCAAACCCCACTCCGCATCAGAGCTGGGTAGTCCCTTTCTGAAGCTGCAGCGTAAACAACATAGGAATTCATGTAGAACCTCCCCGTTGTGGGGAATTTTTGCAGTTGCTCTGATATCGTGTTGCTTATGATTTCTGCCCACTCAAAGCGTTGATCGGGCATATTTTTGTTCATTGTTTCTAAATACCGCAACATCCATTTGTGGAAATAGTGGGCGTCAGGAAGCCCAAACACCCTACTCAGGAACGTGATGGTGTCACTGAGCTCCTCTGAAAAATCACTGCGGTGAATGATTTGTGGCCAACGGGTCACCACCTTTTTATTTTTCAAATATACCTCATTCATTGTATTGCATGCTTGATCTTCATTGTCGTCCCAGGCCTTGATGCAATCTTCTTGGCTGATGGCCACAAAGTGCCGGTGATGAGGAATGCCGAGTATTATTTCAAAGTGGCGGGCAGTGAGGTTGATTATGACCTCGCCCTTCTCATTTACGACACATCTTGTGTCTTTATTGTAGCACCGGGAAACCACCATCATAAATTCATTGTTAATGGCATGCTTGGTGGGATTCCTCCAAAGCAAAGTGCGGGGCCACGCCTATCGCTTGTCCATCCATGGACTTCTTGTGACCTTCTGGGTTCTGGACCAGAATTCTTCCATATCGATATGACCCAACTCTGAGTCTCTGATGTCCAGGTCACATTCTGCTTGGGACTCGGGCATTCTGACCCTTTGATACTTATACTTCATTTCTTCTTCTGTGAGCTTGGCCTTGCCTTTGGATTTGGTAGGTCTCTTGCTTGATGTTGACATATGTTCTTCTGAACTTAGCTGCTGATCTGCAAGAATAAGAAGTGAAACCCAATTGAAGAAAGCCGTGTCAGCTGTTTGATTTTCCATTGAAATGCTGACAGAAGAAAGAGTTAGCAATTTTGAGGCTTTAGGGCGCATGGCGCATGGATATTGCAGATTGCAGAGCTAAATAGATAAGGCACATGGGAAAGGGCTGCTGCAAGGGGTAAATCAGCGCCAAAGGGCGCATGGCGCATAGACACTGCAGGGTGCATTCTTTGTTGCTGTAAGCACAAGTGCGCTGCGCCATGTGGATGCATTTTGTAAAGGGCGCACGAATTCTTTATGTTACACGGGAACAGGATGCGCCCGTGGCGCATATATCTTTCATGTTGCATGGAACTTCGGTGTGCCAAAGGTGCATATAAGGTTTGTGTAACATATGCTTTTTTTGCGCTTAAGGGAACTTGGCGCGGCGCATGAAAGGTTTGCATGACACAATGTTGTTGCAATGGTGGATGCGCCTGCGCCGTTTATAGCTTTGCACTTGGCGCATATGAAAGGATTGTTACATGGATGTTGGGTGCGCCAATGGCGTGAATTTTATCAATGCAACATATGAGTTTGGTGCGCGCAGTAGATGCAAGGAAAGTGTTTGCAACAAGCGGGGAAAGCGTGCCATGAGGGCAGCTTTTCATGATGAAGCAGGTAGGGAATGTGCGCCATTGGCGCGGCTGCTCTTTGTGTAACAGGGGTGACAGATGCGCCATTGGCGCAACTGTTCTTCATGTTGCAGAGTGCGCCAATGCGCCGAAGGAGAAGGAAAATATAGTTTCCTTTTAAGCTTTGATTCTCTCAGAGGGGTTTCACATATGGTTAAGCTTGTTCTTAGGTTCATTGGGGTGATAGGAATAGGCTTTAAACAAAGGGGTCCAAGCTTATTATTATTTTTAGAACAGAGCTTCCTCTACCAGCAGATCTGGAAAGAGGGGGAAGATCATGTGGAAAAAGAGAGAGCGAGGGGGAAAGTTCATGATTTTTCATTCTTTTCAATCGATTCATACCCATAAGCAGCCAAAAACCACAAACACAAAAAGCACAAAAGAAAGAAGGCCACTTACCCGGATATTTATAACGAAGAAATGTGCAAATGGGTCCACAAAGCAATTGAAAGTGACAGTGCAGAGTGCAGTGAGGCAGTACGAGAGAAAATCACGTGATTTCCGTTGGTGATAATGACAATGTGAGACGCGCCTATTTATAGGTGAGGTAGCAATAAATGCCACCAACTTTTCAAGTGGCGCACCAAAAGAGCTGTCGACACAAGAAAACATGCCCTTTGGCGCACCAAAAGGCTTGTCAACACGAAGATATGTGTGCCTTGGCGCACCAAAAGTGGTGTCGACAGAGGAATATGTGCGCCCTTGGCGCACCAAAAAGTGGCACAACAAACATTGTGAAAGCGCATGCCTTTTGCACATGCAGAGAAGACTCAACATAGAAGGCACCAAAAATGCATGACAGGAGAAAGCATGCGCCAAAGGATTTAAAGGGGGCGCATGAACATTTGATGTTGCATAGTCATTATATGCGCCCACCCAAAAAGACCAAAAATGGCTAAGTTCGGAAAACTAGATTTCCGGGAAGGGATTTTGCAACGTTCCGAACGCAAGGATCCCGACGAGGGATCGGAACAAAATTTTGGTATGGTTATCTGTAAAATTTCCCTTGCCAATTTTACGGGATAACAGCTGGCTCTTTCTGGGGACTATCCCTGAGCAAACCTCAGGGTTAGAGAATCCCAGATCTCATGTGCCTATCCATTGGGTAACAGAGTCAAAAACAAGGGACCGGGAAAGGGAAACACACAACAAACAGAAAGCAAACACATGACAAAAACAAACACACAACTAAAGCAAACTGTACAAAGAAGAGAGCAAGCTCTACTTCCTGAAGATTTTCAGATGTTGCCCACTGTAGGGAAGCGGGAGTTTGGTTCCATCCAGATATGAGAGATAGAAACTATTCTCTCCGTTGAGCTGCTTGATCTTGAAAGGCCCTCTCCACAGGGAATCAAACTTTCCATGCATGCCTTTTGGCTCTCTTCACTTGTCCCACAGAAGGACGAGGTCTCCCACCTGAAAATTTCTTTGCTTAGCTTTTTTATCGAACAATCTCTTGACTTGATTCTGATGTTCGGTGATCTTGTCGATCACTCTTACTCTCTTTTCTTCGAGCTCTGTTAGATACATGATCCTCTTTTCGAGAGAATTTTGGAAAGTTTCATCTTGATAGCTCGTGCCAAAGCGAGAGGGGATTTCAATGGAAATGGGAAGCTCGGCATCAGTGCCATATAACACTTGAAAAGGTGACATGCCGAGAGACCTCTTGGGAGTAATGCGGTCCGCCCACAAAGCGTCGTATAAGGACTTGTGCCACATTCGTTGATTCTCATCCACTAGCTTTCGTATGATGGTCACCAAGTTTTTGTTACTGGATTCCACCTGACCATTTTCCGAGGGTAATAATCGAGGCGTGAGCCAAAGTTATCCCATATTCATAGCAGAAAAAACTAATAACTTCCCGTGAGGAGAAGTTAGAAGCATTATCAAGCAACAATCTTGTTGGGAATGCCAAACGACAATGATATTTTCTTTGATAAAGCTGCAAACAACCTCGGAAGTGGCATGTTTGACTGGTATGGCTTCCACCCACTTGGTGAAGTAATCCGTTGTTGTTAGGACATAACTATGTCCGGCACTCGATTGGGGATTGAGTGCACCGATAAAATCAATTCCCCACTGCCTGAATGGTTCGTTGACAATGACCGGCCTGAGGGGAAAAGCAGCCAACTTGGGCTTGCCGACGAACTGCTGGCAAGGTTCACATTTTGCTACCCAGGTGGTTGTATCTTGGAAAAGCGTCGGCCAATAGTACCTGGCTCGGATGATCTTGTGTGCTGTCACGGAAGAGGAGAAATGGCCTCCACAGGCTGAATTATGAAAACTTTCAAGTAACTTTCACTGCTTGTGGCTTGTCGACACATCGCAAGAAGACACCATCTATCCCGCGTTTGTATAAGCCGTCATCCCAAATGACATATTTGGCTGCTCTGAGCTTTATAGTGCGCTTCTCCTTTGCAGTTAGGTGAGCTGGACATTCGCCGTAGGTGAGGAAGAAAGCAATATCAGAATACCACTCATCGCTGGTTGCGACAAATAGGACCAGAGGGAGAGAATGGGCTTTCTCCAGTTGGCTTTGCGCTTCATTGGTACAATCATCCTTTTCCTCAGGGCTTTCTGAATCTTTGTTTTCAGCCATAAGCTGACATAGGCCCTTGCCTCTTACCAGCTTGGTTGGTTTTATATCCAGGTCGTACTCCTGGACCTTTGCAATCCAATTTCCTCGCAAGCTTCCTAACTCCTGTTGAGTTAAGATTGACTTGACCGCCGTGTCAGGGACCAGCACCACTGTATGAGAATTTAGAATGTAATACCTGAAGTTTTTGACTGCTTTGACAATGGCAAAGGCATGCTTTTCCAATTGAGACATTTTTAGTTCGTGAGGCTTGAGGGGAGAGCTCATGAACGCAATCGGAGATTCAACATCCTCCGAATTCTTTTGCATCAAGATGGCAGACACAGTATGCTCAGATGCATAACTATACATGATAAAATCTTTGGAGAAATCGGGACATACAGAATGGTGCGTGAGCAACGGAAGCTTTTATTTCTTCAAATGACCTTTTCCCTTCCTCGCTCCATCGGAAAGTTGGTGACCCCTTCATCATGTCCAATATGTGACGAGTCTTCTCAGCAAAGTCGGGAACAAAACGCCTGAGAAAGTTCACCTTTCCGAAGAAAGAATGAACGCCAGTCTTGCTTGTAGGTAGAGTAAGGCTCTGAATAGCCTTAACTCTTTCGGTATCTATCTTCATTCCTTCTTTGCTAACAACATGCCCTAGCAACTTTCCTTCCGTGACTCCAAAAATAGACTTTTTGAGTTTAGGGAAATCCCATGCTCTCGGCATCTGGCCAATACTTGCTCCAGGTGATCACAATGGTCACTTCATTGTTTAGAGAACACAGTTAAGTCATCTAGATAAACCACAATGACCTTCCCCATCATACCTTTGAATGCAAGGTCCATGGCCCAGCTGAAAAGTGGCGCCAGCATTGGTTAGGCCAAAAGGCATCTGCTTTGTAAGCAAATGTACCCCAGGGAGTAGTGAATGTTGTTTTAAATTGATCTTCAGGTGAAACTTCAATCTGATTGTAGCCTGAAAAACCATCAAGCATGGACAGACATTTCTGATCCAGTTACTGCTTGCAGAACTTGATCCATTATAGGAAGTGGGTAGTTGTCTTTCAAGGAAGCCTGATTCAAATTTTGAAAATCTACGCATATGCGTATTTCACCATTTTTCTTGCGCACTGGCACAATGTTTGCTACCCAAGTACTGTGATGGATAGGAAAGATGATTCTCGCATCCAGCATTTTCTGAATTTCAGCCTGGATAGTACCTGAGATCTTAGGGTTATAATGCCTCTGCTTCTGGCGAAAGGCTTTGACATCTTCTTTCAACGGGATGTCATGTTGGACGTCCTTTGGCTTAAAAGACTTTAGATCGGCATAGGACCATGCCAATACATCCATGTATTTCTTCAGCAACTTGACAAACTTCCGCTTCTCTTCAGGCGTGCAACATTTTCCAATGTTCACAAACTGCGGGTGTTCTACCGAACCTAAATTAACCGGTTCGGTTTCTGGGGATGAGTTAGCATCATCTCACCTTTTCTTTTTCACAAAATGATCATGCCTGTCGAACAACCATTCCAGAGAAACCAGGCCCTTTGGAATTTTATTTCCTTTGAGCTGACATATGCCATCGTTCCCTTCGGATTCATCTTTTTGATCGGTGACTGATTCGTGGCACATAGAAGTGGATCCTTCAAAATGCAATCCTTTAAAATTTTCCACCTTTTCTAGAAAGGCAATGAGTTGATTATCATCATTGAATACTTGCCAATGCTGGGAATTATCGGCACGCTCGGGCGGAAAACCATCTCAATGGTGTATTTGTCTATTTTCAAACCTGGGTGAGGGAGCATGAGGGATGCTGAAATGGCCAATGAATCAGCCATGTCATTTTGAGCTCTTGGAATGGATTCTATTGAAAAAGCATCAAATTCCTCGATGTTGTCCCACACCGCATTACGGTAGTGCCTGAGCCTCTCATTCTTTACTTGATATATCCTCTTAACTTGATTCACGACTAGCTCTGCATCACCTTGCACTTTCAGATTTTGATCCCTCTCTCTCTTGCGGCTGCATGTGCGAGTAACAGAGACTCATACTCAAGCGAGTGTTATTTGTGTTGAAAAATTGCAACTTAAAAGAGAGAGGAATAATTTCTTCCTCGGGAGATATTAGCACGGCTCCGGTGCCACATCCACTGGTTGTGCAACTGCCATCAAATTGCAAGGTCTAGATCTTGTTAAGATCTTCTTCTTGGACGAGAACAACCATTTTGTCAGACTCGGTAGACAAGAAATAGTTCCCCATCCCTGATGATTCGAAAAGAATTTGAGCTTTGGGGTCTTCGGAGTTAGTAACCAAGTACTTCTTTTGTGATTCTGGCTCCAAAGTCTGCATTACACCTTTGATGGGGATTCTAGCCTTAGACCAATCCATATGAATCTCCCCACCAACTTCGCTGCAAAAACTTCTTCCCAGCAAAATTCCGTAGGCTGCTGGAATGTCGGCAACGAGGACGGTCATCTTTACTCTTTTCTCTGGGAACGCTGCAAATGCAAACTGCGCGTCTTTGATTTGACCAATCAACCGACCCTGCTTGGTTTCCAAGGAATAACATCTGCCAAAAGGCTTGGTAAGGGTGAGGCCCAAAGCATGGGTGACTTTTTACCGGCATGACGTTATCAGAAGCTCCAGAATCAATTATGCAGTTACTCAACTTGTGACCATTGATTAGGAGGGAGAGATAGAAAGGTTCTATCTTGCCTGATGCAGATGTTGAAGCAACATTTATGTGGGATGCTAGGAGGAGTGGAAAGGATTCCTTTTGGGAAACCTGAGGAGATATGACAGCTTGACTTTGAATATACTTGGTCAATCTTACAAGTTGTTCGGGATTTGACTGAAGATACTCGGCTTCAGACATTTGGATCTTGGTCTTTTTAGCATGATCTATGATATCAAATGTGGCCAAGGGTTGCGTTGGTGAAGGAATGAGTCCCTCACTTCGTGATGGTAGGAGTAGGATTATTGGTCTTATAGGAATAGAAGAAGGCTGATTTGGAGGAGAAATGGGGGGAAAAGATTTCCTTGTAAAAGACTTAACAGGGAGTTGAGTAGGAAGAGGATTACCTCTTTTAGCAATGGTTGGAGGCACGTTTGACACGGCCTTCTCCTTCTGCACATGGGCAGCGACCTCTGCTTCTTTTCCTTGCGAGCGGGTAAAAACAACATATGATTGTCCACTTGCATAGCCCTGGGTACCCTCCTCTTCATCAGATTCTTCCTCCTCAAATTCCATATACCCGATAGTAGAGTCGCGGTCTCTCACCGACGTCTTGATCATCTTCACCTTGAGATGAAGGTTCTTCATAATCTTGTTCCTCTTCTTCAATTTCGGCTAGAGCATTGACCGGAGGAGCCTCAAGCGCCAACCATGGAGCAGTTGCGGGTAAGCGCGGCCTTTGAGGAACATTGTTGGAAGTGAAATTCCTCGTGGAATATCCGGTATGAGGAACCGGGGGAAGCTTGGGCTAACTGCTTCTTTAATGCAAGCAAGTCGTTCGCCATCTTTTGAAATGCCGGATCAGACGAAGTAGTGGGCGAAGGGCCCGAAGATTTAGGCTTAGAGGATTCCCTTTTCAATTCACCAGATATTATCAAATTATCTTCAATTCGAATGGCAGTGGCCTAGGCGAGAATCAAGGTAGCCACTTGCTCTTGTAGGAGTAAGAAACTTACTTTCGAACTCATAGCGTTCACGAAGAAACACTTCTGATTTTCCGGTGTTGGAAGCATGGCAACAGGGACACGGTTGATTAATGCATTGAACCTGGCGATAAAATCATGCATGGTCTCATTGGCCTCCTTCTTCAGGTGAGTGATCTATGATAACAATGCAAATGCATCTTCCGAAGGCTTGTACCTATCTTCGAAAGCATCCCACAAGGTGGCCCAACTGGTAATAGATCCGGCCGGCAAATGCTGAAACCATTCTGCTGCGGGCCCTTGTAGAGTTTCTAGAAAAAGGTGAACCGACACATCCTCATGAGTTACATCTAGGATACTGCATGACATGATGAATGCAGATATGTGTGAATCGTGCTTTGGTTCCCGCTCCCGTCGAATTTGGGAAAATTCTTTCGGTTTCCGTGAGGGAGCGCGTGAACAGGATGTGGTAATGCGAGAGGACCCATAGCATTTCCCCATGGCACCGCCATCTGGACAGCTGGAAAAAGAACGCGAGGCTGGGAGTGCGGTTCCGTTGAGCAATAAAGCACTGCAAAGGGATGTAGAGGCTCCTTGTGAAAACCGGCTCTTCCTAAGAAAAGAACATGGGTGGGCACGGTCACTTTGAGTAATAAGGCACTACTGAAAGGGATGTGGAGGATCCTTGTGAAAAGCACTTCCAGAAATGGGGGGGTGAGGGCTTACTTGGGTGACCGATCAGCTGAACTTAGTGATGAAAAGCAGCGTGCGGTGCTACACTGAAATTGTGCCTTTGAAGCCGATCGAAAGTAGGATCGACTTCTCCATGAGCTCGCCTGCCACGCGTAAATGGCTCACCTGCCAGCGTACCTTCCAGATCTGGAACGTTGTGGTGCAGATTTAAAATTTCTTTTTGGGTTTACTTGCTGATTTTCTGGTTTTTCTGACAAAAACCAGCAGCATGTACTTTTCTAAATATTTAAAATTACCCTCTTCTGAAAACCGATTGCGGTTTAATGATAAAGAACAATGAGGATAAAATGATAGTGAAGATTAGCAAGCTGATTTTCGGATCTAAATTTGACTTTTTCAAAGAGTTTGAAATTTTTGGTAAACAGTCAAAAACTCAGATCTATGGAAAAATACAGATTTTTATAAAAACTCAGTGAACTAAAGATCTCCAACTAGGCCAGATCTATGGATCTCAGAAGAAAATTTTCAATTCGGGTCACTTTTGCAAAATTTTGGATTTTTGACAAAAAGTTAAAGTTTGCAAACAGATAGTGATTTTTCTGATTTTTCTTGATTTTCTATCCTACCACTATCATAGATCTGATAGATCTGTTCGTTCCCCAGTAGAGTCGCCAAAAACTGTTGGTTCGAAAATCTGTCGGTTAGGTAGATCTATGGATAAACGAGCCAGTGTGTGCAGGGCATAGCCCCTCTTTGAGTCAGCAAAGTGAAACTGGTTTATTGTTATTCTACCAGCAGGAATCTGTGCAAGTCTCACAATATTCTGCCTTCGGGGGTTTGGGATCTCATCCCAGTAGGGTGTTTCCGACTGCGAAAAGAAAGGAATGAAAGAGAGGATGAAGAAAGATCAGATCCGAAGAAAGAAAAGAAATGAATTCCAAAGCAGAAAGGTCAGAGGGTTTATGTTTTGGGATTGGTAGTAAACAGAGCCAAACCTACTTGCATAAATGAGCAAAGCAATACTGATGAATAAATGACAATAAAACAGAAGTAGATCCAATAGAATAAACACACAGATCTGACATAAGAAAGATCTAATGCATATAACACATGTATTCAACACAAAGTCTAAATATTGTATTAATATTTCTTTCTGTTACAAAAAGCTCAAAGTCTTTTCTTCTCACTTCTATTTTTCATCTGAAAAGTATCCACCCCCAAATACAACAAGTATTTGAGTATTTATAGAAGAAGGAGAAGAAGGAAGGCAAAAAGGAACCAACCACCTATTTACAAAATATCTACAAAATATCTCAAAGTCATGTTGACTTTTGACAACTTGATGGATGACATCATCCCATGGTGCAACATGGATGATGTCATCATTTGTGCCAACATACTCTAGATATTTACAAAAAAGAAAGTCGAAGGAGAGAGAGAAGAAGAAAGAGAAACTATTCATCATCGTCGTCATCCTGCGGCCGAAAGGGGGTATCCTGCTTCTGATGTTGCTCGGGTGACGAGATGTGGAATTGGGCACGGTATTCCATGAACTTGCTGATCATAGGCTCTAGTTGATCCTGGGAAGGATCCTTGTGTCGCTCATTGATCACCTCGCAAGTCTCCCGCTCGTTCTATGAGCTTCTCTGGGAGTTTGGAATATTCTTTCTCTGCTTCTATGAGGAACCCGATGAAGTCCCGACAGGCCAGCAAGTTATTGATGGACTCTGCGTCAAAAGTGACCTCTGGCCCCAGACCCTTGTGAAACGATCTCCTTGAAGATCTGGATGGTTTCATCAACTTTCCTTAAGGCGAAGGAAGGAGTAAGCAACCCTAGAGACATGTTGAGAATGATTTGTTCCATTTGGTGCATCGCGTCCAGGGCTTCTTCCTTTACCTTATCGATCTTTTCAAGGATGAATTCCAGTTGATCTATCGGTAGTCCAGAGTGGAAAGGACTTTATTGAGGGCCCTGGGATGACCGAAAAACGCCAAACTTGACCAGATCTTCGACTAAACAGTTGAACATTTGTTGAAAGGTCTCATGCTACAGCCTAGCATGGTCCAGCTCTTCTGATATGGGTCCCGCTAACGCTTGGAGCTCTTTATTCACCTTGTTGATGTTCAGATACAAATCAGTGAACTTGGCGATTACTTTTTCACTGTCTTTGAGGATCTGGCTCCTCCAAGCGGAAACGGCCATACCCTGCTCACCGATCTTTGCATATTCATCAATTTTATCCTGGCTCAGAGGCTCAGGAGTCTCGGTGGCAGTTGTGGGAGGTGCACTGCCCATCTTTTGTAAGGCTTGGAGCAGATGTTTATTTTTCTCTTTCAATAGCCTTTTCTCTTCTTTTGCTTCTTGAAGCTTCTTGCAGAGGGCGTCAACTACAGATAGGGCCTCTCCCTGAAGGCTTTCAGAAGACGTACCCATTGTGACTTGAGTCACTATATAATCTGTCGGAGATAGATCCTTTTTATCCTTCAGAGGATTGGGGTATGCGATCTCCATTACCCTCTCTCCCGAAGCACTCTGAGAGAAGCGTGTGATGGGCTTCTGCTTCTTTGCCCCTTTTGATGGGATTACGGAGAAGTCCATCGGAGCGATGGGAACTTTCCTTTTCTGTTGACTTAGATGCTGGGAGATCCAGGCTGGACTTATGGGAGAAGGACCAGAAACAGAGAAGGGGGCAGCTGCAGTAGTAGAAGGGAAAAACGTGGAAACACTTGGAGGTGGCATCGAGAGGGAGGCCGAGGAAGTGCTCACGGGAGGAAGAGATACTGCAGGAGAGGAAGACATAGGAAGGGAAGGGAGCTCAGAGATGAGAGAAGAAATGGAGGGGGACAGTCCGCGAGAGAAGAGAAGATGGACAAAGAAGCGGGAGGAACAGTAGAAGAAGGGGGAGAGGACACGACCAAAGGAATGGTCGCTTGAGTCACTCGAGGAGGGGAAGGAGGAGAAGAAGAAGGGACAGAAGGGACCTCAATTGTTGTGGTAGTGGTGACATCCTGAGTGGATGGGCCTATTTGAACATCTTCTTCGCTTCTTTCTCTGGAGAAGCCAGAGTTACAACTTGTTCGGGTGCAAGCGGAAGGAGGACTTTTAGGAGCTTCCTCTTGAGTGGTGCTGGATTCACCCTCTTTGCTTTTCCTTTGCCTTTTGGCTGTTGTTTTGATCGAGGAGGTGCGTTACCCAATGGAGAGGTTGTGAAATCGACTCCGAGGTAGATGAGCCCGTTCATTCGGCACCAATGCTCTGTTCTGCGCAGAGTTTCTTTGACCCTTTCCTCAATTGTCTGAGGTGCTTTGGTTCTATCAATCAATGCAAAAGGCCAATCGTCCCCACTTGTGTCAAGATACACTTGATCCACTTCCTCCTCGGTAGTTTGGTAGCCTTTGGGGATGATGGCCACCCCATACTGGATGATTTCTGCTAAGGCCAAACGAGAATGGTCCTTCCTCCTGAGCTCAACCTCATGATATAAGTCAATGTAGATATCCTCGATCTGAGGGATGTGGATCGGATCGAGCTTAGCCCTGGCGGAGACAATTTCGGGTCGAAGGTGGGCCTTCTTTGGGAAGTCATGTTTCAGATTCGGTGAGCTCCAGCTCTGCAAACATGTCTTTGCCTTGTGGTGAGAGGGACACGTATACCTACCCACTGTGAGGGGGAAAGGAGTTCCACCCTTCTTTCTCTTGAGGCATTTCTCATGGTAGGTGACTAGCTGTCTTGACAGCTCTAGCAGAATCAACTTGGGCCCAGCATACCTTGGTAGTCTAGTTGGCTCCCCAAGAAGTTAGCCACCCTCAGATAAGTGAATGTGGGGAATTGAGTGAACAGGGCCCCCCATTTCTCTGTGGCTGCCACGATGCTCTTGGTCATGCGACCGTGAGCCATATTTGGCCTCAACAGGCAGATGATGAAATAGAAAAATGCATCATTGATCTTTGTAAATTGAGGGATGCTATTTTCCAGCTTTAGCTCTGGATAATATTCATAGATTTTAACTTGGGGCCAAACCCCACTCCGCGCATCAAGTTGGGTAGTCCCTTTCTGAAGCTGCAGCGTAAACAACATAGGAATTCATGTAGAACCTCCCGTTGTGGGGAATTGTTGTAGTTGTTACTCGATATCGTGTTGCTTATGATTTCTGCCCACTCAAAGCGTTGATCGGGCATATTTTTGTTCATTGTTTCTAAATACCGCAGCATCCATTTGTGGAAATAGTGGGCGTCAGGAAGCCCAAACACCCTGCTCAGGAACGTGATGGTGTCACTGAGCTCCTCTGAAAAATCACTGCGGTGAATGATTTGTGGCCAATGGGTCACCACCTTTTATTTTTCAAATATACCTCATTCATCAGTTGCATGCACTGATCTTCATTGTCGTCCCAGGCCTTGAACACAATCTTCTTGGCTGACGGCCACAAAGTGCCGGTGATGAGGAATGCCGAGTATTATTTCAAAGTGGCGGGTAGTGAGGTTGATTATGACCTCGCCCTTCTCATTTATGACACATCTTGTGTCTTTATTGTAGCACCGGGCAACCACCATCATAAATTCATTGTTAATGGCACTGACTGGGATTCCTCCAGCAAAGTGCAGGGCACTGCCTATCAGCTTGTCCATCCATGGACTTCTTGTGACCTTCTGGGTTCTGGACCAGAATTCTTCCATATCGATATGACCCAACTCTGAGTCTCTGATGTCCAGGTCACATTCTGCTTGGGACTCGGGCATTCTGACCCTCTGATACTTATACTTCATTTCTTCTTCTGTGAGCTTGGCCTTGCCTTTGGATTTGGTAGGTCTCTTGCTTGATGTTGACATATGTTCTTCTGAACTTAGCTGCTGATCTGCAAGAATAAGAAGTGAAACCCAATTGAAGAAAGCCGTGTCAGCTGTTTGATTTTCCATTGAAATGTTGACAGAAGAAAGAGTTAGCAATTTTGAGGCCTTAGGGCGCATGGCGCATGGATATTGCAGATTACAGAGCTAAATAGATAAGGCGCATGGGAAAGGGCTGCTACAAGGGGTAAATCAGTGCCAAAGGGCGCATGGCGCATAGACACTGCAGGGTGCATTCTTTGTTGTTGTAAGCACAAGTGCACCTGCGCCATGTGGATGCATTTTGTAAAGGGCACATGAATTCTTTATGTTACATGGAACAGGATGCGCCCGTGGCACATATATCTTTCATGTTGCATGGAACTTCGGTGTGCCAAAGGTGCATATAAGGTTTGTGTAACATATGCTTTTTGTGCGCTTAAGGGAACTTGGCGGCGCATGAAAGGTTTGCATGACACAATGTTGTTGCAATGGTGGATGCGCCTGCGCCGTTTATAGCTTTGCACTTGGCGCATATGAAAGGATTGTTACATGGATGTTGGGTGTGCCAATGGCGTGAATTTTATCAATGCAACATACGAGTTTGGTGCGCCAAGTAGGATGCAAGGAAAGCGTTTGCAACAAGTGGGGAAAGCATGCCATGAGGGCGCAGCTTTTCATGATGAAACAGTAGGAATGTGCGCCATTTGTGGCGGCTGCTCTTTGTGTAACAGGGGCGACAGATGCGCCATTGGCGCAACTATTCTTCATGTTGCAGAGTGCGCCAATGCGCCGAAGGAGAAGGAAAATACAGTTTCCTTTTAAGCTTTGATTCTCTCAGAGGGGTTTCACATATGGTTAAGCTTGTTCTTAGGGTTGTTTGGGTGATGAAGAGGCTTAATACCAACATGCTTGAGTAATCATTTTTAGGACAGAGTCCCCTCCCCAGCAGATCTGGAAAGAGGGGAGGAGAACATGAGGAAGAATGGAAAAGAGAGCAGCAAGGGGGAAAGAAGATGATTTCTCATCTTTCCAATCCAAACTGAACCAAATAGCATCCAAAAACCTCAAATACAAAACTGCACAAAAGAAAGAAGGCCACTTACCCGGATATTTATAACGAAGAAATGTGCAAATGGGTCCACAAATCAATTCGAAAGCGACAAGTCTAGTGCGCAGACAGGTACAGAGAAAATCACGTGATTTCCATTGTTGATAATGACAGCAGAGGACGTGCCTATTTATAGGCGAGGTAGCAATAAATGTGCCACCAACTTTTCAAGTGGCGCATCAAGAGAGCTATCGACACAAGAAAACATGTGCCCTTTGGCGCACCAAAAGGCTTGTCAACACGAAGATATGTGCGCCCTTGGTGCACCGAAAGTGGTGTTGACAGAGGAATATATGTGCGCCTTGGCGCACCAAAAAGTGGTGCAACAAATGATCTCTGCCTTGACATGCTGAAAGACTCAACATAGAGAGAACCAAATGCATGCGCCAAAGGATTTAAAGGGGGCGCATGAACATTTGATGTTGCATAATGATTATATGCACCCGCCCAAAAAGACCAAAAACGACTAAGTTCGAGAAAACTAGATTTCCGGGAAGGGATTTTTCGACACCTTTGGAGGTGGTTATGATGCCACTGGTACATATGAGTAAAAGGGGGTAGATGGGGCTATGCTCAAGGTAGTCGATGAAAGAACAACCGACATCATGGGTATAATAGACATTGTTGGGGTGATAGTTATGGAAGAGGTGGAACCTAATTGAGAGACCACATGGGGTGATGTGGATGAGGGAAGTGCCAAACTAGTGGTAGCTGATGCGAAGTGGGTGCAAGGGTAGGAGGGATAGATACGGGCATGTCGTATATTAACTATCCTAAGAAATCTAGGTTAGATGAGTGAGTAAGATAGTATTGTAGTGCTGCGGGATTTCGATCAAGCAAAGATTATGAACTCCTCATCATTGGTAACAATGGGGATAAGCAAGGTTGGATCCATAGGTGACAGGATGGATAGCGGTAATGGACTAGGTGGGAGTGGCTGATGGCTAGCATGAAATACAAGGGCATTAGTTTGGTTGTGAGTCAACACCATGTGAATTAGTGTTGACTGGTAAGACTATATTCTGTAAATGACACAGAAAATAATAGAAGAAGAGAAGGATGAAGTCCAGGGGTAAATATGGTCAGTTTTTTGATTAAAAATCAAACATAAAAACTGACGACGGTTAGTATGAACAATGATATTTAAAGGGTAACTGATGATGGTTATGATAACCAATACCGGTCACTGTGGAAAGTACCAGTTTCAGAAAATGAAATAGAATTGATGAATATGAACTAGGAAAACTATATCTGTCAGAGATATTAGAATGTTAGGTGATATTATGGTGCCTTGAGGACTAAAAGAAGAAAAGAATAGGTGATGAAGGTTGTTTTAGGTAAGGTAACGAAAATAGCCGTAAGCTAACACCGGTTGAGTAAACCAATGATGGTCGTTGTACCAACGCTGGTTACTATGAAATGAGAATAAATGATGAAAAATGGATGTTTTTAAATAAAAAATCAATAAAGGATCAATCCAGAATCTTAGAATGACTAGATAAGGTCCTGACACACTCAAAAATAACCACAATACTCCATCTATGATGGGGAGTGTGAAAGGAAGAATAAAAATGGAAAATCGTAACTCACACCTCAAAACACAAGTCAAGAACAAAGCTAAGAAAAACACATAATCTTAAAAGTGAATTTATGTTTTTTTAGCTTATCCTATTTAAACTAACTTGTGAATTGAGAACAGCTTTTTTTTGGTTGGGAAGGCGTCCTACAAAGAAGGAAATTTAAAAGGTGAGGTTTCAAGTTATGTTATGGAAGGCATGTTCCTTTCACTAAGGTGATGACTAGACAAAGATAACTAGTGGGCACCCACCGTCGATCCTCTTATCATGTGATCGCTGATGACCTCTTCTAGGTGGGATGTTGTTTAAGAAGATGTGTAAATTCAAATTTTTGCAGTTTGAAAAAGAGAGAGAAGAGAGAAATGTTCTTTCTATACTGATTCGGTTGTGTTAACCATCAGCTGGGCATGGCTTCCAACATATAGGTTTCCCTCATTTTAAATAAGAGCTAAAATGCAACATACAAGGATGAAATGCAAAAAAATTAAACCCAAATCCACAAATTATATTCGATGAGATAAATAATGAATTGGTAAGAGTATGTCTTTCACTAATACAATACAAAATAAAAAAGTGTTATTTTTAATCTAAACTACGAGTGTCACTGAGGCAGATAGGAAAAGAAGAATGTTTCTAAGGGAGAATATTTAATGTGAAATATATTTCAAAAATAAACAAAAAAATGATTCCCTAAGAATGAACAATGCAAAGAACCCAAATGGGTCTCATTGGGCATGCCAAAATGTTTCGTTGAATAGTGTGCGTACATAAGATCAAAACAGATAAGGTAAGGGTGAGGAGGAATACATGTGAGTGAAGGTGGAAGGTAAAGTGTGCGTGTTCTGATTTCCCAATCCAATGTTGATTGTGAGAACTTCCTTTTGCTAAGAGGAACTACCTGCAAATACAAACAAGACCACAAAAGAAATATTAAACAATATATGTCAGTGGATTGCCTAGCGTATGTTAGATCCATGAAGTGTGCTACTTCCTAGATGGTTTTCAATCCTTTGTTTAAAAAAATTAATGCAACAAGTAATATGAACCATTAGTTAATATGATTTAGGTATCTCATTCAAGTACAATAAAAAAATCTAATCTAACAGGCTAGGTTATGATCAGATCTGTAATTCAAATAGGTAAATAAAGTGGTGGGGACAAGTCTTGGTCAAGATTTAGATGATTTGGGTTGTTAGGGTGAAGGCTATGAGGTTGTTATTATAGGTAGGTTTTCTAGACATAGATACTGATGTCGGTATGGTATGAATTATGCTAGTTGAGGGGAAACTAGCAACAGTTTGGGTTAGCCGATATCATGAGGGTCGGGATTATCGAAACTTAGTGAAGGTGGATTTTGATGATTCTCTGAGGTTTCCCAGGAATGAACAGGTAATGAGGAGGTAGATGGAATTGCTATGGATAGTTAGAGGTGTCTCGTAGTCAAGTATGGGGGTTAAAAGGTTGTAGGTAATTGGGTGGACGGATTTGTAGGAGGGTGAGAGATTGTGGGATGTAAGGGAGACTAAAACCATCAAACTAACATGAAGTAATTAATCTAAATAAATATGGGAAGGTGCATATCTATAGGTACTTACTAATGTTTGCAGACATGTTTGTTGGATGGAGGTGATGGTTGATCTGAGTAATGGTAGTTAGTTAGTGTCGCATCTATGCTTTCGAGAATGTTTTCACGAATGCTTTCCTTTTAGATCAGTGTTTGGTTATTGGTTCAGGGTGTCTAGATGTGTAGGAGTTCTCTGGTGCATGCTTGCATGTAGATCTCTCTTCTCCAAGACTTGAATAATTATTCCAACCTCTCAAACAAGGTTACCAAAATGAATATATGGTAACCGACAATGGTTTAGGGTGACTGGTGTCGGTTAAGGTGGGAAATCCTAGGTTTACTAAAAATGACATATCTTGGCAATCTTTTTGGCCAGCTTTGTCTATTTTCCTAGATCAAAACAAAATGTTGTGCTTAGATAAGTGGGAATGTGGTTAGAGGAAGAATAGGCATGTGATTTTAGGGTTGAACTAAGTATTAGTTAATTAAGGTAGGTAGGACTAAGTCTTAGTTAGTTATGGTGATTGGATATGAGATCTAGTAAAAGGGAAACATGCTAAGAATAGGTTCATAATGAGGTGTCTAAGTGAGGTGGTGGGGTGAGGTGTCTAGGTGTCTAGGTGATGTGGAAATTAGTTTAATAAAGGTAATTAAATAATGAATATTGTGAGCATAGCTATTAAATTAATTGTGGCTAATTAAATTAATATACATGTGGGGTGAAGGGGAAGTGTGACCCAAATTTGGTGTCTCGCATAAAACCTTAATTGTCTTACAAATTTGTGGGGCTTAGTATTAATTTTTGTTTATAAATGCACATGAGTAACACACAAAAATTGATTACATATTCATGCGAGAAGTGGCAAAGTTCTCATCATATGTCAACAAAGTGGAAAATATTTAGTATTTAAAAAAATGAAAACCATGGCAATTAATAATATATCTCATTAAACATATTTATAAAATGATTGAAGGTCAATCACTATGTTGAACTAGTTGTGTAGCAATGAGTTGAGAGGGTTATACATAAAATTCTTTTGTTTTTTCATTTTTTGCGTAAATAATAAATGTATAACTATCTTTTTTAATTAAAATCCATTAAAAAAAATCACTTGTTCAAGTTTTATTCCAGACAAACCTTTCTTCATATGAGAATAGTAATGTTTCAAAAACATTTCGACTATGTATCTCAACAATAAAAACAACAGATATATTGGATTCAACTAATGCACGTTGTGTGACTTTGTTGTCATAAAGAAATAATACTAAATAATTTTGGGAACAACATCGAGTGAACATCTCACCAAAAATCATATGATCGTTTGCATAAGGAAAAGGATGTTTGTTTCCTTTTAGGCCAATTTTGCTTGCATAGATTACCAATTTATGTGATAGGTTTTCATCCAATCCCTAATGAATACACCTCTTTCATAATTGTTATCATTGCAAAATGCACACTAGATATTGTGTACATAAGACAAAAACTTTTAAATTTCCACTGCCATCATAGAGTTTATAGAATCCATCAAGAATTGATTCTCCACTATCTTTAACCTTTTCCATGTATTTTTTACTATTTCTCTTAACATTTTGAATATTCAATTGGTATGAGAACAATAATAATACAATCCAAAGACACCTGGTTCCAATAATCATTAGCATTTCTACTATTACTTGTAAGAAATATCGCTATACAAATTGTAATAATCAATGATAACACATTCAAAATTGAAAGGATTGGTGGAAAGAATAGCTTATATTTAGTTGTGAAGCTAGAATGGGTAAGCCCATTTCCAAGTAAAATATTTTGTATCCTCCATCCTTGCTGGTATATTTTCTTCCATTGACATCACATAGTTGTCTAATATTGTCTGAGCCTAAACGAGAAGAACTTCTTTGACCACATGGTCATTGTTTTGTTTTACCTTGTCCCCTATTTGGAAATCATATTTTCTCTTTCCTTTTCTCTCTTCATCCAATAGTACATACAACTAGTGGTAGTGTGATTCATGCAATTTAAATTTATTAATTACATTTGATTCATTATAGGATGTCAATAGAATATTATTTGGATGTTTTTCATTAAAATAATATATCAATTTTTGTCTTATTTTATTCTCTAATAATAATAATCGAATTGATTTTTGATATTTCCATAGTTTAACAAAGTGCTCATTTTATCCGGAATATATGTGTAAGAGTTTAAAAATAATCAAATGTCTCTACTATTACACCTACCTAAAACAATCCAGATAACAAGACATCCCCCGATTGTAATTTCTCTACTAAGATCTTGATATTTCTTTGTCATTCATTCCTCTAAAGCAACCATGAATGAATTGGATTTGAATTTTTCCAATGAATTTTATTGAAATTTAACCTGATTATCTTTAATATGTGTGCAAAGCAAGGCCACCTGATCTAAAAAACTAAAATTTTCTTGTCCATTTAGTCCATATACCATCTGCAAACAATGTAAAAGTCCATTTGTCATATAGACTTTTGTTTTTACCACTTTAAAAATAAATAGGAATTGATTCTCAAATTTTTACATTCAAAGGAAAATCACATGTTATATGTATTTATATAATGAAATTAAATGTTAACAAACAATGAAATAAAATTAAAATACATTACCTTCCACTCTTATGTTTTGGTTTTTCTCCTTTCAGGATGTTAAGGACATCCTAGTGATTTCCAAACTAATCTAGCTTTGTACAAAAAATTAATAAACTTGGTTTCTATCCAAGTTTTGTTGAATTCATTATATTTTTTGCAAATATTAGTAATGTATCCATTAAGCGCATTTTACGTAGAATGAAAGACCTTTGAAACCATATCCTCATATGTAAACACTTGTAAGTATATCCGAGCCCAAAATATTTTTTTGTGCACAGATTGTATGTTGGCCATCAAGTATATAAAATTTAACATCATCCTTTTCTAGGTATTTCAAATCTTTGGGTTCCACAACATTATTTATAGACTGCAAGAAGGGAAGAATAACCGTGTCTCTATGTGTAAGAATATCACTTATTAACATGTAGTGCACAAGAAGGTCAACATTCACATCATCTATATGATGATACTAATATTCTAGAGGTGGTACATGGAACCTTGAAAAATCAATTAAAAATAATTTACCATTGATAAAAAAAGTAATAAAAGCTGTTGAATAGTTGAAGGTTCGACTTTCATGAATATAGTGGTTTTCTTCGATAATGCAACTGATTTGGTATTCTTTTTCAACCTCGCAACTTTGATCGGATGGATTGATCTCCAATTCAGCCAAATATGTTTTCCTTAGCATAAGTAACAACTTGAATGTTTAGGAGGTGAAAGAGAACTGTTCTATTCAAAAATGACTAACAAAAGAGTTTTATGAGTTCTATACAATATTTTTAGTATTGTAAGCATTCCACGTTAAATGTCTTTTGCATTTGAATAGTCATTTTGTCATTATCTACTAACAAACCCAAATTCTAACCATATACTCGAACATAAATATGATTTTTTTCTATTGAGGTTTGTATTTCCCATTTCGAATAAAGAAACACCTAACTCCATATCCAAAAAAATAAGACACTTATTATTTTCATAGTCAATGTGTTTGACCTGAACACATAGTGTACTCAAATAAATAATTGTTGAGGAAATAAATATACCAACTTCCTCATGTTTTTCATCTATAACAAAAAACAACCATAGTTCAACATAGTAGTTGTCAGGGTTATGAATTTCAAAAAACCATTCTTCATCTCTTTTCTTCCAACACTCAATGCCTTCAATGAATGGAATTGTCAAAAATGGAGCACAAAAAATAGAAGACATTTTACTTGCAATTAGAGTATAATATATTAATAATTACTTCACATATGGCGTAAAAATTATTTTTTTACATTGTATAACAATGAATATAAGTATTAGCCTTTACGATCACCAATCTCTAGAGTACATTAATTTTTATCATTGGATATTAATACACTTAATGGTTAACGATCGCTAGGCTTCAAATAGACATGATAGCTAACCTTCAACTAGTTACTATATTTCATATTTTGTAGATCACATCAATAATAATAGAAAATAGGCAAAATTATTCTTGAAAATTAACACTTAAAATGTTTTGGAAGGAACATTTAAAAATATAGATATTAGGGATAGATAGAATTTAAGTCAACATATAAATGGAAAGTTTTTAACATTCCTTTTTAATTTATACCAATTTAATGGACTAGCGTAGAGGCCATTAAGATTTAATTTTTCATATTTTGAGTAGAGTGTATGAGAAACAAATCACAATAACGGAGACAATAGTCTCTAAGCAATATTTGTTAAACATTAAAAATGGTTTTGGTTCCTTAACACATATTGAAAGTAATAAATTAGTGGATTATAGGACCTAATGAGTTTTATTTGAAATTGGACATTGGAATATATTTTTCATAACACATAATTCACATCAATTTATTGATTAAAAATAGCGATAGAATAAAAAAATCATTATCTAGTTTAGAAGTTGTAAGGTTCCAACCATTACTCTTTTCATTTTAAAAATTATCTCTAAAGTTTTGAATCAATTTTTTTCAAGGATTATAAGTGTATCATATTGTCTTGACTATGCCTAACAGAGCCAAGTGCTGCACTACATACCTATTGATGAAAGTTTCTCCTTGCATTTTAGTTGATAATATCAAAGGGGAAAAACCAGCTCAACCTCAATCATGGTAGGGTTTCTAGGATATCCTCAGATGATGGTCGTGGACATTGATTGTGTGCTCCATGAAGAATGGATTAAGCTTGCTCCAAAAACTAAATATGTAAGAAAAAACACTACATAATATGGAGTTAGTAAAATAGGTAGGTGGGTTTCCTAGAAAAGGCTAGTTCCCAGAAGTCAAGGAACTTCCTTACATGGATGTCAACCCACTTTTAAGACATTTAAGTTTACTCATGAAAAAGTGACACAATATAAGATAAACAAAAAATTTGTAATCATATATATAGCACTTATTTATTTGAATACGACATCAACTAAAAGATATAAAATGAAAACAAATGATTCTAGAATCCAAAGTCGAATCTAGGTCAGCATCTAAGTTCTCGATCGGTTAGAGCCTACTAAGAAGGCTAAACCATCATCTTCGGTGAAGTATGAATTAGGTTCTAGGATGTATTCTTCCATAAAGAAATCAGAAAGGTCTTCCTCTATATCATATTGATGTTCAAGATCAAAATCGATTGTCCGGAAGGTCGATGCTACTCTCAATGTCTAACTTAGATGTGGTGTTGGTTTCTTCGGATATATTTAGGCCTTCATCGAGTTGTATTCGGACCATGCAAGATCATTCTGGATTCATTGTACCTCGTAGTATGCTTCCCAAAATTCCTTAGTGGCTTCTTAGTTTTTTGGGTAGATGTGAAGATGCTTTCTAGACAATCAATGGGGCTGCATGGATGACACATAACTCCAAGTCATGTAGTAAGTTGTATTTCTCCCAGTGTAAAGGTGTCTTTGGACAATTCAAAGAGAGTTGATATTGGTAATAGGATTATTAATACCCCTATGGCCATTTGGAAGCATCCATACTTGACAAAATGTTATCTATAAAAAGGAAAATGATACAAATTTTTAAACAAATTTGGAAAAACCTATGAAAGAAACAAATTTCGTAGGACTTCAGGAGATTCTAGAAGTTGCCAAAATTACTTGTGAATTCTAAAAAATTGATAAAACAATGGATAAAAATCAATTAATTCATGACTGTGAATGTTTTCAAACTTTTTAACAAAATTAGTAATAAGAAGACAAGCAGGAATACCTAAAAATGGAAGCAAAAATCAATTAAACAAAGCTTACCTTGGTGGATTATTGAAAAGATATTGTAGTTTGAGGGGATATGTGTGAATGATGATATTAGATAATACGATGATCACCTTGATGTAGTGTAGCAATATTAGTTCTCGTTGAAAATATTAGAATAAAAATTGTTTGTGAACGGATGTTAATTACTTGTAAAATTCTCCCCAAAGAGGCAGAGAAGTTTTTTTATATAGATCATCGGTGATTTCGCCAATTCGAGTTAGGGGATGACAAGAGTGATTTTCTTTCCATTTTGAACTTAATTTGCAATAAATTATGAGATAGGTTGAGATGTTTAGTGGCACGAATGGGATTAGGACCAAGTTGGTTGGGATAAATGTGGAGGTGTTTTTAGAAGGTTTCCCAAGTTAATTTAGTCCTAACTAGTGAGGGGTGAGAAGTGGTTATAGGGATAAGTTAGAGGTGGTTAGGGTAGTATTTTTAGAAGGTTTCTTATTAAACTAGTTACAACTAGTGAGTTAGAAGGATTTTATGGTGAGGTGTGACGGTGAGGTATAATGTAGGAAATTAATTTATCTAATCAATTATTTAGACATAGGGATGCAATGACTTTGGAAATGTGGGTGTTAATTAGATTAGTTAATTAATTAATGCGTACAAGTGGGTGACCTAGGTCAAGGAGTGTCGTGGATAGAGATGAAACAATATAATGACACATTTTAATTATTTGACAATCATGAGTGGATGTAGATAATCAAAATGAGGGAACATAGATTTTTGGTGTCTACATTTTCCCCTTTTTATCTCACAATGTTTGACAAATTTTTAGACAAAAACGATGAGAAGGTTTGTTTGTATGGGTGATTCAACTGCAACACAATATAGTGAACATCAGTATGTTTTGTTTCAAAAGCTGCCCCAGCCCAAGGGGATACGGGGTGGGTTATCAAGGATTCAATTGAAAGGATGACCAAATAGTTTGACACCTATAGATAGATGATCCTTTCTAGATGGATGGGAGAACCATGTGATGGGGAAAAGGTCTCGTGTCTCCTAAAGCAAAACAAAGTGAATCCCAATATTGAATATGTTTTTTTGATTCAAAATTTCAAGGGCTAAGGTCCATTGAAAACATGACACACTTGTGTAAAAGAGAAATTTTCATGATTTTTAGGGCAATATGGGCATGTATGCCAAAAGGGAGTAAACCAATGATTATGGAAATCGTCGGTGCTTAGTGCAATCATCCGAGATTGCATCGTGTTAAAGAAAGGGCTAAAAATAGCCCAAAAGAAATGTTGTTTTACCTTATTGTGAGCATGGTGAAAGTTTTTGAAAAAGTGACTATTGTCTTGAAAAATGTGTTTCGAGTGGAAAATCAACAAGATGGTGTCATTAAGTACGAAATGCAAGCCCCAGATTGCCGAGGTAGGTTTTTAATATTGTTTTTATATCATTTTTGTGTATTTTTTGGTGGTTTGAGGTATTTTTTTGTCACATTGGAGCACGTGGATTCCCTCATTTTGATTATTAAGAATCACCTACGATTCCTTCGATGCTTTAGCGATTGAGGTGAATTGCTAGCGATTTTCCCTGTGGTAAAAATAATTTGTATATTACGCATGGTTTTTGATAAAAATTGTGAAGTTTGTGTAATGTGTATGGTGTTCATTTAGTGTTAGATGTATGTTTTTGTTTTTATATGTCGATATCATTGATGTTGATATTGATATTATAATGTCACTTTTTGTGATGTTGTTAGTAGATTTTGGATGATAATGTTAAAGTTGATGTCTTGATATTTTGATTGGATGATATTTTCAATATTAATGTGATGGTACTAATATTTGTTTTATGTGCTTAAATTTTGTAGGTGGATGCACAATTGACTATCTGTGATCATATACCATTGATGTTGGATGAGGTGAGGGAAGACTTATCAGATGAGGATTGGGAGCATCTTAAGGTAGTGGGTTTTAGTGGTATGAGGTCTTATAGACGGGTTCATAGATGCCATATTTTGATATTGGTGTTGTTAGAGAGGTGGAATCCTTCCACCAATACTTTCTAGCTTCCTATAGGGAGATGACCATTACCCTTGAGGATGTTCATTGTATTATGAGATTACCGGTTCATGGAAAGATAATTTATTGTATTACTGAGGATGAAAGACTAGATATTATGTAGAGATTATATAGAGAGCATGTTTGGGATGTGAGATATCCATCTGGAGCATTTGATTACTAGGCGTTGTATGAGCTTACGAGAGTGGTTGTTAAAATATGATCATGATGATGATAACTATTTCATGTTTTGATTTTCTTCATTCAGGAGGTGGTCATTTTCCTTAGTTGATGACCAATGTTGATGCTCGAGATGATGGAGCATCATATAATGTTTGATTGAGCACCTAATTCTTGGGCATAAACACTCAAAGATATGTTGGCTTGGATGGCCCACAAACGTTATGGTATTAATGTTGGATTCTTGTTCTAGTGTTTGGCAGACAAGAACATTGCGATTGCTCATCCATTGGGCTTACCTTGTGATATTGAAGCTAGACATTTCAGGGTTTATGAGATGGTTTCAAAATTTAGGTCGAGCGAGGAAGGCCAAGAGGATGGGGATATAGATACTTTGAGGGTCATTGTGGTTAGGCTTGTGTTTATTAATGAGTAGCATTAGGATATGGGTCCATTTGATAAGGGGGTGACTATGAATTTTACTACATGGTGGGCTTGATCACCGAGGAAATTTGATCGACTCAGGCCATTTTGCAGAGAGGAAAAATAGACAATTGGATGAGTATGTGCCTAAGTAGAGAGAGGAGCATAGGTACTAGAGGATGGGGGGATAATTATGACATATCCGCAACTATTGCATTAGTGATGGATTAGAAAGTTATAATGGAGGGAGATAGAGATGTGGTTCGGAGATATTGTGATGACCTTCTAGGAGTCTGGGATACCCTTATCACTAGAGAGGGATGGATTAATTTTTGAGTGAGATAGCCTTCAAGTGTAACTTGTACAGGTCTCTTCTAATAGAGACTAGTATAAAGGACATAGGGATACACTGAGGAAGGCATTGGGGATCACATGGCCTTCTTTATCTGTTGTAGAGTTGTCAGCGATCGCTTGGTTTGGTAGGAAGAGGGGAGAATTTGCAGCACCTCCTCTTAGTATGATTTTAGTGGCGTAGTATGATGTTGTGTGGGTGGAGAGGGATTACTATGTGGAGCTGGTCATTAAGAAGTATTCGATACAACCCTATATGTTGATCATATGGTTTCCCAAGGGGTGGCCATGAGTAGCGAAGCCTAATACTAGTGCGGAGAGCATGGTATAACCACCTCGAGGCCAAAGAGAGAGGGTGATAGTGAGGGAGGATCTGTTGTAGCTAGAGACACACCCACTTCTAGAGGAGAGGATGGTAATAGCACGATGATAGGAGATGTTGATTTTACTACATGATTATATATGATGTCATAGGCTCATAGAAGTCCATTTTTTTGCATGATGATATATTGATTACCCAGACATTGATAATGATGTATACTAGATTATATATATATATATATATATATATATATATATATATATGATAATTTTTAAGGCTTATATTTCTATTTTTAATTTGTATATGGTATTTGTTGTTTGTTGAAAATGTGTTAATGTTTTAGATGGGTAATATGTTAGATTGATTTAAATGAATTTGAAATGTGATCCAAATGTTTAGAATCAAAGATGTAACTAAATAAAATGAGGTAAAAATGGAATGATTGCCCCACTATAGACTTGATATATGTGTGACAAGTTTTGAAAAATATACTTACACTTATGGCTTTCTCGGATGTTAAGTAAGATCATCGGTGGCGATTACACAAACCACTATAGTAATATAAGCTTGAGTGAATGTACTTTGCGAGGATGACAAGAGGGAATTTGTATATGTAGGATGATATGGGAGAAAGGGATCTCTCCTTTAATATGTTTATAGGGAATATGGCCTAGCTTATATTTTGATTTTGAATCAAATTGATCATTGCGTAGGAGTTTTCTATGATGGGAAAGTTGATCGACGGAGGAAGGTTTCCTAGATGCGTTTGAGATTGGTGTATTTTTTAAGGCTGGTTAGTGTGGGAATCATTTTCACATAAGTATCCATCCTTCAAGGGTATGGTCTATAATTTGACTTTTTCCTAGAAGGCCGCCCTTGAGGAATAGTCCATAATTTTAATGGTAGCTATCCTTCAAAGGAGAAGTCTATGTTTTATATTTTTGATAATAATTTTATACTTATGAATAGTTGTCCTTTGAGGGATTAGTATATTATATTTTGATATCTTGATAAGAGACACATCCAAATGAATTTTTATTGATGAGCAGAGGCCCAAAACCCTGATAAACTATTTCAAGGAGGGGATAAAATGTGTATGCAACCTACACACATATGCCCCATGTCATGTTTTGATTGGTATGGAATGGATAGGTGTAATGATTTCAAGTGGTTCCCATAAAGGAGGGAACTTTCCCATGTGAAAATATGCGATGAATAGGGTTGTGGTGCTCATCTTTAAGGTGTATTTAGGATGCTGATGGGTAGCCATACCATTACAATGATATGATGAAGTGATAGGATTGGGAGGTAACTACTGTCATGATAATTAATTATTTAACAATAGAAAGGCCACAAGTGTAAAGCATTTAAAGGTTCCCTTTTGGGTTCCCCATCAAGAGAAGCGAGATGATATGCTCCTAACCCATACTTGTGAGTGATAATGTATGGACCAATCCAATTGGGGGAAAACTTTCCATGTTTACTCCATTCTAATGTAGTAACATTTTGATTTTATTTGAGTAAAAGATCACCAATTTTAAAGTCGTGTTCTTTGAAAAGTTCTTTGTATGCTCTATTAATACGTTGTTGATAGACTTGATGATTTTTGAGGGTTGTTAGACACTTTTCATCTAATAGTTCAAGTTGTGCTAAACGGTCTTGGTGATATTCTTCATCAGGGATGAAATCTTTGAGAGATACACAAAGTGACATAATTTGAACCTCAATAGGTACAATGGGTTCGGATCCATAGATAAGTGAATAGGGTGTAGTACCCATAGGTGTGCGTAGGCTAGTTCGATAAACCTAGAGAGCAAATGAGATTTGGATATGCCAATTCCTGCCTATGTCATTTATTGTTTTCATAAGGATTTTATTTAGTGTTTTGTTAGAGGCCTCTTCCTATTCATTTTCTTAAGGATAGAATGGTGATGAGAAACTGAGTTTGATGTTGAGTGTCTCACAGAGGTTTTTAACTTCCTTATTTTTGAAGGATTTTCCATTATTTGTGATGATTTTATCTGGATATTGAAACGGCATATGATTTTTCGATATGTGAAATTGATGAATGGTCTGATTTTGTCAAGGTTAAAGGGATGGATTCAACCCATTTAGTGAAATATTCAATTGTTTTCATTATGGAATGATGTTTTTGGGATAATTCGTAGGAAATAATGTCGATGACGTCTAACACCCATCAAGAGAAAGGCCGTAAGTCTTGGGTAGGATGTAATGCTTGATTAGGGACATGGATGAGATTTGAATGGAGTTGGAATTTAACGCATTTATTTACGTATGTATAATAATATTTGGTGATGGTAGGCCAAGTACTACCCTAGTCATATGACAGTTTAATGATGACATTACCACCAAGTGACCACCACAGATGCCATCATTGACCTCTAAAATTTCTCAAAGTTGATTCATGTGATTTGAGACATCGTAATAGTAAGCCATAAAATATATGTTTATACAGATACCACCTTTGATGAAAAAGTGAGTGACGCATTAAATAAATGATCATTTAACACCTTGTGATAAGTCTAATAATAGTTTACATTTGATGAGATATCCATATATTTGTGTGTACCATAGATCAGGTGGATTGTTGTCAATGTTATTGATGGAAGGAAACTCATTTTGATGTGAAGGATGGTCTAATCATTGAACAACCAAGGAAATTTTAGTCTTATCAATTTATTTTTTTGTTTTAAAAGGGACAAAGGATCTCGAAGGATGCCATAGTGTATACAACCTTATTAGAAGATTCTAGAATGGATTGAAAGGTATAATGATCGAATGCGCTAAGGAGAAATTTGATGACATCCTTATCTTTTTGAAGGATTTAATTTTTACATTTATATTCTCCTTTAACTTGACTAACGACAAGTTATGAATCTCCATAGATTTCTAGGATGTGGACACCTAAGAGAATGGAAGTATTTAGTCCCATGATTAAGGCCTCATATTCATCCATGTTATTAGTAGACTCAAAGTTTAGTTTAAATGATAATGAAAGTGGGATGTTCCAATGTGGTATGATAAAACGTCGGATCCACCTCCTTGGCACTTAGCACTATCAAAGAAGAGGGTTTTTGATAGGGATGAATTCAGATTCATCAATGTTGTTGATGGATTTGTCAAGGAAGCAATCATGAGGTGGTTGATTATTTAGAAGAGGAGCTCAAGTGAGTTGATTTATAATGGTCTGACCTTTAATGGATTTCTGGGATATAATTTCAAGGTCAAATTCAGTCATGAGCATAATCCATCAAGTTATGTGATCATTATGATAAGGTTTAGTGTGCATGGTTTTAAGTAGATTAAAACTGGTGATGACATATGTCTTGTGATTGAGGAGATAATGTCGAAGTTTGGAGGTGGAAAAATATAACACACATCATAATTTTTCAGCTTTAGTGTAGTGTGTTTCATACCCATGGAGGGTACAACTAATGCAAGCCATCGCTTGTTCATGGCCCCGATTATCACGGTAGGAAATCATAGCTCTTAGAGCATGTTCTAAAGTGGATATGTATTAATAGAATGGCTCACCTTCTCAAGGTGGAGTGAGCATGGATGGTGATAATAGATATTGTTTGATGTTGTCAAAGGCTTTCTATAAATTAGAATCCAAATGAAATTCTATGTTTTTACGAAGAAGCTAATGAAACGATTGACAATGGTCAAAAAGTTGTGATATGAAACATCAAATCGACTACAATTTACCTTGGAGGCTACGTAATTTCTTAAGATTAGATAGAGGAGGCATTTCAATGATTACTCGACTTTCGTTGGGTCAATTTTAATGCCTTAGATAGATATGATGAATCCTAAATTTTTTCTGGTGCGGACACCAAATTACATTTCTACAGATTAAGATGAAGACAAAATTGGATGAGATGAGTGAAGATAGATTCAAGGATGTCAAGATGGTTTTTTTCATGATTTGGATTTTCCTAGGAGGTCATCAACGTAGTCTTTGAAAATTTTGTGGATGAGATCATGGAAAATGTATGTCATGGCATGTTGTTACATAACCACTTCATTTTTAGGACTCGAAGGGCATGACGTGATAGAAAAAGGTTCCCAAGGGGTGATGAAAGACATTTTTGTTGGTCTTTGGGTGTAATAAAGATTTGGTTATAACTAGAGAATCCATCCATGAGGGAGAACATTTCATGGCCAAATGTTAGGTCAACGAGCCGATCTATATTTAGGAGAGGGAAATCTCCTTCGAATAGGTGAGGTGGAGATACTTGAAGTCTGTGAAGATGTTTATTTTACCTAAATCTTTAGTTATGGAGAGAACGTTGGAGACCCATTTTGGATAATCAATGGGTATGATGAAGTTGATAGATAAGAGTCATTACAACTCTTCCTTAATAAGGATAGCTATACAGGGGATGTATTTTACGGATTTTTTTATTTTACCAAACTTAACATCGGGATATGTGACTATTTTTTTAAGGGAAATTTTGGGTCGATTACAGGCATGTCACTATATGACTACACGAAGGATTGGTGATATTTTGTTAAGAATGAGGTGAAATGATTTAGTTCTTGTGAATCCAGAGATTGACCAACCTTAACTATGTGAATATCCTAAGGGGTACCTAAGTTAACGTCAAGGGTGGATTTGTTAAGGAGTTTTTCCATGTCGATGGTAGGAATTTATGAATTAAAAATATTCATACCCCATATGGGAAAGGATATCCTGGTCATTCTAAAACTAAAGGATGTCCACAGTAGGTGAATCCTCATCAACCATTTCTGACAGATAAAGGGATAACGATTTAATGGAGTGATTGGATTGATAAGTAAGTGAGCCTAAATTTATAGCCTTGACTAAAAAAAAGCTAGGTGGGATGGGTACAATGTCATTTATGTTCGTGGGATCTTCAAGGTTTGTCGATGGTGATTCTTGTTAAGAAATGGACATAGATGTAGCATGTTCAAATGTGGTGGATTCAGATATTTTGGAGGTGAACCTTTTATAGCCTAAAACACTTTTCTTATTAGATTTAAGGGAAAATAGGATGATTTGATCATTTTTTCCTTCTTCATAGTGCTGAGGCCAAAACCCCTCCACTCGCAATGATTTAGATACATACCGTGAAGTTTTGATTTCTACGGGATTTTAAATTGAATGTGAAAGGCATGAAAAAATGTGGATTGATAGTCTGTGATAGAGGGTTATTGAGTCCCCATAAACAAGGTTTGTTTTGAGATAAATAGGACCGTAGGAGATGACATCTCCTACATTTGGGTCATACATGGGTTATTTGTTAGGGTGACCATATGTTTTAGATGAAGGGATGGATTTAAGATTGAGGAGATGATATTTCCCTAGCGTAAAGTGTTTTACATCCTCACCACAAGAGGAATCATCTGGTAATTTGGAATAAGGGATAGACACGCTAGTGGATGTTTTATTAAATGGATCAGACATGGATTTAGGTATAAGGATGTTGTTTCGTAGATACATCATGTAAGATTTGGTGAATGGATTTTGATCTATGGGGATAGTTAAGGTCTAACCCTTATGTTCATATTTGAGACAATTATGGAGGGTGGAAGTAACGCAGCACATGGTGCGTATCCAAGGACATCCTAATAACATGTTGTATTGAAACTCTCCTTCTATAATGTATAAGAGTTTGGGAAGGGTTTTAATGCCTAACTTGAGTGGTAGAATGATAGTAGCTAACGTGGGTGTGCAATGTCTTTAAAATATCATAATAAGATTGGATTTTGAGTGATAACAAAGTGTTGCGTAATGTAAGTTGGTCAAAATAAAGGGATGATATAACATTGATGGAAACACCACTATCAATCATGGCCCTCTTGATGGAGATATCCTTGATCCGAGCATTGATTAAGAGTGGCGGTCATGGTCCTTTGGCCCGAGAATAAAAATTTCATATGGTTCAAAATATATAGAGGCAAACACTTTGAGAGCACCCATAAAGTTTGTGAATGGAACTGGATCATTGAATGGTATAGTGATGGATTGAAGGGCTTCTATCATGGCATGTTTGTGAAAAGGTGATGTTTGGACTAGTTCATAAAGTGACATTCGATAGGGGATTGGTGTAGTTGTTTGATAATAACCTTTTGTATTGTAGTGAAAGGGGTGTTGCTTCTTGTATGGAAATTTTAGATTTTGATGATGATGTTTGGTTAGATTCCTCAGGAGCTAAGGAAATAAATACCTTAGGTTTATCAGATGAAGCTGATAATTTGGGAGGTGGAGGTATAAAGAATAGAAGATTTATCTTTCATAGGATCTAATGGTTTTTTTCATAATTTTGTGAATGGGTGGTGATGTGTATGGCATCAACTCAATGAGTAGGAATTTTAGGGATGTATTCTTCAGTTTTAATGATGAAGATGCTAATGTTATTGTTATGTTTGATTGAGAAGAAAGAAAGAGAGTTCTACCAATATTTTTGAATTTTAAATGAGAGGCTCTACAATATTCTATGGAATGGCCTCACATTCAGTCGTAACCATAGAAAACATTGAATTCATACCAAAAAGGATTCCATTCATAATGATTCGATGGCTTAGGAGGTGGCAGTTTGATGAGTGATCACTGATGGAGGTTATCTAGGATGGTGGCATAACGCCCCTTAGGTGTAGACGTAGATGGGGATAAGGTCGCATTTATACTTCTCTCAGGAGAAGGTAAGACAGGTTGTTTAGTGAAAGATTGATTATCTGTTGGTCATGGAGGATTTTTATATGTCATGAAAAGTGGTGGATGAAGAGCATGTATGGGTGTTTTTTGGTGTGAATAGTGATACTTGTGTGACAGTAAAGGAAAAGGGACATGTATGGGTGGTCGTTGGTGAGGATAATTGGATTCGCATGATATGTGAGGAAGAAGGACCCTATATGCGTGATTTTTGGTGTGGGTAGTTTGATTGTGTAAAAGCTGTAGGATATGTACTTAGTGTAGCTTAGTTTGATTGACGGATTTTGATCCTGTAATAATAGGGTGATTAATAGGTATAAGGGAGAAATCTTCGTGCAAAGGAATCTGATTGGGAAAAACATATTGATGGATTTTAAAAACTTGAATAATACCTTTTTTATGAGGTTCTTTGTGGTTTTGGATGGACTGGGTGTGGTTGATGAGGACACATCATAAGGGTCTGATTTCTCTGGGGTAGCGGGTATTTTGGGTTGTTTTGGATGTTGTTTTAGGTGTAGTTTTGGAAGATGTAGAGGATGCGAGTGCAAATTTGGTAATGGTATGTGACAAGGGCATGGGAGTAGTTTTAGTAATATTGTTAACAGTAGAAGGATCAAAAAATTTGGGCTCATTGAATTTTGGTGTTGATTTTACAAGTTTTGATTCAATAAGTGATGGGGTGGATTGAGGGATAGGCTCTATCTTTGTTATTGTATTGATAGTGTGGAAAATGTTTGTTTGTGGTTGATCTAAAGATGAGGAATGATTCTGAAAAGGTTGTTTGAATATGTAAATATTTTAATTCTCATGTGCATTTGGATTATCTAAGTGAATTTCACCCTTGTCCATCAAATATTTAAGTACATTACGTAATGTGCGACATATTTTGATGGCCATTGACCCTATGGTATTTACTATATTCATTATCTCAATACTAAATGGGTTTAGATACTAATGTGTTAATGGGTTAGATAGGTGGGAGAGATATCATGTTGAAGGCAATAAATTTGTCAAAAATACACTATAAGTCTCTCCTATAGGTGTACAGATACGTTGTTAATGGGTGTGTTTGGTAGTGGGTTTTTCCTTGGGAGTGAATTTAATTATAATTTTGTTAGTGGAAGTCTTAGATTTATCAAGGTTGGACATTGGCTTGGATGGGAACTCAAATTTTGGTTTCTTAGGATGAAGCTTAACCCATCCATCTTCTAGAGCTCATAATTCCAATTTACGAGCCATGGTGAAAGCCTCATCAAAATTTTGAAATGATTGGATTTATAATGTGGATGAGATGTGTTTGGCACATGCATGTAAAAATACTTCAATTGATTTTTTTTTGGGCAATGAAAAGGATAGTTGATTGAATACACCTCACTAGTGAGTAGCAAAATGGGAAATATACTTTTCTTCAAATTGTTTGATGGCATATAGGTCATTGATATCTACCTTGTGTGTTATGTTGATGGAAAATTGGTCTAGGAATAGTACGACAAGTTGTGTAAAGGATAACAGGGAATGTTGTGGAATTATTTTTACCAATCTAAGGCAAGACCAGTGAGGGACATGGGAAAGGTCCTTAGCATCAGGTCTTGGTTGTGAGTTATTAGATAGCATTCATGATGGACGGCATAGATATGTTGTTGGGGATCTTCCTTGCTATAAAATTTGATAAACTTTGGAAGTTCCCAGTGAGGCGGATATGGTTTATATGGTATTGAAGGGTGAATGGGCTCATTAAAAATTTTATCATAGGAGAGCACATTATTGGATGAGGATGAAGTAGCTTTGAGACTGGATATGCGGTTTAGGAGGGCTTGGAGAGGATCAAGTTGAGTTTTTTTTTGTGAGGATGAGCCAAGTTGAAATAAATACTAGATAGGTTGTGAGTATGTCTGATACTATTGAGGATTTCCTTACTAGTAGGGAATATTTTTTTGGGGATCATTCTACTAAGGAAATTCTATTGGAAAGGGGTATTATGTTGTGGGATGTGGTGTTATGGAATGTTTTTCTAAGGCATGTATTTTTGAGGTATGTTGTATTGAGGTATTGTTTTGTGTGGTATATTCTGTTGATAAGGAATATTTTGTTGAGGGATACTTTGATGATAAGGGATGTTCTATTGTGGGATGTTTTGATGAGATATAGAACCTTGTTGGGAGGCTATAGGGTGTGAGGTTTGTATGTATTGGTATTGTAATGGAATTGATGTATGAGTGAGTGGTTGTGAATATGTGAGTGACTACCTGGAAGGAAAAAGTAGAGGCGGTAGAGGACAGTTCTTGTTGTGGAATGATTTTTACGAGACACTATATTGTGGGATGTTTTATAGGGGTGTAGATTATGACATGGAGATCAGTGGTTGTGATGGTTATGGTATGTATTGTGAAACAAGGTGAGTGCTATTAATGACACTGGTATTAATTAGTTGCGTAGTTATAGGGATGGACATGGTGATGTTTTGAATGGGAATAATAACCTATTGGGAGGATAAAATCATAGAAAAGGCCATGGAACATAGTGGAGATGTTTTCACCTGTGAGGAGGTTAGTAGGATAGATGAGGAAGTAGTGAAACTACTTAGGGGAGGTGGGGAACCTGTAGAATGAATTGGTGAGGATGAAGAATGTTGGGCATATGTGTTTTGTGATGAAATCATGTAAAGGTCATAAATGAGGACTGAAGAGACCTCAGATGCTTCGGGTTGACTAGTGGAAGCTTGTTACTTTGATGTTTCAAAGGGGTTAGTAGGGAAGGAAAGCATTCCGTGTTGACTATTGTTCAGTGTTTGAGGTTGATTTGAAGTGTACGGGTACAACTACTAGATGACGGGGTCTTGATTTTGATCAATGAGATGTGCAATGGAAGATGAAGGATTGTAAGTGTATGGAATGGGTTGAGGTGTAAATGGTTACATTTGAACATTCTTGGCTGTTAGATAGGCATTGAGGGAAATAGGGTTTGAATCTAGCATTTATTCAAAAACAAGGTCTCCCCTATTATAGAAGGGAGGTTCAGATGATTCTGGTTGAGGACTAGAAGAGAAGAGATATTCTTTTTCTTATGGTCTAGATGTATAAAGGATTTTACCATGGTATTGATGTGGGGAATAAAATGTTTTTTTCCCATTTCGTTGTTATATTTGACACCTTATTCATTCCAAGTCTATTGGGTGTCAGAAAATGGGTTGGATGTAACTATTTCATGATATGGGATTTGTTGTTGTGTTGGTGTTGCAAGTGCTGATTTAGTATAAAATGACACATGTTGTTAAAATTTAGGTGATGGGGTGGACATGTTTTTAGAAGTTTAGTTTTGAGCTTGTTGTCTAGTAAGTACCATGATAAATAAACACACAAACACCTAGAAAATGAGAAATAACTAAATGGGTTATTTTACAAACAACAAACAAATGCAAAGAAAAATATGTTGTTTGTTATTTATCTTGATTAATTGTGGAAAAATGAAATGTGTAAGATCATTGATGAGGGTCCTAGGAAATGGTAAGCTATGGATAGTTTTGGGTATGTTTAAGGGTGGATTCCTTGATATACATAAAGGTAGGTGAGGCCAACTCTGTACTATTGCCATTACATGCATTTATATTGGGGCCTACCCCCTCTTCATGGTCCCGCTATGATAACGAAGTTGGGTGTTGAGCCAAGATATACAAATAGAAAGGATATTATACCTGGCCAGAACACTGAGTCAGTTTCCCTATTGGGTGATGAAATCCCAAATAGTTTCACCTGGGTGGGAGTTGCTTTAATGCGTTTTTTATTTTGAAGTGATTTAGTTTTGTGTGAGGGAAGATAAGTGAATGAAACTAGTGAACTTCCCTATTTAAATCTAGATGATCAATAAATATGAAATTGTTTGTTTTGAGACATAAAATGAAATATTGATTTTTGATGAGAACAAACAACCAAGAAAATGCAAAATGGAAATCCAAAGGAAGGTTTTTAGGACTTACTATAAGATTGCTCCTTTTTATTTTATTTTTTTAGATTTTTAGAAATTTTTCTAAAGTGAGCAACCAATAAATCTAGTAGATGAGTTTTCAAACATAGTTCCCTGTAACCAAATTAGAGAAAATAGAAAATAGGAAACATGAAATAGAAAGCATCTTGTGAAGAAATGTAAAAAACACAGTCCAATCACTGGTGATTTTCCCAATCACAAGTGATTAGCCTAATCATAGGCGATTACCATATAATGAATTAGAAAAACAAATACTATTTAATTGGTGAAATGAAACAGAGAATTAAGGTACAAGGTCCCATCGGGCATGCTAGAATGTTGATGACAATTTATCCTTGTCGTTTAGTTAATAATATCAAAGGGAAAATTTGGCTCAACCGCAATCATGGTAGGGTTTCCAAGATACCTATGGATGATAGTGGTGGATGTTGATTGTGTGCTTTAGGAAGAATGGATTAAGCTTCTTCCTGTTACTAAATATGCAAGCAGAAACACTACATAAGATAGAGTTAGTAAAATAGGTAGGTAGGTTGCCTGGACAAAGGCCAGTTCCTATAAGTCAATGGACTTCCTTACATGGATGTCAACCCATTTTTAAGACATTTAAGTTTATTCATGAAAAAGAGACACAATATAAGATAAACGGAAAAGTGTGATCATATGTTTACCACTTGTTTATTTTAATACATACATCAACTGATAGAGATAAAATGAAAAGCAATGAGTCTAGAATCTGAAGTCAAAATATAGGTCAAAGTCTAAGTTCTTTGAGAAGTTAGAGCCTACTGAGAGGCTAAATCATCATCTTTGGTGAAGTATGAATCAGGTTTTGAGATGTAGTCTTCCACAAAGAAATCAAAAACACTTCCTCCGTATCATAGTGGCGTGCAAGATCGGAATCAATGTTTGGAAGGTTGATGTTACTTTCAATGTTTAACTCATATGTGGTGTTGGTTTCTTCTTGTATGTTTAGTCCTACTTCATAGTTGTATTTGAACCATGCAAGATTGGTCTAGATTCATTGTACCTCATAGTATGCTTCCCAAAATTCCTCAGTGGCTTCTCATATTTTCTGGGTAGATGCGAAGATGGTTTCTAGATGATCAATGGGGGCTGCATGGATGGCACACAACTCTAATTCATGTAGTAAGTCATATTTCTCCCATTTTAAAGTGTTCTAGAAGATTGGAAGAAATTTGATATTGGTAGTTGGATGATTGATGCCCCTATGGCCATTTGACAACATACATACTTGACAAAATTTCAGCAATAAAAAGGAAAAGGATACAAATTTTTAAATAGATATAGACAAAGATATGAAAGAAATAGACTGTGTAGGAACTACATAGAATTCTAGTAATCACCAGTGATTAGTGTGAATTCTAACAAACTAATAAAATAGAGGATGAAAATCTATTAATTCATGATTCTCAAGGTTTTTAAACTTTTTAACAAAATTATTTATAAGAAGACGAGAAGGATTACCTAAAAATGGAAGCAGAAATCAATGAAACAAAGCTTACCTTGGTGGATGATTGACAAGATATCATAGTTTGAGTGGCAGATGGGTGAAAATGGCTCCAAGATGTCTTGACAATGATATTGGATGATACGATGATTGCCTTGATGCAGTGTAGCAATAGTGGTTCTCTGTTGAAAATATTAGACTCAGAAATGTTCATGAATGGACATGAATTCCCTATAAAATTATCCCCAAAGAGGAAAATAAGTTTATTTATATAGATCGCCGATGATAATCACCAGAAATTTAGGCCAATTTGAGTTAGGGGATGACAAGAGTGATTTTATTTCCATTTTGAACTTGATTTGCAAGATATTTTGAGAGAGGTTGAGATGCTTAGTGGGATGAACTTGGATTAGGACCAAGTCGGTTGGGATAAATGTGGAGGTGTTTTTAGAAGGTTTCCCAAGTTAATTTAGTCCTAACTAGTGAGGGGTGAGAAGTGGTTATAGGGATAAGTTAGAGGTGGTTAGGGTAATATTTTTAGAAGGTTTCTTATTAAACTAGTTACAACTAGTGAGTTAGGAGGAGTTTATGGTGAGGTGTGAGGGTGAGGTATAATGTAGGAAATTAATTTATTTAATCAATTATTTAGACATAGGGATGTGATGACTTGGGAAATGTGGGTGTTAATTAAATTAATTAATTAAAGAGTACAAGTGGGTGACCTAGGTCAAGGAGTGTCGTGAATCGAGATGAAACAATATAGTGGCACATTTTAATTATTTGACAATCATGAATGAGTTTAGATAATGAAGATGAGAGAGTGTAGATTTTTGGTTTGTACAATACCCTTGAGAGGGATGAAGCCTTATGTAGTTCTCATAATATATATTATTTATGACCTATAATTCACATAGGTTATTATATTATAAAATGCTTGGATATCGCTATGTTGCATTACTAATTGTAAGGAATGACATAGTAGCGCATAGGATCAACAGTTTCTTAATTTTAAAATAGCGATAGTATAACAAATCATGGCCTAGATTATCAATCACCCGGTTCATACCATTAGCTCTTGTCATCAAAAACACTACCTTTACACTTTTGAATCAATATATTTTTTCATTTATTATAAGTATATGTATTGGTTGGACTATCCCATGCGGACCCAATTGCTGCACTGCATTCCATCGAGAGGGATTAAGACTTATTTATTTCTCCTAAGATATATCTTTGTAAATTATAATTCACATCAGGTCATATCAAAGAAAAACTTTACTGACAGCTAAACTTTGTTACTAATTGAGAGGAATGACATAGCATCATCTAGGCTCAATATTTTCTTGATTTTCAAATAATGATAGAATAAGAAATCATGGTCTAGCTTAGTAGTTGCCAAATTCATACCATTACCTATTGTCATTGTAAACACTATCTGTAAAAATATGGATCAATATTGTTTATCATTAATTGTAATTGTATTATATTGTTTGAACTATCTGAGGTGGACCCAATTTCTATAGTACATTCCATCGAGAGGATCAAGAGTTATTTATTTCTTCTCGATATATCTTTATAAATTATAATCCATATTTGTGTGTATCAAAGAAAATGTCTAGCGAACTCTAGGCTCAACAGTTTCTTAATTTCAAAATAGGTATAGAATAAAAAATTATGGTCTAGCTTAGCTCCTGTCATGATCCTATCATTACCTCTTGTCACGAGTAATCACTATCCGTATTACCTTAGATTGATTGTAATTTTCATTGATTATAATTTTATTAATTTGGTTGGACGTTACCTAAGCAGAGCCAATTTCTACACTACTTTCCATCGAGAGGGATCAAGAATAAGATATTTCTCCTATGATATATCTTTATAAATCATAATTCACATCCGTTCGTATCAAAGAAAATGCTTAGCTACCGCTATGCTCCATTACTAGTTGAAAGGAAAAATGTAGTGATTGTTAGGCTCGACATTTTCTTAATTTGAAAATAGCAATATAATAATAAATCATGGTCTAGCTTAGCGGTTGCTAGGCTCCTATCTTTACCACTTGTCATTATAATCACTATTTATTCAACTTTGCATCGATATTGTTATTGCATTGATTGTAATTGTATCGTGTTGGCTGGAATTTACCTAATGGACCCAATTGCTACACTACATTCCATTTAAAGGGATCAAGAATTATTTATTTCTCCTAAGATATATCTATGTAAATTATAATCCATATTCATTTCTATCAAAGAAAATGTTTAACGACCGCTAGGCTCAACAGCTTTCTTCATTTTAAAATATTTGTAAAATAACAAATCATGATCTAGCTTAGTGCCCACGAGGATCCTATCATTACCTCTTTTTAGAGTAATCAATATCTATACAACTTTAAATCAATTGTAATTTTCAATTATTATAATTGTATCAAATTGGTTGGTCATTACCTAGTGCAGTCTATTTTCGCACTACTTTCCATCGAAAGGGATCAAGGATTATTTATTTCTCCTAAGATATATCTTTATAAATCATAATTCACATCCATTCATATAAAATAAAATTCTTGATGACCATAAGCTTAATTACCGGTTGAAAGGTTTAATGTAGCGGTCATTAGGCTCAACAATTTATTAATTTGAAAATCACTATATAATAACAAATTACGGTCTAGCTTAGCAGTTTGTTAGGATCCTATCTTTACTACTTTTCATTGTAATCACTATCTGTTCAAATTTGGATCGATATTATTTTCATTGATTGTAATTGTATTGTATTGGCTAGAATTTACCTAGTGGACCCAATTGCTGCACTACATTCCATTGAAAGGGATCAAGACTTATTTATTTATCCTAAGATATATCTTTGTAAATTATAATCCATATTCATTTGTATCAAAGAAAAAGCCTAGCGAATGTTAGGCTCAATAGTTTCTTAATTTCAAAATATCTATAGAATAACAAATCATGGTATAGCTTAGCGGTTGCTAGGATCCTATCATTACCTCTTGTCATAGTAATAAATATTTGTACAACTTTAGATCGATTGTAATTTTCAATGATTATAATTGTATCAAATTGGCTAGATGTTACCTAGTGGAGCTAATTGTTGCACTACTTTCCATCGAGAGGGATCAAGACTTATTTATTTCTCCTAAGATATATCTTTGTAAATCATAATTCACATCCATTCGAATCAAAGAAAATGCTTAGTGACCGCTAAGCTCCATTTCTAGTTGAAAGGAATAACGTAGCACCCATTAGGCTCAATAGTTTATTAATTTGAAAATATCTATATAATAACAAATCATGGTCTAGCTTAGCAGCTGATAGGCTCCTATCATTACCGCTTGTCATTGCAATCACTATTTGTTCAGCTTTGGATCGATACTATTTTTCATTTATTGTAATTGTATCGTATTGGCTAGACTTTACCTTGTGGACCTAATTACTACACTACATTCCATAAAAAGGGATCAAGACTTATTTATTTATCCTAAGATACATCTTTGTAAATCATAATTTACATCATTTTGCATCAAATAAAATTCTTAAAATCTGCTAAGATCCATTACTAATTGAAAGGAATGACATAACATTGTTAGGCTCAACAATTTCTTGATTTGGAAATAGTGATAGAATAACAAATCATGATATAGCTTAGTAGCTATTAGGCTCATACCAATACCTCTTTTTATTGTAAACACTATCTTTACAACTTTTGATTGGTACTATATTTCATTGATTATAATTATATCATATTGGTTGGACTAGCCTTGTCGTAGCCTGGTGACACACTATATACCCTTGAGAGGAATTGATCCTTATGTAGTTTTTATAAGATATATCATTGCAACATATAATTCACATCGGTTCTTATCAAATAAAATTCTTAGTGACCGCTAAGCTACTTTATTTATTGAAAGAAATGACATAGTGACCGCTAGGCTCAACAGTTTCTTAATTTGAAAATAGCGATAGAATAAAAAATCATGATATAGCTTAGCGGCCACTAGGCTCATACTAATACCTCTTTTCATTTAAAATACTATCTTTCTGATTTGAAGAGCTATTCTTTTACATTGTTTAAATGCAATTTTTTTTTTGAGATTTTAGAAGTTTCATACCATGTGTCGTCCTTTTAGTGGGCACTATTTATTTAAAAATATTGTGGATTCATATAGGTTTAATATATTTAACATATGTTTATTTATATATAATTTTTATAATAAATGTGTCAATTATAATGTTTTCTAACTATCAGTTTCAAACTTACCACATGACATAGTTTAATTGGAGAATTATATTTCATGAACACACTACATCTAACATTATCTAGGTCGATTTAGATAAAATTAAGAATAAAATTGCCTATGTATCTATACAATTTATTTCTTTGTTTTATTATAATAATATATGTTTTCTTACTTTTTTACTATTTAAACCTATCTCCAATAACAAAAGGTGTTACTATTTATTTTTTCGATATCTCACACCTTTATTAATGAGTGGTAAATTCAAATTTTGAATTGCAAATTCCCCCACATTTGAGAGTATTTGAAATTTGAATATACTCTCAAATTCCCCCACTCTTTCACTTAATGTTTGGGAAAGTCTAATTTTCAAATTTTCATATCCCGCACTTTTTATATTTCAAAATTTTCTAATGTGGAATGTGTTGAAAAAATGTATTAAATACCCAAAACAACTATTTTTTGAGGTTTCTAGTTTTTCAGTCTTCCAGAAAAGCATCTCGTGAAATCATAGAAGAATATAAGCATGCCTTAGATTGTAGGTATGAGTGCAAAAATACCGGCTGTTTTGGCAAGGGAACAATCAAACATTAATTATAATCTTGAAATATAGAGAAAGGATGAAAAAGATGCACAAAAAGGAGGGAAGGGAAATGGATTGCAAATAAATTGTGCAAATAGTTAGTTTGATGTAGTAGATGGAGGTTTGAAAGACATCACCAAGCACAAAATAATCTCATATCTAAATTAGGTATTTATCAAAAACATATATTATAGTAAATGTGCATTTTTTTTTTACTGCGGAACTTGTTCATTTGTTCTATCTTTGATTAGTCCCTTTCTTTCTCACATCATTCCAACCCTACTTTTCCCTACCAAAAATGTGCTCTGTGGCCCAAATATGCTTACCAATTCCTTTCGATCATAATGTTAAACCACCTTGTTATTCATGAATACAAGGTTTTTGTTATGCCCTAACGAAATAAAATTTAATCCCTTTTCAGCTCTAGTTTTTATTTCAATTGAATGCTTTCACGTATCCGCTATTCTATGTCTCCCACTAGTTTTTTTGGCTTTTTCATCCTCATATCTAGGATTTTTTTCCCTATAATGATGTCATGTCGTATAGTCACTAGTTTTTAAAATTGTAATGGTTTGCAAGACCCAAAGTATTGTTTAGATATTCCTTACAACTACCTTTTCTAATTTTTATTATGATGATAGAAATAACCCAAGGTAATTATTTCATTGTACATTGTTTATATGGTTTCCACGTTGACTTTATGAGAAGATATTTGAGGTTAAAAAAATTATTTAAAACTATAGAATCATATTAAGTTTCAATTGTATGATAAATTTTTTGTACAATGGAAGGTAAACATATTATATATATGCGTAAATATTATCATATAAAAAATTTAATCACTATATATTTAAATTTATACTTCATTTTACGTCTATTAACCCATGACAAAAATCACATATCTTTGTAATCACAACAATATAATTATTTTTAAACATTATTAATAATATGTCACGTATTATTGGAGAAAGACAAAGTGTTTTCATACATATTAATTAATGATTATACAATGATATAATAATTTAAGCTTAGCATTCATTAAGATTTAACACATAATATTTGGAGCATATCGGTCATCAGGATTTAACACATTAAATTAATATTCGAGAGCCTGCAAATTGCTAGGATATGCTTAATAATAATATTTGGAGGTTATCAATGGTATGCTTTAACAAATAAAATTAACATATTTTGAGCTACTCGACATCTAGGTGCTTCCATAATATAATATTTCGAGCTTAGATGTTGCTATCATTTAACAAGTAAAAGAATGATACTTTCTAGATTAATGTCTGCTAGCTTATGTTATAACATATTATTTAAAGATTTTTATCACTATGATTTAAAAACTAGTAATATATTGTGAGCTTAGCGGCCACTAGGTTATGTCGCAATACCATATTTGTAGCTTAACAATCTCTAGGCTATTACGAATATTTTAAACTTTGAGACCACTAAGACACTACCACAACATAATAGTTGGAACATAGCGGTCGTTAAGTTTTAAAAAATAAAGTAAGATATTTCAAGACTAGCACCCACTAGGTATTTATGCAACATATTATTCGGAGCTTATCGGCCGCTAAGATAAAAAAATTAAATTAAGGCGGTATGAAATTAACGGCCGATATGTACTGCCACAACATAATATTTAGATAAAATCTTTCAACGGGATTTAACAATTTAAATGAAATTAATTTCAGCTTCATGGTCGTTATTCTTTACAACGATATAATAATTTAAGCTTAGCATTCAATAGTATTTAACTCATTATATTTGGAGCATATCGTTCATCAAGATTGAACACATTAAATTAATATTCTAGGATCTAGCAGATCATTTAGGATATACTTAATCATAATATTTGGAGGTTATCGGTGGTATGCTTTATCAAATTAAATTAACATATTTTGAGCTACTCAACATCTAGGTTCTTTCACAATGTAATAGTTTGATCTTAGATATTGCTACCATGTAACAAGTCAAATAATATATTTTATAGCTTATCATTCACTAGCTTATGTTCAGTAACATATTTTTGAAGAATTGTTATCACTAGGATTTAATAAAAACTAGTAATATATTGTGAGATTAGAGTCCGCTAGGTTATGTCACTATACCATATTTATAACTTAGTGATTTCTAGGCGAGTTATAGATATTTTGAACTTTGAGGCCGCTAAGACACTACCACAACATAATAGTTGGAACATAACGATCACTAAGATTTAATAAAATAAAGTAAGGTATTTCAAGATTAGCGTCCACTAGGTATTGCCATAACATATTATTTGGAGCTTATCGGTTCTTTAGGATGAAAAAAAAATTAAGGTAGTATGAAATTAGAGGTCTTTACATATTGCCACAATATAATATTTAGAAGAAATATTTCAACGAGGATTTAACAATTTAAATGAAATTAATTTGAGCTTTGCAGCCACTAGTCTTTACAATGATATAATAATTTAAGTTTATCGTTCATTAGGATTTAATGCATAAAATTTTGATCATATTAGTCGTCAAGATTTAACACATTAGTTTAAGATTCTAAGAGCTTAGCGGCTGCTAGGATATTCTTAATCATAATATTTGGAGGTTATCGATAGTATACTTTGACAAATTAAATTAACATATTTTGAGATACTCGGCATCTAGGTGCTTCCATAATATAATATTATGATCTTATATGTATTAGAATTTAATGAGTCGAATAATGATATTTTTAGCTTCGTCTGCAGTTAGCTTATGTCGCAACATATTACTTGATAATTTTTTCACTAGGATTTTAAAAAACAAGTAAGATATTGCAAGATTAGTAACGCTAGGTTATGCCAAATGAGATATTTTGAACTTAGTGATCGCTACTCATTTATGGATACTTGAGCATAATGTACACTAGTTTCTACCACAACAACATATTTGGAGCTTAGGGTATCCAACAAGTGTATGTTTAGATAAGTATATCATTTGGAATATATACACGAACATTCAATCAATTATAAATATTCATCTATTTACATGTCATACATATTTTAGTGCTTCCCATCTATCTCAAATACTACAATTTATGATTCACTATGGTTCTTCCTTAATTATGGGTTGTTGTTGATCCGATTCCACATGTAAGATTGCTTACTCTATTTTTGCTCTTGTGTGGGACCTCTTTTATCATCTTCTGTTTCGCCACCAGAACAAATTCTTTGCAAATCTTAGAATCTTTACTTATCTTTCAAACATGGGGGTCAATAGTATTTAAAAATTAAAGAATGATATATTTATCTTAGCATCCACAATCTTAAGTTGTAACATATTATTTGAATATTTTTTATCGATGGGATTTAATAGAAACAATTAAGATATTGCAAGATTAGAGGCCACTAGGTTATACCACAATAACATATTCTAAGATTAGAAATCACTATTCATTTACAGATATTTGAGCATAGTGTGCTCTATTTTATGCCACAACAACATATTTGGAGATTAACGTATCTAAAAAGTGCATGTTTAGATAAGTATAACATTTGGAATATATACATGAACATTCAATCAATTATAAATATTCATCTATTTACATGTCATACATATAAAAATTCTTTCCTTTCTATCTCAAATACTACAATTTATAATTTATTGTGGTTCTTCCTTAATTATGAGATGTTGTTGATCGAATTCTACGAGTCAAAGTTGCTTCGAGTTTTTGCTCTTGTTCGGGACCTATTTTATCATCTTGCTATTGTGTTTCCTCAAAATGTTCTTTGGAAATTTTATAATCTCTACTTATATTTCATATGTCCACAATTGTGTTTCTATATAGCACATTAGACTTGTTAATAAAAACATTATGACTAACAATTACGTTTTTTACAATTTACTTGAGATCTCTATTTTCTATATTTTTTCCCGTGTTCGTAGACAATTTAAATGACATGTGAAGTTTCTTATTCATTTTCCTCTATTATTATCCTTTGAAAATTAACCAAGAATTTCTTAAGCGATGTCAAAAACTCTTCATCATAAAACAATTCATGGTTTATGGTAAATACTTCCATGACCGAGGCTTATGTAAAAATCTGATTTCCTCTCTAAATAATTTCATCAAACTGGAAAGATAGTTTTCTTACACGATAATTGCATTCCCTTACTCTTTCCTTCATATAATTATCATATATCTGGAATATAACAATATCTTCCATGGTAATAATTGAAGGGACTTTTCAAATTCCTTCTTTAATGATCTACCCCATATGTATTAATGTTTTTTACAATGATCTCATTACTATAATGGTTTTTTCATTATTTTCCAACTATTCTTCTTCCTCCACATTTTCATCAATGTATTTATTTGTATTATTGTATATGCCATGCAATGCCTCTTATGCATATGAAAGCTGTACTAGCGAGGAACTGTGGCCTTTAATTGAGTTTTAAGGTCTTTTTTTCTAGCACGTACACCTCTCACTAGTTCTATAACTACTTCTGTTGGATCCCTTATCAAGGAATTTGGATCTTCCTTGTATTGCACCTCTTGATAGGCATTGGCTTTTGTTTCTTTGTAAGAGTAAAGAGGTCTTCTTAAGTTTCATACCAAATAATGGATTATTGTGTTGATATCTTCTTTTTGTTACCCTTTTCAAGGTTTCTATCCTTGGATTGAATTCAATGTTTACTAAGGGATCTTCTTGTGCCTCCCAATCTATATGTTCTTTGTGGGAAATTATGGATTGCTCAACCCAATCTTGTCTCACTTCATGTGAAATGGAGGGAGAAGATTGAGATGGTTGCATTGGGGGTGCTTTGGCTTAAATTTTAGTTTGTACAGTCTCCTCTTCTTCAACTAAATAAGTTAAGGCATATGCCACTAAATTTGGATATTCAATTAGTGTGGGTAAGACTTCTCAAAAATAAGATAGAGTTTCAATTGATGGAGATAAGGGAGCACAAGGCTTTTCTGAATGTTCTAAATACAAAGTTGTATTTCTCTTTGTAGCCTCCTTTTTAATAGTTTCTCTAAAAGTTGGAACCCTCCAGTCTCTCCTTCATATTCTACTTAACAAAACTATTTTTATTTGGGTAATACATACCTAGTCATTGGCATCATGCACGTGTGCATAGGATATATTTATCTGTCCTCTAAGTGACTGAAGGTGCTTGGAAACCCTTTTCATTCAGTCATATTGCCTTAGAGGGTGTTGGGGAGATGGAATGAATTTATATGGGCTGATGCAACTTTTAAATAGGGTCATTTATTGAATTTCTTACATCCTAGAGTGACTGGGAGGGGAGTAATGTTCTTTAAGCTTCTTCTCTTTGCATTTTCTAGCAATACCATTATAAATACGATGTGTCACCTCTTGTTCGCCAAATTTTTGGAACATAATATGAAAATTGAAAAGGAGGTCTAAGAAGCCCATCGATCATGATAATCTGTATATTATAGACGAGAAGAATACAACTCCCATTTTCCTTATTGAAGTGAGGATGTTAATAGATATTCTTGGTGTTGTTGTTTCATGTAATTGTTGGTAGAGAGAAGGATACAAATAAGTGCATATATCTTGAATATGAGATCTAAACCAATGGGCATACAAGTTTGAATATTGTTCATTTATCTTCAAAGGGCATGAAGGATGCTAGTTTTGATAGAAATCTGAATAGTTGAGAACACCACAAACAACATCAAAAAGATAAGAAGCCATGTAAAATTCTTTTCAATTGTTGATGAAATTATTTCTTAATATCATTAAATTGAAACCGAGCACTTTTCCTAACAAGGGAATTCTTTTCTTCATCAATAATAAAATAAATTAAAGGGATCTAGGAAACATTGACCTTAGAGATAGAAGAATTTCCATATAGCATGTTCATGAGGGCCATGCCAATACGAGACTCCTGGTCTAAACCTTTTAATAAGGATATTTCTCATATGAGAATCATCCATATTATCTAATGGGTCAACAACCCAACTCTATAAAAGAACTCTTATTCTTGTTTGGGCCATCCAGAATCGAATCTATCTACATTGTATATGGTGTCTATATCTTGAAGTTTATAACAAAAATTATATGCATGCCCAAAAAAAACCTATTTTGTTTTTCCACAATTTAGAAAATAAGGTCCACTCCTTGGACTTGGAAAGAATTAGATAGGAAGCAATCAGTTCCATAAATGGAAGCACCTCTAGTTTAGTGGCAATTAAATGGAGACCAAATATTTTAATGGCCCTTATCTCTCACGACCTTAGAACTGATCTTTCGGTATACCCTTTTTGGTTCTACGGAAAGAACATAAAAACTTTCATCCTGAACTACGGAAAAAATAGTTGATTAATGTTGAAATTTATAATGTAAGGAAAATGAATCTAAAATGGTATCTCTAATTACTCTAGTGTCCTCATACGAATATAAATAAGTATATACATTCGAAAATGTCGGATCTCCCGCCATCTTGAAAAATTACATGTCCATGAACACTGCATATATTATCAACAAAAATAATTACTGATATAAATGACCTACTTGTATTTATGACAACATTCACATGTATCTTATTTTGAATATTTGGCCAAATTAGAAAATAATTTCCAAATAAATGAAAAAAGTGTTGATCTTGACGATTGTTAGTATTAGCCATAACTAAATATTTAGAGCTTAGCGATCGCATTTAGTAATCATTCATAGATTTAATATTAATGCAATGAGAAAATCATAGAAGTACATGCACTACTAAGGGGTCAAGATATACATAGTTTTGATCATAGCGTTCGATAGGTATCACTCATAGTAAAAATATTAGTGCAATGAGAAAATTCTGTCAATACAAGCCTTTGTTTAGGCTTCAATATATATGTAGTTGTGATCCTATCGATCACTAAGTTTAGCCACAGTATACACATATATGTGCATTTCTTGCAAGCATTGTATACACATATTTCACAATCATTTAAGGATCATCAAATTGAATGAAAAAATGATGCCAAAACATTTGAATTGAGAATTTTTTATTAAAATACGTGAAAGAATATGGTACCATGGACATAATTGACTTCTAGAAGAGAAAAAATGGGTTTTATTGAAAAGGATATTGAAAAGTCTACTTTTACAAAATATCAAAAATTGGGAATTGATAACAATGGATTTTTTTTGCATAGTTTTTCCCAAAGAACTATTTAGATCTTGGCAGTTAGTAATCAAAATTAACATGAAAACTATTAATGTAATGATCTCGTATGATAATACATACACTATCGAGGGTCAAAACATACATAATTTTATTCCTAGCAGTCGCTAAGATGAGCTACAATGAAATATTTATATCTTAGCGCTAGGCATAATTAACAGTAAAACTATTAATGTAATGAGAAAAATCTTGAAATGCATGCACTCTTGAGGATCAAGACATATTTTTTTATGATCCTGAGGTAGCTAGGGTAAACCACAATGAATTATTTTGAGCTTAGCCGATGCTAGGCATCATTACTAGGAAAAATATCAATGCAATGAGAAAAATGTGGCGAAACATGCACTATAGAGGGGTTAACGCATACGAATTTTTTTTCCTAGCAGTCTCTAAGGTCAGCCATAAAAAAATATTTAAATCTTAGTGGTCATTACCCATCATTACCATGGAAAATATCAATGCAATGAGAAAAATTAGGCAACACATGCACAATAGAGGGTTCAAGGCGTATGAATTTCTATTCCTAGTGAGTCACTAAGTTAACCACAAAAAAATATTTAATGATTAGTGGTCACTATGATAAGCATCGAAAAATATTTTGAACTTATTGTTCGCTAGGCATCATTCACTAGACATCTATTATTGAACTAAGAAAAGAGTTTCATTACATGTTTTCTTCAAGGGTTAAGATTTACTTATTTGATTAGTTTGTTTCATGGATGCATATACCTCTCTTTACTTATTTATAATTATACTATATTGGTTGGAATATCCCTCACTTTGAGCTAAGTGTTTTACTACATACCCTTGAGAGGGATCAATCGTATGTATTTCTCATACTATTTACTATAATTTATTGAAAGTAATATATAAATTACACATTTTAATGATAAATGAAATCTCAAAAGCCATGGTATAATGAATATAAATATATTGACCACACTCTTTGTAGTGTTAGTATGAACATACACACTTTGAACCCTACGTACAATCTCCCTTATCATTAAATATCACAATTTCCCAAGATATCTAATCTCCCTCTTTCCATAAGCTTCCACCGCCACTAAAAAAAAATAAAAAGGAATAAATTCCCTTATCGACTTACCTCAATCTACATACAATGTAATGGTCTTAGGATGGCTCTTATCAAGATCTATAAAAAAAAAAAATCCATGCATTTAGTAAATTTAGATTAAGAAAGAAAATCCCTATCATCTTATCATTTTCAGTATTGATATATCATTAGATTATTTAAATAAAATAATCGAGCCTATAATTTTAATCTGGATTTTTACATGTCTTTCCACAACTATAAATTAAGTGAAACATTATTCAAAATCTTGTTTATTCGACTTCTCAAATTACGGGTTTTATTGCTCCCCAATTCATTGTTTTCAAAGAGGGACCTACAAAGACAAAACCCTTTATATTTTTCCTTTGAATTCACATATATGTTTTTAATAAAAATTATTTCCCAAATTTTCCTTATGTAAGAAAACAATTATTGTAAACAAGTAAACAATTACTTGTGTTACTATTACTATTTCATCTCTGGAAGTTACTATCACTATTTCATTACTTTATTTTAATTTATAATGAAATTTCTATAGAAACCGCCGATAGTGGTCCAAAATCCCTAAATGAATAACAATCCTAACTGAACAAAATATATTTTCCTCATCCTTTTCAAAAACACCCATTTTTTCACTTCCAACAATCATTTTTGTCCATGTTAGGTATTTTACAAAACATTTCTTAGTCCTCTTGCGAAAAAATGCCCATAACATGTTTTTACATTACTCACAAGCACGATACATGCATATTTCACAAATCATCTAGGGATCAAAAATAGAAAGAAAAAACAATATCAAACCCTATCGGTTGAGAAGCATTTGTTAAAGAGAGTTAAAAGATAAAAAATTGACTACTAGAAGCACACAAAATAGGGTTTTGTCTAAAAAATCCTATGGAAAATTCTACAATTACATAATTTCTAAAAATTGGAAGAAATAAAGGTGAGAACGTGTACCAATTTTTATGCCTTTACAAAAAACAAAAGTGCTCAGAATTTTTTAAATCAAACTATGATCATATTTTCCAATGGATGATTATGCTTTTGGATTTTTTCCTTAATCCACAAGCTTCACAAATTTAAGTTTCAGGAAATATACTAAAAGTTGACAATCCATGATTACATAGATCGATACTTCTAACCGCCACTTTCTTTGGTGCATGAATTACAAAAGACATGTGTATGTCATTAAATTTATTTATATTTAATGGATAATTAATGGCTATCAAATGGTGCACATATTTTGAATATCATGTGAACTTTACATTATTCGGTTTAATGGATAATTAATGTTGGGGGAACCACAATATTAACCATATATGTCACATACAAATATTATCAATATTATCAACATTATCATCAAAAGGAAACCATGCTCATTCCAATATTATCATCTATAAATTACATAATGAGTATATAAGTATTCCATACTTTGACTATAATACCAATGATATGTGGTTCAATTGATTCTCACATATTAAATTATCATATTGTCTTCAATAAAAATATAAATTTTTATCAACATCATTTTTAAAGTGTTTTTCTACACAAATAGTATCTTGGGATGTGTGTGTCAATGCTCTTGGCGGTGCCCATGATGTCGATCGTTGGAATTGATTTTAAATAAAAACAAAATACAAAATAAAGAACTATTAGCTAACTCCAAAACATGATATTTTTTCATATATAATGTATACCATCTTTTATAATGGAGTGTATGATGAAATACTATATTATTATGATTTTAAAAATTGTAATTTACCTGGGTAAAAATACTTTGCAACTCAAAGTTATACATCAATATTTTCTACATTAGCTTTCTCTCGTGTTCCATTCTTTCACACTCAAGTTCAAGTTTTACCTGCTCAATTTATTCCATTGTCGACTCGATACATGCATGCTATTTTCCATTATTTCTTTCAAATCTCGTAAGAGTAAATTTTTCTCTTTTCACGTTTACATTGAATTCCACTTCTATTCAAAGAGTTTTCTTGGTTTTCTCCTTCCAAATTTTCAATGTTGATAGAATGGATTTATGATTTCCATCTCATGTCTTTTTTAGAAGTAGAAGTTCTTATATTAACCCTTTCTTTTCCATTAAAACCAATAACCTTGGGTGTTTTCCATGTAATGTGATCCATATAGTCATAGAAAATCCATGTTGAATGTGTTTCAACCATTGTGTTTTCCAAGTGTTTCTTTTTCTTGAGGGTTTTCTTTAACCTATTCATCTTTATTTTCATTGCATCCCATTGAATTTTTTTCCATAAACTTGATTCAAAGCATCTTCTACTTTATCCCAATTTTTCTTGTTGAGTTTTCCATGGTTTAAATCTTCATACACCTCTTCATATTTTGAAATAAATATTTTCACAATAGATTTTGGCCAAATATCTTCTTTGTATTCTTTCATCATCTCCTCATTATTTCTATCTCTGTCATATGCATGGGTTATTGAAAATGTTTCTTCCAGTTTTGAATCATCAAAATCATCAACAATATATGGAGTATTTAGATCTATTTGTGAATGTGGAATGTAATGACCCAATTTCTGTGTGCCCCTTGTATTTTCTTGCAAATTTGAGACACTATTTCCATCAAAGTTCGCACACAAAAGTCCTTTTCACAACAGTTACTTAGTTGTGTTGAAAAATCCATATTGTCTTCATAGTTTCTTGGAGTTGATTTGAGACCTTGGGATTCGATACATGAAAACAAGAAAAATGGTGATTTTTTCATGTCCTGCAAATTTATTAGTTACTATAAACATTCACAAATGAAACAATTTTCTTACTACATATTTTATCTAAACTTCATTTCATTTTTCATTTTTTTATTAATATATACACAACGGGTGTCATACTATAATTTCACGAATAAAAACTTGTGGAGAAACATTGAAATTTTTTTAAGTGCCTAATAACAAATGCAATATTTACAATCAATACAAAATAGGTGTACAAAATGAAATTCTTCAAGATAGAAAAATAATGTTTTACCTCTTTTAATTTTTGTAGCTGTTCTTCCCCATTTGTATATGTACTCCCTTTTTGGTGTTGTCTCCTTCAAAATGGGTATACAACTTTCCCTTTTATTGTATTAAAATCAAGACGTTGAAAGATCTTGCATGGATTAAAATTTAATATTGTACCACTTAACATTAAATATAATAAGAAAAATAAAAATACTTTCAAATGGAGGATTTTACATTATTCATTTTAATGGCCAATCACTATTGAGGGAACCACAATATTAATTAGGTAGCATTTGACCTTAAAAAGGTTTAATTGTTATTATAAAGAATTAAGGTAATGTTTTTATAACATACTTTTTAATGTATGAAAACTAAATTTTGACATTGTTTGAAACTTAAATTTTACATTCATAAATTTAATTGAAATTAAGTCTTTAATATTGAAAATTACTAATAATAAATTGTGTAGCATGGGTTACTTCTACTCAATATTATAGACAATTACTAATAATAAAATTAAATTGTTAGAGTATTATGTGAGATATAAAAACCTAAGAAACAATTAATACACATAATTGAATCAAAGTATATAGCACCACCGTTAATCAAATAAAGACTAAACTTGAACTTTATACCATCAAATAAACATAGCTATACAATTAGAGAATAAAATATAGTAACGATTTACTTTGACACAATATTAATGGCCCTAAATATATACTAAACTTAAATTGGAGGACATTGAACTATTCCTTAGTGTGAGTAATAATTTTATAAATAGTTGTCTTCAAATTGGAGGAGATTGAACTTTTCCTTATTGTGAGTAATAATTTTATAAATAGTTGTCTTCAATATTATTGTGTGTACGAGAAAAATTTAAGTCCAAGAGGCCGCTAGGATAGACAAATTTTGACTAGAATGGTAGGTGAAAATGTTAGTGATGGCCCTTTGATGTGCGAGTGATCGATATTCCAAGTGTGAATGCTCACACTTCTTCATGAGAGGGTTCACACTTCATCATGCAAGTGATAAATTAGAGATATGTGGGTCCTCGACTCACTCGCACCATGATGACCGATCACTTGCACATCTAAGTGGGAGCTTTCGCACATAGAATTGCACTCACTCACACATTAAAGTGCAATCACTAACATTTGTCCTGCCATTTTAGTCAAAATTTTAATTTTTACATTTATGAGAAAAAATTAAGTCCCAATGGCCATTAGGCTATACAAATTTTGAAATCCATACATTGTGTTTTATGGATAAAAATAAAGACACCGTAGTGAGATATAAGGTTCTAATACAATGTTTTATATAGTCAAATAGGAGCCAAATTCTCCATATGTTCAAATATTTGGATTAAATGAGGTTTCAAAGATGTTCATATAAGATGTATATTTTTATTATCTCATTGTGATTTCAAATATCCATACCAAGGTTAAATATTTAAGTGTCCTCGATACTAATTTTCTCTTTTTATTTGTGGATACAATTGAAAATGAAATCTAGTTTTGAATATGGAGCACATGTGGATTTACTATCCAAAGGTGTGAAAGTTATGGAGGGACTATTCTATCCATCCAAAGCTACACTCCATTGTAGAGACATGGGGTCAAGCTTATTCATTTTTAGAGTAAGTATTACATTCAATGGAAGAGTGATGCCTCCATACAAAATTGATGATTGTGAAACCTTAACAAAATTGAAAACAAGGGATACTTTATCCCATGGGAAAGGAAGTAAATGATTAAGCATGTGATTTTAGAAGTTTCAAATGTGGGGGGTAATGGAATTCAAAACTTCATGAGCACCGATAGAGGATATATTTGATTAGGATGAGGGTTTGAATTCTAACAGTGATACCCATTATTTCACAACTCCTAAAGAAATGGATGAATTTACTACAACCTACGTGCTTACTAAACATAAGTGTGCTTGCAAAGAAAATGACATAGCTGAAGGTTTTATATCCCGGTACATGACCAACATGTGATTTTGGGAGTAATTGTTGATGCAGACTCACAGCACCCCTGGATGCAGATCCGGCTTCTAGGTTGATCACTCAGGCATCCAGTGTGATTGCACAACATGGAAACCTCTCTCCAGGCGTGGGACCTGTAAAACGAGAGAGGAATCTCCAGAGAAGGCTGGTTCCTGCTCCTAAACTACCTGCCACAAGCTATTCCAGTGTAGGCAAGCTAATCTAATCCTAATCTAACCATGCCAAGGAGACAGAGAGAGAGAGAGAAAGGAAAAGAACAAAAGCCTACACTAAAATGGTGATACACCAGAGAAGGAGAATGTTGGACATCTATCAAAACTACCATGGGACAAAGAGAGGTGAGCAATGGGAAGGATGGACAGATGCATCACAGGCCCAAGGATATATTTCACACAGAAAATGTCCCAAAACTCCATGAACATAGCTCCAGATCTGCAATGAACATTCAAACATGCGAAATACTGCAATGAAGAGAGGCAAGAAGAAAACAAGCAAAAACGAGAAAGGATGGACAGATGCATCACAAAACACATTTTTGTTGCTTCAGAAGTTTGCACAGAACATCATTTCATTAGTAAAAGGCAAAAATGCCATTACAGAGTAGGGAGGAGGTTCGAGCTCCATTTTCAACCCTAGAGAAGAAAAGAAGGGAGGGCAGAGCAGAAAATATGAACCACTTGTAATAAAATGAGCCAAATCTGGCTTTTTACATTGCATGGGTCGAGCCCATGGGACAAAAACGTGGGAAAACGTGTAAGCCTATTCCTCATTGACTACAGATGCATTAAAATGGCATGGGATACCTTACTAACCCATACCCTACCACTTTGACCGGACTACAGGAGAATGCGACCCATTCTGCATTAAATCTGGTCGCTGGAATGTCACTTCTAGCCATGAACACGCATCAGAGCCGTTTCTCAATTTTCTCCCTCCACATAGCACCAAAACTTGAGATTAACCCTAGAATCATGTAGAGAATTTCACAAGCTTTCCGTTGATATAAAGAACGTGCAAATCCGAGTTCTGGATCGAAAGATATGATGATCTGAAGATTTAGGGCACGGAACAGACCAAAACGGATTTTGAAATCTTTCCCGCACTCTGCCACATGGATGACACGTGTCAAGCACTGATTCACTGAATAATTCTCTCTCCTCCACCTTTCCGTGGGCTTTCCTTTGAAATTTCCTTGTGGGCCCTAGCTGGGACACGTGGCATTATCCCATTGGTTCGGGCTGACCCTTCAAAACTCGCCCTTTGACTTTTTGACTCTTTCCCCTGCGACACGTGTCGTGATCTGGTTGGTTCTCGGCCCTTTCGGCTCCTTCGCACCCTTTGCGTCTTTATGTCCTGGATGTCCCAAACTACTTGGGCCAAAAACTTCCGATCCGCCCAAAATGGGCTTCCTCGTCCCTCATTTGGCCAATGACACGTGGCGTTGTTTGAGTGGCTTTCGGCTCCTTCGGCGATCCACGTCCCTCGCGTCTCTGCGGCCCAGATGTCCCAGTACGAACTTTCTCTATTTCGGGTGAACTGGCCGGTTCACATCATCATGGCCCAAATGTCCCAAATGCTTCTGGACTGTTTGTTCTCATTTCGGCCGATCCGGTAGGTTCGCGTACTTCGCGTACTCTTGTCCCGAACTGTCCCGCTCAGCAGTTAGTCGTTTTTTCTCTTTCGGCCGAACCGGCTTTCCGTGTCCGCCGCGTACTTCTGGCCCGATTGTCCCAAATGCTTAGCGGGCCACCCTGGAGGCTTTTGGCCGATCCGCGACTTTCTGTCCCACACGTCCCTACTGTTGTAAGGACTAGGACTTAGTCATTTTTATGATTTTTCCCGGATCATTCTACATGCTTGGAACTGCAAAACTCTGATGCATGTTATCAAAATTTACCCCTGGGGTGAAATTTTGACAACAGTTTGGCGACTCAGTGGGGTCATCTGCCTGCTAGATGAATGATCAGTAGCCTGAAGCAATCCATTAGGCATGGAGTCATAAGTTGTAACTGCGAATCGATCCGAACTTTGAAAACCTCCCTCTGAGCCACTTGAAACCCACCGGACATGGAGTTGTTCTTACCAAAATGCCACTGAAATGAACTGTGCAAGAGCAAAACCAGCACAACAAAAACTATGTACAGAACTAAAAATCATACATGCTCCAAAATGAAACATGCAGAGTGTGCACAAGCACTTCTTCTGCTGAAAGCAAACCTACCTACTCTACTTTAACTGGAAGCAAAGGCAAGCTAAACCCTGCAATTGGTTGTGAGAAATAGCTTCCCTTTCTCAAAAGTGGCAGCCATGCAATTGATTTGGAGCTGATCATGGCTGTTAGGATGAGTGGAAAATCAACAAGAAGCTGGTATTCCACCCAAATCATCAAGGTATCAGCTGAAGGCAAATTCAGTACCTCTTTTAGTTGTTATGCATTTGGATTGAAGAGGTATGGTAGCTGATCCTTGGTACTTTGTAGCTCACCCTCATGCTCAGAAGCAAGCATGACTGGTTGTGACTTCTCCTTTGGCTCCAATGAAGCCAAATACCTGATTGGGCAAGGTCTGATCCGTTGAGTATGCCCATTTCCCTGATTTTCAACTCCAAGAATGGAGTCTTCTTGCGGACCTTCTTGAATGGATGATGTGGAAGAAATGGCGAAATTCCTCTGCCCTTTCTCTTCCTCCAATGAAGAACATGAAAGATTAAAATCTTCCAATCTTGATTCCGAAGAGCTGTTATAAGTTGCAGGCTGCTGCAAATGAATGTTCTCCTTCATGACAGCAGACTCAAGTGTTTGGAATGTGGATGATGAAAGAGAGAATGGTGGAAACTCAACCGGTTCTTCTCCATCAAAACAGTCCTCAAAATCTGACAAGTAAACTGCCTCATTGCTGTCCTGTTGTAAATGCTCAACTTCCTCCATGGTATCTTCTTGATCTGTAACTTGACCACCATGGTTTCCTTCATCCTCCAACATTGAGTTTGAGAGATCAAACTCCTCTTTGACATGGAGCTAGAGAGATGAAGTAGAAAAAGAAGAAGCGAAGGTTCTCCTAGTGCTTTGCTTTGTGCTCAAAGCCCTTGGATCCACAATTTTCTCTTCCACAGCTAGATTGTCCTCCTCTTCTTTTGGATTTGGAGCAAATTCTCCTTCCTCCAATGTTTGAAGACAATCTTGCTCTTGATTGAACTCTTCCTCCAGCATGAAGTTTGTCAAGTCAAACTCTTCAATCTGCTGCTCTAGAGGACAAGTTGGGACTGCAAGATCTTCTTCTTCTGCTGCAACAAAATCAGTCCTAACCACCACCTGTTCTCCAACCCTAGCCTCTTCTGTAGGTTTAACCATCAAGGGGATCTTTGTCATCCCAAATTTGGCAGCCAAACTTACTAAGCTCTTAATCATTTCTTCTTTTCTTGGCTCTTCCTCTTGCTGTCCTTGATGACTGAATTTTGCAATTTCTTCTTCCCCACATGGAATTGGGAATGCAAGAGGAGGGATGGGTTGTAACTCAACTGATTTTACAATTTTTTGTGGTGGTGGAGGAGGTGAAACCTCTTGTTTCTTTGGAGTGGGAGGTATTTCATTTAGCTCTTGTGGAGGGGATGACTGTTTAGAAGGAAAAAGGAAAGAAGAATTGAGGTGTGTTGGAAGACTGAGAGGTGGAGACATGGGATCAACATTTGGGACAGCAGATGGAGAGTTTAAAATTTGCAAGTCCAAATGAGATGATCTTTGCTTGAGTATGGGAAGAGAAAAACTAGATGATGGTGTAGAACTTACCCATTGACAAGGTTGTTCAACACCGAATGTATAGGCCTCTATTTCTGCTGTCCATTGTGCAAGTTGGGGCAGCATCTTTATCATGAAGTCCAACTTCTCTTGAGGGCTGAAGTGTCTTGGAAAAGGGCCTCCCCATGGACAAGGAGTCCTGCAACCAATTTTGAAAGCTCTCATCTGAGTTGTTGCTCTGGACTGCACCATCTTTGCCTCCATCTTTTGGATTTTCTCCAACAGACCAGCATCTTGGATCTGATGGTCTTCATTGTATGCATACTCTTGCTCTTGGAAGGCTCCATAGCCAAACTGACTTTGGCACTGCTGCTCATATGGGTATGCATACTGATCTTGAATCTGCTCAAAATGTTGATTTGGAGGATTTGTAAAACATGTTGGAGGTGGAATATACTGTTGTTGTTGATGTGAATTCCATGATGGAAATGAAGTCATGATTGCACAACCTCATGGAATGGGAAAGAATGAAAGAGATGGAAAGAAGGATGAATGGGAATGGATGGAAAATGGGTCTGCAACTTCAGAAATGGGTTGCTGATCAGATGGAGTCACCAGATGTGTTTGCAAGTGCCTCCAAAGGCTGAAATCTTCACAGGAACACACCAACCTGTAAAAGATGAAGTGGAAGACCTCTAAGGTCCCATCGGGCATGCCAAAACTGTTGATGCAAAATCACAGCACCCCTGGATGCAGATCAGGCTTCTAGGTTGATCACTCAGGCATCCAGTGTGATTGCACAACATGGAAACCTCTCTCCAAGTGTGGGACTGTAAAGCGAGAGAGGAATCTCTAGAGAAGGCTGGTTCCTGCTCCTAAACTACCTGCCACAAGATATTCCAAAGTGCAAGCTAATCTAATCCTAATCTAACCATGCCAAGGAGACAGAGAGAGAGAGAGAGAGAGAAAGGAAAAGAACAAAAGCCTACACTAAAATGGTGATACACCAAAGAAGGAGAATGTTGGACATCTATCAAAACTGCCATGGGACAAAGAGAGGTGAGCAATGGGAAGGATGGACAGATGCATCACAGGCCCAAGGATAGATTTCACACAGAAAATGTCCCAAAACTCCATGAACACAGCTCCAGATCTGCAATGAACGTTCAAACATGCACAAATACCTGCAATGAAGAGAGGCAAGAAGAAAACAAGCAAAAACGAGAAAGGATGGACAGATGCATCACAAAACACATTTTTGTTGCTTCAGAAGTTTACACAGAACATCATTTCATTAGTAAAAGGAAAAAACACCATTACAGAGTAGGGAGGAGGTTCGAGCTCCATTTTCAACCCTAGAGAAGAAAAGAAGGGAGGGCGAGAGCAGAAAATATGAACCACTTGTAATAAAATGAGCCAAATCTAGCTTTTTACATTGCATGGGTCGAGCCCAGGGGACAAAAACGTGGGAAAACGTGTAAGCCTATTACTCATTTACTATAGATGCATTAAAATGGCATGGGATACCTTACCAACCCATACCCCGCCACTTTGACCAGACTCCAGGAGAATGTGACCCATTCCCGCATTAAATCTAGTCATTTGGAATGTCACTTCTAGCCATGAACATGTGTCGAGTTGTTTCTCGATTTTATCCCTCTAGACAGCACCAAAACTCGAGATTAACCCCAGAATCATGTAGATAATTTCACAAGATTTACGTTGATATAAAGAACGTGCAAATCTGAGTTCTGGATTGAAAGATATGATGATCTGAAGATTTAGGGCACGGAACAGACCAAAACGGATTTTGAAATCTTTCCCGCGCTCTGCCACATGGATGACACGTGTCAAGCGCTGATTCACTGAATAATTCTCTCTCCTCCACCTTTCCGTGGGCTTTCCTTTGAAATTTCCTTATGGGCCCTAGCTGGGACACGTGGCATTATCCCATTAGTTGCTGACCCTTCAAAACTCACCCTTTGACTTTTGACTCTTTCCCCTGCGACACGTGTCGTGATCTGGTTGGTTCTCGGCCCTTTCGGCTCCTTCGCGCCCTTCGCGTCTTTATGTCCCGGATGTCCCAAACTGCTTGGGCCAAAAACTTCCGATCCACCCGAAATGGGCTTCCTCGTCCCTCATTTGGCCGATGACACGTGGCGTTGTTTGATTGGCTTTCGGCTCCTTCGGCGATCCGCGTCCCTCGCGTCTCTGCGGCCCAGATGTCCCAGTATGAACTTTCTCTGTTTCAGGTGAACCAGCCGGTTCGCATCATCATGGCCCAAATGTCCCAATTGCTTCCGGACTGTTTGTTCTCATTTCAGCCGATCCGGCCGGTTCACGTACTTCACGTACTCTTGTCCCGAACTGTCCCGCTCAGCAGTTAGTCGTTTTTTCTCCTTCGGCCGAACCGGCTTTCCGTGTCCGCCGCGTACTTCTGGCCCGATTGTCCCAAATGCTTAGCGGGCTGCTTGGAGGCTTTTCGGCCGATCCGCGCCTTTCTGTCCCACACGTCCCTACTGTTGCAAGGACTAGGACTTAGTCATTTTTTATGATTTTTCCTGGATCAATCTACATGCTTGGAACTGCAAAACTCTGATGCATGTTATCGAAATTTACCCTGGGGGGGTGAAATTTTGACAAAGTAATGTTGGGACCCACATAGTTTGGTGTTTTTGTGGTGAATATTATAACTACACACAATGATTTCTACCCAAGTCTACAATGCAACATCAAAGTTTCCTAGCTAATCAAAACCTAGTTTATCTAGAGACAAAACTACACTTCATGTGAATGGAAATTCGAACTCCAAGAAAAACCCATCACATTAAAAATTGAATTTAATTAGAAGTTCAAAGGGGTTGCTATAAATATGATACATTTTATTCAAAAAAACACAAATTTGTTGCAGCAAGAATAATTACAAAATTCTCGTGAAGGAGACATGGTACACTTTAAAAAATTAGATGGGAATACATTTTGGGTGCATATTAATAAATTAATTAATCCTTTTTGCAAGGTTTTCTCCATATTAGAAGGATCTCTCATCCAATGTTCTATCACCAGTTGGCCCATCTAGATGGTTTTGTTATAGAAGTAAGGCTAAAAGAAATTCCAGAAGAGATTTTTGGTAAAAATGTGGAGTGCATTTGAAGAGCCATTTCCTCAACTAGTATACCCAAATTCATATGAATCCTCCATATGCCCAAAGAATGAAAACTTTATAAAAATACCTTACAATTCCTGTAAACACAAAATGGTAAACACTAATCCATATAGTACACAAAATACAATGGAAAATGATAAAAAAAAAAAAAAGAAAAATGTCTACCCGAAGTTGAGAAAAAGCTTGCACAAGGAAGTATGTATATCTAAGCTATCTCTTGGCACTTTTAATCACGGTTGGAATTTACCTCTAGGGATGAATGAACATGCCATCAAAAACATTGTACTTAATACATTCACAACAAATGTTATGATCAAGTTCAAACTTTTGAGTATACTATAGATATATTAAAGTTATGAGGAAGGGATATATGTCGAAATTATGGTATAGATGTCATGGAATCTTGAAAAATACATATACTGAGATACAAAAAATATTATAATAATGTCAAAAGGAGGGAAGTGAATGGAAATAAAGGAAAATGAAAACAAATTCCAAACAATGTTGCAACTATTGCATTGATATACAAAAATGTGGAGAGGAAATCATATATATTGCCACACATGCCTCATCCAATGGGAAAGATGGTACTAAAGTAACAACGAGACTATTGTTTGCATGATATATTTTGTCTTACATCCTAAAAAATTGTAGTGAGGGCCTTTCACTATTGGGCCTTCCTTCAACATCACAGAAATGACACCAAAATATGGCAAGAACATTTCTCCCATGTTTTAATCACCAAGAAAACTTCTTCACCAAATGTGACAAGTGCATAGAGCTTAAGAATAAATGTGCAGCCACCTCATGTCTAGAAACACTGGCACAAATAGATCAATTCAAAAATGGCATAATGATTACATTCAAAGTTGTTATTCAAATTACTATGCAAATAGAGCACAATCACAACAAAATCCTAATAGCTATTTAAGCATTGTGCATGAAAAAATGGACAAGATGAAAATTGGTGTACCAAGGATGGGTAGAAAAGAAAAATCAATAAGCAATGTTATTAATCTCCCCATCACCTTGACTTGTACATTAACACATGGACACAAAATATGGGGTTGTAGACACTATGGTCTCCCTTTTGTTGAGTGAGGAAAAACTTCACAATAACATCATTGGCACTGTGTATTCGGAAGCTATAAGAACCACTTACAGATGAGTATGGTGATTTTTTATATAGTACTGGGACTTCAAAACACCCATTACATGATGCACTATTACAAAATGATGTGTATGAAAAGTGTAAGAAATACAAGAAGAAAAATGAGTGTGCTCATACAACTAATACTGTAAGCGTATGTTCAAGTTCATTTAGAAAATAACCACCAATTCTCTACTTACAACTAGATAATGTTTCAAGTGACAACAAAATTCACACATTGTTGTGTTTACATCCATGTTGATAACTATAAGGGTTTTCAAAATGGTGTTCATGAGTTTCCTTCTAGTGGGTCATACACATGAAGACATAGAAGGGCATTTGGTCGATTATCAATGACCTTGTCCAAATTAGAAACATTTTCTTTGCCACAAATAAAGAAAACTTACTGAGAACATGCCAAAAGGAGTCCAACACATTCAATTTGTACCTTATCAAGGAATTATATGACTTTACTGAGACTTTTGGAACCACACCTACTAGATGGAAACCATAAGATCATGGGTATCAACAAAACAAATATGTTTAAATTCCATGTTATCAACAACATTCCTATCATGGAGCACAAAGCATCAACCATGGATTCCTTATGGTTACACATGATTGAGATCTGTAAAATAGTGGATGGGAAACCTTTTTTTCCCGAAAGGGATCCTCCATTAGCACCCTTCGATAGCTAAATGAGATTATAGACCTACAGAGAGGCATGGAAGCATACATCACACACTGGGAATAGAGTTCAACAGATGGTGGAGAAACATATTGGGTTTCAAGATTGCATATTGGAAAAATGTTCTATGTGCCCTAGAGAATCCCTTTTTCAATAGTAGAATGACAAAGAGATTTTTTTTGGCCAAAAACAATTCAAGATAGCACAATGTATGATCAGATAGTGGGTGCACCATGTCTTGACATGGATAGATGTACTATAGTCAAAATTTCCTTTCAAATAAGTATATATGTTAGGCCTATTTGTGATAGACCTCAAGAGGTATTCAAACCGGTAGTGGATGTGAATGTTGAGTAGATAATATTAGTAAGACCAACTAATGATAATGTACCTATATGGATGGGAAAGGAAAAATTAATTCTAATACAAGATGTTCACACAAAGGCTCAAAAGATAAGGGTACACTGGTGGGAACCCATAGGAAAAGAAAATATAGAAAAAGAAAGGTACTAAGAATGCTTTAAAAAAATCAATGGTGGTGAAAATCAAGGGACGCATCAGATATTGATATAGACAACGTCATCTGGGCATGAATTCCAAGAAAAATATGGAAAGGAGATCAAATTAAAATACCGAATTGGGGACATGAAGCTATTTAGGCATATCTTACACAAATTCAAGAACAATAATAAATACATTTTCGAGGATCAATGCTTATATAATTTTTAATTTAATTTTATTAAAGGAATTGATTTCCTATGGAAATACATTTTCAAATCTATTTCTTTAAAAGAACTTTTAAACTTAATTCTTACCTATTTATTGTTCTTTATGGTTTGTAGAATGGAAAAGCATAAAATTAGTTGACTTTATCACACGTAACTTACATATTTACAATATCACCATCATTTTTTATATATATTTATATAAAAATTATATTAATATATAATATACATAAAATATTAAATAAATATAAATTTGAAGTATTTAAATAACTACTATTTTGTATTTTTAAAGGGTAATATTGTAAAATTACCGTCATCTAAAAATTGTTTTACAAGCATAGGTGGCTATCAAATTTAACCCTTGGGATGATGTAGCTTTGTGGTGGCTAGGCTTATGTAACTTAGCAATTGCTAGGCATATGTATCTTAACCATAGGTAGGATTATGTAACCTACTACCAATAAGCTCATGTAACTTTGCAAATACTAGGATTATTTTACCTACAGAATCTACTCTTGTGTATGTTAGAATTGCTTAGGCTTATGTATGTTAACAACCTATACGCTTATGTAAGTTAGATGTTTTTTTTATTATTGGTAAATAGTTTTGAAGGGACTATACCTTGTTATATAAAGGGCTCACTAGCCTGATATAACTATGAAGATTCAAAAAAAAGGATCAAAATCTAGATAGAACAATATTTCCAAAAGTAACCAAGAACAAGTTATAACTAGAAGCAAAAAAAGGACACAGACCGCAAAAAAACTGTAAAAAGTAGCAAAATCACAACAAAAATATCACAAAAGAACAACATCTTCAATGTATCCCACTAGCCTAAGTGATTCTATTTCTTGGATGCTCTTTCAATTATGGACTGGATCATTTGTAGTGAGGTAAACAACGCCAGAGTGGTTATGTGCGTTGAGTCCAAAGCGTCCGTTGCAAAATGGTCATACTCCTCTCTTTATCATTCCCCCAAATAGTTGTAGGGATCCCACTTAGCATAGCAATGCTCTGAACTTGCTGCTCTAAAAATTCACTTATGGCTTTGAAGATAGCCATGTTGTGATCATGTCTATCTTTAGCTCTCCCCAGTCTAGTATCTAGAGAGTTCAACTTCTTATATATATATCAGTAAATTGATCCTTTCCATTGTCATTCTCTTCATCAAACTTTCTTTTCCCTTTCTACTTTTCCATATGCTGAAGGTCCTTCTTCATCTGTTTCATCTCTTTCTCTAGGGATTCTAGTCTATTAGGCACTTGAGACTCCTGATGCAGGGCCTTTTCAATACTAGCATTGTTGATATGAAGCAAGTTTTGAGAAACCTCCATCTCTTTGGAGCTTCTAAGAATCCTGCCAGTGAGAGGGGTGTCTATTTTCATGGGGTTCTTGGTTTTGGACTTGGAAGGGGTAGAAAGAGTGGGAGTGGGAGTAGAGGAGGTGGTAGCGAGCAGCTCACTAGGAGCAATCGGGAAGCCAGGGAACTTGGCAACACAAAGCTTGTGCAACATAAATATAATGCCCTGATGCAAAGGAATAGACATAGGAGTGCTTTTGAAAATCTAGAACATAGCACTGAAGGGATTTGAGAAGGTAATACGGAAGCAGACCATGAAATTCCTTCTAAAATGGTTTTTAAAACAAGGTGTTTAACAGGACCATTTTATAGTGCCCTTCCAGAGAGAAATATATCGGCCATCATATTCAAAGCACTTCATCATACAACGTGGGAATAGAACTCACCCTTATGCCTGCAGAAACAAACTCCAGCCCCTCACCCTTGTCAGATAATTTCTTAGCCTCAGTGACCCTATCAATCCTCTTATCTTGAAAAAATAGAATCCCTCCAATTCCAGGCCTATTGTCTCAGCAATCAGATCCTCGTTGACAATAACCCTATGCCCACCATACTTGACCCTCATATCCTTCCAATCCATAGCAAAGTGAACCGAAATGTTTAGGTCATGACCCTAAATTCATTCAATGAAATTTGAAATGCCTCCTTTGTGTAGGAGGTTCCAAAGTACCTCATTATTCTTCTAGGCCAGATCGCAACTCGGCTCCAATTGACACGGTGCCCCTCCCATTTTCTCCTCCTTCCTACAAGTTATGAAAATATCATAAGAGACTGCTATTTTCTTATGGCTGTCCTATTTTTTGAAATATATCCCACTTATGTGAGATTTGATGGCTTTAATGTGACTGTAATAAGGAGGATAAATCACACAAGTGTGATCTTTCACCTCCATTAAGACCCACTCCATGTCATAATTAAAATTACTCCACGTATGTAATTCCATTATTATCCACATTAATGCTAGTTTGAACCTCCTTAGAGATGTTATTTGTATTATCCCATATGGTAAGATTAATATTGATGCCCATATTGGCCAAAGTGTCTGCAACCTTATTCCCCTCCCTATAGGTATGTCTAATGATGATATTCTTGATATTTTGACAAATATTTCTTGCTTCCATAATGAATTCCTTGATGGTCCAGCTAGGAGGAGAAGTTCGGTTTAAATTATTGATGATATTAAGATAGTCCCCTTCCAAAATTAAGTTCTGGATATCAAAATATTTTGCAATCCTTAGCCCCTAAAGAGTAGCAAGGGCTTCAAAGCATAATGATTCGTCTGAATCCCCATTTTACTAGAAAAAGTAGCAACTAAACAACCTTTTTGATCCCTAATAACCCCTCCCCCAACAACAAGACTAGGTTTACCCTTGGAAGTGCCATCAAAGTTGAGTTTATGCCAGTTTCTCTCAGGAGGAATCCAATGGACCAAAGACCTATCAATGTTTGAGGTATTCCTAATTTGTAAACTAGTAGTTCCAATCTTCTAATTGGAAAGAATGTACTCTTCATCAACAAGATACTTCTTATTTTTGGGGGTTTGAATCTCCCAATATCATCTTTAACAACATGCCCAATCTTAGCAAAGTTGAGCTTGCAGTTTTGCTTGTTATTTTGAAGATGATATCATTCCTATCTTTCCATATTCTCCAGATAATATGGGGCATGATCAGTTTCCAAAGTCTTCTCACAACACAATGTTTAAAAGGAGGATTCCATTGGGTCTAGAATTGGATGAAGTCCTTAGGTACCGTCCAGAGAACATTGAACTTGGATAGGTATAGCTCCAAATCATGGTAGCATAATCACAAAGTGGATAAAAAGGTGTTTAATATCTTCAGAATATTTTTGCATAGATGAAACCTATTAGGCATAATGAATCCTTTCTTTATCAGGTTATCATTAGTAAGAATTCTACCTCTGAGCACAAGCCAAAAGAAAAAGTTAATTTTAGGGGTTTATACGGTTAAATATGGGTACAATTCTTACTTTGAAAATACCCAGAATTAATTTAATTGGAGAAGTTGTTTGATTCGTAGAGGTAGGTTTAGTGCCTTTTAGAAGACCATCTTTAACAGCTTTGGTAATTGTTCTACTGAGGCTATCGGCCAATAAAATAAAGAGAAGAGGGGATATAGGATCCCCCTATCTTAGTCCCCTACTGCTGGTGAAGTACCCCACAAGTTCACCATTGACCACCATAGAGAATCTAGTAGTTGAGATGTAGGCTTTAATAACTCTTCTAAATTTGTCAAGAAATCCAAATTTGGCCAAAACTTTGTCAAGAAAATCCCAGGAAACTTTATCGAAGGATTTATTCATGTCAAGTTTAAGGACCATGCTAGCCTTTTTATTATTATCCATAGAGTGAATAATCTCATGAACCATGATCACACCATCTTGAATAATCCTCCCTCTGATGAACCCACTTTGTTGTTTTGAGATTAAATCATTCAAAATGAACTGCAGTCTGGTGGCAATAATCTTAGTAAAAATTCTATAGACAACATTAACCAAGCTAATGGGTCTAAAATCTTTGAAATCTTTAGCATCCATTTTTTTGGAGCTAGCACTATGTGGGTATTATTAAGCTCTTTCAATAAATATCTAGTTCTAAGAAATTCATTTACAGCCCTTAGGAGATCATCTCGAGCAAATTTCCCAAAAAAATGAAAAATTTGACAAAGAAGCCATCAGTCCCTGAGCGGTATCTCCCTCTAGAAAAAAAAACAACTTTTGAAGCTCCTCCACAATAATGATTTGGTAATATCTTTAAATCTCTGCTCCTCAATTTTATCATGCAGATAGCTTCAAGCATAAAAGAGTCAACCACATCATTAGTAGCACTCTTCTCATTCAACAATTTTTCATAGAATCTGAGAGCCTCTTCCTTGATGATCCGCGGATCTTTTATGATGTTTCCATTTCCTTTGGATACTTTTGTAATCCTATTACAGGATCTATGCTTCAAAGTGGTCATATGAAAGAATTTTGTGTTTCTGTCGCCCTCTTTCAACCATATAGCCCTAGATTTAAGCCTCCATAGGGATTCTTCCCTGCTACAAACCGTGTGCAACTCAGAAAGGATGTTTTTCTCTACCAAATGATCCTCCCCAGATCTCCCCTATAAGTTTATTTTGTTTTCCAGATCTTGGAGTCTCTATTTTAGCTCCTTTTTTCACAAAAACATTCCCAAAGACTTCTTTATTCCAGATTTTAACCTATTTTTTGACATTTTAAAGCTTTTGAATAAGCCTATACTAAGCAGTTCCTCCTCCCCCAAATCCACCAATCCTTGATCCTATCAAATATTTCATCATGCTCCATCCACATCTTTTCAAATTTAAAGGAGCTTCTAGTAGGTTTAACCCAGTTAACAAAATTTAAAATGATTAGATTGTGATCGAGACCGATTATGGGAAAATATGTGAGATGAAAATCATGACGAAGGATCCAACTTGCCAAGATAAGGGCTCTATCCAGTCTAACTTGAATCATATCCCTTCCCAACCTCTCGGTTTGTCCAGGTATACTAATTGCCATGAAGGTCCACATCCATGAGATTTAGATCAATCACAAAGTCAGCAAAATCATCCATACCCTTAGAGAAAGAAGAGTTTCCCCCTTGTTTTTCTCTAGGATTTAATGGGGAATTGAAGTCCCCCATAATGATCCAGCTTTCATTACTATGCTGAATTTTAAAACCTTTAGATATCTCTAGAGCTTCCTTCTTTCACTAATCGTATTGGGTGTGTAGATATTGGAAAGGATCCAAGTATTGTTATTATCAATGGAATGGAATTTAACAGCAAGATGATTACTAGTTTCAAAGAGAATCATACCAGTGAAATGCTTCTTGTCCCAGAAGGTAGCCATACCACCTGAAGCTCCCTGAGAGTCCACTGCAGCCATGTCTGAATTTTCCCAAAAATTACTTTTACAATTAGCAAGTATCTTAGAATTCATCTTTGTTTCCTAAGAAGCAGAATGCCCGGTCTACTAGAAACTCTTAACTCTTTGATTATTCTTTATTTAGAATTTCCATTTAGACCCCGAATGTTCCAAGAGATGATATTCATCTAAAAGATAGAGGTAATGTAATTGTCTCGATGTCTCATTGGCTTTGAGTGCCATCAACAATATCTTCTTCTATTATTTTGGTTCTTAAAGTCTTTTTAGAAGGTCTACCTATTTTAGAGCTGCTTCCAAAATCCACTACTCTTCTAGTAGAAGATCTTGTAGTATCTTGGATGTTGAAGCTCCCCAGTTATCAATTTTCTTTTTCTTCTCATTATACAATGAATCTAGGATCTTCTCAAACCCCTTCAGTCTTTTCTTTTTCTAGATTTAACTTCTAGGAAACCATTGGGATCTAGATCTTCATCCTCCATCCTTTTTCTTTGAGCAACGTAACTTCCCCCTCCTCTTTCTCTCCCTTTTCACTATCTAAGAGTTGTGAATATGCTGAGTTAGAAAGGAAAATGGGGTATTCATTTTTAGGATAGCAGCTCTTTAACAACAAAGAGTCCCTCTTAAGTGAAGATTCATAAATATCCATTTATTTTTCCTCATTTAGAACTTCCTCAATGGTACTTAGAGGATCAGGAAAGGCATTTTCCGTAGCTAATACTCCTGGCACAAGCTGTAGTGTCCTTAACCTAAATATCTTTCTGATCAATCTCCTTGGAAAGAAGATTTACCGTCCATTGCTTTTAGCTAGTTCATGAACCTCCAGAAACACCTTCACAGGATTATGAGAATCAAATTATTCTGTGGAGGTTGGAAGACTTATTGAAGCACCCACCGCTAGGGTTTTGGGATGCCATAGCTTTCTACAAATCAGCAGTTTCCTGATTAGAGTTATAAAACTCTTTTTCCTTTCTTGTTTTTCGGGGTAGCCCTTCCCCGCCCCTTGGTCTTCATTCTTTCCCTTGTCCTTGTTATCCATCCAAGTTTCCTGATTCTTTAGAGTCTCTCCACTAGTCTTATCAAGTTTTCCTACTTTTTCCTCTTGATAGATCTCTTTATTAGGACATCTACTGGTAAAATGCCCTATTTTATGGCATTTTTTACATCTCAGATGAAAAGTTTCATATTCAATATTTTGAGACCAACTACCATACTTGGAATGTAGAATGATTAGATTTAGTAGCTCCTACTCCAATTTAGAAGAGATACAGAATCTAGCAAAAGCTAGTCTAGATTTGTTCCTCATAGGCCCATCCAGCCCAATCGAGAGAACCGAGAGATTTGGAAATATTTAAAAGAATCTCATCATCCCAGAATTGTAGGGGTAGCCCTAGAAGCCTACACCATATTGGAATGGTATGTATATTCTCAGTGCTAGGATCAAACCCAGGATACCATCGTTTCAAAAAGAGACCCATATTGCCCAACCACCATGGGCCTCCCAGAAGCACCGATTCCAAATCATCTTGTTGATTGAATTTGGCTAGAAAAAATCCCCTTGACATAGTGGTGATGCTCAGATCCCCTTTTGGTTGCCACTTTCTACAGGCCCATTTTCTAATGACATCAATATTAGGTCTAGAGCCAAGAAACTTACCTACAAGGGAAAGATTCACTTTGTCCAAATCCCAATGAAGACATCCATCTGGCACCTTCAGGAAGGTCACACCTTCCTTGTCCTTCTCCCATGTGAACTACACCTTAGCTGGAGATTACAGACCCACATTCTTGATCGGAGGGTTTTGTTGTAGCAATATTGTTTTCCAAGCTAAAGGTGTGGATTCCAGCATGGAATGTGCTTACGGCTTATCAACCGTCTGATTCAAGTCAGTATGCAACCCCTTCATAGTCAGATCTGAGTGAAAAAGTAGACATTCTGCAGCCAAAATAGCAGAAACAACGCTAATTGTTCTGTATTGCTCGTGTCCTCCATAGTCTCTCCTAATCCTAAAATAGACATGTAAGTTAGATGTCGCTAGGCTTATGTGGGGGAATAAAAATAACAAAATAATAATCCTAAAATAGCAAAATTGAAATCAAAAAATTGGAATTTAGAAATTGGATTCCAATAGTGGCGAAATTGGAATCCAATAATAGTGATATTGGAATCTAATATTAGTGAAATTAGAATCCAATAATAGTGATATTGGAATCCAATAATAGCGAAATTGGAATCCAATAATAGTAAAATTGGAACTAGAATAAGTCCAATAATGACAATATTGGAATCCAATATTGCTACTAATGGAATCCAATAATAGTAATAATGGAATCCAGTATAGACAAAAATGGAATCCAATATACGCAAAAATGGAGATGGATTTCTTCCAATACTTGTAATACTAGAGTCTAGATTTATTGGAATATGTCCAGATTTAGTGAAATAAGTGTTCTTAGTATAAGGTGAATAAACCTTATTTAATTAAAAATAATTACATGTAAGCATGGTCTAAGACCATAGATTTTTAATATAAGTTAAGAATAATTACCATTATCCAGTCATACTCATGTCTTCCCAACCAAGGGCGTCTTAACAAACCATTATAAATCAATAATGCATTTTTGTAACACAATCAATATAATTACTGCAATAGGAGTGTCGATCATCCAAGAAATTTTACCTACTCAACACGTTAAATCTTTATAACCGATGATCATAATAAACACCTTACAATCAAAATATGAAGCAGATTAATAAGTAATCTTAATCAATAATCTGTTATAAAATTTAATCATAAAGATACTTAAACTTGTACCTTATCAAAACTAACATTTTACCTGTCTCGATAGAAGGTTATTTCATGTTGTTAGATCAATGATCATTAGTATCAAAAGAGTTAGTACTTTTAATAATCATCAATATTTCAACATAATGAAATAATATATTGAAACCATGAATAATTTCAACCAGACTTACAAGTTATTGATTCGAGCATGAAATCATCAAACTCAACAAGATAAAAAAAATCAACACACAAACAACAAAATTGGATATTAACAAAATGTGAGTCATAAATTCTTGGTGGTTAGTAATGTTACGCTGTGATCATATTTACAACTATGTGTAAGAATTTTTATCCCTTTCAAGGTAAACATGTGTACTCCTAGTTGCGATCTTTGGTTGGGTAACGCTTCTCACCCCAAACCTTTGTGAATCACTTTACGTTATTAACCCATCTTACAAAAATCATGAAATGAAAATGTGGGATGTGACACATAGTGAAAGGAGGATGTTTTTTAAATATTTTAGTTTCCATGTCCAAAAAAATATGTTTACTGAGTGTTAAAGCATGTATAGGATGAGTGCCTTGTTTAAATATTTTTCTTAGATGAAATGGGTTATGCAAGATTCCTTTTTGGAAGGATTTAACATGTAAAATTTTGTTAGAAAGTATTCAAGTTTCTATGAAAAAATATCTTATGGGTTTAAATACATAAACTCTTATGCTCTTTCCAATGCAAAAATTTACAGTAATAACATGTTTTTGTTTGATGAATGAACAAAGAAATTTGGTTTCTTGGAGTACAATAATCACAGGGTGTATGTACTTTATATTTTTGAAAAGGCCTAAAAGACTTTTTACATAATACAAATGGTAGTTGTATGCCACTTTTGAAAACTCTTACTATTGTCCTTACAATCCTCAACAAAAGGGGAGCTTTGAAAGTGATACGATGCTCATTATAACATAATGAAAAAGGATATTTCAATAAGTGTTAAGTCTCGATACCTTAACCTTCACTAGCATCACCTCATCTAATGTAAAAATAATAGTTTTAGGAAAATGCATGGACAAGGCATGGAGCACCTCTCATGCACCTCTTCATCACTTTACAAGCTTGTATTTACCCTTTCTCTTCTAGTTTTGTTTGTATACATTGATTCTATCTTTCATGATCATTTTCATAGATGTGGATAGATTAGGATTAATGCTAATAATATGTCAACCGTAATAAATATAAAATTATAATACACCCATGAAAACCAAAATATATGATTCCCCCACTTCTAAATCATCATTTTATGAACCATTTAAAATGCTTTCTTACCCTAATATGAAATCAAATGGAACTATAATGTGTAATTTGGGCCTTAACCTTGTATCCATGTGTACGAGTATTGAAAATAATTGAATTTTAATCTCCTTTAAAAACTTTCTATAGCATAAATTCACTTTGGAATTGACTGTATTAAGCATCCTTGACCTTCAATTGATTTTTTTATTTGATCGTGTTTTTTGGTGTCACACGATTACAATACAACCCTTTAAAAACACTCACATATTTTTGGAATTTTTGGCATACGTTCTTGAGCTAAGTGAAAGACATGGATGTAAGAGATGAATGCTCAAATATGAAAAATTGATTTAGAAATTTTTTTATTTTAGTTCCTACAAAATCAATTATAATGTGATACTACTTCAAACCTATTTACTCCTACATTATAAATTTCAAACAATAAATAGTTTCACCTTACCTATAATAAAAATTATCTATATATATCATAAATCCATTATATATCAAAAATCATATACAAAAATTACATCTCATCATGCATAACTCCCATAGTCCCCAGGAGCTGGAGGAGTAGTACCTATCTTGGGAGGAGAACCTCTTTCTTATGAAATCATGAAATATTTTTTGCACTCACGCAACTAGCTATGTGAGATGGAAGATGTTTTCTTGTAGGTATTGCTTTCTCATACAATTGAACCTAGTGAGATATATCCTTCCCAAAGCATGAATTATGGGCTTTTTTTTGGTAGCATTTCATAGAAAGATGAAATCATTGATGAGTTAAAATATAAAAATTGAATAATTTTTGAAAACTAATATAAGGGTTTCACCCGATGAAAAATATGTTTTAAAAAGAAGAAATGGTTCTCAAACTATGAATCACATCCTAAATATTATTTGGATATGACACAAACACAATTTTATGATAAATTTAAAGAGACTTATCTCAAATTATAAATTAGTTAAAGCTATTTTAAAATGAATAAATATTTTTATGCTCAAATAAATCAATCTTGAAATACATGTTGAAGGATCCATATTGAATTTTCTACACATTATGATGTTTACTATCATATATGTGCCAATGTTCATACTAAGAATATTTTACTCGAGTGTATGAAAAAATTTTAACCTAAACCAACAAATTATTTCACCTCAAGTGTTTTTATACAAGATAAGAAAAATGTTTTAATAAGAAATCATGTTTATAAGGAAGTTGTGATCGTTGTTGTGGTTTGCAACATTTGAAAAATTCTATACACACAAATACTACAAATGTAATCTTAAATAAACTAGTTATTTTTAAAAATACAATTCAATGGCACACACTTAAAAATATGGAAAAAATCCCAAGAGGTTTGAATTAGTGAGTAAATAAATAAGTGTATTAGATTTTATGACTATATTTCTAGAGAACATAGTGTATGATTATGCAAAGAATACACAAAAATATTAATGGTTAGATGAGGAATTCAAGTTATGGAAGGACACATTTTCTCTGGATACCATTGTCCTAGTTGTTTATTTTCCATAGAACTATATGCTACAAAAACATAATGAAGTGAAATCACAATACTACAACTCTATTCATGTTTCCATATTCGATCATATAACATTCACTTATTCTCTCGATAACATAGAGGAAGATAGAAAGATCTTTAAGGAGTATCATTTCTATATTAGTGATGAACATACACATTGTACATAATTTTAGCAATGCTACTTTGAAATATTATCTGGTAATTTGTTAACATATCATATGGTTAGACAATTTTACATTATAATTCAAGAATTAGTGAATGCTCTACTAGTTGAGCAAGATACATAGGATGAGTGGTGTTCAACATGTTTGGAATTTCACTAAGGACATACATGGAAAAGGATAGCATGATTTTATGATAGCATGTGTTAAAATACCCCTAACAAGAGAAGAGTTGGAGTATAAAGATGGTGTTAATTGACTGATGTCATATCCAATATGGAATGGTATAACTCAATAATGGGTCCAAGTAATGAGTTAAAGTCTATAGTTCCTATATTTTTATATTGGTAGAAGAAGCTAACTTTGCAAAATATGAAGATTATTTTACACTACTTTGAGATATAGTGAGTTTCACTCTTTTAGAAGTTCAAATGCAAGTTCAAGGATTATTCATACAAGGAAAATGACATGATTTTATTCTTCATGTATTTATTTTTGGGTATGAGTTTGATTTGAAAGAGTTGGTTGATGAATGTTGTTCAGAGACAATTACTTCCACTTGAGATGAATGAACCTCCACAAGCTCGAAAATCACGGTGATTGAATCTTCATTTGAGTTTGACCATATATTATATCTAATGCAACCAGGTATTATAGATTTATTGTTTATTTAAAATTAATTTTTAATCATTATTTAACTTATTTATGAATAATTTATTGAAATTAACAATTTTCTATAATGTGATGCAAGTCATGGCTATACAATTGTTGCAGAATATAATAATGAAAAAGTAAAAATTATTATTTATCATATTGTGTTGAGGCAAAAATAAATTGATAGCACCAATCATAGATGGAGAAGGCCTAGAGTATCTTACATGGTCTATGGTTATTACCGGAACATGGCTTATAAAGATGTATAATGAATAAATCCAATGTGTGGTTGTTTGAGGACCTCATAAAAATATTAATCATTATTCTCATCTTTTTGTTGCATACAACATTCAATAAGAGCTTGTGGAAAGTTATTTAATTTGATCATGAAGCAATACTCAACACCTTAAAAACTAGATTGGATAGATCTATGGTTCATTGGATTGAATTAGTACAATGACATGTAAGATTTATATCTTACAAGTATATTGTTGAGTTATTAAGTTTTGTGTGTTTCAATAATGTTTATAATTTTATTTCTTTATATCACTACTAATGTTATTAATGCAAATCAGTAGTTCCAAACAAGCTTATAACTTTGTGTGGTTCGAGATGTTAGTAAAGAATTTATATTCTTGAAGTAAAGATAAGCTTTAACATCTTCTAAAAATGATCCTTTGATTCCTTTATTTTAGGACATTTGTTTTTAATCCTCCTCAAACTTGATCTTATCATATTAGTAGAGGCATATACATTATATATCCATATAAATAAGATAGAGAAAGAGTGAGAGAGAGGGATGGGGAAAGGGAGAGAGTTTGAGACAGAGATGAAGGGAGGGGGAGAGAGGAGGGAAGAGAGAGAAACATGGAGAGAGAGTGACATGGAGAGGGAGGGAGAGGGAGAGATAAAGTGAGAGAGGGGAGAGGCGGAGAGGGGGAGAGGGGGAGAGGGGGAGGAGGTAAGAGAAAACTAGATTGAGAGAGAGATCAAGCAAGAGAGGGAGAGAGAGAGGATGGATGAAAGAGAGAGAGAGATCATATTATATGAAAATGATCCTCTTAAACCTAAGAACACATTCTCATTTCACCACCTATATTGTATGAAATTTATTTTTCAACACTATTTTTAACAACAAGAACATGTTCTCATTTTAGAGCCTATATTGTATGAAATTTCTCTTTTTAACATTATTTTTAACTCTTACATATTTTCTTTTCACCACTGATAAAACATGAAAGGACCATGACAATTGGGAAATTGAACAACACTTCTAATATCGTCTAATGGCCCACCTGGACATGTAGGATCTATTAGTTAAATTCCATTAAGTGCCAATTGTAAAATATCACCCTAGATGACGTAACACTAATTTTAATTGAATGCTTTTTCATGTTTAATTCACTATAACCATGAGAAAATTGGTCAGATATATCTAAGAAACTTATATAGGTATTTTAGAGGGACAAAATTCCTAGCTATAGTTTCAGATGAGACATTTTCAAGTGCCATGCTTCAAGGAAGAAATTTCCCATTAAAATTTGGCTAATTTTTCACTCCTAGGGTGCTTAAGAGACATTAAAATACCAATGTAGTGGAGAAGTACCATGACAATTAGGGTGTGAAATGATAACTATAATAGTGTCTAATGGCTCATGTAGACGTGTTGGTTTCATTGACTCGGTTCCATGAGGTGTTGATTGTAAAATATCACCCCGATGTCGTGACATTCACATTAATTGAAGGTCTTACCACATTTATTTACCTTTGATCACACTCAAATACATGTGAAATGATATAAATGAAGAGAATTTTATATACACGAACTAGATAATATTTTTAGGTTCATAAAAGACACTCCAAGGATTCACGATTATTGATAAATTATCTATCAAAGTTAGGCCATAGTTACAAGAATTTCTTATTTCCTACTTAAGTCAATGACTAGTAGTGAAATAATCTAGAAACTCATAACATAAAGGGTTTATGGTGCCTAAAAGTGATGATATGGAAAGTGAAAATGATGACTGCAAAACAAAGAACACTAGAAGAAAAATGGATTAATAGATATATGGGATGACTTCTGAATAATTCATTTCTAATAAGTGTAAACTTACTTAGATGGATGTCAACCCTATAGTAGATAATATTAAATATGAAACTTGATGATGGGTCCGATAAAAGAATGTAATATATTTTAAAAAATTGGAAAGTAGATATAGGATAATAAAGAGTAGTTATGAACCAAATATGAAAAAACAAGGAAAACTCGATAGGGGTCAATGACAACCCGAGGCTATAGGAGGTTAGTGTATAGTGACTAGAGTTTGATGAGAAATACTTGCACCAAAAAGAGACATTGAAGCTCCTCTACAAGTAGATCGAGATGAAGTGTACCTATAAATAGATTTGGAACAAACATAGAGACCTATATAAAAGAATGAACTTGAAAATGGGTGAGAGGATATAAAAAAATTAGGGAAAGAAATGAAAAATGGTGGAAAAGCAGTGTCCATTGATAGTGATCGGTGGGAATTGACAAAATCGGGGTTTGAAAAAATGGATCTTGAGTGACAAAGGAAAGAAATGATAGGATCGAGTGGCAAAAATAGACTAGGAGTAGTGGCAGAGATGGATAAAGACTGAATGACAAAGTAAGTTGGATTGGGGTTGGATCATTGGCACTTGTACTAAATCAAAAATGACTTGGACCGGTTAGGGTATAAATGAAAATGGTATGAATGGAATGAAAACACCGTGGACAAGATCGAAGGATGAGACATAATGAGATAAGGTCCCTTAAGATACATAAACCTACACAAGATGTTAATAACAATAAAATGTAACAATACGAAAATGGAAGTTATTGGAATGAAAAGGGAAGATAAGTCTCCTAGATCACCAAAGTAGATGCACCATACATCCAAGAATACTTTTGAAAGATGTGTAAGATAGCTGTAAGAGTTCTCAAAATTGAAACAAGATCACAAGATATCCTGAAAAACTTAATTTTTCATCCTTAGGAGGGGCAATGGTATATTTATAGAGTTGACAATGACCTAGGTGGGTCATCGCCAATTTCGTGGAGTTGTCTATTTGGGCGGTGGGAAGATTCCCAGCTTGAGGAAAATAGGCCCAAAATGAAGTGGGATTAGGGCTTTAGGGTGCTTATATGGGTGAGGGATACATATGGAAGATACATGGGTAGGTGAGACATTAGAATGAGTAAATAAAGGCCCTTGATAGGTAAATTTATTAAATAAATTCCTAGGGATTGAAAATCAATTTCCTAGGGATAAGAAATGAAATATTTAGGGTTGAGAGATGAATTAGGTGGAGATTATAATTGATTAATGGTGACTAGGATTAATTAGAATGATTTAGGGGGAATAGAAATAATGAGATGAGGATTAGAATTAATTATGGATAGTTAATTAATAAAATGGGTAATGCATGATTAAAGGTGGAAAATAAGAATTAATGGGATGAATTGGATTTTAAGAGGGAAAATGAAATTCAAATGGGTGGCCCAGGTGAACAATAGAGAATGCGGGGGAAGGGGAGGAACGATACCAAAAATTAGTGTCTACATTTTCCCCTTTTTGGTGAGTGGTTTGTGTTGGTTAAGCCCCGATGCAAAAACAAGAAAGAGGAAAATATGATTGATTGGGTGTTCACCCACTAACTTGGGATGGAAAACACAAAGGAATTCACTCATGATTTTGAAAGAGATAGATGGAGAAGGGATAAGATATTCTAGATGAGGATTGAACAAAAAAAAATTTAAAAGGCATTAATTCTTAGATCTCATCGATAGGGAACATAGGATAGTCTCAATGGAGACATCAACAATGTCCTGAGACCGGTGAGTGTTCAAAATCACTACAAAATGGAGGGAAACCAAGGGGACTCCACTCAAATTTATCAAACACATTGTAGGACCAATGGGTCAAAGGAAAGGATCGAGCATGTGCAAACAAATGAAAAAAGAGTCGAGGTAAGCACCATGACAACATGAAGAGGGGTGGGGGAAAAAGCATCTGGGGAGGGATGAAGGCTAACATGAGCAAAATATACATAGAGGGGGAATGTAAAAAGGTCACAAAGGTAAAACGAGTTCCGTGGAAGCCCATGACACGAGATAGAGATGGAGATATGAAATAATGGTGCCCCGAGAAGGAAAAAAAAATGACCATAGAGGTGAGGGAATGAAATCCAATTGAGACAAAGATAACTTGATGAGGAAAATTGTGCCATCCAAAAAGTGGAAGAAAAGATATATTTAACGAAAATGATCGGAAGAAGTGTAAGACAATGATATGGATCAAAAACTAGGTTGGGTTGACAATGAGTAGGGTTATTTGACAATGATTAGGAGGAATTAGTGGATACCCAAGGGGGTCGATGAAGACTATGGTTGGTGGGTTATAAAAACCCTTAGGTTAGCTAACTAGGCTTAGTTTCACATGACCGAGTGATGATAGATATCTCCGAGGATATAAGAGATAAAGAGATATTAGGTGAAATGAATGTCAAAAGAGCTAGGAGAAAGTGTTAGAGAACTCCTAGGATGGTGAGTAACAAAATCCTAACTTATTTAATGCATTTTTAATGTTTTCTTTATTGTTTTACATTGTTTTAGTTTTGGGTCCGACACTTGGGAGGTGTCTGCGAAACCGGGCACATTCATCATTGATCGAGTCTTGAAGGGAAACAATTTGACCCTAGGCACATTAACCCACCCTAGGTGCATCGGTCAAGGATGGAAAAGTACAAATACATTTTTTGATTTTGGGGGAGACATATGATGTGGATTTCTAATGATGTGGGTTCTAAATTTTTTTGCAAGCACGAGAGACACTATACCTAAGGGATAGAGTCACTACTTTGTATGATTAGATTCGAGGACATATAGTTTATGTTGAGTGGGACTTCCTAGAGGAAATTAGAATAGGTAGATTTTGACATTAACATAGGATTCTACGAGTTGTGGGATCTATTATAGCACTAGTGGAGAGATGATAATTGTAGACCTTCACATATTGGTTTAGGACATGGGAGATATGAGCCTAAAGGATTTACACCACATCTTCAAGCTACCTATACCAGGGGGAGTAGGTAATCCCTATCAAAGTGGATACCGGGTTGGCAATATTGGCATGGCTATTGTGAGTCAATACCCCACATATTATATCTTCTTCATGGGAATTTTCTTATGAGATGAGGTATGATTGTGGGGATGCATGGAGTTGACTGATATGTTTATTGATGATGGCGATTTCATGTTATGTACTTCCAAACTCAAGAGGGAGATGATTTATATGGACACTTGCAGAGGTCTTCCGATATTGTGGAGCATAGGACAATTTCAATTTTTAGTACGATATTATTGGCATAGATTTATCATGATCTTACTAGGTATGTGGAGGGAGGAGGATAGGTATAAATGTTATATTCCTCATACACTTCTTAGCCTATGAGCACATAGTAGTTATTAGACCACTTGGGTTACCATGGCTCACAAGTGACCACATAGAGTTGATAGTGGGATTTTTACTATGACAATTTGACCACGCTCATGGAGATAGTTGGGAGAGGGATGTTTCATGGTACAGACACAATTTTAGGGATTTAGGTAGAGTAGATCAGGTGGTGACCTTAAAGTTATTTCCCTGTATGACTTAGGGTTAATCTGATTTTGTAGGCATGAGGAGGAATCTGTGGGTATAGGGGAGGAGACTTGATATGATTGAGGATATTCAGTTTGATAGATTCGAAGGTAGTTTGGAGTCATCCGGATAGTCCCAAGTGATCCCATATTATATATATGAGATGATTCTCGAGAGGATGTGTCAAGTCAACAGATTGGCAATCCATTGGAAGAGGTAGGGGTACCATGGGATGAGGATGATGACGTGGGAGTTAGTGTTGGGTTTTCAGATTGGATGAACCATACCTAGGAAACATAGATGGTGGCAAGGGATGGGATGTGGAGGAGGATGTTACCATGGAGGATGGAGATCCTAAAGATGAAAAATAGGATGATGGAGAGGAGAGCATAAATATGGCAATGTTATGTGCATATTTAGATAAGGTGCATGGAGAGATAGATAATGATTGGAAAGAGTGAGATACAATATGACGAGAGGTGCTGACCCTTTAGCAAGAGAGGTATTAGGCCATATAGTAGAGGGATCATTATAAGAGGCAAAGAGAGGCCTACAAATTCATATTTAGAGATTTTACACTGATCCTCGTAACCGATTCGGGGAGTGGTCCTCCAATAGCATCATAGGGAGATGGAAAGATGGCTCTGTCGGGTATTGTACCATTGAGTTGATACACAACATTGGTGGAAGAGGTTAGCTATTATGAGAGGATTTTTACACACAGGTAGTAATGGACATTGAGATATGTAGAGTATCTAGTAGCACAATGAGATGGAGGAGGGACCGGTGCATCGTTAGGGAGGCGAGAGTGTGGCATAATCATGATGAGAGGGGGCCACAAGGGTAGAGATGACACACATGGACTTATCACAACACTTTTCCCGGGAGGGTAGGACCTAATATTATGAGAAGTCCATTTTATGGATTGTGATGGCATATCAGCTTTGAGATTGGAATTGTAGAGGCTGCGATGTATGATGTCTTGATACATTTTTACTTATGATATATAGATGATTATTTTGGATTTCGTTCATAATGTGTTATGGATTTGATCTATACTTTTAATGATGTTTTATGTGATGATGATAGATGTATATGATCATATATGTGATGTTATATAGTTGATGATAGATATGTAATGTGGGTGTGACTATAGTTTATTTAGATGGTTGCTTATATTGATATTATGATGATGATGAAGAGATTATGGATTGCATATGATTAAATATATGTGTGATTTGATTGGATGTTAACTTGTGATATGATTTCTATTTAGATGTAGATGATATGATGGTATAATGTTGATGACTATATTTGTGATTTTGATAGATGTACTTTGCTAAACAATTATGAATTGGATTAGAGATGGGATATTGTAAACTAGATGTAAATGTTATGAGTGTGATGCTTGATGATGGTTTATACTTTATGATTTTGGAAAATGTGATGGGTTGATAATGTATATACATAATGCAAATGAAACCTAACTAGGTGTGATAGCTATGAAATGACTATGATGTTAGTGATTGACATAAGGAAAAATAACAAGTCAAGCCTTCAAATATGGATTGGAAATGGATGAATAACCATGAATAGATAAAATGTGACTCAACTAGGAGATGTCCCAAAAGAAAATTTAAATGACACATGATTGTAAATAAAGAGCGCACGAAGAATCGATGCTTCAAACTAGATGGGAGGTAAATAAGAAGGGAACCACTTAAAATGATGCACTTGTAGTGAATAAAGTTTTTAACAAATAACCAACAATAGTTAGTTATTCCATGGATCATATGGGAAGATATGGAAAGTGAACTCATAAACATATTGTTGACATGAAAAAGGGGTTTAGATGTGACTAGTACGTGTGAACTAGCTTCTCTTTACGTGGATTTCTCTAGGTATATGCCCAAAATATGGGTAGGGGGAATATTAAACTGATCAATGTGGGATGTTTGTAAAAAATGAGAAAGTTGATAGATGCGGGAAGCTTTCATGGGATGTTGATAAGATATAAGGTTGATCAATGCAGGAATCCTTCTTTGTCATGATACAAGTAGCCATCCTTCAAGGGAATGGTCTACTTTATAATTTTATAACTTTTATGGAATGACGGGGATGGTTTGCATGATATCCATCTTTCGAGGGATCGGTCTATATATTTGAATTCTACTTTTTATTATGAATATTTATCTTTTGAGTGAGTAGTCTATTTTTAATAACTTTAATGAACATCTATGAAAATTTTGAATTTTTTATGGGGAAGTAGGGTTCATTTTAAGACCCCATCTTCAAAAACTTATTATAGAATGGGTGGCGAATCTCAAAAATGGAATTTCAAAACAATGACAAATATAAAAAATATTTCATGGAAAAGGTGTAATTTTCTTAGATTTCTTATAGTTGGAAGGGTGTTAGATGACCATCTATCTACAGTCAAATTAGCAAGTTATACCTCCATCATTTTAAGATTATAAAAACTAGGTTGGATGACCTTCAATACTTATAAGTGTTATCTACTTCACAATGGATTTTGTAATCGGGGAAATGATGGTGCTTTTACGTGCTTGAATAATCTACATTTGCAATAGGGTGAAGGGATTGTTAACTAGCTTAACTAAATATTATTACAATTATATGTGCCCAAAAAAAAAAAAATGTGATTAGAGACACCATTTGCAACGCTACCAAATTCGACCCTAAAATCCATGCTTGCATTCTCCACATGCATTTCCATAATCGCTTCATTTGGGTATGTATATATCCATTTCTATGCATGGTGTTTATAACTATCATGTCTTTATTAATGGATATTTGTAATAATAATTATCTCGGTGATCGGGATGTGATGCCCCACCCAACGTATCAATGTGCACATTTTTCGTTATTGGATGACATACTATGTTGGATGATCTCTCTGGGAAGGGTTAGATGACCTTCTCTTCCTTAAAAATATGTAAAATTTCACTTATAATCAAAGAAAAATATATTTGATACATTTGAAATCAAAGCAGCAATACTAAATCATCTCCATAAAAACATATATATGTATATATATATATATATATATATATATATATATATATATATATATATTAAAATTACTGTGTGTCGAATAGTGACTTTCCATAACTATTCGGGAATATAGGATCCCTTCACAAAAGGATAACATGTAACACAAAGAATGAAATCCTTTGGTTTTTACCCATATGCGTGAACCAATAAAAAAATTGGGAGAGAAGAGATTAACTTTGTAAAAATTATTAACTAAAATTGTTTTTGTAAAAATTATCACCTCTAAAACAATCCATAATAGGTGGAAGGCCATAATAGGTTGGACAAGTATCTCTCTCCTATTAAACAACCATCTCTCTCTTGTTAGATAGTTATTTCTCCGATAGTCTACACTTCTCTAGGTGGTCATAATAGGTTAGACGGTCATCTCTACTATATTGGGTGGATTTTGTTCCATGGATTGCATTGGAAAGTCATATCTTCTTTGTTAGATGGGAATCCCTATAGCGAGAACATTCATCTAATAGAGAAATATGCATCTCTTTCATGGACTTGAGAGGTGTAGGATGACAAGCTTGGATAGCTGTCATGTTACGAAAAAGGAATAAATGTAATGAATAAATACATATAAAATGAATGCAACCCCTAGACGATATGCATTTTACCTCAAAGCAAAACTGAGTGTAGCTTGATTCAAAACATTGGCGAAATACATGCATGAGTTCATTTTTAAGTGTAAATAGTAGACAAATTTTTCCCATATAAATGAGCCATCGGCGAAATTTTAGGTGAGCCCCGGGTGGTAACCGACTACTAATAGTTCACCATTTCCAAATCTTAAAATCACTAATATTCATGAGTTTACGAAATTCACGACTAAAATTTTACTTGTGGGGAAGAGAGTGGGGAAAACTAGGTAGGACATATAGGAGGGGACAATGAATGTGCGGGTGACACCCTTGGACCCTTAGTGTGGTTTCAATAGGTATATAAGAGGGTAATGGGTGTAATGATCGTGGAGTTCTCACCAAGAAGGAAGAACCTATTCATAGGTAATATGCTATGGGCAAAGCCATGGTCCCATATTAAAGGTCATAAATAGAAAATTTACATTAGACCACACTGTTCTAGATCATTATAATGAGAGGTGAAAGTGGCTAATGATGTATGGATAACCATGGAAAAAATTAAGTTTTCATTGGTAAACATGCTAACAATAGAATGGCTATAAGTACAATGTGTTATGGGGTTGAGTTCTAGTTACGGTTATCATCCAGGAGGACCCAAGTGATAGGCCCCAAAACCATACTTATGCATGATAATGTAAGGTCCAATCCAGTTGGGAGAAAATTTTCCATGTTGATAACTTTCTAGAATAGTGACGTTTTGATTTTCACTAAGGACGAGGTCACCTATGTTAAAGTCATGTTCTTTAATATGTTTGTTATAAGCACATTTGGCGTGGTCTTGATAAATATGATGATGTTAAAGAGTAAGAAGGTGATATTCATTTGACAACTTGAGATGTGTTATATGCTCTTGGTGATAATATTCATTAGATATGAAGTTGCGAAGATAAATGCACAAAGAAGGAATTTTAACATCAAGGGAAGAACGACCTCGGAGAAATAGAGGAGAAAAAGGGAGTATCACTGTGGAAGTGCATATGCTAGTCCTATAAGCCCAAAGAGCAAATGGAATATAAAGGTTCCAATCACAACCTGATTTATCAATAGTCTTGGTGAGGATGTTGCGAATGGTTTTATTAGCAGATTTGGCATGACCATTAGCTTGAGAATAGTATGGATAAGAGAAGCTAAGCTTGATGTTAAATGAGTCATAAAGCTTCTTGACATCTTTGTTACTTGAAGGACTTTCCATTGTCCATGATGATCTTATGAGGGACACCAAAGTGATAAATGATGTGGTGATAGATGAAATTAATGATTTGATTATCCTTAGTTTATACAAGCATAATTTATTTCACCCACTTAGTGAAGTATTCAGTAGCAGTGATGATAGAATGATGATGTTGAGAAGAACGTGGGTTGATGAGACTAATGAGGTCAAGCCCACATTGCAAAAAGGGCCAAATATCTGAGCTAGTTATAACACCTAGCTTGGAATGTGGATGAGATTGGAATGTTACTAGAATTTGACACATTTATTAACATATTCACAGTAATCATGGTGAGCAAGGAAAATAATAACCCATGCAAAGGACATGCTTAGCAACCTCTAAACCACTAAAATTTCCCCAACATATACCGTCATGGCCTTCTTAGATGGTGTTAGTGGATTGGCAAGTCTTAAGGAAATGAATCAAAATACCGTCGAATCCACGCTTGTAAAGGATGCCAAGCATGACATAGTCGGGAGCACATTAAAAAAAGGACCTCCTAGCATTTTTGGACAAGTTGGAGGGACTGATGGATTGGGATAGATAAACAAAGATCGAGAATACCAAAGGTCACGCAGATTAGTGTCAACATGGTTGACACAAGGTAGGTCATGAATGTGGGCGGGCTGCTCTTAACGCTGAGCAACAACAAAAATATGGTCCACTTCAGTTATCTAAGGAATGAGAGAAGTGGGGATGCCATAGTGTCTATGAATCGATTATACTATCAAGCGACAATTTCAATTGTGTAGAAATCAAATTCCTCAAGGAGGAAGTTGACAATATCATTATACTTTTACGAAAAATTATTTTTACATTGATAGATACCTTTAAATGGATTGATGATGAGTTAAGATTCCCCATAGATATCAAGGATTTTGACACCAAACAAGATAGTGATTTTGAGACCTAAGATGAGATATTCATACTCGGCCATGTTATTTTTGCACTAAAAATTAAGCTTGTTCACGATGGTTATAAGGGTGTCCCAAGGAGGAATGATGATTACCCCAACACGTCCCCCTTGCTAACACTTAGAACCATTAAAGGAGAGATTCATCTAAAGAAGATGGAATTTGTGTTGAAAATTGAAAATATAATCATCATGAAAGTTCTCGTGAGTAAGAAAATTATCTTAAATAGGGGCATTGGTTAACGAGGTTGGCAATAGCACGGGCCTTAATTAAATTTTAAGAGATGAACTACAGGTAAAACTATGGTATAAGATTGATCCATTGAGTGATGTGATCATTTTGATATGGTTTAGATTGCATGGTTTTGAGGGTATGAAAGCTAGTGATGACATAAGTCTTATGATTAAGAAGATAATGAAGAAGTTTGGAAGTGGAAAAGAAAATAGCACAACACAAATTTTTTAACCTCGGTGTAGCAAGTCTCATAATTGTGAAGAGTGTGACTAATGTAGTAGATGGCCTGCTAATGGCCTTGCTCATCATGATGTGCCAACATAGCTCCTAGAGCATGATTAGAGGTAGAGACATAGAGATAGAAGGGCTCCCCCTCGTTTGGAGGCATAAGCACTGGCGAAGATACGAGATACTTCTTACAATTGTCAAAGGCTTGATGGCAATCATGATCCCAATTGAATTCAACATATTAATGAATAATATGGTGAAAAGGATGGAAACAATGAAATAATTGTGAGATGAAGTGATGAATGGACTGAAGATGACCTTAAAGACTATGAAGCTACTACAAGTTAGAGGGAGGAGCATCTTGAGGATGGCCTTGATTTTAGTGGGGTAAACTTCAATACCCCTGATAGAAATGATTATGCCAAGGAGTTTACCAGTAGGCACTCCAAACACACACTTGGCTAGATTAAGGTGAAGAAATAAATGGATGAGGTGCTTAAAGAGGACTGTTATCCAAAATTCACCCCCTCAAGGTAATTTTGATAACATGCATCAAATTATTCGATCGAGCAAGTAGATTGATTCAAGGCCCAAAATCATGTTTTTCAGTGGTCCTCTCGGCTTTTTCTAACTCTCCCATCCAAGAAGAAATCCCAACAAATTGAGAAAAAATGAAAAATGCAAAAATAAGGTTATAGGGTTGTTTTAAAGCATTTTGGTCCTGAAGGGTTCGGGTCGTACCGGCGGGTCATCGAGGTTTATCGTACTAAGCTTGGGGCCGAAATACAAATAAAATCAGCTAAGTCATACATTTTTGTCCCAGGTGGTCCGTGGGGACGGTTGGGACGTTGGGATGCGGGACGCTAAAAGCGAAGTGGCCAAGAGCGAGGAAAATCGTCAAGTTTTTGTTTCACGGTTTTGGGACAGCTGGGACAAAAGTATGTGTGGGACGCAAATCGGCCGATTTTCCAATAGACAGTCCATTTCAGGTAGTTTGGAGATATTTGTCCCAGGTAGTCCACGGGACAGTTGGGACAAAAGTACGTGAGGGACGCGTGGGACGTGAAAAGGCGAAAAAGCCGCAAACAGGAACAAGGAAGCCCGAATCGGCTGAAGCAGGAGATTTTCATCTAGGACAGTTGGGACAAAAGTATGTGAGAGATGCGTGGGGACGTGAATCAGCTGATTTTTCGAAATAGCTGCAACAAAGAGAAAAGTCAACGTTTGACCCGTGAAACTTCAAACGGCCATAACTTTTGACTCCGAGCTCCGATTTTCACAAAATTAGACTTTCTGGAACGAGCACGATGTCCTCTATGCCACAAAAACTGGATTTATTATTTTTAATGAGGGTAGATATATTTAATTAAAAGAAACATATTCGGCTCCAGTCAGTTAATGCTCATTCCCGTCAAATGACAGAAAACGCCTGCCAGACCCAAAATAGCTGCCCACACTCAGAAGGCCATAACTTTTGCATTTCTCAACGAAATCACACAAAATTGGTACCGTTGGAATCATGGCTCTGAGCCCAACATACAACAATCAATAAATTCTATATTTGATGAGATATTGATGGATATTTTTATAAAACGTGGCCGGGTTCATAACAGTGTTTTATTTGGTGGTTGGGAGTGCAATTAAGAGGCATGGTCATCATTCTTTCTCTGTTGCAGCACCTGAGATGGTATAAGGAGCCTTTTGCAAGTAATATACAATCATTTTACTCCATTTAATGTCTCTTACAAGTGGTTGAAGGACAGATTTCAGGATTTCTATTTTCCCTTCTCTCTCTCTTCTCATTTTCTTATAAATTGGAGTGTTGGGCTCATTGTAAAGGAGGGAGTAGTTTTGTAGCAAAGCTTTGCCAAAATTTCTTTGTGAAGCTGATGTGTTATAGGCCCTTTTTTGGATGCCTTGCATGGTGATCCAGGCCCTTATCTTGTAACCAATTGAACTATGCATATCATGAAGCAATAAAATATAAGTTTGTGGATATATCTTCCCTGCTATGTTTTCTTGCATTCTTCTTGCCCCTTCAACCTTGATTACAAGAATATTGTGTCTATTATTATGTTCATGCAGGGATCCATTATCATTGTGTATGTTTGAAATATTGTTGTGAATGCGTTTTGCTAGATTATGGAGAACTGTCATCACCTCTTCTAGTGTGCACTTTGCTTCTGTATTTCACGCATTTGAAAACTACTCTCGAGACCCTCCTTTTTGGTGTATCTTTGCTTTAGTGTAGGATTTCATTTTATGCATTCTCTCCTGGTCCTTGGAAATTTATATTAGAATAGTTAGTTTCCCTGCATTAGAGTAGATTGTGGCAGGTAGTTTAGGAGCAAGAACTAACTTTCTCTGGAGGTCTATCTCAAGTAGCAAGTCCCACAACTTGGAGATATTACCCATGTTATCCAATCACACAGTGAGTTCAAGTATATGCATTTTTATAAACAGAGGGGTGTTGTGATTTGGTGATAATAGGACCTCAAGGATAATGATATGATCACATTGATATTTAGATTTACCCAGGAGATCATCAACGTAATCCTTAACAGTTTTATGGATGAGATCATGGAAGATGTAAGTCATGGCCCACTGATAAGTGGATCCGACATTTTTCAGACCAAAGGGCATGACATGATAGTAAAGGTTCCCTAAGGAGTGATAAATAAGGTATTATGTTTGTCTTCTAGTGTGATAAGTATTTGATTATATCTAGAGAAACCAGCCATAAGAAATCACATCTCATGCCCTGTAGTTAGGTCTACAAGCTGATTGATGTTAGGAAGGGGAAGTTTTCTTTAGGGAAAGTGAGGTTTAAATCTTGAAAGTATATGCATATAAAAATATTTCGGATGCTTTAGCTATGGGTACAATGTTAAAGACCCGTTGGGGATAGTCAATGGGGATGCTGAAGTTAATAAAAAGAAGGAAATGTAGCTCCTCTTTGATAAGGAGAGCAACTCGAGGGTGCATGTGGAAATGCTTCTACTTAACTGGCTTAACATTGGGAAAGGTGAAAATATTATGGACAACTATGGATCAATCGAGGCCTGAAATGTTAGAGTATGAAAATTCAAAAGCTTGGATATGGCGAGAAATGAACATAGTGAAGGATTTGAGCTCTTGTGGATCAAGGGATTGACCCACTTTGAGAATGTGAGGCTCTTGAGGAGTCTTATGTTGATGTCAATGGTGGATTCATTAAGAAGAGTGGGAGAGTTGGATGTTAAGGTCTTATAAAGATAATAATCCTCTCGCCACCATATGGGAAAGAATGGCATTGTCCTCAAAGCATAATGGAGAATATCAATGGCGAAGAATATTCTTCTATCATTTTTGATGTTGAAGAGGAAGGGACCTAGTCTGATTTTCACACTAATAAGTGACCGGTCCTAAGGTGATGGTGGATAATAAAATAAATCTAGAAGCACTATACATGGTGTCATCTGTATCCATAGCATCATAGGATGGAGAGTCGTCTTGCATGTGTAGTTCCCCAAAGATATGGGGAAGTGTAGACCAGTGATTTTCTTATCTCTACAAGTTCTGTGCAATTTTTCTAATTTCTGCATACCTCAATCAAGGCCATTTTGTCATTACAGAACATGGGGAGCTTGAGAGGGGTGCTCTCATAGCCTGTTAGCCTGATATAAGAGAATCTTCTGAACTGAATGAAGTAAGCTCCGTACTTCGCTATCAGGCTCATGGCTTCATCTGAGAATCTCCTAGTAGTGTCACTTTCCAGAAGTCTTACAATATACATGGTGAAAGCATCATTCACCCTTCTAAAATTGTGATTGCTGGTGTTCAGTGTGAACTGAGGGCAGTAATCATATATGGGATCATCTTTCTGAGCATCAATGTAGGTGAAGCCAAACCATTGTCTGGAAGCTGCAAGGGTATACATCAGATAAGAAGTCATGTAGAACTTCTTAGTATGTTACACGTTGGATAGCTGATCTGTCAAGTTCATGCAGATAATCTCTACCCAATTGATGCTCTGAGTACCCTCACACACAATGTTGATGAGTGGGCACATCCAGAAGTGAAACTCGTTAGTAGAGGGCAAGCCCATGACCCGTGCTAACAGGATTATGAAATCGAGACAACTCCTCATTAAAATCAGACTGAACAGAGCTTTGGATAAATGAGATGCCCCTTTCTTAGGGTTCTTAAGCCATGAATTTGCCACTCTGGCCTTGTATTTTTCACTATCTTGGTCAAAGAGTGCCTGTGCTTGGTTTTGGGAAATCACAATAGAGTTGTCCATTTCTCGGGAGTTTTAGGGTAGCAATGAATGGTGGCAAAGACATCAAGCTTGGCAATGAGCTCCCCATGTATATTTGTTAATTTGTTCGAGATGGGGTTGAAGTGAGCCCCACAGAAAGTACCATGTCTGCACATTGCACTAAGATGGGAAAACCAGTAGCAAATGCCAAACCACTATCATTAATCATTTGCGCCATTAGAGAAGGGTTCGAGTCTGCATCAACCTGGTCTAAAAATTGACAAAGTCTAGGTTACAAACTTCACTATCCCGATATTGGGAATGATAGACTCAAGTGGGGAAACCTAATCCTAGCCTTGGAATTTAATCTTCATCTTGAGATTGTTTGGAAAGGAAAATTCACGGTTTGAATCCGAAATGAAAATGCGGGGAAAAAGGGATGTGAGCAATGATTTCAATCACAAGAGAAATGAGAAAATGACAATGAGAAGTAGTGTGTGAAAATGAAAATGGGGGGAAGTCTATTAAATAGCCATTTAGGAGAGAGAAAGTCATAAATGCATGTTAAATTCATATCCACCAACTCAAAAAGCAAGCATCGGGAAGAGCAAGAAGAATTAGCTCGGATGGCCTTTGGTATGTTTGGGACACGTGGGATGCGAAAGCATGATGCGGCCGATACGGGTTATGCGGGGACAGAAATTCTCAAATGCTTTTGGGACATGAGGGAAAAAGGTACGTGAATTACATGATGCTGCGGGGCGACGTGGGAGTTTTGGGAACAGAGAGCCGAGTGAAGCAGGGGACAGTTGGAACAAAAAGTTCGATGGGCCTACAAGAAAATAGATTTCGGATGAAGCGGCTGATCGGTGAATAGGGAGCCCAAGTGAACTTGGGACACATGGGACAAAAATGTCTAACAGACCCACAAATCACACAAATGACTCAAAAAATGTAGAATTTTCCTAAATTTATGACTTTACCTCTTATCGGAACATCATAAAAGGTGTTAACTCAAAATTTTACAATTTTGACTTTCAAAAGAGGGAAAATTTTGAGAGGAAAACAATTGGCTCCTTCTGGGGATAACTTGGCTAAAAATCAAAGGAATGAGACAAGGCAAGAACTCTCAGAAAACTTAGGGGAAGCGACCAGTGTCTTATCCATTGGGCCACGGAGTCAAAAGCAAACCAATACAGAAAAAAACACCCCAAACAAAGAAAACACACCAAAACAAGAAAAAGGAAGGGGAAACACAAACACTATACATAATATACAAAGGACTTCCTAATCACCTAGGACTTAAACAATTTTAGGTCTTGCCATTATAAGGAAGTGGGAGAGAAGAGCCATTCATATAATCAAGGTAAAAAGAATTCTCACTATCAAAGTGCCTGATTTTGAAAGGTCCAAGCTAAAGAGAATCAAACTTGCCATGGCTGCCATGAGGTTCATGTCTTGTATCCCATAGCAAAATGATGTCTCCAACTTTGAAATCCCTAGACCTGGCCCTCTTGTCAAACAAGGCCTTTACCTTCTATTGGTGAGAAGATATTTTATCAGCAACCTTCAACCTGTCCTCATTCAATTTATAAAGGTACATGATCCTTTTATCCAAAGAATCATTGAAATTGGTGTCTTCAATGGCCTTCATTAAATGTAAGGCTGGTAGTTCAGCTTATTCGGCAATTGAGATTCTACTCCATATACAACTTGAAAAGGAGGAAATCTCAATAGCTCTTTTAGGTGTGATCCTATCTGCCCAAAGAGCATCATAGAGTTTCTCGTGCTAGTTCCTCTAAGATTCATTAACTAATTTCCTTATTATGGCCACCAGATTTTTGTTTGTCGATTCTACTTGTCCATTCTCCTGAGGATAATAATCCGAAGAGTGAGCTAGGGAGATGCCATATCCATAACAGAAATCCATCATCTCAGTTGAAGGAAACATTGAGGCATTATCTTTCATAATCTTCTTCGGCACACCAAACCTTACCAAGATGTTTTCTTTGATAAAATTGCATACTACTTCAGAGGTAGTACTCTTTACTGGAATGGCTTCTACCCACTTAGTAAAATAGTCTGTGGCAGTTAATACATGGGTGTGTCTGGCACTAGAAGAGGGATTAAGTGTTCCAATGAAATCTAAACCCCATTGTTGAAAAGGCTCTTCAATCCTGACTGGCTTAAGAGGCAAGGCAGCCAACTTAGGTCTACCCACGAAAGTTTGACAAGCCTCGCATTTATCAATCCACATTAATGTGTCTTTGAACAAGGTAGGCCAATAGTATCCTACCCATAGAATATTATGAGTAGTGACAGTTGATGAGTAATGCCCTCCACACGCTTGATCATGGAAAGCCAAAAGTAGCTTCCTTTGTTTCTCCTTGTCCACGCATTTTAGAAATCTTCCATCCAACCCACGCTTGAACAAGGCATTCTCCCACAATACATATTGGGCTGATCTTAACTTAACAACTCTCTTTTATTTGGCAGTCAAATGAGAGGGGCATTCTCCATAAGTGAGGAAATGTGTGATATCAGCATACCATTCATCGATTGAGCTGAGAAACAAAATGGTAGGAAGATCAACTTTATCCTCGGGTAACTCATGTCCAACTCCCTCAGTGATGAGTTCACACAAGCCTTTTCCATGGACTAGTTTGGTAGGTCTGATGTCAATATCATATTCTTGTAGCTTGGCCACCGGTTTCTCTCGTGGATCCAAAATATTGTTGCGTGAGAATCGACTTGATAGTTGTGTCAGGTCGAATTACTATGGAGTGAGAGTTAAGAATATAAAAATGAAACTTCTTCACAGTTTTAACTACCGCGAAAGCATGTTTCTCTATCATTGTGTATTTTAACTCATGATTTTTAAGAATGTAGCTCATAAATGCAGTTGGGAGCTCATGATCATTAGAATCTTTTTGAGTCAAAATAGCAGCCAGGGTTTTATCTGTGGCATAGCAATAGATAATAAAATCTTTGCTGAAATTTGGACATGATAAGATGGGAGTTCTAGCAATATAATTCTTAATACCTTCAAAGGATTCTTTCCCTTCAGAAGACCAACCAAACATCTATTTTAACTTCATCATTTGAGATATATTCAAGGTTAGTTACGTAAAATCGGGGATGAATATTCTCATAAAGTTAATCTTACTTGAAAAAGAATGCACTCCCTTCTTGCTGGTTGGAAGAGGAATCTGTTGAATAGCTTGAACTCGCTCAGGATCAATTTTTATACCATCTTTAGAGACAACATGCCCTAACAGTTTTCCCTCTGTGACACAAAAGACATATTTCTTAGGATTCAAAGGGATCCCATGTTCTCTGCACTTCAAAAGAACTGTTTCCAGATGTTGAAAATGATCGACCTTGCTTTGGAAAATACAATTAAGTCATCTAGATATACCACAATACATTTTCCTTTCAAACTTCCAAAAGCCAAGTCCATAGCTCTCTAGAAAGTGGCACCGGCATTAATGAGCCCAAAAGGCATCCTCTTGTAGGCAAAGGTACCCCAAGGGGTAGTGAAGGTTGTCTTGTGTTGATCTACGGTATTGAATTCTACCTGATTATATCCTGAGAAACCATCAAGCATAGACAACATTTCAGACCCTATCACAGCTTGTAAGACTTGATCCATCATGGGAAAAGGATAGTTGTCCTTGAGGAAGCTTGATTCAAATTTCAAGTCAACGAGATACGAATCTCACCATTTTCTTCCTAATAGGCACAATGTTGGCAATCCATGTTGAATGGTGGATAGGAAAAATGATTTTGGCCTTCAACAACTTTTGTATTTGTTGAAAAATAGTGTCGACTATTTTAGGATTGTATTGCCTTTGCTTCACTGAAAGCCTTAATCCCATGTTTAAGAGGGATGAAATATTGCATCTCCTTTGTTTGAAAGGCTTTTAGATCCTCATAGGAATAAGTAAGAACATATTTATATTTCCTTAAAATTTTAATTACTTTCTTCTTTTCTTCTGGTGTACAACATTTTCCAATGTTCACAAGCTTAGGGTCAACGGAACTCCCAATATTAGTTTTTTCATACTCTAGCAAATTGTTGTGATCCAGTAGAAACTTTAGACTTCATATGCCTGTCATGCTTATCAAAAAATTCTTCTAAACTCACCAATCCCTTTGGAATCTTGTTACCTTTGAGTTTGATACACCCATCTTGATCTATCTCTTCTTCATTGACATCCTCTTTATTGGAAGGCACACTTTCACGAGGCAAATTGTCACTTCCTTCAAAGTACAACTGTTCAAAGTTATCCCTGAGTTCTAGGAAGGAAAGAAAATGCTTATCATCATTGAAAACTTTCCAGTTACTTGCGTTATCAAGTACATTGGGCCTATGGATCATCTCAATGGTAAACCTATCTTGAGAGAAGTCAGGATGAGGTATCAGCAATGACCCTGAGACTGCTAGTGAATCAGCCCTAGTGTTCTCCTCCCTAGGCACTACTTCAATGGAGAAGGCGTCAAGAAATTCGATAGAGTCGAAACCTAATTCTGTAATGTTTCAAACATCTAATCTTTACCTGGAAAAGGTTTCTAACTTGCTTGACAACTAGCTCTGCATCTCCGCGAGCTAGAAGATTCTTCACACCTTTTTCTTTTGCCACATTAAGCCCAAGAATGAGAGCTTCATACTCTGCTGTATTATTAGTATTTTCAAATTGTAACTTGAATGAGAAAGGACAAACCTTTCCCTCGGGAGACACCAATACTACACCAGCTCTAGAACCAGCTGAGGAACAACTTCCATCAAACTCTAATATCCAAACACCATTAGGATCCTTAAGTGATTTTTTGGGGAGTTGGATCTCCTCTGGAGACATAATCATATAGTTTCCATGCCCCATATCCTCATAAAGTATTTACGCTTTGGGATCATCTGTTTTTTGTACAATATACTCAGATTGCTTCTCGGGCAACAACTTCTTCATTTGTCCATTAACTGGTATGAGGGCATGTGACCAATCCATTTGAATTTCTCCTCCCACATCCTTACAGAAGTTCCTACTTAGCAGCATTCCATATGAAGGGGGAATGTCTGCTACTAGGATAGTAGCCAAAAAAATTTCTCAGGCAGAGTAGAAAAAGCTACTTGTGCATCTTTAATCCTTCCAATTAGGGGCACTTCTTTGATCTCCATAAAATAATAGCACCCATAAGTACATGTGAGAGTTAGGCCCAAGGCATGGGCTACTTTGGCGAGCATTACATTTTACGATGTCCCTAAGTCTATTACACGGTTTCGAGCTTATGGGCTGCTATAAGGAGGGTCACATAGAATGGTTTGATCTTATCGTTGGGTGAGGTGATGTCACTACCAGTTGGGTTGTAGTGTGGAAGATGGAGTGGGTAAAAGGACTTTAGAGGTAATTTTGGAATGAGAATTGACAAATTGAACCATTTTAGCAAAAGCCTTGGGATGGGTCCGATAATACTCGACCTCCGAGATTTGAACCTTGGTCTTTTTAGATGATCAATGATATCAAATGATCCAGAGGTGGATGGGCTATCATCGCTTGGGTCCTTAGGTTTATCTATTTTAGGAGTTGAATAAGAAGAAGAAATTTTAGTAGCAGAATGGCGAACTCACCTTTTATGTGGACGTAGTGGGAATAGGAGACCCTCTTTTTGCAATTATAGGGATAATGGCGATGAGGTCATTTGTAAGTTTTTGTACTAATGGATCAGTATTAGGCCTAGGAGTGGAAGAGGAGGAAGAAGAAGACCTAGATTTAGAAGGATCTCTTTTCAACTTCCGGACATGATTAAGTCATCTTCAACACTAACAGCAAGGGTTTGATCCTCAGCCAATGTTGCAAGATTAGCTCTTCTCAATGCATAACTAACTTCAACCAATTAGAGATTTAGGAAGAAGCATTTTTGGATTTGATCTATAGATTGAGTGTCTGATGGGATTTTTTTGATCAACTTTTTGAATCGAGCCACAAATTCTCTCATGGGTTCTTGTGATTCATTTTTTATTTGAGAAATTTTGGCCAGCAAAGCATGCATGTCTTCTACCGATTTGAAATGATTCTCAAATCTCGTTCTCATTGTGTTCCAGTTAGTGATAGCCCTGGCTGGAAGGTGATAGAACCAATCCACTACATTATCTTGTAAGGTCTCAACAAAAATCTTCGTGTTCAACTCCTAGAACTCCACATGCAATTATGAAGGCCGCTATATGTTCATCGGGATGTACCTTGTCATCACCTCTCGAACTTGGTAAAATTCTTCGATTACCTCACTGGGTAACTCATGCAAAGGCTAAGGAAGGGCGAGAGGCCCAACATGACTGCCCCAAGGAAATGGTGTTGACATTCTTGGAAAAATAGCTTGTAGGGGCTGAAACACCAGCAAGAATCGAGACCACGGAGATTAGGACTGAGTTTCTACGGGAATACCACCCACATGGGTTCTATTTTTATAGGAGTGCTTGTAGAATGAGATCTTCTATTTCTTCATGTTGAAGGGAAAGGAAAACCTTTTGTTCCAAAGGTTAAAAGCGAGAATCTTCAATACCAAGATCCCTTCTCTGTGAGTATAACGTGGAGTCACCGGATCAAAGGATGATCAAGAAATGATTATAGAACTGGAATAAATCAAGAAAAACACTTCCCTAATGGAGTCACCAAAAATTGTTTGTTGTTAAAAAGGACTTCGTTGAGAACAACAGTCAGGGGACAAGAAGTCCCTCCTCTTTAATGGGAGAGGTTCCCTTATTCAAAAGCAAAACCTATTTACATATATACAATGCGTAGTTTCAACGTGGAACTAGGATATCATGAAAGTGTTTTAATATAAAATGGATTACCAATGCAAAAGCACAGAGGAATGAAGTAGTGGAAATGAGTAGAAAGGCATTCTCTAGAACTATAGATAACAAAATAATTCCTTATATATGCCGAGAGAAAATGATTAGGAACAAAACCATTTGCATTTGAATCAGTAAGATGTTATTACAAAGACACAAAGTTCTAGAAGTAACATCTACAAGAACACAAAGTTTCTTGATATAATGTAAACAAATGATTCAACAAAGTATTCAACAGATAACAACAAATAACAAGATCAGATGAACAAATAAAGGAAATACTTTTGTATTGATTACTCTCATTACTCTTTACACTTTCCAAAATAATCCAAGTTCCAACCCTTCAAAATGGCGAAGAGAGCCCAATATATAATTTTATAAATCAGTTACACCTAGTAACTACTTCTTTTAACTAGAATGTTTAGTTAAAGGGATGCTTAACACGAAACCCCAACTAAGTACAATAAATCTGAGATGAGAAGAGAAAGAGGAAGAGAAGTCGGGGAGGAGAAGACAAGTGTTCATGATTAGGGAGGGCCGCGACTTGAGGATCCCTTTGTCTAAACCTTTTCAAAGCCTCTCGCATTGTCCCCTGCCATGTGGAACCGATGTGTATGCCTGCAATAGCCTTGGGTCCAAGATCGAGACATTTCTCCATCTCTTTGTCTAATTTGACGTGCGTATGATACTCCTTTGCTTCTTCAATGGTATACTAGAGAGAGAACATTTCCTTCATCTTTTCCTTAGTGATGGAGTCCTCTTTGAACATATTTTCTTTGACAAAAGATCGAATTGAGCTTTAATTTCTGCAGGAGAGAGGCACACCTAAGGTCTCATCTTGGAAGTGGCAATGAATATCCTTGAAAGCGAAATTACCAAAGTCTTGAAAGCTTCTCCCTTACGCCAACTATTTCTTAATTCTCCCTAAGGCTTCCTCCAAGCACTTTGATTTTCCATTCTACACTGAAAACCCATGATTTTGACAAATTATCTTTTACATAATTTAAGACGGCTTGCCATCAAAAAAATTTCATCGGTTTGCCCCATGAGGTGAAGGTCTACTATGTAACTACTTCGTAATTTGAGATCTTTATCCATATTTCCAATCGTGGAGGAGAGCTTCTTTTGCAGATTATTTACCTTCTCATTGATCTTGAAGGCCTCACCAATGAAATTCAATCCTGCAACAAGCATGTCATCCACCATGGCATCCATATCCCTCCCATAGATGGAATACTGTGTATGTCCTTGATGCTCTGAAATTCATCTTGGTGAGGATCACGAGGTGGTGGAAGAAGCGATCACGGGAATGGGATCTAAAACTTTATCTTTAGATAGCATCGATTTAATGAAACTTGAAAGCACTTGAGCTGCTCCTCCAGTTTGCTCTATTGTTTGCTGCCCTTTTTCCACCCTCCCAATGACCCTGGTGATTGTTTCTTGAAGGTTGTGTATTTCACCTTCAAGGGTAGACTCTCCCATTGAGATCCTTGAAAGTTCTAGATCAGAAGCCTGCAAATCCTGTTCTAGTTTATCAACCTTGGGCTTAGTTATCTCTAGGAATTGTTGACCTTGAGCATTAGATACTATTCTTGAAGTGGTCTTGGCTTTCTTGGCAAGAGAAGAAGGAGTAGTGCCCAACAAGGCTGCCACAACATCAAAGTTGGGTCGTGAGATACGAGAAGAGGACTTCCTCTTCCTACTATCAACAAAAGGCTACACCCATGTAAAAGAGGAGGAAGAAGAAGGTGGGGCAAGAGGACCAAAAGAAAGGGAACTCATGGCACTCAAATTATGTACTGTTGTTTCTTCCAGTTGACATGTGAGTGGGGTAGTTAAGGCTTCTGGAACAAAGGAGTCAATGGTGCTTGGAGTTTCATTGCTTTAAACTTCTTTCTCTTTATCCATTGGGATTCCTAAACCATCTACAGGAGTTGGTATTTCATTATCTTCACTCTCACTGAGAACTATGATGTTCTCTAGCCCAGAAGTCAATTCTGAATGCTTTGGTAGAGGATCTTCTTCAATGGGCTCTTTCTTAACCTCCTTCACCTTCTTTTGATAGACTTGAGTAGAGGAGGAAGGAGTGGAGGATGCAGGTCCTTTACTTGATGAGGCAGGAGGAGTCTATACAGGAACCTCTGAACTGGGTGTTTGTGCCTCCTTCCTTGGTGTCAAAGTGTCTTTAGAAGAGGATTCTCCTGTGTTCTTCCTTAGCTCACGAATCTTTCTATCCACCCAGACTTTGGTTCTTACTAGGATAGGAGCTAGGATCTCGGCCAAATCATCTTTTTCTTTCTTAAACCAATCCATGTCCTCTATAGGAGTATGCTTGATTATGGTTTCATACTCATATGATAATAGGTTTGTGTTGTCATCCTGCAGCCCTTCAGGGATTTGATACAAGTTAAGCTCTTGTATTAGCTGAAGGGGAAACCTACCATAATGTCTCCTCCTTGCCTCAAAATCATCTGCACAGTCAGCCCAATAATCTTCAGTGTCTGCCCTATGATGGTAATTGATTCTAAGATTCTGTTCAATAAACTTCTTCAAATCGAAGCAGGTTCTAGGCCTGAAGAAATGGATAGTGATGGCAGCTAGGGCTCTTTCTATGTTTTGGGTGTCTAAAGCCTTCTTACATGTGTAGTTCCCCAAAGATATGGGGAAGTGTAGACTAGTGATTTTCTTATCTCTACAAGTTCTTTGAAATTTGTCTAATTTCTTGCATACCTCAATCAAGGCCATTTTTTCATTACAGAACATGGGGAGCTTAAGAGGGGTGCTCTCATAGCCTACCAATGTGATATAAGAGAATCTTTCGAACTTAATGAAGTAAGCTTTGTACTTCACTATCGGGCTCATTGCTTCATCTAAGAATCTCTTGGCAATGTCACTTTCAGAGAAATCTTGCAATATACATGGTGAAAGCATCATTCACCATTCTAAAATTTCAATTTTGGTGTTTAATGTGAAGCGAGGGAAGTAATCATAGATGGGATCATCTTTCGAGCATCAATGTAGGTGAAGCCAAACCATTGTTTGGAAGCTTGAAGGGTATACATCAAATAAGAAGTCATGTAGAACTTCTTAGTATGCTGCACATTGGATAGCTGATCTGTCAAGTTCATGCTAGATAATCTCTACCCAATTGATGCTCTGAGTACCCTCACACACAATGTTGATGAGTGGGCACATCCAGAAGTGAAACTCATTAGTAGAGGGCAAGCCCATGACCCGTGCTAACAGGATTATGAAATCAGACAACTCCTCATTGAAATCAGACCTGAACAGAGCTTTGGATAAATGAGACGCCCCTTTCTTAGGGTTCTTAAGCCATGACTTTGCCACTTTGGCCTTGTATTTTTCACTATCTTGGTCAAAGAGTGCCTATGCTTGGTTTTGGGAAATCACAATAGAGTTGTCCATTTCTGGGATTTTTAGGGCAGCAGCAATGGTAGCGATGCGTCAAGCTTGGTGATGAGCTCCCCATGTATATTTGTTAATTCATTCAAGTTGGGGTTGAAGTGAGCCCCATAGGTAAGTACCATGTCTGCACATTGCACTGAGATGGGAAAACCAGCAGCAAATGCCAAACCGCTATCATTAATCATTTGCGCCATTGGAGAAGGGTTCGGGTCTATCAACCTGGTCAAAAATTGGTGAAGTCCAGGAGATGAACTTCACTATCCCCGATATTAGGACGAGAAGACTCAAGTGAGGAAACCTGCTCCTGGCCTTGGAATTTAATCTTCATACTGAGAGTGTTTGGAAAGGAAAATTCATAGTTTGAATCTGAAATGAAAAATGTAGGGGAAATGGGGATGCGAGCAAGGATTTCAATCGCAAGAGCAATGAGCAAATGACAATGAGAAGCTAGTGTGTGAAAATGCAAAGGGGGCAGTATATTAAATAGCCATTTAGGAGAGAGAAGGTCATAAATGCACGTTAAATTCATATCCACCAACTCAAAAAGCAAGCATCAAGAAGAGTGGGAAAAATTAGCCGGATGGCCTTTGGTACGTTTGGGACACGTGGGACGTGAAAGCGTGGTACGGCCAACGCGGCTGATGTGGGGAAAGAATTCTCAAATGATTTTAGGACATGAGGGACAAAGGTATGTGAATTTCATGATACGGTGATGATGCGGGAGTTTTGAGAATAGAGAGCCCGAGTGAACTTGGGATACTTGGAACAAAAAGTTCCAAAGGGCCCGCAAGAAAATAGATTTCGGATGAAGTGATCGATCAGTGACGGGGAGCCCAAGTGAACTTGGGACACATGGGACAAAATTATCTAATGAGACTTGCAAATCACACAAATGACTCAAAAATGTACAATTTTCCTAACTTTATGACTTTACCTCTTCTTTGGAAAATCAAAAAATGGTGGTATCTAAAAATTTTGCAATTTTTACTTTCAAAAGAGGTGAAATTTTGAGAGGACAACATTTGGCTCCTTCTAGGGATAACTTGGCTAAAAATCAAAGGAATGAGACAAGGCAAGAACTCTCGAAATCTTAGGGAAGCGAGACCGAGTGTCTTATTCATTGTGCCACGAGTCAAAAGAAAACCAATACGAGAAAATAACACCCCAAATGAAGAAAACACACCGAGAACAAGAAAAAGGAAGGGGAAACACACACACTATACATAATATACAAAGAAATTCCTAATCACCTAGGACTTAAACAATTTTAGAAGTATTGCCCACTATAAGGAAGTGGGAGAGAAGAACCATCCATATAATCAAGGTAAAAATAATTCTCACCAGCAAAGTGTCTGATCTTGAAAGGTCCAAGCCAAAGAGAATCAAACTTGTCATGGCTACCACGAGGTTCATGTCCTTTATCCCATTGCGAACGATGTCTCCAACTTTGAAATCCCTTGACACTGGCCCTCTTCTCAAACAAGGCCATTAAATTATGTGGGTGAGCAGATATTTTATCAGCAACCTTCAACTTTGTCCTCATTCAATTTATAAAGGTACATGATCCTTTTATCCAAAGAATCATTGAAACTGGTGTCTTGATGGCCTTCATTAAATGTAAGGCTTGTAGTTCCTCACATTCTTGGAAATTGAGCTTCCACTCCATATACCACTTGAAAAGGAGACATCCCGATAGCTCTTTTAGGTGTGATTCTATCTACCCAAAGAGCATCATAGATTTTCTCATGCTAATTCCTCTAAGATTTATTAACTAATTTCCTTATTATGGCCACAGATTTTTGTTTGTCAATTCGCTTGTTCATTCCCCTTAGGATAATAATTTGAAGAGTGAGTCGGCGAGATGCCATATTCATAATAGAAATCCATCATCTCGAGTTGAATAAAAATTTGAGGCATTATCTATCACAATCTTTTCGGCACACCAAACCTTACCAAGATGTTTTCTTTGATAAAATTGCATACTACTTGAAGTAATACTCTTTCTTGGAATGGCTTCTACCCACTTAGTAAAATAGTCTGAGGCAGTTAATACGTGGGTGTGTCTGGCACTAGAAGATGGATTAAGTGTTCCAATGAAATCTAAACCCCATTGTTGAAAAGGCTCTTCAATCGACTAGATTATGAGCAAAGTGACAATTGATGACTAATGCCCTCCACATGCTTGATCATGGAAAGCCAAAATTAGCTTCCTCTATTGCTCCTTGTCCATGCACTTTAGAAATCTTCCATCCAACCCACGCTTGAACAAGGCATTCTCCCACAATACATATTGGGCTGATCTTAACTTAATGACTCTTTTTTTCTTTCGTGATCAAATGAGAGGGCATTCTCCATAAGTGAGGAAATGTGTGATATCAGCATACCATTCATCGATTGAGCTCGAGAAATAAAATGGTAGGAAGATCAACTTTATCCTCGGGTAACTCATGTCTAGCTCCCTCAACGATGAGTTCACGCAAGCATTTTCCACGGAATAGTATGGTTGGTCGATGTAAATATCATACTTGGCCACCCATTTTCCTCTCTTGGATCCAAACTCTTGTTGCATGAGCATGGACTTGATAGTTGTGTCAGGTACAAGTACTGTGGAGTGAGTGTTAAGAATATAAAAACAAAACTACTTCACAGCTATAACTACTGCAAAAACATGTTTCTCTATCATTGTGTATTTTAACTCACAATTTTTAAGAATGTATCTCACAAATGCAATTGGGAGCTCATGATCATTAGAATATTTTTGAGTCAAAACAACAGCCAGGGTGTTATACGTGGCATAGCAATAGATGATAAAATATTTTCGAAATATAGACATGCTAAGATGGGAGTTCTAGCAATAGCCTTCTTAATACCTTCAAAGGCTTCTTTACCTTCAAAAGACCAGCCAAACACCTATTTTCCCTTCATCATTTTAGAGCTATTCAAGGTTAGTTTTGCAAAATCAGTGATGAATCTTCTCAAAAATTAATCTTACTAAAAAAGAATGCACTCCCTTCTTGCTTTGGTTGGAAGAGGAATGCATTGAATAGCTTGAACTCGCTCAAGATCAATTTTTATACAATATTTAGAGACAACATGCCCTAGCAGTTTTCCCTGTATGACACAAAAGATGAATTTCTTATGATTCAAAGAGATCCCATGTTCTCTGCACTTCAAAATAACTATTTCTAGATGCTAAAAATGATTTTCCCTTGCTTTGGAAAATACAGTTAATTCATCTAGATATACCACAATACATTTTCCTTTCAAACTTCCAAAATCTAAGTCCATAGACTCTAGAAAGTGGCACTTTGGCATTAATGAGCCCAAAATGCATCCTCTTGTAGGAAAAGGTACCCCAAGGGTAGTGAAGGTTGTTTTGTGTTGACTGCGGTATTGAATTCTACTGACTATATCTTTAGAAACCATCAAGCATAAACAACATTTCAGACCCCGTCATAGCTTATAAGACTTGATCCATCATGGGTAAAGGATAGTTGTCCTTCAAGGAAGCTTGATTCATATTTTTGAAGTCAACACAGATACGAATCTCACCATTTTTCTTCCTAACAGGCACAATGTTGGCAATCCATGTTGAATGGTGGATAGGAAAAATGATTTTGGCCTTCAACAACTTTTGTATTTCCTAAAAAATAGTGTCAGCTATTTTAGGATTGTATTTCCTTTGCTTCTACCTGAAAGGCTTAATCCCAGGTTTGAGAGGGATGAAATGTTGCATCTCCTTTGGTTGAAAGGCTTTTAGATCCTCATAGGAATAAGCAAGAACATCTTTATATTTCCTTAAAAGGTTAATTACTTTCTTCTTTTCTTCTGGTGTACAACATTTTCCAATGTTCACAAGCTTAGGGTCAACGGAACTCCCAATATTAGTTTTGTCATACTCAGCAGATTGTTGTGATCCAGTAGAAACTTTAGACTTCATATGCCTATCATGCTTATCAAACAATTCTTCTAAACTCACTAGTCCTTTTGGAATCTTGTTACCTTTGAGTTTCATACACCCATCTTGATCTATCTATTCTTTAATGACATCCTCTTTATTGGAGGGCACACTTTCACGAGGAAAATTTTCACTTCCTTCAAAGTACAAATGTTCAAAGTTATCCCTGAGTTCTAGGAAGGACAGAAAATGCTTATCATCATTGAAAACTTGCTAGTTACTTGCGTTATCAAGTACATTGGGCCTATGGATCATCTCAATGGTAAACCTATCTTAAGAGAAGTCAAGATGAGGTATCAGCAATGACCCTGAGACTGCTAGTGAATCATCCCTGGTGTTCTCCTCCTAGGCACTGCTTCAATAGAGAAGGCCTCAAGAAATTTGATAGAGTCCAAAATCTAATTCCTGTAATGTTTCAACTGTCTAATCTTTACGGAAAAGGTTTCTAACTTGCTTGACAACTAGCTTTGCATCTCCGTGAGCTAGAAGATTCTTCACGCTTTTTCTTTTACCACATTAAGTCTAAGAATGAGAGCTTCATACTCTGTTGTATTATTAGTATTTTCAAATTGTAACTTGAATGAGAAAGGACAAACCTTTCCCTCAGGAGACACCAATACTACACCAGCTCCAGAACCAGCTGAGGAACAACTTCCATCAAAATCTAATATCCAAACACCATTAGGATCCTTAAGTGATTTTTTGGGGATTTGGATCTCCTCTCGAAGACATAATCATATAGTTGCCATGCCCCATATCCTTATAAAGTATTTTCAATTTGGGATCATCTTTTTCTGTACAATATACTCAGACTGCTTCTCAGGAAACAACTTCTTCATTTGTCCATTAATTGGTATGAGGGCATGTGACCAATCCATTTGAATTTCTCCTCCCACATCCTTACAGAAGTTCCTACTTAGCAGCATTCCATATGAAGGGGGAATGTCTACTACTAGGATAGTAGCCAAAACCTTTTTCTCAGGTAGAGTAGCAAAAGCTACTTGCACATCTTTAATCCTTCCAATTAGGGGCACTTCTTTGCTCTCCATAGAATAACAGGACCCATAAGTGCATGTGAGAGTTAGGCCCAAGGCATGGGCTACTTTGGCAGGCATTACATTGTCTGATGCCCCTGAGTCTATTACACAGTTGCTGAGCTTATGGCCTGCTATAAGGAGGGTCACATAGAATGGTTTGATCTTATCATTGGGTGAGGTGACGGCAGCTACCAGATTGGGTTGTGGTGTGGAGGATGGAGTGGGTAAAAGGCCTTTAGAGGTAATTTTGGAATGAGAATTGACAAAGTGAACCATTTTAGCAAAAGCCTTGGGATGGGTCTGATAATACTCAGCCTCTGAGATTTGAACCTTGGTCTTTTTTAGATGATCAATGATATCGAAAGATCCAGAGGTGGACGGGCTATCATCGCTTGGGACCTTAGGTTTATCAATTTTAGGAGTCGAAGAAGAAGAAGAAATTTTAGTAGCAGAATTGGTAGAACTCACCTTTTGTGTGGACGTAGTGGGAATAGGAGACCCTCTTTTTGCAATCACAGGGATAATCGTCGGATGCTCCTTGGACCTTTTAGAGGGTTGGATCACTTTTTCCCTTTTATTTGTTTGTTCTCAAGTCATGAAAGTGTATGATTCACTATTCATGTCTGCTACTACTTCATCATACTCATATTCTTCGTCAACACCTTCAGTAGTGAAGAAATTAACTAAAGATCCCTCTAGTTCCTTCGTTTCTTCATCAACTTCTTCAACATGTTCTTCACCATCTTCACTATCCTCTTCATCCTCCGGCTCTTCAACTTCATAGGTTGCATTAATAAGGACCTTAATAGGTGGCCCTTTTAATGCTAGCCTTGTCTGAGAAGCAGAAAAATGATTTTTGGGCTGAAAATTCCTCCTTGGAACATCTACATAGGGGGCGTCTTTGAGCAATTGTTTCTTAATGATGATGAGGTCATTTGCAATTTTTTCTACTAATGGATCAGTATTAGGCCCAAGAGTGGAAGAGGAGGAAGAAGAAGACCTAGATTAAGAAGGATCTCTTTTCATCTTCCTAGACATGATTAATTCATCTTTGACACTAAACAGAAAGGTTTGATCCTTAGCTAATGTTACAAGATTAGCTCTTATCAATGCATAACTAACTTCAGGAAATTGGGCATTCAGGAAGAAGTATTTTTGGATTTGATCTACAAGTTGAGTGTCTGGTGGGATTTTTTTGATCAACTTGTTTAATCGAGCCACAAATTCTCTCATGGGTTCTTGTGATTCCTTTTTTATTTGAGAAATTTGGGCGAACAAAGCATGCACATCTTCTGCCATTTTGAAAGCGATTTTAAAATCTCATTCTCATTGTGTTCCAACAGGTTATAGCTCCGGTGAAAGGTGATAGAACCAATCTGCCTTATCTTGTAAGGTCTCAACAAAAATCCTTACCGAGACATCTTTGTATTCAACTCCCGAACTCCACATGCAACTATGAAGGATGCAATATGTTCATTAGGATGTACCTTGCCATAACATTTGAACTTTGGAAAGTTCTTCCGGTTATCTCTGGGTAACTCATGAAAACAACGAGGAAGGGTGAGAGGGCCAACACGATTTCCCCAAGGCAATGGTGTTGCCATTCTTCGAAAAATAGCTTGAAGGGGAACTAAAACAACAACGGGAATCGAGCATAGAGATTAGGACTGAGTTTCTCGAAGAAATAACACCCATAAGGGTTATATTTTTATAGGAGGAGTGCTTGTTGAATGAGCTCTTCGATTTCTTCTGTTGAAGGAAAGGAAAACCTTACTGTTCCAAAAGTTGAAACTGAGAATCTTCAATACCAAGAGCCCTTCTCCTACGAGTAAAACATGGAGTCGCCAGATCAAAGGATGATCAAGAAATGATTATAGAACTGGAATACATCAAGAAAAACACTTCCTTAGCGGAGTCACCAAAAACTGTTGGTCGTCAAAAAGGACTTCTTGAAAACAACAGTCAGGGGATAAGAAGTCCCTCCTCTTTAATGGGAGAGGTTCCCTTATTCAAAATCAAAATCTATTTACATATATGCAATGCATAGTTTTGATGTGGAACCAGGATATCATGAAAGTGTTTTAATATAAAATGGATTACCAATGCAAAAGCACGAGAGGAATGAAGTAGTGGAAATGAGCGAGAAAGGCATTCTCTCAGGAACTATAGATAACAAAATAATTCCTTATATATGCCGAGAGAAAAATGATTAGGAATAAAACCATTTGCATTTGAATCGGTAAGATGTTATTACAAAGACACAAAGTTCTAAAAGTAACATCTACAAGAGCACAAAGTTTCTTGACATAATGTAAACAAATGATTCAACAGTATTCAACGGATAACAACGAATAACAGGATTAGATGAACAAAGAAAGGAAATACTTTTACATTGATTACTTCATTACTCTATACACTTACCAAAATAATCCAAGTTCCAACCCTTCAAAATGGCGAAGAGAGCCCAATATATAATTTTACAAATTAGTTACACCTGGTAACTACTTCTTTTAACTAGAATGTTTAGTTAAAGGGATGCTTAAAGCAAAACCTTAACTAATTACAATAAATCTAAGATGAGAAGAGAAAGAGGAAGAGAATTCAGGAGGAGAAGACAAGTGTTCATGATTAGGGAGGGCCCACTGACTTGAGGATCCGCTGTCTAAACCTTTTCAAAGCCTCTGCTATGTCCCTGCCACGTGGAACTGATGTGTTGGCAGTAGCCTGGGTCCAAGATCCGAGACATTTCTCCATCTCTTTGTCAAATTTGACGTGCGTATGATACTCCTTGTTTGCTTCTTCAATGGCAGACTGGAGAGAGTAGATTTCCTTCATCTTTTCCTTAGTGATGGAGTCCTCTTTGAACAGATTTTCTTTGACAAAAGCTCTGAATTGAGCTTTAATTTCCTACAGGGAGAGAGGCACACCTGAGGTCTCATCTTGGAGGTGGCAGTGAATATCCTTGAAAGCAGAAATTACCAAAGTCTTGAAAGCTTCTCCCTTCGCGCGTTATTCCTTAATTCTCCCAAGGCTTCCTCCAACACTTTGATTTTCCATTCTACACTCAAAACCCATGATTTTGACAAATTATCTTGTACATCATCAAATACCTAGCTTTCCATCAAAAAGTTTTCATCGGTCTGTCCCATGAGGCGAAGGTCTACTATACTTGCTCCATAGTTTGAGAACTTTATCCATATTTTCCAATGGTGGAGGAGAAAGCACATTGCAGTTTATTTACCTTCTCATTGATCTTGAAGGCCTCACCAATGAAATTCAACCCTGCAACACACATGTCATCCACCATGGCCTCCATAGACCTCCCATAGATGGAGTACTTGTGTATGTCCTTGATGCTCTAAACTTCATCTTGACTGAGGATCATAGGTGGTGGAAGAGAAGTCAGGGGCATGGGATCTAAAACTTTATCTTTAGATAGCAACGACTTAATGAAACTTGAAAGCACTTGAGCCTGCTCCTCCAGCTGCTCTATAGTTTGTTTCCCTTTTTCCACCCTCCCAATGACCCTGGTGATTGTTTCTTGAAGGTTGTGTATTTCACCTTCAGGGGTAGACTCTCCCATTGAGATCCTTGAAAGTTCTAGATCAGAAGCCTGCAAATCTTCTTCTGGTTTATCAACCTTGGGCTTAGCTATCTCTAGGAATTGTTGAGCTTGGGCATCAGATACTATTCTTTAAGTGGTCCCAGCTTTCTTGGCAGGAGCAGAAGGTGTAGTGCCCAATAAGGCTGCCACAACATCACATTTAAGTCCTAAGATATGAGAAGAAGACTTCCTCTTCCTACTATCAACAAAAGGCTACACCCATGTAAAAGAGGAGGAAGAAGAAGGTGGGGCGAGAGGACTAAGAGAAAGGGAACTCATGGCACTCAAAGTATGTACTGTTGTTGTTTCCAGTTGAGATGTGAGTGGGGTAGCTAAGGCTTCTAGAATAGAGGAGTCAATGGTGCTTGGAGGTTCAGTGCTTTGAACTTCTTTATCGTATCCATTGGGGTTCTGAACCATCTGTACATGTTGGTATTTCATTATCTTCACTCTCAGCGACAAAAATGATATTCTCTAGCCCGGAGGTCGAGTTATGAATTCTTTGGTAGAGGATCTTCTTCAATGGGCTCTTTCTTAACCTCCTTCACCTTCTTTTGATAGACTTGAGTAGAGGAGGAAGGAGTGGAGGATGCAGGTCCTTTACTTTATGAGGTAGAAGTAGTCTATATAGGAACCTATGAACTAGGTGTTTGTGCCTCCTTCCTCAGTGTTGAAGTGTCTTTGGAAGAGGATTCTCCTGTGTTCTTCCTTAGCTCACGAATCTTTCTATCCACCCAGACTTTGGTTCTTACTAGGACAGGGGCTAGAATCTCAACCAAATCATCTTTTTCTTTCTTAAACCAATCCATGTCCTCTATAGGAGTATGCTTGATTAGTGTTTCATACTCATATGATAACAGATTCTGTTTTCATCTTACAACACCTAAGGGATTTGATACAAGTTAAGCTTTTGTATTAGTGAAGGAGAAACACTGCCATAATGTCTCCTCCTTACCTCAAAATCATCACTGCATGATCAACCCAATAATCTTGATGTCTTCCCTATTATGGTAATATATTCAGGATTACATTCAATAAACTTCTTCAAATCAAAGGTGGTTCTAGACTGAAGAAATGGAAATTGATATGATTAGGGCTCTTTCTATGTTTTGGCAATCTAGAGTCGTCTTGCGTGTGTAGTTCCCCAAAGATATGGGGAAGTGTAGACTAGTGATTTTCTTATCTCTATAAGTTCTATGCAATTTTTTTAATTGTGTGCATACCTAAATCAAGGCCATTTTGTCATTACAAAACATGGGGAGCTTGAGAGGGGTGCTCTCATAACTGTCGGCTGATATAAGAGAATCTTACGAGGCCGAATGAAGTAAGCTCCGTACTTCGCTAACGGGATCATGAATTCATCTCGAGAATCTCTGACAGTGTCACTTTCTAGAAGTCTTACAATATACATGGTGAAATCATCATTCACCCTTCTAAAATTGTGATTGCTGGTGTTCAGTGTGAAGCGAGGGCAATAATCATATATGGGATCATCTTTCTAAGCATCAATGTAGGTGAATCCAAAAAATTATGCGGAAGATGCAAGGGTATACATCGAGATAAGAAGTCATGTAGAACTTCTTAGTATGTTGCACGTTGGATAGCTGATCTGTCAAGTTCATGTAGATAATCTCTACCCAATTGATGCTCTGAGTACCCTCACACACAATGTTGATGAGCGGGCACATCCAGAAGTGAATCTTGTTAGTAGAGGGCAAGCCCATGACCCGTGCTAATGAATTATGAAATCAAACCTAAACAGAGCTTTGGATAAATGAGACACCCCTTTCTTAGGGTTCTTAAGCCATGACTTTGCCACTCGGCCTTTTATTTTCACTATCTTGGTCAAAGAGTGTACGTGCTTGGTTTTGGAAAATCACAATAGAGTTGTCCATTTCTCGGGATTTTTATGGCAGCAGCAATGGTGGTAGTGTCAAGCAGCAATGAGCTACCTATGTATATTTTTAATTCGTTCGAGCCGGGGTTGAAGTGATCCCCGCAGCCCAATCGTATGTCGCACATTGCACTGAGATGGGAAAACTAGCAACAAATGCCAAACCACTATCATTAATCATTTGTGCCATTGGAGAAGGGTTCGAGGTCTATCAACACAGTGCGAAAATTGGTGAAGTCTAGGTTGTAAACTTCACTATCCCATCTATTGGGAATGGAAGACTCGAGTGGGTAAACCTACTCGGCCTTGGAATTTAATCTTCATACTAAGAGTGTTTGGAAAGGAAAATTCACAGTTTGAATCTGAAATGAAAAATGTAGGGGAAATGGGGACACGAGCAAGGATTTCAATTGCAAGAGCAATGAGTAAATGACAATGAGAAGAAATCATGTGAAAATGCAAAGGGGGGAGTCTATTAAATAGCCGTTTAGGAGAGAGAAGGTCATAAATGCATGTTAAATTCATATCCACCAACTCAAAAAGCAAGCATCGGGAAGAGCGGGAAAAATTAGCCCGGATGGCCTTTGGTACGTTTTGGACACATGGGACGTGAAAGCGTGATGTGGCCAATGAGGGTGATTCGGGGATAGAATGTTCAAATGCTTTTCGGACATGAGGATGAAGTTATGCACATTGCACAATGAGGCCGACGTGGGTGTTTCGAGAATAGAGAGCCCGAGTGAACTTGGGACAGTTGGAACAAAAAGTTCCGACGGGCCCGCAAGAAAACAAATTTCGGATGAAGCGGTCGATCGGTGAATAGGGAGCCCAAGTGAACTTGGGACACATGGGACAAAAATGTCTAACAGACCCACAAATCACACAAATGACTTAAAAAACGAAGAATTTTCTTAACTTTATGACTTTACCTCTTACCGGAACATCAAAAAAATGGGGAAATTTTGAGAGGACAATAGTTGGCTTCTTCTGGGGATAACTTGGCTAAAAATCAAAGGAATGAGACAAGGCAAGAACTCTTAGAAAACTTAGGGGAAGCAAACTAGTGTCTTATCCATTGGGCCATGGAGTCAAAAGTAAACCAATATAGAAAACAACACCCCAAATGAAGAAAACACACCAAAACAAGAAAAATGAAGGGGAAACACACACACTATACATAATATACAAAGGACTTCCTAATCACCTAGGACTTAAACAATTTTAGGTACTGCCCACTATAAGGAAGTGGGAGAGAAGAACCATCCATATAATCAAGGTAAAATGAATTCTCACCATCAAAGTGTCTGATCTTGAAATGTCCAAGCCAAAGAGAATCAAACTTGCCATGGATGCTACGAGGTTCATGTATTTTATCCCATAGTAAAATGATGTCTCTAAATTTGAAATCCCTGGACTGGCCCTCTTCTCAAACAAGGCCTTTACCTTCTGTTGGTGAGCAGATATTTTATCAGCAACCTTTAACCTATCCTCATTCAATTTATAAAGGTACATGATCCTTTTATCCAAAGAATCATTAAAATTGGTGTCTTCAATGGCCTTCATTAAATGTAAGGCTAGTAGTTCCACTGTTACTGGAAATTGAGCTTCCACTCCATACACCACCTAAAAAGGAGACATCACAATATCTCTTTTAGGTGTGATCCTATCTACCCAAAGAGCATCATAGAGTTTCTTGTGCGAGTTCCTACGATATTCATTAACTAATTTCCTTATTATGGCAACCAAATTTTTGTTTCTCGATTACGCTTGTCCATTTCCTTGAGAAAAATAATTGGAAGAGTGAGCTAGGAGATGCCATATACATAATATAAATCCATCATCTCGGTTGAAGAAAAATTTGAGGCATTATACACACAATCTTGTTTGGCACACCAAACCTTACCAAGATGTTTTCTTTGATAAAATTGCATACTACTTCAAAAGTAGTACTCTTTACTGGAATGGCTTCTACCCACTTAGTAAAAAATTCTATGGTAGTTAATGCGTGGGTGTGTGCAGCGGTAGAGAAGATGGATTGATGTTCAATGAAATCTAAACCCCATTGTTGAAAAGGCTCTTCAATCCGATCTGGTGGCTTAAGAGGCAAGGCAGGCTAACTTAGGTCTACCCACGAAAGTTTGAAAAGCCTCACATTTATCAATCCACATTGATGCGTCTTTGAAAAAGGTACACCAATAGTATCACAACCTAAAGAATTTTATGAGCAATGACAGTTGATGACTAATTCCCTCCACATGCTTGACCATGGAAAGCAAAAAGTAGCTTCCTCTGTTGCTCCTTGTCCACGCATTTTAGAAATCTTCCATCCAACCCATGCTTGAACAAGGCATTCTCCCACAATACATATTGGGCTCATCTTAACTTAACAGCTCTTTTTTCTTTGGCAGTCAAATGAGAGGGGCATTCTCCATAAGTGTGGAAATGTGTGATATCAGCATACCATTCATCGATTGAGCTGAGAAACAAAACGGTAGGAAGATCAACTTTATCCTCGGGTAACTCATGTCTAGCTCCCTCAGCGATGAGTTCACACAAGCCTTTTCCATAGACTAGTTTGGTTGGTCTGATGTCAATATCATATTCTTGTACCTTGGCCACCCAGTTTCCTCTCTTGGATCCAAACTCTTGTTGTGTGAGAATGGACTTGATAGTTGTGTCAGGTACAAGTACTGTGGAGTGAGAGTTAAGAATATAAAAACGAAACTGCTTGACAAATTTAACTACTATGAAAGCATGTTTCTCTATCATTGTGTATTTTAACTCATGATTTTTAAGAATGTAGCTCACAAATGCAATTGGGAGCTCATGATCATTAGAATATTTTTGAGTCAAAACAACAGCCAGTGTGTTATCTGTGGCATAGTAATAGATGATAAAATCTTTGCTGAAATCTGGACATGCTAAAATGGGAGTTCTAGCAATAGCCTTCATAATACCTTCAAAGGCTTCTTTACCTTGAGAAGACCAGCCAAACATGTAACATCCTCATTTTAGACAATAGAACAAGTCAATTTTTTTTTTTTTGATAAATGCATCCACGGTTCTAAATACATAATTTAGAACTCACAAATCAAATAACCATTCATATAATGAGATAACCATATGCATTTGTAATGACTCGGAGTACCTCCGATCTATTCATTTCATGACTCGGTAATCTACCGATCTATTCATGAGTAATAAGAGTTGGCGTTATTATTTAACACTTCACTCCCTGTGGTTCTCTTCCCTATGCAGGATTGAGAATGCTCGATACCAAGATGTAACATCCTCATTTTAGACAATAGAACAAGTCAATTTTTTTTTTTTTGATAAATGCATCCTGGTTCTAAATACATAATTTAGAACTCACAAATCAAATAACCATTCATATAATAGATAACCATATGCAGCTGTAATGACTCGGAGTACCTCCGATCTATTCATTTCATGACTCGGTAATCTACCGATCTATTCATGAGTAATAAGAGTTGGTGTTATTATTTAACACTTCACTCCTGTGGTTCTCTTCCCTATTCTGGGATTCAGAATGCTCTGTCCAAGGAACCTAACTGAATAATTGTTACTATTATTCATCGGCATCTCATCCCTTAGACTAGGTGAATTAGGACAACGCAATCAGCAGCTTGCGATACTTTGGCCAAAGATTTGAAACATATTGTTTATGTCTCGTATTCCTTAACGACATACTCGTCAATCTGGAATACGTCCTTCACCCCATTCTTATGTTATATAGAATGTCTTACACTGACTACCGTCAGTCCTTCCTTTCACAACTTAATCACTCGGAGACAGATTAACAAGGTGATAATGTTATATGGATGCCCACGAGGATTAGGGATACGATAACATACTGGTTTAACCCTGCAGTTAAACCAGTGTGTCAAGATACCCCGGACCTCCTAGGCAGCCTTATAACCTGACCACATTCCTAACCGGTCCCTGAGTAACTCGTCGAGATCAAAGTGTAAATCTTAGCGATCAATGCAAAGGGTGTCGTCATAAGTCACCTGCATTGTTGTAACTTCGAGAAGATCCTAATCTTCTCGGAGGTACAACCCTGCAGTTGTCTTGTGCCGTCAACCTTTAAATCCGCCTCGAAAAGATCTACTTAATAATATGCGTTACGCACTTTGAGTTTTAAATTACTTAAAGACTTTTCCCCTAGGGTTAGTCTTTCCCAATCCCTGGATTCTTCGTCTTAAGACGACCTTTCTCAATAAAACCCATTACATGGTAGAGGTATTAAGGTCAAGCTCTCATCAAGGAGTCATTAGAATACGCATGATTCTAAAACAACAGAATTGGACATTATCTCATTACCTTCATATGAGATTGCCATCTGAACCCCATTAGATTTATTTCAGTTCTCTTAACTGAATTTATATCATACTTATTAGTATAAAGATATAATTGGTTAAGAATCCAATTTAACGTTGTCCTGTCATGCTCAGGACTAGGGATTAGTAATTTAATTCAGCTTGATTAGTGTTCTGCTTAGGTTCATTTTAACCCTATCCTTTCGAAAGTCAATGATTAAATTTTAATTTAGCTTTCGATAGAACAAATGAGAACTACTAAACACTCATAAGAATTCAATCACATTTTCTTTAAGCTTTCATTGTCAATCACAAAAGCATCCAATTACACAAAGATAACATTGCCACTCTGGTATATAAACCGAAGAAGGTCAACTATCAGAATTAAGAATACAACACATAAGTATCAAATACTTATTTTCATTCCTTTCATAACTATACAAATACATTTTATGCAAGCAGCATACTTGATACAATGCTTAACGGAAAAGAAACATCTTTCCACATATAGTACATTTAGAAAATCAAGCTGTAATTCATTATAAATCAAATTAAACAATCTGATCATCCTGTCAGATCTGCATTGCTTTTACCACTTACGGCAACCATCTGCAAAAATAGTCAACATGAGTCAGTTCGATGAACTGAGCATGATAAGCACTAACTTTTAAAACAATTGCAATCCGTCAATTGTTTTCATTAAACACCCTGTTTAAATGAGTTCCATTATCCAAACAAGTAAACATATTCAGACTATGCCCTTGTAATACAAAAATGACTACAAACGTGTAACTCTATCATCGTTACAGAATAGTCCTAAACACTTCTCAATTATTTCATCAAATATTAAGAATCAAAGAACGAAAGTATCCAAAACAACCATTTGAAGCCAATATCAGCAACATTGGACAGATCGTTTCATTCATCAGGAAATGGAAATATCATAACAACTCTCGAGTATATCAATATGTTAAAAACAGCTCCTACTGTTACAGATATCAACAAGTATTATAATAATAGAAGAGAAAGGAACAAATCATTCACACTTCCTTTCACACAAGTTCACTACTGTACCGTCTCCACATATGGAAAGCATTCATCCGGTAAGTATACGAACAAGTCCGACAAGCCACAAGAAGAATCGCTGTTTTAAATAAAGAAATAAAACACAGCAAATAAATCAGTCGAGTCCATCAACAGCACACTGTTACAATAAAGCAACTACAGTACAGTAGTCCCCATGCCGAACAACATGGTCTTTCTACCAGACAGACTCAGAATGACCTCATGCAAGAAGCGACAGGAAAGAAGACAACTACGCCATTACCTATTTAGGTACGGTTAGCTCCTAAATTCATTCATACTCAAAAATGGATATCAAAGTAAGGAAGGCGTAACACGCCTACAATCCCAATAACAATCTCTGACCTCTTCAATCCTTTTCAACACTTTGTAAGGCTTTTGTTCCCAAGGTCGAATTCAAAGGAACTCAATTGTTGCCACGGATCAATAAGAAACTCGAACTCCTTTTGAACAATGACATCTCCCTACGACTTAAGAGAGAAGTTTAAATGAAACCCACGCATCACACACTGACCACATCAAGCGGCATGAAATCTAAAGAAAACACAACATAGAATATCGTAGCTACATCTCGAATGAAATCGAGTAGAAAGTATGGTATCCATGACCTACTTCATAAAGCCGTTATACAAGATGTCAAGCTATTCAGAAATCCATCAAGGCCAAATAAACATCACATGTTCAATCTCGAGGCTTATACTGAAGCCAAACGAAACAAGATATCCTCCACGGGGTCAAACAATAGAATAACCCAACAGTCCTAATTTGAAGCGATCACACTGGTTATTTATCAAGAATTCAACCGAGTCTATACAACAAAGTATTCAAGACAATAAAGAAGAATAATTAATGATTCCATCTACTCCAGTAATGATAAACATAAAAGAGAAGGCTTGATAATTCTGATTTCGTAAAAAGAACCAATGAACCTTCTTCAATATTTTTGAACAAGCTTACACGAAGGAAGCGAAACAAGTACAACCAGGAGTCTATACCCAAAATTTACTATAGTTAATGAGGTCGAAAGACTGTTACTTCTTCAAGACTTCAAACAAATCAATATCCAACATTCAAATATATAAATGTATAGCTTCCACACGGTGGTCCATTTATACAAGTCATTCAATGGAACTCTCTGAGTCGTTTCAATATATAATATACATATATCCATAATGCATCGTAATGTGATTAAATCTCATTACCCCAACGAAAAGGAAAACAATTCCAAAAGAGTTGCAATAAGATACTGTCACACCGAAAGATGTTTATTCTCAAACAACCTTCAAGACAAAATGAAACCCAACAGTATCAATAACTACCTTCATCAAAACCCACGACAGAGCTTACAAAGATTCAATAAAACTGAACAATCATACGCTATCCATCAGTATCCCTTCTAACAATTTCCACAACAAGTATTAACAAAATATTTATATACATTTATATATACCAACATGCATCAATAGCCTGCACCCATCGGGAGGACAATTCATGGACTCACACAGAGCAGGCCTAGCACAAAATCTTGCCATATTTTCACATATAAAAGCCAGAATGCAAAACACCCAGAAATATATAGCAACCGTTCGATTATATCAACACCCATCAAGGGATAAATGAAAAATCGAACCAGAAGAGATACAGTACCAAAAATCACACAAGACCACCAAGGAAAAATCATCTATTTCCATAAATCATTTGAACAGAGTTGTTCTAATGAAATCACTTGAAAGACAGCAAGATATTTAAAGGTTAGGGCCTAACATGCCTGGATTTTTACTCAAAATTCCGAAGCAGACCACTGGAAGAGCTCAGACTTCCTTTTCCTTTTCCAAGTTAGAGCGACCAACAAAATTTTGCTATCTCCATAACATATATATTTCCCTTGCCAGAGAAAAGAGTTAGATATCCTCATGTTCGCCATGCTGACACAAAGAAGACTGAGTGCGAAGAACCGGTGAGCGAAGCGAAGGAAAACCAAAATTCACGATAAGCCAAACAAACCAACACTTCGGTTTGCATGCCTTCACGCGAGTTCCGAGCTTGACTACCGAGCACATTGAATGCATTTACACCAACTTTCCCGCTCAAACTCCATCGCCACCGACCGCCAAAGTGGCGGCAGTCAAATAAAATCTCAAGTCCATTTCCGAGTCTTGGCGGAGGTTTTAGGAACGGCTAACGGCTAATAGAATATTTTTGAGTCAAAACAACATCCAGTGTGTTATCTGTGGCATAGTAATAGATGATAAAATCTTTGCTGAAATCTGGACATGCTAAAATGGGAGTTCTAGCAATAGCCTTCTTAATACCTTCAAAGGCTTCTTTACCTTCAGAAGACCAGCCAAACGTCTATTTTCCCTTCATCATTTCAGAGATATTCAAGGTTAGTTCTAAAAAATCAGGGATGAATCTTCTTAGAAAGTTAATCTTACCGAAAAAAGAATGCACTCCCTTCTTGTTGGTTGGAAGAGGAATCTACTGAATAGCTTGAACTCGCTCAGGATCAATTTTTATACCATCTTTAGAGACAACATGCCCTAGCAGTTTTCCCTCTGTGACACAAAAGATAGATTTCTTAGGATTCAAAGAGATCCCATGTTCTCTACACTTCAAAAGAACTATTTCCAGATGCTGAAAATGATCTGCCCTTGCTTTGGAAAATATAGTTAAGTCATCTAAATATACCACAATACATTTTCCTTTCAAACTTCCAAAAGCCAAGTGTTCTCCTAGTGTTCTCCTCCCTAGGCACTGCTTCAATGGAGAAGGCGTCAAGAAATTTGATAGAGTCCCAAACCTGATTCCTGTAATGTTTCAACCTTCTATTCTTTACCTGGAAAAGGTTTCTAACTTGCTTGACAACCAACTCTGCATCTCCGTGAGCTAGAAGATTCTTCACACCTTTTTCTTTTTCCACATTAAGCCCAAGAATGAGAGCTTCATACTCTGTTGTATTATTAGTATTTTCAAATTGTAACTTGAATGAGAAAGGAAAAACCTTTCCCTCAAGAGACACCAATACTACACCAGCTCCAGAACTAGCTAAGGAACAACTTCCATCAAACTCTAATATCCAAACACCATTAGGATCCTTAAGTGATTTTTTGGGGAGTTGGATCTCCTCTGGAGACATAATCATATAGTTGTCATGCCCCATATCCTCATAAAGTATTTGCACTTTGGGATCATCTGTTTTTTGTACAATATACTCAGACTACTTCTCAGGCAATAACTTCTTCATTTTTCCATTAACTGGTATGAGGGCATGTGACCAATCCATTTGAATTTATCCTCCCACATCATTATAGAAGTTCCTACTTAGTAGTATTCCATATGAAGGGGGAATGTCTGCTACTAGGATAGTAGCCAAAACCTTTTTCTCATGTAGAGTAGCAAAAGCTACTTGTGCATCTTTAATCCTTCCAATTAGGGGAACTTCTTTGCTCTCCATAGAATAACAAGACCCATAAGTGTGTGTGAGAGTTAGGCCCAAGGCATGGGCTACTTTGGCAAGCATTACATTGTTTGATGCCCCTGAGTCTATTACACAGTTGTTGAGCTTATGGCCTACTATAAGGAGGGTCACATAGAATGGTTTGATCTTATCATTAGGTGAGGTGATGGTAGCTACTAGATTGGGTTGTGGTGTGGAGGATGGAGTGGGTAAAAGGCCTTTAGAGGTAACTTTTGAATGAGAATTGACGAAGTGAGCCATTTTAGTAAAAGCCTTGGGAGGGGTCCGATAATACTCGGTCTACGAGATTTGAACCTTGGTATTTTTAGATGATCAATGATATCAAAAGATCCAGAGGTGGATGAGCTATTAATGCTTAGGACCTTAGGTTTATCAAGTTTAGGAGTCAAAAAGAAGAAGAAATTTTAGTAGAAGAATTGGTAGAACTCACCTTTTGTGTGGACATAGTGGGAATAGGAGACCCTCTTTTTACAATCACAGGGATAATCATTGGATGCTCCTTGGACCTTTTAGTGGGTTGCATCACTTTTTCCCTTTTATTTGTCTATTCTTGAGTCATGACAGCATATGATTCACTATTCATTTCTGCTACTACTTCATCATGCTCATCTTCATCGTCAACACCTTCAGTAGTGAAGAAATTAACTCAAGATCCCTCTAGTTCATTCGTTTCTTCATCAACTTCTTCAACATGTTCTTCACCATCTTCACTATCCTCTTCATCCTTCGGCTCTTCAACTTCATAGGTTGCATTAATAAGGACATTAATAGGTGGCCCTTCTAATGCTAGCCTTATCGAGAAGCGAGCAAATGATTTGGGCTAAAAATTCCTCCTTGGAACATCTGCGCATAGGGGGCGTCTTTGAGCAATTGTTTCTTAATGACGATGAGGTCATTTGCAATTTTTTCTACTAATGGATCAGTATTAGGCCCAAGAGTGGAAGAGGAGGAAGAAGAAGACCTAGATTAAGAAGGATCTCTTTTGAACTTCCCGGACATGATTAATTCATCTTCGACACTAAACGAGAAAGGGTTTGATCCTTAGCCAATGTTGCAAGATTACCTCTTCTCAATGCATAACTAACTTCAAGCAATTGGGCATTCAGGAAGAAGCATTTTTTGATTTTATTTATAGGTTGAGTGTCTGGTGGGATTTTTTTGATCAACTTGTTGAATCGAGCCATAAATTATCTCATGGGTTCTTGTGATTCCTTTTTTATTTAAGAAATTTGGGCCAGCAAAGCATGCACGTCTTCTGCCGATTCGAAACTATTCTCAAATCTCATTCTCATCGTGTTCAGCTGGTGATAGCCCTGGCCGAAAGGTGACAGAACCAATCCACCACATTATCTTGTAAGGTCTCAAAAAATATCCTTACCAAGACATCTTTGTGTTCAACTCCTGAACTCCACATGTAACTATGAAGGCCACAATATGTTCATCAGGATGTACCTTGCCATAACCTTTGAACTTGGGAAAGTTCTTCCGGTTACCTCTAGGTAACTCATGCAAAGGCTGAGGAAGGGTGAGAGGCCTAACATCATTGTCCCAAGGGAATGGTGTTGCCATTCTTGGAAAAATGGCTTGAAGGGGAACTAAAACACCAGCAAGAATCAGAGCACGGAGATTAGGATTGAGTTGCTCTGAAGGAATACCACCCGCAGGGGTTCTATTTTATAAGAGGAGTGCTTATTGAATGAGCTCTTATATTTCTTCATGTTGAAGGGAAAGGAAAACCTTGTTGTTCCAAAAGTTAAAACTGAGAATATTCAATACCAAGATCCCTTCTCCCATGAGTAAATGTGGAGTTGCTAGATCAAAGGATGATCAAGAAATGATTATAGAACTGGAATACATCAAGAAAAACACTTCCCCAGTGGAGTCACCAAAAACTATTGGTCATCAAAAAGGACTTCGTTGAGAACAACAGTCAGGGGACAAGAAGTCCCTCCTCTTTAATGGGAGAGGTTCCCTTATTCAAAATCAAAACCTATTTACATATATACAACGCGTAGTTTGATGTGGGCTGGGATATCATAAAAGTGTTTTAATGTAAAATGGATTACCAATGGAAAAGCACGAGAGGAATGAAGTAGTGGAAATGAGCGAAAGGCATTCTCTAGAACTATAGATAACAAAATAATTCCTTATATATGCCAGAGAAAAATGATTAGGAACAAAACCATTTGCATTTGAATCAGTAAGATGTTATTACAAAGACACAAAGTTCTAGAAGTAACATCTACAAGAACACAAAGCTTCTTGACATAATGTACAAAAATGATTCAACAAAGTATTCAGTGAGATAACAACAAATAACAGGATCGGATAAAGAAAGAAAGGAAATACTTTTGTATTGATTTCTTCATTACTCTTTATACTTTCTAAAATAATCCAAGTTCTAACCCTTCAAAATGGGGAAGAGAGCCCAATATATAATTTTACAAATTAGTTACACCTGGTAACTACTTCTTTTAACTAGAATGTTTAGTTAAAGGGATGCTTAACGCAAAACCCCAACTAATTACAATAAATCTGAGATGAGAAGAGAAAGAGGAAGAGAAGTCAGGAGGAGAAGACAAGTGTTCATGATTAGGGAGGGCCCACTGACTTGAGGATCCATTGTCTAAACCTTTTCAAAGCCTCTGCATTGTCCCTGCCATGTGGAACTGATGTGTTGGCAGTATCCTGGGTCCAAGATCTGAGACATTTCTCCATCTCTTTGTCAAATTTGACGTGCGTATGATACTTATATTTTGCTTCTTCAATGGTAGACTAGAGAGAGTAGATTTCCTTCATATTTTCCTTAGTGATGGATTCCTCTTTAAACATATTTTCTTTAACAAAATCTACGAAATGAGCTTTAATTTCTGCAGGGAGAGAGGCACACCTGAGGTCTCATCTTGGAGGTGGTAGAGAATATCCTTAAAAGAAGAAATTACTAAAGTCTTGAAAGCTTCTCCCTTCTGCCAGCTATTCCTTAATTCTCCTAAGGCTTCCTCCTGCACTTTGATTTTCCATTCTACACTGAAAACCCATGATTTTGACAAATTATCTTTTACATCATCAAAGACCTGGCTTGCCATCAAAAGGTTTTCATCAATCTGCCCCATGAGGCAAAGGTCTACTATGTAGCTGCTCCATAGTTTGAGCTCTTTATCCATATTTCCAATGGTGGAGGAGAGCTTCTTTTGCAGATTATTTACCTTCTCATTGATCTTGAAGGCCTCACCAATGAAATTCAACCCTGCAACAAGCATGTCATCCACCATGGCCTCCATAGCCCTCCCATAGATGGAATACCTGTGTATGTCCTTGATGCTCTGAAATTCATCTTGACTGAGGATCACAGGTGGTGGAAGAGCAATCACGGGAATGGGATCTAAAACTTTATCTTTAGATAGCATCGATTTAATGAAACTTGAAAGCACTTGAGCCTGCTCCTCCAGGTACTGCTCTATTGTTTGCTGCCCTTTTCCACCCTCCCAATGACCTTGGTGGTTGTTTCTTGAAGGTTGTTTATTTCACCTTCGAGGGTAGACTCTCCCATTGAGATCTTTGAAAGTTCTAGATCGAAGCCTAAAAATCTTGTTACGGTTTATCACCCTTGGCCTTAGCTATCTCTAGGAATTGCTTGAGCTTGGGCTTGAATACTATTCTTGAAGTGGTCTGGCTTTCTTTGGAGGAGTAGAAGGAGTAGTGCCCAACAAGGCTACGAGTCATCAAATTTGCGTCCGAGATACGAGAAGAGGACTTCTTCTTCCTACTATTAACAAAAGGCTACACCCATGTAAAAGAGGAGGAGGAAGAAGAATGTGGGGCAAGAGGACTAAGAGAAAGGGAACTCATGGCACTCAAAGTATGTACTACTATTTCTTCTAGTTGATATGTGAGTGGGGTAGCTAAGGCTTCTGGAATAGAGGAGTCAATGGTACTTGGAGGCTCAGTGATTTAAACTTCTTTCTCTGTATCCATTTCGGTTCCTGAAGCATTTGCAATAGTTGGTATTTCATTATCTTCACTCTCACTGAGAAAAATGATGTTCTTTCACCCAGAGGTGAGTTTTGAATGCTTTGGTAGAGGATCTTCTTCAATGGGCTCTTTCTTAACCTCCTTCACCTTCTTTTGATAGACTTGAGTAGAGGAGGAAGGAGTGGAGGATGCAGGTCCTTTACTTGATGAGGTAGGAGGAGTTCTGTAAAGGAACCTTTGAACTGGGTGTTTCTGCCTCCTTCCTCGGTGTCGAAGTGTCTTTGGAAGAGGATTCTCCTGTGTTCTTCCTTAGCTCACAAATATTTCTATCCACCAAGTCTTTGGTTCTTACTAGGACAGGAGCTAGGATCTCAGCCAAATCAACTTTTTATTTATTAAACCAATCCATGTCCTCTATATGAGTATGCTTGATTATGGTTTCATACTCATATGATAATAGGTCTGCGTGTTATCATCCTGTAGCCCTTTAGGGATTTGATACAATTTAAGCTCATGTATTAGCTGAAGGGGAAACCTACCATAATGTTTCCTCCTTGCCTCAAAATCATCTGCACAGTCAGCCCAATAATCTTCAGTGTCTCCCCTATGATGGTAATTGATTCTGAGATTCTGTTCAATAAACTTCTTCAAATCAAAGTAAGTTATGGGCACGAAGAAATGGACAGTGATGGAAGCTAGGGATCTTTCTATGTTTTGGGCATCCAGATCCGTCTTGCATGTGTAGTTCCCCAAAGATATGGGGAAGTGTAGACCAGTGATTTTCTTATCTCTACAAGTTTTGTGCAATTTGTCTAATTTCCTGCATACCTCAATCAAGGCCATTTTGTCATTACAGAACATGGGGAGCTTAAGAGGGGTGCTCTCATAGCCTTGCCATCCCGATGTAAGATAATCTTCTAAACTAAATGAAGTAATCTCCTTACTTCACTATCAAGCTCATGGCTTCATCTGAGAATCTCCTGGCAGTGTCACTTTCTAGAAGTCTTACAATATACATGGTGAAAGCATCATTCACCCTCCTGAAATTGTGATTGCTAGTGTTCAGTGTGAACTGAGGGCAATAATCATAGATGGGATCATCTTTCTGAGCATCAATGTAGGTGAAGCCAAACCATTGTCTGGAAGCTGCAAGGGTATACATCAGATAAGAAGTCATGTAGAACTTCTTAGTATGTTGCACGTTGGATAGCTGATCTATCAAGTTCATGCAGATAATCTCTACCTAATTGATGCACTGAGTACCATCACACACAATGTTGATGAGCAGGCACATCCAGAAGTGAAACTCGTTAGTAGAGGGCAAGCCCATGACCAGTCCTAATAGGATTATGAAATTTGACAACTCCTCATTGAAATCAGACCTAAATAGATCTTTTGATAAATGAGATGCCCCTTTCTTAGGGTTCTTAAGTCATGACCTTGACACTCTGGCCTTGTATTTTTCACTATCTTTTTCAAAGAGTGCATGTGCTTGGTTTTGGGAAATCACAATAGAGTTTTCCATTTCTGGTATTTTTAGGGCGAAGTAATGGCGAAGCATCAAGCTTGGCGATGATCTCCCCATGTATATTTTTAATTCGTTTGATCAGGGGTTTAAATGAGCCTTGTAGGCAAGTACCGTGTCCACACTGTTATCTCATTTTTGTGTTTACATCAAAAATTAGTGATAACCCTATAAAAATTTTGAGCTGGTTTCCCATGATCACCCTTTAAGAGAGATTATCGGGTTTTCGGGTTTCTATAGCAATACAACATGAGTTTGGATGCATCATGTTGTATGTTCCCCAAAATCCAAAACCTGTATCAAGTAAGTCTTTGATTTTTGGTTTCCCCAAGCATTGGAACATACCTTATTTAGAACATGCTTCATGTCGTATGTTTTCGATTCCCAAAACCCGACTCACTCCTTTGAATTGGGATTTCAGAACCACCAAGCATCGGAACATGCCTCATTCAGAACATGCTTCATGTTGTATGTTTTCCAATTCCAAAACCCGACTCACTCCTTTGTTTCGGGTTTTCGGAACCATCAAGCATCATGCTTCATGTCACTTACTTCCCTGTAACCTAAAACCCGAATTAATATGAAATCATTTGTGTCGGGATTTTGGACATCCCAAACATGCTGACATGGCATTAATGCCGAGTTTTCAGGTGGTTGAAACACGTGTCAACTGAAGTGTATTTAATGCAAAAATTTTATAAATACTTAGATTTCCACGTCATTTTTACTAGACGTACTTTTTACCTCGTGGATTTTTGTGCATGCATCTTCGACCCCGAAACCCGACTCACCTTTGTGCTCGATTGCGTTGCTCATTTTTGATCATTTTCATTCGATTGAAGGTATTTCCCTTTATTCTTTGTTTGTGAAATTTGTGGAATAATTGTGTGATGATTCTTCTAAGTTTCCTCTCTCTTTCTATTGGGGTTTTTGGGGTTTTATTTATTTATTCCTTTTTGGGTTGTTTTCCAATCAAGTTTGTGTTTTAGGGTTCACCCTTGGAATGCTCACTTTGTTTTATTCCTTGGAATATGCCGTTGTAATGACAATAAAAATGTATCAAGAATATCAACAATGAAGAGGAATTTGCATGTTTTTACCTAACAACAACCGATTCCCTCTTTTCGGGTTTCATAGGGTGTTTTGCAGTTTTCAAAACCCGCAGTGTGTCGGGAAATCTAAGGTGTCAGACATTCTGAAATCTCGGAATCCTCTAAGGTGTCGGACACTTCAAACATTCGGCATCCTCCAAAGATAGCGGGATTTCTAATCTTTCCGGGCATCTAACAATAGTGTGGGTTTTCCAGAGTGGCGGACATCTCATACCTTCTAACATGTTCAACTGACTATCGGGACTTTCCGAGTGTTTGACACCCACTAATCTCCGATACTCTCTGTAGTGTTTTGGGTCTCTGGGATTGCTAAGCAGGTCCTCAAACCCGAAGTGTCTAAATCAGAAGCAATCAATTCACTCCTTCTTTGGAATTCCTCATGTCAGATCCCGGTCCATCACAGGAAAAGATGGAAAAATTAGGGAGGATGAAGTATAAATTTAGGAAGGTGGAGTCTCCTTCCTACATTGATTGTAATTATGACATCCGAGATATAGAACTTGGAAACATAGATATGGAAGACTTTTGGAATAGAGTCAAGAGTTCTTCCCAGACCCCATGGATGAAATCAATAGTTGGTAGTGGTCTTCCTCTTGTAGTAGGTTTCCCCATGTCTACTCAGTGCCCCGAGTTCATCTTAGCCTGTGCTTCAAATTACGACTCTGCTTCTCGTTCTATGAAAAATCAAGTGGGAGAGGTCGTAATCAAGTTAGATGGAGGTTACTTCGATGACCTTCTCAAGTTGCCTAACTTTGAGGAGTATGGGGACATAGATCTCAAGTCAGCCCAAAAAGCTTGGGACAATGATCAGGAAGATTGTATCAAACACGTGAATAAGAAGTTCCTAATCAAAGCCAAGCCAGTTGTTTCTAGGTTCCCAAGACTTGTCCTAGAAGTGATTTCATTCAGGAAATCAATGATATCATTACTCTCTGCTGAGCTGGGTTTTTGGTTTCCTCGAATCAAATGTTTTCCAAGGATGGATGTACCAATTCATGATCATCATTAAGAAGAATCAACAGGGGATTGATTGGGGTACCCTTATTAGTAACGAGATAGATTCTCAGATGACAATAGTCTTGTCTACTGGGAAGTTTTATATGTCCTCGTATGTCACCTATGCGCTAGATCGGCATGAGGAATTACCCTAGATTGGACACAAAGGGGAACAAGACAGTGGAACATATTTATCGATATTTTCCTTAGTTAACAAGAAAAGGGTCCGAAGACCAATTCAGAAGGGTAAATGATGCCTTCTTTTATGAGAACATCTGCAAGTTAAACCCCAAACTGAGGAAAACAAGAGTCTCTGATGAGGCATGGGCTGAAGTTTCGAAATGGGGTTGTGTCTTCTTACAATTCAAGAAGTTCACTTACCTTCGGTGGTCATGTACTCGGGTGATCCTTTCCATTTTCCCAGATATCTAGGAGACAAACTAATCTTGATGGAGTTGGTTAGGCAATTGTTGGATTTTCATAAGTTCCAACAGAGTAAACACAAGGTCGTATCCTTCCCAATTTCTATTGGAAGGTATATAACTCAATGTGGTAAAAAGCCAAGAATGTCGAGCTTCAAGATAAGTTAAAAAAGCACATGAAGCCTAGAGATGGGTTGAATTTTGAGGAGTCCTCAAGACATATGGAACTCTGCACTTACACGTACCAAGCATAGAAGACATCTAGATTGATTTACGTGATGAAGTTATGTCGAAGGAAAGATCATAGCAGGTTGACACTTGCAGAGATTCAGACACTCGGGCTCGCTGACATTCTAGAGGGTACTGGTGATAATGAAAGTGTTCTGGATCCTTCCTATGATGGACTGAATGAAGATTAATATGTTTTCCCACCTATTGATTGGTCTATCGGTGAGAAAGCCTCTATTACCGATAGATCAGCCCCGATTCTCACATGCACCAAGGCATGGCTCACCTCTTGGGGGATGAGTTTCAAAGAAGATAGTTTTCAAAGTTGGTTGCTTTGGAGGTGGGGCCCTCCAAAAAGGAAAAGGACAAAAGCTCTTCCAAGGGACCTATAAAGGTCAAATTTGTCAAGAAGAGAAGAGAAGAAGAAACCCCTTCAACTGCTACTCTAGTTGAAATGGTGAACATGCTAGAGTCACCAACACCACTAGAAATAGGGAAATTTCTTTGGAAGGAGAGGTGAGTCAGCCCCTAATTTCACCATTTGCTAACTACCCAACAGAAGTAACTCTATCCCTTGCATCCCAGGCTTTGGCGTTAGGATCTGCACTTCCTACTTCACAACCACTTCCACCTCCTCTTTCCCCATCCACTTCATTAGCCATGGCCAGCATTTTCTCCAGACTCTCACCTCTCTCTACTGGGACCAAAGTAACTACAGGTATGCCTCCTCCTACACCTCTTTTCACCGAATCTGCTACCACACTGGTAACTGTTCCCACTCCACCAGTGGATCTCCCTCCACCTAAAAGTATGATACCAACTTCTACAACAATGGCAACTCCCTCTGGCATGCCTCAATGGTTACTTGAGAAAACTCGAGGAAAAGGAAGGTGGTTGTACCCATACCAGCCTTTGATTTTAGTTCACTCAAGGCTTCTACTGCTAAATCAGCCAAGAAACCCAAAATAGTTTCAAGGGTTTTAGTGGACGCTTCGGGACATAAGTTTGTAGAGATCGCCACTCCCATGACTGACAAGACCAAAGAGGACATAATGGCCTCTGACTATCAGATAACCAGGGTTGCTCTAGGAGAGGTGACGATAGAAGGAGCACAACAGGATGCATGAGATGCTATGAATGTGCTATGCCGAAATTAAAGGAAACAAAGGATAGTAGGGATGAGCTTAAAGAAAAGGTGGAGTAGTTGACTGAGGTATTACTTAAGCTCTCAAAACCCCTTGAGTCCATACCATCATCCTCTATTCCTATCGGGTTTGATTTCTCATCGATACCTATAATTGAAAATATTAATGAAAAGGGGAGGGTGGTCGATGAATGGACCCAAAGGCTGCTCCTATAGGGGAAAGAAGTGATTCAAGACACTAGTAGAAGTCTATCAATCTTTGGGAATATACAGAGTGATGGGGAAAAGATGGATGATGATTTCTCTCAAGAGATCGGGCACCTGGAGTTGACTTTTGAAGCTCTCAGTCTTGAAAAAATCCCATCATGCATCTTGGTCAAAGAGGGCATCATCCCACATGTGGATAAGCATTTCAGCTGACCAAAGCCATCAGATTTAGGGTAAAGATTCTCAACGAAGCTTGCGGAAAATTGAGAGAATCAAGAGATCAATTGATTGATGGAAAGAGTGACCTGGAAGAAGAACTGATGAAAATCTGTGCAAAAGTGTTGGGTGGAGACTCGGGTATCCTACCAGTTGATGATCTTTTCAAACAAATCCAAGAATCAATTCAGCATGAACCAACTCATGGATTTGGCATTGAAATCATTGACAGGTTTGTAAAGATTGAACATTCTTTGGAGACCCTGAGAAAACTCAACAAAGATTGAGAAAGCTTCCTAGAAATGCCAGTGACACTCATGAAACATGTGAAGTCTTGAGTGATCATTCCACTATGCCTGATGAAAATGAGATGCAAGGTATAATCCGGAAGTTCCAAGAATTTGGAACAAACAAGCTCAGTTAGAAGAAGAGAAAGATGAGGAAGAAAAATATGATGATTCAGACTAAGTCTTGATGCGACATGTCATTTCAATCTTGAAATTGACATGTCTTTTTCATTTCTGTTTCGTCACATAGGAAGTAAATTTTGACTTGGTCTCCTGCGTGAGAGTCAAGCAAAATAGGACTCTTGTTATTTCCCCTTTTTCTAGGATTTATCCTATTTTCTCTCAGCTCTTTTTATTATAAATAAGGGATGCTCATGCATTCCAAAGGGTTGAGATTTTTGGAATATTGAGAATTATTGTGAAGAAGAAAAACTGTGTTTTCTTTTAATCATTTGAGGAATAGAAAATGATGCTATTTTTGCAAACTTTGTGTTGTGAGATTCATCTCTCTTAAGATATTGTTCTTATGTTTAGGATCTTAAGCTATTCTTTGTTTAGCATTCTCGATTATTTTAATTGTTTCAAACATTACATTACATTTGTTATCTAAAGCTCGTATGATTATTTGGTGCTCTGTGTTTACTCGAAAGAAAATACGTTCCTCTCATTTCCTTTCCATTGTGTTTCTTCCATAATAATAATTTCCTTTAACCCATTCCATTTATAAAAACAACATCTTCACATAGTGTGGATATGGATTTTGGGATTCTATCCCAACCCCAATGGTTAGATTAGTGTGAATATTGTATATATTATTTCTGTTGTGTTTTAGATTAGTAATAAACAGGCAGCCTCACCTATCTTTGAGGAGGGATTTAATCCCATGTATTGTGGTTGAACCTCATATTTTGACTTGACAAAATATCCAACCAATAGTTTTTGGTGACTCATTGGGGAATACGGATTTATAGTATAAAGCTTATCCTCTCGGGTGTCTGGCTCTGTATTTGCCTTATTTTCAACAAGACCTCTTTCCCGGTTCAAGCTGGCGGAAAGATCTTCACTCGGTCCCACCGAGCCCGGGGTGAAATTGATCCACTCTTTAATTTTTGCTGAAAACAACATAATTTTTGTCTTTCCCCAACAGCGTTATTTCTAACCGAACCAGAAGTTCTTCACTGTTCGGAGAAACTGGATCCCGTAGAATGAGAAGTGTCTACAACTTGTCATGTGTTATTCTTTCGACACTCGGATCCCTATACACACTCTTTTTAGAAGGATGGCAGCACAACCTGTGCCCTGGGGCACAACTATTGGTCCTCTTTCTTTAACTCCACCATTGCACGAGTTACCACATGGATCACGTAAGAACATTCCCAAGTTCAATGGTGATGGGAAGTAGCATCCTGATGAACACATTGCATCTTTCTTTGTAGCATGTGGTGTCCTTGGAGTAGCTCACGAAGATGTCTCTGTTCGACTCTTCGTTGAAACATTGCGGTGCATGGTGTAGCAACTGAATGGTTTTACCACCTTCCAAATGCATGCATCACAAACTGGGCTACCATGAGGACCAGATTGAAGCATGATTCAAACTGGCTGAAGATTCTCATGCTTTGTTAGCACAACTTACCCATATGAAGAAGGAATCTCATGAACCCATGCGGGACTTCATGGAAAAGTTCAACAAGCTGATCAGAAAGATTCTAGAAATAGTTGTACCTACTCTAGAAAATCAGAAATGCTTCTTCATTAATGCTCAGCCCCCGATGTGAGCTTCCTATTAAGAAGGTCGGCTATCCCTGATTTGGCTATCACTCAGTCAATGGCTATTGAAATAGAGGATGATCTCATTTTGGCAGGAAGAATCAGGAAAGATGCACCCAAGCCTAAAAATCAAGGTTCTTCTCAAGGTAATACTGACCCTATGATTCAAAAGATGGCTAATGATTTGATTGCTTTGAAAAAGCAAATGTCCCAGTAGGTGAGCAATGTTCTGTATCGGGATATCCCTAGACAGAATTTCAATAATGCGCCAATGGCGCACCTGCAAGAGACAGGCCATGGTTAACTCCTGCTCAACCGAGGCTGGCAATCGAAGCTCCTCCCATTAACGCAGTAGTAGAGATAGTTGAAGAAGAGGAAGAACCAGAAGAATAGGATTCCTCTGAAGCTTTTGAAGCTTCAGGATACGTTGATGAGTCTTATGACGATTCAGCTGGTGACTCCAGCATTGGGTATTTGGAATACGAAGAAGATGAATGTGCACCGGATGGTCAGTCATTTTCTGTCTTCACTCGATCCCAATCTCAGAATCCAAGAAAACCTCTTGAAAGCCCCAAGGAGAAGAACAAGGAACCTCCCATAGCCATAGTTAAGAGAGGTGCTCCTATCTCAGCGTAAATTGAAAGAGAAGTCACCAAAAAGGTAACAACTTCCCTCATTCTCTTTCTCCCAAGGTCAGTGCCCCAGCTCAAGCTCATGTGATTAGAACCAAACCTACTATCACTCCTTATACTACTTTTGACATTATCGATCATGCAAAAAGAACCAAGATCCAAATGTCAGAAGCAGAATACCTTCAGTCAAATCCTGAACAAGTTTGAAAAACTTCCAAATTCATTAGAAGTAAAGTTGCCATTCCCCCACCTTCAAAAGGTCTTTTTCCAAATCCTACTCAATCCCCACCTCAGAACAATCTGACCTCTACCTCTTCTTTAGGAAATATTGAACCATTCTATTTGTCTTTGCTTATAAACGGGTTTAAACTCAGCAATTACATCATCGACTCAGGGGCCTCCGATAATGTTATGCCCAAAAGTAGCTCATGCCCTTGGGCTTACTTTGACTAAGTCATATGGATGGTGTTACTCCATGGAAACCAAGCAAGTTCCCTTGATTGGTCAAATCAAAGATGCATAGTTTGCATTTGTTGCCTTCCTAGAGAAAAGAGAGTGAAAATGACCATTCTAGTTGCTGACATTCCTGCAGCTTACGGTATCCTCTTGGGTAGAGGTTTTTGTAAAGACATCGGAGGAGAGATTAATATGGATTGGACCAAGGCCAAAATTCCAGTCAATGGGGTTTATCATGTTCTCCATCCTGAGCCTCAGGAAAAGTATTTGGTAACTAAATCAGATGACCCTAAGGCTCAAATCCTTTTGAAGATGCTAGTTTTGGAAATTATTTCATGACATCAGAGGTACCAGCTGTAGATGTCAAGGAAGAAGATTCTAATGCTATTTGGACCCTTGAATTTGATGGTAGTTGTTCAACCACTGGATCAGGCGCTGGTGTAGTTCTTATATCTCTTGATTCTGAGATCTTTCCCTCTGCTTTCAAGTTGCAGTTTGATAATACTAATAACACGGCTGAATATGAAGCTTGTTATTAGGATTAGAAATGGCCAGACAAAAGGGAATTTGAAATCTCAAGGTTCAAGGAGATGCAGAGCTGATTGTCAACCAGGTCAAGGGGATCTATCAAGTAAAAAATGATCACCTGAGACATTACAGGAACAAAGTTTGGGATAATATAGAATGCTTTGACGCATTCTCCATCAAAGCAATTTTGAGAGATTATAACGACAAGGCTGATTCTTTAGCCGTGTCTGCATCCCTCCTTCTCCCTCATCCCTAGTTCAAACAAGATACATACACCATTGAGATTGTGTATCGTCCCAGTATCCCGAGATAATGCGGCTCATTGGCAAGTGTTCAATGATGATCAACAGGTGTTGTCTTTTCTAGAAAAAACTGACAATTTTAGTGAGCTATACTTTGAAGGTTGGAATCAGCTTTCCATGAATCTATTTCAGATCCATATCAAGAGGTTGATGGTGAGTTTATTCAGCTTAAAGGAAACAAGATTCCCAAAGGGTTGGTTTCTCTGGAGGGTTTGTTTGACAAGCATGACCATTTCATTCAAAACAAGAGACAAATGAAGGAGCTTCTTCCTCGGAAGTAGATCAAGTCAATCTAGGTTCATCTGATCAACCTCGGATGGTGAATATTGGGAAGTGTTGTTCCCCCGAGGAGAAAGAAAAATTCACTTCACTCCTAAAGAGATACATGGATGTCTTAGCCTGGTCCTATGCAGATTTAAAATCCTTCAAGCCCAAAGATGTACAACACAAGTATCCCTTTGAAGCCCGATGTAAAACCCTATAGGCAGAAGCAGCGGCATTATAATCCTAAAATTTTAGGAACCATTCTTGCAGAAATCCAAGAAGATGCTAGATGCTAGGATTATCTTTCCAATCCACCATTCCACCTAGGTTGCTAATATCGTACCTGTTAGGAAGAAGAATGGTGAAATCTGGATTTGTGTTGATTTCTAGAACCTAAATCAGTCTTCATTAAAAGACAACTATCCCTTACCTATCATGGATCAGGTGTTATAGACCATTACTGGATCAGAAATGCTATCCATGCTCGATGGATTTTCAAGGATATAATCAAGTTGAGGTAGCTGCTGAGGATCAACACAAGATGGCCTTCACAACCCCATGGGGGACCTTTGCTTACAGGAGGATGCCTTTCGGCTTAATCAACGCCAGAGCTACCTTTCAAAGAGCTATGGACTTAGCATTCAGAGACCTGATGGGTAGATCCATAGTGGTATATTTGGATGACTTGACCATTTTCTCTAAAAAATGGAGTGATCATTATGATCATCTAGAACAAGTACTCTTGAGATGTCGGCGTCACGGAATTTCATTAAATCCCAAGAAGTCCATGTTTGGAGTGACTGAAGGAAAGTTTTTGGGTCATATTGTGACTAGAGAAGGAACCAAGATCGACCCAGAAAGGGTGAAGGCCATTCAAAGCCTTACCCTACCCACAAGTAAAACTGGAGTTCATTCCTTCTTCGGAAAGGTCAATTTCCTAAGAAGGTTTGTACCTGATTTCACTGATAAAACCAAGGATATCCTTGGGATGATGAAAGGAAAAATTCCATTTCGATGGAGTACTAAAGGGAAGCTTGCATTTGATGAAGTCAAAAGGGAAATTGCTTGCGCTCCTATCCTAGTATGTCCAGATTTCAAAAAAGACTTCATCATGTACAACTACGCTTCCACACACACAGTGTCAGCCATCCTGATGTAGGAGAATGAAGAGGGCATTGAAGCTCCCATCACTTTCATGAGCTTCCCACTAAAGGAACATGAACTAAAAATGTCACAGATTGAAAAGCATGCTTACGTAGTAGTGCGAGCGGTGAAACATTTTAGGTACTATGTGCTGAACTCTCATACCCTTGTTCTCATTCCCGACACTGCTGTTAAATCCATTTTGACTCAACAAGAGTTGGGTAGTCAATGAGGTAACTGGATAGCTAAAGTTTAGGAGTATGACTTGGACATTAGACCTACCAAGTTGGTATGAGGAAAGGGCCTCTGCCAATTGATCGTGGAAAATCATGCTGAAATAGAATGCGAAGGGACTGAAGATGCCTCCTCAATGTTGCCTATGGTGCTTTTCGTGAACACAACTAATGAATGGTACATAGATATTGCTTTCTTTCTGACTTATGGTGAATGCCCCCACATTTAAGCCAAAAGGAGAAGAGGACAGTCAAGTTAAGATCTGCAAGATACCTCCTGTGGGATAACAAAATATATAAGAAAGGTATTGATGGTGTTTTCTTACGCTGTGTTGATAAATCACAGTAGGTAAAGTTACTAGAATCCTTCCATAGTCTAGCATGCGGAGGACATTTCTCATCCTCGTAACAATGTATAAGATCCTATGGGCTAGGTACTATTGGCCTACCCTCTTTCGGGACTCAGCAGAATGGGTGTCCAAGTGTGAAGCTTGTCAACATTTCGTTGGTCAGCCCTAAGCTAGTAGCTCTTCCCCTGAAGCCCGTAGTGATTGAAGAACCTTTCCGCTAGTGGGGAATTGACTTCATTGGAATGTTGAATCCTGCCTCCAGCACCGGACACAATTACGTACTTACTACTATAGACTATTTTACCAAGTGGGTGGAAGTTACACCAATCAAGCAGGCAACCTCAGAAGCCGTGTGCAAATTCCTTAAAGAAAATATAATTGTCAGATTTGGTGTGCCTCACAAGATTGTGGCTGATAATGCCTCCAATTTCTCATCACATGAGTTGATAGAATTTTGTTATGGATTCGGCATCACCCTAGCTCACTCATCTGACTATTATCCCCAAGGTAATGGGCAAGTTGAGTCCAGCAACAAGAACCTAGTTACCATAATTAGAAAGCTGGTAGATGAAAACCAGAGGACATGGCACAAAGCATTGTATGATGCGTTGTGGGTGGATCGGATTACCCCAAAGTGAGCTATAGGAATGTCCCCTTTCCAAGTACTATATGGGATTGATGTTGAGATTCCTATCTCAGTAGAGTTTGCCAGCCTTACAGTTGGCCAAAGTAGTCGAAGATGTGACTTTTCAAGATTCTATTGAAAAAAGGGTTATGTACCTAGCTAGGCTAGAAGAGGAATGAAGCAAGGTGGTTGATCGCATTGCGGATCATCAAAGAAAAGTAAAGAAAATTTTTGACAAGAAATCAAGGCAACGTAATTTCCAAATTGGAGATCTGGTGTTGCTTTGGGATAAGAGAAGGGAGCAGAAAGGAATGCACGGAAAATTTGATTCTTTGTGGAAAGGACCTTTTAAGATTCATCAAGCTGAATGGTGAAAATAGTTTCTATCTATCATATCTTGATGGAGAGTCACTCCCCTTACCTTTCAGTGGCCAACATCTGAAGTTGTTCCATCATTAATGCGAGATGCTCTCTTGCATTGTACATACTTTGTTTTCTGTCGTGTGTTTGCTTTTCATCTTCTTTCTTTCCTTGTTTTGTTTTTCTTCTTTTTAACTCCGTAGCCCAATGGATAAAGCCAGAGATTCAGAATTCTCTTCCTTTGTTATCACAAAGAATGTCCCTAGCTGGAGCCAATTGTTATCTCATTTTTGTGTTTACACCAAAAATTAGTGATAACCCTAGAAAATTTTTGAGCTGGTTTCCCATGATCGCCCTTTTAGAGAGATAATTAGGTTTTCGGGTTTCCATAGCAAGACAACATGAGTTTTGGATGCTTCATGTTGTATGTTCCCGAAACCTGAAACCCACATCAAGTAAGTCTTTCAGATTTTTCGGGTTCCTTGAGCATCGGAACATACCTTATTCAGAACATGCTTCATGTCGTATGTTTTCTGATTCCCGAAACCCGATTCGCTCCTTTAGTATCGGGTTTTCGGATCCACTAAACATCAGAACATGCCTTATTCAGAACATGCTTCATGTCATGTCTTCTAATTCCTGAAACCCAATTCGCTCCTTTGTATCGGGTTTTAGACCCATCATGCTTCAAGCTTGCTTCCCACAACCTGAAACCCAAATTGATATGAAATCCTTTGTGTCGGGTTTTAGACATCCCAAACATGCTGACATGGCATTAATGCTGAGTTGTTAGTGGTTGACACACGTGTCAACTGAAGTGTATTAAATGCAAAATCTTTATAAATACTCAGATTTCCACGTCATTTTTACCAGACGTACTTTTACCTCATGGATTTTCATGCATGCATCTTGAACCCCGAAACCCGACTCGCCTTTGTGCTCGATTGCGTTGCTCATTTTTGATCATTTTTCATTCTAATTGAAGGTATTTCCCTTTATTCTTTGTTTGTGAAATTTGTGGAATAATTGTGTGATGATTCTTCTAAATTCCTCTTTCTTTCTTGTTAGGGTTTTTGGGGTTTTATTTATTTATTCCTTTTTGAGGTGTTTTCCAATCAAGTTTGTGTTTTAGGGTTCACCCTTGGAATGCTCACTTTGTTTTATTCCTTGGAATATGCCATTGTAATGACAATAAAAATGTATCAAGAATATTAACAATGGAGAGGAATTTGCATGTTTTGACCTAACAACAACCGATTCCCTCTTTTGGGTTTCGCAGGGTGTTTTGTAGTTTCCAAAACCCGCAGTGTGTCGGGAAATCTAAGGTGTGGACATTCCGAAATCTCCAGCATCCTCTAAGGTGTCGAACACTTCAAACATTCTAGCATCCTCCAAATATAGTGAGATTTCTAATCTTCCCGGCATCTAACAATAGTGCGGGTTTTCCAGAGTGGTGGACATCTCATACCTTCCGACAGGTTCAACTAACTGTCGGGACTTTCAAGTGTTTGACACCCACTAATCTTTGATACTCTCTGTAGTGTTTTGGACCTCTGGGATTGCTAAGCAGGTCTTCAAACCCAAAGGGTCTAAATCAGAAGCAATCAGTTCACCCTCCTTTGGAATTCCTCATGTCGGATCCTAGTCCATCATAGGAAAAGACGGAAAAATCAGGGAGGATGAAGTATAAATTTAGGAAGGTGGAGTCTCCTTCCTACATTGATTGTAATTATGATATCCAAGATACAGAACTTGGAAACATAGATATGGAAGACTTTTGGAATAGAGTCAAGAGTTCTTCCCAGACCCCATGGATGAAATCAATAGTTGGCAGTGGTCTTCCTCTTACAACAAGTTTCCCCATGTCTACTCAGTGCCTTGAGTTCATCTTAGCCTGTGCTTCAAATTATGACACTTTGCTTCTTGTTCTGTGAAAAATCAAGTGGGAGAGGTCGTAATCAAGTTAGATGGAGGTTACTTCGATGACCTTCTCAAGTTTCCTAACTTTGAGGAGTATGGGGACGTAGATCTCAAGTCAGCCCAAAAATCTTGGGACAATGATCAGGAAGATTGTATCAAACACGTGAATAAGAAGTTCCTAATCAAAGCCAAGCCGGTTGTTTCTAGGTTCCCAAGACTTGTCCCTAGAAGTGATTTCATTCAGGAAATCAATGATATCATTACTCTGTTGAGCCGGTTTTTGGTTTCCCCGAATCAAATGTTTTCCAAGGATGGATGTACCAATTCATGATCATCATTAAGAAGAATCAATAGGGGATTGATTGGGGTACCCTTATCAGTAATGAGATAGATTCTCAGATGACAACAATCTTGTCTACTGGGAAGTTTTATATGTCCTCGTATGTCACCTATGTAGCAGCCGACATGAGGAATTATCCCGGATTGGACACAAAGGGGAACAAGACAGTGGAACATATTTATTGATATTTTCCTCAGTTAACAAGAAAAGGGTCCGAAGACCAATTCAAAAGGGTAAATGATGCCTTCTTTTATGAGAACATCTGCAGGTTAAACCCCGAACTGAGGAAAACAAGAGTCTCTGATGAGGCATGGGCTGAAGTTTTGAAATGGGGTTGTGTCTTCTTACAATTCAAGAAGTTCACTTACCTTCGGGTGGTCATGTACTCGGGTGATCCTTTCCATTTTCCCAGATATCAGGAGACAAACTAATCTTGATGGAGTTGGTTAGGCAATTGTTGGATTTTCATAAGTTCCAACAGAGTAAACACAAGGCCACCGTATCCTTCCCAATTTCTATTGGAAGGTATACCTGCTCAATGGTGGTAAAATCCAAGAACATTGTGCATGAGCTTCAAGATAAGTTAAAAAATCACATGAAGCCTAGAGATGGGTTTGAATTTCAAGGAGTCCTCAAGACATATGGAACTCTGCACTTGCACGTACCAAGCATAGAAGACATCTGGATTGATTTACGTGATGAAGTTGTTGTCGAAGGAAAGATCATAGTAGGTTGACACTTGCAGAGATTCAGACACTCAGGCTTGCTGACATTCAGGGTACTGGTGATAATGAAAGTGTTCTGGATCCTTCCTATGATGGACTGAATGAAGATCAATATGTTTTCCCACCTATTGATTGGTCTATCGGTGAGAAAGCCTCTATTACCGATAGATCAGCCCCGATTCTCACACGCACCAAGGCATGGCTCACCTCTTGGGGGATGAGTTTCAAAGAAGATAGTTTCTCAAAGTTGGTTACTTTGGAGGTGGGGCCCTCCAAAAAGGAAAAGGACAAAAGCTCTTCCAAGGGACCTATAAAGGTCAAATTTGTCAAGAAGAGAAGAGAAGAAGAAACCCCTTCAACTGCTACTCTAGTTGAAATGGTGAATGTGCCAGAGTCACCAACACCACCGAAAATAGGGGAAATTTCTTTGGAAGGAGAGGTGAGTCAGCCCCTAATTTCACCATTTTCTAATTGCCCAATAGAAGTAACTCTATCCCTTGCATCCCAGGCTTTGGCGTTAGGATCTGCACTTCCTACTTCACAACCACTTCCACCTCCTCTTTCCCCATCCACTTCATTAGCCATGGCCAGCATTTTCTCCAGACTCTCACCTCTCTCTGTTGGGACCAAAGTAACTATAGATATGCCTCCTCCTACACCTCTTTTCACCGAATCTACTACCACACTGTAATCTGTTCCCACTCCACCAGTGGATCTCCCTCCACCTGAAAGTATGATACCAACTTCTACAACAATGGCAACTCCCTCTGGCATGCCTCAATGGTTACTTGAGAAAACTCCGAGGAAAAGGAAGGTGGTTGTACCCATACCAGCCTTTGATTTTAGTTCACTCAAGGCTTCCATTACTAAATCAGCCAAGAAACCCAAAATAGTTTCAAGGGTTTTAGTGGATGCTTCGGGACATAAGTTTGTAGAGATCGCCACTCCCATGACTGATAAGACCAAAGAGGACATAACGGCCTCTGACTATCAGATAACCAGGGTTGCTCTAGGAGAGGTGACATGATAGAAGGAGCACAACAAGATGCACGAGATGCTATGAACGTGCTATGCCAGAAATTAAAGGAAACAAAGGACAACAGGGATGAGCTTAAAGAAAAGGTGGAGTAGTTGACTGAGGTATTGCTTAAGCTCTCAAAACCCCTTGAGTCCATACCATCATCCTCTGTTCCTATCGGGTTCGATTTCTCATCGGTACCTATAATTGAAAAGATTAATGAAAAGGGGAGGGTGGTCGATGAATGGACCCAAAGGCTGCTCCTACAGGGGAAAGAAGTGATTCAAGACACCGTAGAAGTCTATCAATCTTTGGGAATATACAGAGTGATGGGGAAAAGATGGATGATGATTTCTCTCAAGAGATCGGGCACCTGGAGTTGACTTTCGAAGCTCTCCAGTATGCTGAAGCAAATCCCATCACGCATCTTGGTCGAAGAGGGCATCATCCCACATGTGGATAAGCATTTCCAGCTGACCAAAGCCATCAGATTCAGGGTAAAGATTCTCAACGAAGCTTGCAGAAAATTGAGAGAATCAAGAGATCAATTGATTGATGGCAAGAGTGACCTGGAAGAAGAACTAATGAAAATATGTGCAAAAGTGTTGGGTGGAGACTCGGGTATCCTACCAATTGATGATCTTTTCAAAAAATCCAAGAATCAATTCAGCATGAACCAACTCATGGATTTGGCATTGAAATCATTGATAGGTTTGTAAAGATTGAACATTCTTTGGAGACCCTGAGAAAACTCAACAAAAGATTGAGAAAGCTTCCCGGCAATGCCAGTGACACTCATGAAACATGTGAAGTCTTGAGTGATCATTCCACTGTGCCTGATGAAAATGAGATGCAAGGTATAATCTGGAAGTTCCAAGAATTTCAGAACAAACAGGCTCAGTTAGAAGAAGAGAAAGATGAGGAAGAAAAAGATGACGATTCAGACTAAGTCTTGATGCGACATGTCATTTCAATCTTGAAATTGACATGTCTTTTTCATTTCTGTTTCGTCACATAGGAAGTAAATTTTGACTTGGTCTCCTATGTGAGAGTCAAGAAAAATAGGACTCTTGTTATTTCCCCTTTTTCTAGGATTTATCCTATTTTCTCTCGGCTCTTTTTATTATAAATAAGGGATGCTCATGCATTCCAAAGGGTTGAGATTTTTTGGAATATTGAGAATTATTGTGAAGAAGAAAACTTTGTGTTTTCTTTTAATCATTTGAGGAATAGAAACCGATGCTATTTTTGCAAACTTTGTGTTGTGAGATTCATCTCTCTTAAGATATTGTTCTTATGTTCAGGATCTTAAGCTATTCTTTGTTTAGCATTCTTGATTATTTTAATTGTTTCAAACATTACATTACATTTGTTATCTAAAGCTCGTATGATTATTTCGTGCTTTGTGTTTACTCGAAAGAAAATACGTTCCTCTCATTTCCTTTCCATTGTGTTTCTTCCATAATAATAATTTCCTTTCCGACCCATTCCATTTATAAAACAACATCTTCACCTAGTGTGGATATGGATTTCGGGATTCTATCCCAACCCCAATGGTTAGATTAGTGTGAATATTGTATATATTATTTCTACTGTGTTTTAGATTAGTAATAAACAGAAGCCTCACCTATCTTTGAGGGGGATTTAATCCCATGTACTGTGGTTGAACCTCATATTTTGACTATGACAATTAATCATTTCAATTGGAACAAAAAGTGCCAATGGGCCCGCAAGAAAATAGATTTTAGATGAAGCATCCGATTAGTGAGCAGGAGCCCAAGTGAACTTGGGACACATGGGACAAAAATATCTGACAGACCCTCAAATCACAAAAATGACTCAAAAACGTAGAATTTTCCTAACTTTATGACTTTACCTCTTAGGAACATCGAGAAAAAGGTTTTAACTCAAAATTTTACAATTTTGACTTTCAAATGAGGGGAAATTTTGAGAGGAAAATAGACCGAACAACATCAATGTATAGAGGGAGCATTCTTCAAGAGGATCTAAGGTAGGTGGTGGAATAGTGACATAAGTATTAGATGAATGGGGTGACTTGGATATTTTGGTAGCTGAAATTATGAATGAAGAGGTCAATGGTGAAATAATGGTTTCCTCCTTAAGAATTCCATCTTGGTCAAAGAGATTATGTATGATAGTTTGAAGGGATTTAGAGTGTTCTGTGTCATTCCCTAGTGCACGATGGTATACACAAACAAAATTACAATCAAACCATGAAGGTCGTGGTGAATTTGGGTTAAAGGGTTTGATTGGTGGTAAAGTGATTTTGAAGCTTGGAGTAATTTATCAAACATTGATGTATAATATCCGAAGGGAATAGATGATGATGTTTCTATAGATGAAGGGGCTTGTGATGAAGGTAATGATTGTTTAACTAGAGTATCTTTAATGGGAGATTTTGATAAAGATGGTTGTGTTTGAATTTGAGTCTTGGTTGATGATGTGGATGAATTAGATTTGATTTTGGGAATAGAAGTGGTAGATGGTTTAGGAGGAGGATTCATCTTAAAATAAGGTTGTTTTTGTGTTATCTTACTAGTGGCGAAGTTTATGATGAAGGGGGTGGCCCCAAAATAGAAAAAGGCACTCCTAAGGATGATTATGATGTAGTCTTAATATTGTTAATCATAGGGGAAGGAAGCTCTAACTTCTTATGTGGATGTGTAATATATTTCTGAATAGGGACACCAAGTTTTTTAGTTTTCAGTTGTGGATATTTTTCCTTAGCAGAAGTAGTGGAATGTTTAGTTGGAGGATCTATGGTAACTGGTTTTGGTAGAAATGTTTTTAATATTGATGGTGGGAGGGGTTTCTTTATGATGTATTTAACAAAATCCAAAGGGGAGGTTTATTATGTAGATTTAGGATAAATATATTTATATGTTTTTGATATGATAGAAGTGTCACTTGTACTTTTATTGACTATGGGAGTAGGCCATACGTGTAATTTTGGATGTTGGTGTAGAGATGATTGGTGTTATAAATGGGGTATGAATATCATTTGTGGTTTTCTTAGGTGGGGGTGGTTGTGTCATAAATGTTTCAAGGGTTTATCATATTTATACTTTCAAATCTAGATGTAGACATAGGTGTGATTATGTAAGAGGATGTGGTTGATGTGGAAATGGGTATAGAAATGGATGTTGGTGAAGAAAGGGGTTCAATGGATGAAGTTATAGATGGATAAGATGAAGAAGTGGGTATAATCAAGTCTAAAGAATGTTTTTTCATGGTGATATTGATGAAGGTGTGATAATTGGAGAGAGATCCGAAATAGATTTAGGTGTCGTAGATGATGGGGTTGTGGATGTCGACATTGAAATATGATATATAGTGTTAATGATGTGTGCGTTAGGTGTTTGTGATGTGGAAGGTTGAGTCTGATTATTAGGTGGATGATTTGGGAAAGGTTTCTTGAAGACATCCAAGGGTTAATTAGGTGGCGCATTATAGCTTTCCACTTGGACGTCACCCGAGTCTATGAGTTTTTGAACCAAATCCTTAAATGTGTGACACCTTTCAATATCATGGCCACCGACATGGTGGTACTTGAAATATTGCTCTTCATGGCACCATGTTGGTTTAGATCATGTTTCGTTGAATGATATAATAGGGGGAAGTTGAATAGGATTAACCACCATCAAATTTTCAAAAATTGAACTATATAACTCCCCAAAAGGGGTGTAATTAGGGGTCATCCTAGGAGCTATTTGTGGAGGCCCGTGTGAGAAGTGGATGCGAGATGATGACTTGAAAACAATGGTATTAGAAATGGTTCTATATTTTTCATTATGTGTCGATGATTTTGGGAACTCCATCTTCGGTTTGTTGGATCAAATTTTAAGATGAACTTTCTCAAGGAACAAAGTTAAAGTTTGTGAGCCATGGTGAACACTTCCTCAAAGGTTTGAAATGATTGGATTTAGAGGGTCGATGAAATATGCTTCGCACACAACTGTGAGAATATTTCAATGAGCTCAGTATATGGGAGGGGAAATGAGAGTTAGTTGATGATGCTAGGCTATCATGAAATGAATTTTGAAATAGATTCATCATCATATTTTTGGATGTCAAAAAGGTCAATGATGGTAATTTTACGTGCAATAATTACTTGAAAAGTGCTCAAGGAATAATTATGTAATTTGGGTGAATGTGAATAGTGAATTTTGTGGGATGTTGTTATACCAATCTAGGGTAGCCAAAAAAATGGGAAAGGTTCATAATATGAGGTCTTGATCATGAGCAATAAGATAACATGTATGTCTAAACACATGTAGATGTTGTTGAGGATCATCCTTACTATCGAATTTATAAAATTTAGGCATTTCCCAATGATGAGGATAAGGTTTCATTGAAACAAATGGTTTGATGGGTTTGTTGCAAATTTGATCGTAAGAAAATGTGGTTTTATATCCCATGGTTGCAGCTTCGAGGTTATCCATTCTACTTAATAGACCTTAGTAATTTTGAGGATGTTTTTAGGTTGATGGAGGTGGATGATAAGGTGTGATGTACTTAAAAGGTTGTGATTATATTGGTTGAGAGAGAAATCCATGTTGGGAAATGGGAATATGATATGATTGGTTGGATTGAGTAGGTTGTTGTGATATTGAGACATGTAATTAATTAGATGTAAGATTAGCTAGGATATAAATGATAGGTGGTTGGGAATTTTGAATTGATTGGATGGGAATGTGATGATGAGATCCTTGAGGAGGTGGGCCATGAGTTTGTATTGATTCAGATGGAAGAGGTTGTGAGATGACCACGTTGGCATGAATGTGTGAGGTGGAAATGAGAGGCAATGTAGTATGATGTTATTTGTATATAGGAGGAAGAAAGGATGAATCTTGAGATGGTTAAATGGGAAGAGAAGTGATTATGGTTGAAAGTGAAGTAATGGGAATGGAAGAAGGGATGGTAGTATTGACACAAGGTAGATTGGGTGGAATAGGAACCACCAATTGAGTATTTTGATGATTGGTTGGATTGGAAGAAGATGGTTGATTAGGGTCAAATTCATGTTGGGATTTGGCAAGCTCACTCATGGATATTAGAAAGAGAACTATGATTTGATAGGTAATCACTTGAGTGGACTCCAGATTAGAATGAAAATCATAAATTTTTTGCAAATGGGGACCGTCAATGGCAAGATTATTGGTTTTATGAATGAGATAATCATGGAGAGAGACTAGATTTGCATTAAGAAGCTCTAGAAACTCCATAGATCCATGAAGGAGGAGAGGATTCCCAGAAGCATCAATGGATGAATTAAATGGAGGAGTGGTTGGTATATAAGGGATGGAATGATGAAGAAAATGATTGGTTTTGTCATGGGGATTGGATTGAAACAACTGCACCTCTAAAGAGGAGGGATGGTGATAATGGGTTGAGTAACTGTGGTTAAAATGACTAAAGGATTAGAAGTGAGAATGGAAAGAATATAGGTTGATTGAATGGTAGTGGGGATTGAGACATTGTTTGACATGTTTTGTTCCATTTTCTTAGATTGAGATCTAGTGATAACTGGCATGAAACAAACAAAGCTAAAACTATGTTGATTTTTACTTAAAACAAGCAAGTCACACAACAAGTTTTTTCTTATCTTGATTAACTTAAGATGTGAAAAAGAAATGAAAAAGAGGTTGATGGGGTACCTAGGAAATGGAAATCTATGGATGGTTTTGGGTAGTTGTGGCTATGGAGTCCTTGATATACCCAAAGGTACGTGAGGCCCGAATCTATGCAAGATTTATAACATCACCAAAACACCACGGTGGATTTCCTATTGGGTGATGAAATCCCAATCAATTCCACCTAGTAGGGAATGTCTAGATGTGTAAGTTAATTTGTGAGTTTGGTTGTGTGTGATGAAGTGAAATGAAATGTGTTAAACCCCCTAGTTAGACTATATTTTCAAACAAGGATGAAAGGGTTCATTTTAGATCCAAAACCAAGTGTGTAATTTGATGAAGACAACAAGAAAAAAAGAGAAAGTACAATGCAAAAAGAGAAATACCTGGAATACAATTTTCCTTTTTATCTGATCTTCAAACTAGCACACAAGAAAAATCCAATCTAAGCAATCCAAAATGCAACACGATCAAGAAATAAAACACAACATAACATATGTACTTCCTTACAAGGTTCATGGAAATGAAATAAAATTGAAATTAGACAAAAGAATCACCTAGAGAGGGTAGTCCCACTATGAGTGCCAGAATGTTGACTAAAATTTGTTTATTCCTACTCATTTCAATGACTAGTAGTGAAAGAAACTAGCAACTCAAAACATGGAGGGTTTATGGTACCTCAAAGTGATAATATGGATGAGCGCAAATGATGAAAACCTCCTCAACATGAGCTTGATAACTGCACAACAAAACCACTAGAAGAAAAATGGATTTGTAGATTTATGGAAGGTTTCAGGACTAAGTTGGTTCCAATAAGTAAGAACTTGTTTGGATGGATGTCAACCCTATAGTAGATAATTCGAAATATTGAACTTGATGATGGGTTTGATAGAATCCTAAAATATCTAAAATAGATTATAGAAAATAGATCTACGATAACAAAGAGTAGATCCGAACCAAATATGACAAAACAAGGCAAACCTTATAGGGGTTGAAGGTGACCCAATGCTACACTACGATAGTCTTTAGTAATGGGAGTTTTATGAGGAATAAATACACCAAAATGGACCTAAAATCTCCTCTATGAGTGGACTGAGATGAACTTTACTTGTAAACAAATGGAATAGACACGAAACCCGTAGAGCAAACTAGACTTGAAAATGGGTGAGAGGATGTACGAAAATTAGGGAAATAAATGAAAAATGGAAGAAAATAGGTCTATTCGAAGGCAACCAATGGGAATCGATGGTGACGGGGTATGAAAAAATAGATTTAGAGTAACGAGAGGAAAGAGATGACAGGATCGAGTCACAAAAATAGAGTGGGAGTAGTGGCGAGAGATGGATGAAGAGTTGAATGACGAAGAGCAAGATGAATGGGGGTTGGATCAATAGAGCTTGAACTAAATTGATGGTGACCTAGACTGGTTAGGGTATAAATGAAAATGGGATGACTGGAATGGAGAACTATGGACAATACTAAAGGCTAAAACAAAATGAGATAAGGTCCCTGAAGATACATGAACCTACACAAGATGTTAATAACAACAAAATGCAACAATATGAAAATGGAAGTAAATGAAAATGAAAAAGCAAGATAGGTCTCCCTATATCACCAAAGTAGATGCACAATATCTCTAAGAAGACTACAAGATGTGTAAGATAGCTGTAAGAGTACTCAAAATGGAAACAAGATCGCAAGATAGCCTAAAAATCTCAATGTTTCATCCTTAAGAAAGGAGGGGGTAAGGGCGTATTTATAGGGTTGATGGTAACTTGAATGGTCACCACCGATTATGTGGAACCATCCATTTAGGAGGTGGGAGGATTCCAAACTTGAGGAAAATATGCCAAAAATGAAGCAGGATTAGGGTTTTAGAGTGCTTATAAGGGTATTGGATAGATAGAGAAGAGACATGGGTAGATGAGAGATTAGAATGAGTAAATAAAGGTCCTTAATAGGTAAATTTATTAAATAAATACCTAGGGATAGAAAATTAGAATCCTAGGGATGAGAAATGAGAGATTTAGGGATGAAAGATGAATTAGGTGGAGATTATAATTGATTAATGATGATTAAGAGTAATTAGAATGATTTAGGGGAATAAAAATAATGAGATGAGGTTTAGAATTAATTATGAATAGTTAATTAATAAAATGGGTAATGCATGATTAAATGTGGAAAATAATAATTAATGGGATGAATCAGATTTTAAGAGGGAAAATTAAAATTGAACAGGTGGCCCAGGTGAACTAGAGCGAACAAGGGTGAAGGGGAGGAATGATACTAAAAATTTGTATCTGCAACTACTTTTCACTCTCGGGGATCTTAAGAGACATCACAAGAATGATGTTTCCTAAAAGCACCAAGATAATGGGAAGTATAATGACACCTCAATAACATCTAATGACCGACTAGGATGTTTGCATGCCATTGTTTTAGTGCGAGAAGGTGCCAATTGTAAAATATTATCGTAGATACTTTGACATTGATGTTAAGTGAAGGTTTTGCCACATTTCATTTCTTTGTAATTGTGTGAAAATGGGTGGGAGATGGGAGAGGCTAAGATATTATATTGTAAATATACCATATTCCCATTTATATGTGGAGTTAATACATTACAGTACCATAGTTTATAAAAAATCACTCGTCAAATTTTGGCTACTTTTCATTCTCGGCATGCTTAAGAGACATCACTAAATTAATGTAGTTGTAAAGGATAGAGATGGTTGGAAAATATAATGACACCTATAATATAATATAATGATCCATTAGGATGTCCAGGAGCCATCGGTGCAGTTCCACGATATCCCAATTACAATATATTATTCTAGATTCTTTGTTGCAGCGTTGATTGAAGGTTTTTTCCACATTTCCTTTGTTAGGACCATGAGAAAAAATGTAAGAGATGGAAAAAATGAGAGAAAATTTTGTAAAAATATTATATTTCCATACGTAATTCAAACAAGACATTCCTAGTTTCCACGGTTTGTAATAAATAATTTCTCAAAGTTTGGCTACTTTTCACTCTCAAGGTGCTTAAGAGACATCACCTGGACAATATAGTCGGGAAGGACTGAGATAATGTGTAGTAGAAAAAAACCTAAAATAACATATAATGGCTCACTCTTATGTGTGGGAACCATCAGTTCATTTCCAAGATGTCAATTGTAAAATATCACCTTAGATGCTTTGACATTGATGCTAATTGAAGGTTTTTGCCATGTTTGATTCATTGTAACCACAAAAAAATGGGTGGGATATGGGAGAAAATGATAAAGGTTATTTTAGATGGAATAGATTACCATAATTAGATTTGAATGAGACATTATTAGGTGTCATGCTTTATGATTTTAAATCACTCGTAAAATTTTGGGTAATTTTTCTTCTCAAGGCGCTTAAAAGACATCATCAGACCAACATAACCGGGGAAGGAAAAGGATGTTTGGGTGGTGGAATGACACCTATAATATATTTTAACGGCCCAATTATATGTGTGGGAACCATTGGTTTCATGACATGAGGTGTTAATTGTAAAATATTTCCCTACATCCTTTGACACTAACGCTAATTGAAGGTTTTTACAACATTTCATTCACTGTAATCATGAGAAAATGAGGAGAGATGGGAGAAACTGAGAGAGGTTTTGTAGGTGGATGAAATGCCCATATTTACGTTTAGATCATAAATTCCCAAGTGTCAATAATTGTTATAAATCACCTATCAATTTTTGGCTCTTTCTATCTCAAGTTGTTTAATAGACATCACCAGACCGATGTTCTTTAGGAAAGACCGAGATGTTTAGGCGGTGGAACAAAACCTCAAGTATTTTTAATGGACCACCTAATATTTTAGCACCATTGAGTTTTTTTCCATGAGGTTTCACTTGAAAAACATCTCCCTAGATGATTTGAAGCTGACACTAATTGATGGTTTTTCCAAGTTTCATTTGTTCTGACTTAGAGAAAATGGGTGGGAGATGGGAGAAACCGGGAGAGGTTTATGTAGGAGGACCGATTCCCATATATAGGTTTAGATGAGACATTACCAAGTCTTGCAACTTATAAAATAACCCATCAAATTTGAAATGTAGGCATAGTGTCAATTTAATAAATAATAAATACAAATTTAATGAATTGAAAGTATTAATTACACTAGAGGAAGTATAAATGTCAAGTTTATTCAATGAGTAAAAGAAAATATTAATTTTCTAAATGCATTCACTTGATACCAAATTTTTTTAATGAAAAATTTCTAGAATGAAATATTCAAAAAAATTACCATGACAACTAAGCCACATTTGAAAATCCTTCTCTGATCAATGTAAATCTATCCTCTAACCTACTCGAGTCACGTTCTTGAAATAATGGCAAGGAGGAATGTAATAATGGGATTTCCATGTTTTTTTATGTTTAGGGGATTTTATTCAAGTTTATTCATGAATATTTTCATATCTATGAAGAGACAAGTGCTTTCAGAGGCCCCAAAAGGGATATTTTTAAAAATTTTACACGTGGTGAGCACCCTTCGGGAACATAAAGGGAAAAGATAAAGAATCCAAAAAAGTACATGCAGGAGAAATGAAATCATTCAAGGTATTTTAGGAAATCTTTGTAAGAAATATCATGTTTGAGAACAAGTTATGTAACATCGGGCTACTTGTAGCATGGTGTAAGGAAATGAAAGTAGTGAAAAAGCTAGTTAGCTTGTTCTAGATGTAATAGGAACCGTGGGATGAATTGTAAATCAATCATATAATCATTTGAAAGATAATAATTCTTAAATCACATTGAAAAATGTTTGAAGAGATCTTAAGCAACTAATTTTCATATTTGTTCCCGGTAGTATAGATGAAGATCTATGATCCTACCGATGAGTCAACTAAATATTATGGGAGTTACAAAGAGATTTGAGATCTGATTAAATAAAAAAGTTAATAAAAATTAACCCTCTACATATTACATGGTTTGAGTTAGACAAAATTTCATATTTCTCTCTGGTGGCGAGTTGTACCGGGAAGGCTTGCTCATGACCAGATATGAAAAGGGGCCTAAATTTCAAAAGTATTTAGAAACAGTACTAAATGTTTTTGAAATGGATTAATTAGGTTTTTAACTCAAAAGCGATATAATTGTTTCCTATGAAACACATAGGGAATCTCTTTGGGCATGAAGACACTCCTACATGGATTTTTAGAAAGTGTAATGGTGAAGGCAAACTTGTAAAAATGGTAATGTCACACTTGGATACCCATGATGTTCCATTTTCCATTTTAAAAAATTAAAATGGGACATGGGGAAAAATAATGTGCCACCATGATGATAGATTCATGTTTGAGGCTTTCGTCGCTTAAAACCTCACTTGAAGTGTTAGAAATGTGTTATACACTCATAGCTTAATACGGATCCCTTTCTCATGATGAAGATACCCATGGTTAATTTTTTCCTTAATAAATGTTTTAATGGATGTGAGGGGATCTTAGACTCATTTAGTAAGTATGGCCACGACATAGAGAGGAGAATTTTTCATCACTTAAGAATTTGAAGTTGTGCACAAAGAAAGTTATCTAAAATTCACAATTTAAATCATATGCCCCCTTTCATGATGATAAGAACCTATGCACATTTTTCAACCCATTATTTCCCTTTTGTCATTATTGAATGTTGTAAGGGACATTGGAACATATGAAACCCATTTGGAAAGAACTTAATAAAAATAGTAAGTGTCAAGAAAATGCTCAAAATGGTCGTGGTTATTCTTTCTCTACATACCTCACTAATTCCAGCCTTTAGAGAAGAAAAATCATGCTTTCAAAGGGGTGTACAATGGCATTATGTCTCAAATAGAATAAGAACTTTCTCGGTCCCCAATTTTGGTTACAATGGTGCATTTCGATTTGAGTATGTTTCTTAGTTCGTCGGATGAGTTGATCACGGAATAAAATTATATTACATCCAATCTCTCATCTTCATTCATCACATGATTGGATATTTATGTAACTCATTTCATTATTTTTATATTTCCTAAGGACGTGGATCATTAGGTTGAATTGTGCATGAAATGGTCTCAAGTTACATGAATAATTTGGTAGTTTGGAGGCATTGCAGTGTTTAAAATATTCAAAGGATTGTTCAAGTAAAGGAAATAATTACTCATTTTCTTTAGTGATCAAATGCTCATCACCTTTCCTTCAAATGTGCTACAAAGGTACATCATTCTAGTGAGGTTTTAAAGGGGAATTGTTTTCAAAATACCGGTCTTCATAGAAGGATCATCATAGTGTTGAAGAGGGTCATCATAGATCAAGATTCCATCTTCATCATCATCAGAGATGATCTTCATCGAGTGAAGGCACCTTCATCTGTGCTTTGGAGCATCCTTTCTCTCCTCTTTTCATTATTTCTCCTCTTTTCTCCCATTTCAAATTCTTAATTATATATAATCATGGTATTTTATCCTATTCACTTAAGTGACAATAAAATATATGTAAAATGTAAAAGTTATCTCTTAAGTTATAAGGAAGGTACTTAATTTTACTCTTCTAAGGGTAATTGAAAAGTCACAAGCAGAATAAGGACATGAAGAAGCATGTTCATGGGTAGATGAAGATGCATTGTAAAGATATAAATTAAGAGAGCCTCCTTACTTCAATGGATTATGATTCTTGTTTAATAGCTCCCATATTATCTCTAGGAACAAGTGATCAAATTCCTCTATCTCCTTTGCCTATGTTTCCTCTCCATCTCAACTACACTCCATGAACATGTACTTGTTGAATATTATGCATTGAGCCATTTTTATTCTTATATTTTGTTTGTTATTATATGTGAATTGTGTCTTATCATTGAAACCATGGATATATTATGGTTTTAAGAAATAAATTCTTCTATAATAGTTTTGTGAAAAACCCTCCTTACTAGTATCCTCACACCTCTCTCTCAATATTATTTCTCTCTTGTAGTCTCTACAAGAATTATTCTATAGATTTAGGCAAGTACCCTGTGTGATCCTGGTTGAAATGCCACCCCAAATTAATTAGAATAGTGTAAATATTTCATGTTTTCAATAAATGGAGCTTCCCCATTCAAGCAAAGGGACCTAGTCCCACACAATGTTGGTGAGAGAACCCCAATTTTCCCACCTGACAAATTATTTCGCCAACATGATTACATATGTTATTTCTTAGTGATCAATTCTCAATTACTTTGAAATTATTTTAAATCATATTTTCCTTTTCCCCTACATTTTTATTATTATGGCTAAACCTAAAGAATGCATTGAATAATTAATATTGAAGAATTTTTAATGATTGGAGAAGATAATACCTTGTCTCAACAATTCTACTATCATGTTGGACATATTTTTTTAGAGATATGTACTAAAGAAATTAATTTTAAAATGGAACCCATGTTGTTATACATATTTCTTTCTCTCTCTTCCCTCATCTCACTCTCTCTCTTTATTTCTCTCCCTTAATCCATATATATATATATATATATATATTAGTAGTATAAATGTCATGTTTACGAAATGAGTAAATGAAAACATTTATATTTTTTTCATTAATACATATTTCTTAAGAGCTCTATACAAATTAAATCCATTTAAAAAAGGAACCGTTATTGTTAAACATCTCTCTCTCTCTCTCTCTCTCTCTCTCTCTCTCTCTCTCTCTCTCTCTCTCTCTCTCTCTCTCTCTCTCTCTCTCTCTCTCTCTCTCTCTCTCTCTCTCTCTCTCTCTCTCTCTCTCTCTCTCTCTCTCTCTCTCTCTCTCTCTCTCTCTCTCTCTCTCTCTCTCTCTCTCTCTCTCTCTCTCTCTCTCTCTCTCTCTCTCTCTCTCTCTCTCTCTCTCTCTCTCTCTCTCTCTCTCTCTCTCTCTCTCTCTCTCTCTCTCTCTCTCTCTCTCTCTCTCTCTCTCTCTCTCTCTCTCTCTCTCTCTCTCTCTCTCTCTCTCTCTCTCTCTCTCTCTCTCTCTCTCTCTCTCTCTCTCTCTCTCTCTCTCTCTCTCTCTCTCTCTCTCTCTCTCTCTCTCTCTCTCTCTCTCTCTCTCTCTCTCTCTCTCTCTCTCTCTCTCTCTCTCTCTCTCTCTCTCTCTCTCTCTCTCTCTCTCTCTCTCTCTCTCTCTCTCTCTCTCTCTCTCTCTCTCTCTCTCTCTCTCTCTCTCTCTCTCTCTCTCTCTCTCTCTCTCTCTCTCTCTCTCTCTCTCTCTCTCTCTCTCTCTCTCTCTCTCTCTCTCTCTCTCTCTCTCTCTCTCTCTCTCTCTCTCTCTCTCTCTCTCTCTCTCTCTCTCTCTCTCTCTCTCTCTCTCTCTCTCTCTCTCTCTCTCTCTCTCTCTCTCTCTCTCTCTCTCTCTCTCTCTCTCTCTCTCTCTCTCTCTCTCTCTCTCTCTCTCTCTCTCTCTCTCTCTCTCTCTCTCTCTCTCTCTCTCTCTCTCTCTCTCTCTCTCTCTCTCTCTCTCTCTCTCTCTCTCTCTCTCTCTCTCTCTCTCTCTCTCTCAACTTTATGTATTTCTCTCCCGGATCTATATTACATCTTTATCTCTCTCACTCTCTCTCCCCTTGTCCTCTCTCTCTGGAAAATGTATGTATGCAATACGTGAAAGTGTGTGTCATAGTTTGTAGGGGTCATGTTTAGTAAGAGAATGTATAACACCTCTTTTAATGAACCACCTCTACATAATTTTGTGTGAATGATATTGAGATTTTAGAAAGTGGTTAACATTTTCGTTGACATTATATGATTATAATTTATTGTATTGAATGATCATAATAGTGGATAACTTGTATAATAGTTTTATATATTTCAATACACATGTTCTAGCCATAAAATAAATAAAAGTTAGTAATACATGTTAGCATAACATACATATGGAATCATATTAATCCACTTATATACATATACATATATATAGAGTGCTTGATCCACAATACAAGTTTGATTTTTTTCTCATATATCATATTGACTTCTAAAATCAATGATGGCATATAAAATTTTTAAAAAATGAATGTATAAAAATCCATATAGGCATATAATGATATACATCAATGAAATAAAAATCTACATCTACATGCCACAAAGACATAAAAAAAATCCTATACATAAAAAATATAGTGTATCATCAAATAATTTAGTTCTCTTTGCCTACTAGTAAGATGAAGAACCAATCTCATAAGTGAGAAGTCCCTTGACCAATTAGACCTCCTACACTCAAGGGATGATTGTAACTCCACCTATTAATACAAATAAACAATATACACATTAGTATACAACTAATGACATATAAAATGACATTACTTACAAATAAATATTGCAATCTCATAATCCATCTGAATCATCATTTGCCTCTTAGCATTGACCTTGCAGATATAACCTTAGTGGAAGGTGTACAAACATAAGGTTTTCCTCCATCTATAGAAACCGTGATAAAGAAAATTAGAATACATATGAGTGTCATTGATTTGTATCAAATGGTGTTATTTAATAGAATAAATTAAATTAGGAATATTAAATTACTAGCTCATACATGTGTAAGAGGAGCAACAAACACTATGCCCATATAAAATCCAATATCTAATGATCATCATATGTTATAAGGGTACTCTAATGATATCATCAATTGAAAATAAGAACAAGGTTACATAACCAAAATAATGAAACTTACACACATACAAGTTACATGACATTATTTGCATACATTAAATATAGTTCATTATATTCATAAATGATGATTAAAATCTTGAAACATGCATTAGTAAACTCCTCGACATGCGCACTAGTACCAACATCCTCAAATGTTGAAGGTATAGATTTTATTGATTTAACATCAAATTTTCATTTTCGGATATATATATATATATATATATATATATATAAATAAATTAATACGTAAATATATTTTATATTTACTAATTTATTACAAATATAGACACGAGAGGTTGTCATGCCTATAAAAATGTGAGGAATAAAAATGTGTTATTGGATGTGTTGTTTGACCTAAAATTTTATAAAATAATACATGACTTATTAATTTTCATTAATAATGAATTAATATTGTTAATTATAAAATTATAATAAATATATAGTAAATTTCATTTAATATCGTTTAAAATTACCTACTTTCCAATACCAAAGGTTGAATATAGTAGATCATTTATGATGATGACAATGTCCAACATAAAATCATGATGTGTGCCCTCTAATAAAATACCTTTCTCAACCTATGGAGCATACTAACGAGGTTTTGGTGCATCCTAACTAGGCTATGGAGTAGCCGCACTAGGCCAGTGAGATGCCTCATCAACACATAGGTTCTTATTTTGATCTATGAGAATGAGTAGACATGTTTATTCTATTAATGATTTTCCTTTCTTTTTCGATTACTCTTTTTAATTACTTAGAGTGTACACATAATTGTTAGAGTGTAACCTATTTGATGTGCACGGGGTTATGTATTGATCCTTGTAGAATAATCTTTAAAAGTCTTTGACAAAAATTTAATTTACTTTTATTTAATTTGAGATTCATATCAAGATCATTATAGTCTTAAAACTAAACACATAATCAATAAAAAACATGGATTTCAAATTTGGGAGCGTGTGGGAAAAGGGAGGATACCAAGTTGCATGGTTTCATGAGGAGAATCCAATTGATGTTAGGAAAGATGTGAATTTCATGGAAGAAAGGGATAAGGTAGATCTAGAAAAGGGGCCCAAAGTCACATCGGTGAAGAGGGTAGCAGGAATAACCTCAAAAAAGTATCTTCTATCAACCTTAGCCCAATTTGTAACGAGAATATAGTTTTTTTGGAAATACCGGATCGAGTTGTTGAATGGGTTTAATCTTCAATGAGAAATATTATATTGGCCAAGATCCCTAGTAGACCAAATATAAATGAGTTAATAAAATGGGAAAACAAGAAGCGGATGCCCAAAGGATCGATGGAGATTGATTCTTATGCCAATGTTTTTTTTTATTTATCTATCTATGTAAGAGGATTTTTTAAAGATTCTTGATTGAGGCCCATGGTTTATGGGAAGATCTATTATTTTGGTTCAAAAGTGGTAGCTCAGTTTCAATCCCTTAGAGATATTTATCAAAGAATATCCTATTTGGATCATATTGTCGGGGGCTACCTTTATAGTATTGGAATCTATATATTTTATAGGGGATAGCGAAAGCTATTGGATCTCTGGTTATCATCGACCTAATTACTTGTGCTAAGACTAAACTTATTTTTTCCCATTTCTCGTGTCAATGTTTCCCTAGAGACTAATCTTCCTAAAAACATTGAGCTCATGGCTTCATGGGGTCCACATACTCAAAAATTGACTATGATTTTGCACCTTTTATGTGCTTCTCATGTCTCAAAGAAGGACATAATGTCAAATCCTATCTAAAGGCCAAGGAAGAGGCAAATTTGAAAGCTTAGCTAAAAAAGAACAAAGGAACCACTAGAGATGGTTTTAAAGGAAAGGGAATAATGCATCAAAATGCTAGTGGTCCCTCAAAGATAAATCACATCACGGATGTAAGTCAATACACCTAAAAATGTTAAATCGGAAAAGATTAGATGAGTCGAGAATCATTTTTAGAGGAAATAGTTGATATTGCGAGTCAAGAAAAGGTTAGTGATTTAGTAAGCGAGATAGATTCAGAAAAGTGGAAGAATTAGTGGTAGTTAAATATCTACAATAGGACAACATTGTTGGATCCATTATGTCGAGACACAATGGATGCTATTTTTTTTTCTCAAAGACTAGAGGAAGCCATGCTAGTTACTAACAACATGTTTAATGTGTGGGATATCAATTTAGAGGACATTTCCATAGTGGAAAAGGATATAAAGAGTTCTATAAAGACTACCAAGGACCCAGATCTAGAATAATGTCAAGTTAAATCTCCAAAGAAAATCTACCTAGCGAAGAAGGTAATGAAGACTTAAAAGATGTGGGTCTCTCTCGCCGATCATCGGGGAGGTTAAGATTATTCTCGACCATCTCCAAAATGAAAAGTGACCTCAAGAACTAGAGGATCCTTTACGGAAAATGTGAGGGCTAATAAAAGCCTCTCCACATAGACCGTCTAAGAAGGAAAAATGGGAGAGAGCCACAAGAAATGATATTATGGAAGGACGTCAAAAACCATTGGCTATAGGCCAAAAATTTGCTTCTTTTAAATGATTTTTTCCATAGAAAATTATGCGTTTAAATAACCCCAAATAAACATAGGATTCTATCTCGATTTTAGGAGTAGGAAATACCCAATGTCATAATGATTCAAGAGACTAAGATGAATGTATTTCATAGTTTTTTAGAAGGAAGCGGGTTTCCATTATTAATATTCTATGGGGGTTTTAGGGGGATTGATATGTTTGTGGAATAAGAATGTGTTAGAAGGCTATCCCCTTTTCAAAATTCAACATCATATAGCTATTAGTTTCATTTCAATCGGGACCACTACTTGGTAGGAGAATGCTTTGGGAGGATTTAACCACTTTCGAAGGATGTTCAACAACTCAAGATAGATCATAAGGGGATACTTTAACACTCCCCCGATTCCCTCTAAAAATAAAGGTGGAGTTAACTTATACACTAAGAGTGTGGAATATTTGGTGAACTTCTTAGGGTGGAATGGACTTTGGTTTTGGATCCGAGTGGATCCAAATACACCTAGGCCAATATACATGAGTGGAAGAACCTAATTAAAATAAGGTTGGACCACTTCCTGGTGAATTTCCAATGGATTCGGGAATAAAGACTCCCTCTCCTCTTTGGCTCGCATTGGTTGGACCATAATCTTATAGTCCTTATCTTCAAAGAAAGGGAGAAATCTAAAGGCATACCTTTTAGGTTCAAAAAAATGTTGACTACACATCCAAACCTAAAGAGAATGATAGAAGAATGGTGGAAAATTGAATTCAAAGGAAAAATAATGTTCAAGGTTCTTTGTAAAACTAAAAATGTTAAATCAAAAATTAAGATTTGGAACAAATAAATTTTTGGAAACATTTTTCTTCAAAAACACAAAATTTCTGAAGATCTTCAAGAATTGGAATAAATAATGGAACATGGAGGATGGAGTAATGAAGAAAAAACTAAGGAAAAATATCTTCTCGTTGAATACCACAACATTCTAAGAAGAGAAGAGATCTACTTGGAAGTAAAAATATAGAATCAATTGGTTTAAAGAGGGAGAGTGCAACACAAAAAAATTCTACATCTTAGCCATAATTAGAGAAAATAAAGGAAGAATCCATGAAATTAAAAATAAAATTTTGACTTGGCTACGGAAGATAAGGATATTTTGAATACCATTGTTTCTTTCTTTAAAAAAAAATTCTAAAGGTTAACTCATGTCTGATATCTCTATCACTTAAACTCTCAATATTTTTGAGTCGGCCATCAACCATGAGGAAAATAGAGAACTCATTGCTATACCCTCAAAGGAGGAAATAAAATTTATTTTATCTACCATGGAAGGGGATAAAACTCCAAGACTAGATGGATTCCCTTATTTCTTCTTCCAGATGTATTGGGATATTGTTAAAAAAGAGGTGGTTATTGTTATGCAATATTTCTTTCGTTCGAGTAGCCTGCTAAAACAAATCAATCACACCTTTATTTCTCTCATACCCAAAAATCAAATGGATAAAGACTTGGAGGATTTTAAACCCATAAGTCTATGCAACACCATGTACAAACTCATATCTAAAATTATGGCTTTCAGAATGAGAGAAACTCTTTCTAATTTTATCTCTCCTAATCAAGGTGCCTTTGTGTTGGGTAGACAAATTCTTGACAACATAATAACCATTCATGAGACAATACATTATGTGGAACAATCAAGTAGAGAGGTTATGATTGTTAAGCTTGACATGCAAAAGGCATATGATTGGATATCTTAGAATTTCATGTTCCTCCTTTTACATAGATTGGGTTTCCATCCTCACTTCATCAAAATGATTCAAGCCTGTACTCAAGCCCCCATTTTTTTGTCATTATAAATGGGAAACTAAATGGTTTCTTCACTTAGGAAAGGGGAATTATGTGGGGATCCCCTTTCACCATTCCTTTACATCTTTTTGCTGAAGCTTTAAGTAAGGTATGCTCAAAATCTCAAATGAAGGAAGACTTTAGGGTATAAAAGTTGTTAATGGAGTAGTTAATCAAAGCTTACAAAAATTTGTGGATGACGTGGTTCTTCTTAGCCAAGTAGCTGTCCAGGAGGCTCTTACCATCAATAATATCACAAAAAATATGAATAACTTATTGAGAAACATATTAACTTACGCAAGAATTTTTATTTTTCATCTTTGTGAAAGAGGAGCAGAAGATCAAGATTGCTAATATTCTCGAATTTAGTATAAAAACCCTCATAGAAACCTACCTTAGAATGCCTCTTTATGGAAAGAAACTAGAAGAAGGGGGATGGAAAAATTTGATAGAGATATTTCATAAAAACTTGTTTCCTTGAAAGGCTCTGTGTTGTCACAAGCTAGTAAAGCTCAACTCCTTCAAATCTATTTGTAGGGTATTTCTGTGTATATTATTTCCATCTTCATCATACATATGAGAATCAAAAAGATATTGAAAGTATACAAAAGAGGTTTTTATGGATAGGCTCTAAAGAAAAGGCTAGAATCCCTTTAATAGCTTGGGAAAAGGTCACACAACCGAAGATAGGTGGATCTCGGAGTGTCTGAAGAATCTTCAATTCATGAATCAAGCTCTTATAGCTAAGGTGGGTTGGAGATTATATAGAGAAGAAGGAACCTGGACTAATATTCTAAAAGTGAAATATTTGTGGCACTTTGGTGGTACTTTGGTTCTTTTTTCGGAATAGGAGCTATCTAGAGGATCAATTTTTGGAATAATCTTTGTCAGACTATGAAGTTGTTGGTTAAAGAGAGTAAATGGAACCTTAGGTATAGAACTAAGATCAAATTCTAGGATGACCCAAGATCAAAGAAAAGGCCCTCAAGACTAAATATCCCCAGAGTAATCTTAGGTATTTCTTTATTCTGGAGGTTGGGGAGTTGGCCTACAATTATTGGAACGAAGAGAGAAAATGGGTTCGGATTCAGAAACCACCTAAAAATTTGGGGGCTCAAGGATTTTCATATACCCCAAAATAGATCCCAATATGAATTGATATAGAGAAACATAAATTATAGGGACTATGAGGTGAAGTCTGGTTACATGCTAAACTTTGAGGAAATGGAACCCGATTAACTAAAACATGGTTATTTAGATAGTTAATCTAATAAGTACAGAGTAAATAAGAGTAAAACTAAATAAGGAAAGTGACCCAAGTAGATAAGTAAATAAAAGGTGAAACCCTACTTAAAAAGTAGAGTTGGAAAGAGCTTAGTTGATTCAAAAAAAAATTTGGACTGTGTAATGAGAGATGGATGGAGAAATAGGAGGAAAAAAATTGTGTCGAGGTCCCAAAAAGTTTAGATATGAGCAATCTAAGTGGAATGGGGCACCGGGAGAGGATAATGGTTCTTTTGGGTGCCCTGGTATGAGTTATGGGCACCTGGTCTATGTAGGATGTCCAAAAACCAAATTTGTAGGGTCGGAAGATGATTGTGAACCTTTGTTGTGTGTGGCATGTAATTCATTGACTGCACTGCTTTGAGATGTCTCTAGAAATTAGTGATGAAAAATAGACCTTCAAAACCCCAAGAAAAGCATCAAATCCCTAAAAAAATAAATATACAAATGAATGGGTTAGACTATCCTCAGTGACCATAATGGTGGACTTACTAACTAAGAGTCACACTACATTACATACCCAAATGTAGTTCTATGTGTGTGTGAGATAATTTTTCTCTAGGTGCTCTTATGCTAGTTGTACTTTTTGAAGTATCGAGCTATAAGTAGATGTAGAAATGTAATAAAATGGTAGATGTAATAGTATAAACTTCCCTCCTATGACATGTGATGCAAATGAACCAGTCTTGTCCCTTGTGATAGAGATAAATGGATGAAAATGAGATTTATATCAATGAAACCTTAGATGATGATAGTATTTCCTAATGCTTGATCCCTCATTATGCTCTCATAAATTTGTATTTATAGGTTTCTCTTGATCTAAATTCATAATTAACCCTGAAGAGGCCAACCACAAAAATATAGAATGCTCAAATGGTTAGAAAGTGCCCAAAAGATTTAGATAAAGTGGAAAAGGGATCGGGGCACCTTGGACCGGGACCAGGTGCTTGTAGGTGCCGATTAGTGGCCCAGTGCCCACCAAGGCTAAAATGATACAAAAAGACAAAAAAATTGGGCATGTGTGTATAGGAGGTCAAAAATGACAATGGAAAAAGAAAATTAAAATAGCCAAAAGACGAGGGTTAATTAGTACTTTCTTCACTCAAAACCATATGAATAGTAGTATGAGACCGGGACTAAATGATACCCAAAGTGCATGATTTATCATCTACATTTTCCCCCTCTTTATGTTGGAGAGAGGAATGCTTGGTAATATAAAGTAGATAGAGATGTGTACCTGATGTCCATATAGATTGATGTAGGAAATGTTCCAGATTGACTAGACAAATTTTGGAGTGAAAAACGATGGTGGAATGTGGAAACTAAAGATGCAAAAAGTGATGAGAGTGAGCCTAGGGAAGAAACTTGTGTGTACTTACCGATGTGTTTGATGTACTTGTATGTTAGTATGAGGTGTGTGATTCCACAAAATGATATTTTTGTTGTTGTTGTTGTTGACTTCTTTCTTCTCATGCGGTTGGACTTGAAATTAAAATATGATCAAGTAGTAAAATACACATGTATATATGTCAAAAATGTATGTAAAAGATGCATGCATATGACACGCCCACATTTTACAGACATAGATACAATGCACAAAATAACATAATAATTTTATTTTAATTTACATTGCTTGATACATGAAAACACAATGAATCACTTAGGATAATAAATAACACATCATATGTTTGCACAACCATAGACCCACATATATAACATGAAACACATGATGCACATCATATCCAAACTTCCCAAAATGACAAAGTACAACAACAACCCACTACAATATACACTTACTCATAGGTACTTCCCATGACAAAGTGTTTTTGTGGTCACATATTTATTATAATCCTATTTTATTAGTTAACTATAATTTTCTAAAGAACACTTAACATGGGACCCTTCATTCCTCTTAACACTAGGTTGCATATTTTTGTTTAACATTTCACCTATAGTGGTTCCTTTAGAGTTTTATCATTTCTTGAATGACAATAACCTTATAGTATGATTGTGATTAGGAACATATATACACACATGTGTCTTCCAATATTTGTCTTAAGGATTCACTCCGATAGTTACGGTTAATACATGTTTCGACCATAAAATCTACTTCTTGAGTGATCATAGGTTTAAAATATTACTATAAACACCAAGGGTACTACTAACTTTTACAAGTTCAACTAGAGTGCAATTTCCTTTACTCACAAGACCTTGGCTATAGAAGAAGGCATCCCATTCTCAAGGCTACATTTTATTATTTTATAAGCATTGTTTTTTAACCACATTTATGGATACCTAGCATGTGATCATGCCTCATATTAGGTTTTTTGATTTATTACGTTGTGCATCAGTCGTGGAGCTATACCTTATTGCATTCATTTTATGATCACATTAGGCATTTTAGTTAGTTTCTACATCACTCAATGGCATACCATTTTCGTAGCGGTCATTCCCTAGTTTAATCTTATTTACCCTTGTTCTAACTACATTTATGCGGTTACTTTGGTCTTGTATTAACATCATTTTGGAACAAATGTAATTTCTATAACACTTAGTTAACACTTAGGGATTTAAGACTATGAGGAGAACAATCTCGCACAAGAAAATTTATCTCATTTCTCTACGACACTCAAGTATTAAATGTATCATACAAGAGTGAAATCGACAATTTTATGCTTTTCAAATTCCTTCCCGTGAACCGTATCAATAGTGTGGTAAATAAGCTTTAGGGTTTATTTCATTAATAACTTTGCGATATGTCCCACAATCTACTAACTACATGGTATTCAAGGGGGAAAACGCAGCCTCTATAATACATTACAAGAGAATTCAAAATCATTACTTCTCAACACCTTTGATACCCAAGCAAATCCACTACTAATCAATAAAGAAACACTTCTACCTAAGAGGCACAAAGGTTCTAATGCAAGATTTTAATATGCAAGAAATTCAACACATAGCCTCTACTCACATAACAATTGATCAATCATAGGTAAAATTCATTAGCTATCCTCGCAAGGTTGTGACCACCCACTAGGGTACTAAGGGAAATTATGCACTGGGCATTTAACTAATACATGATATGATTAAACTAATACTTGATAGCCTCACTCATCCAAATATGACAGAGTTTCATAGGCATATTCACCACCTCATAAGTTTCATAAGGAATGGTCCTTAGAAATACTTATTTATGTGTGAAACAAGAAAATGATTAATGAGATTATATTATTTTATTAACATGATCAATGTTTGTACCCTAAAAGAGGATCCATTGGGATGAGAGAGTACAATAGGGATTATAAATTTATTTTTATTGTGATATTTTTGATGAGATGAGATTTTACTTAGTATCGAGGGTGTTAGGGAGATAAATCAATAATTAACGTAGTAAAATATTAGTTTAATATCTTTATAACATTGAGTATAACTTCGCATCCATTTCGACACTATTAAATATAGCTTGCATTGTTATTTCCTCTTCAAAATTCTTAAAGAACAATTCTTCAAACAACACTACATATCATTTTTCTATGGTAATACACATATTGCAAGATGAATATAACTTTACAATGACAACTCTTTAAATACAACATATCACATCCTGAATTCCTCTTGTTCAGAGTACCTACAACCAACGCAAGGTCAGTCCTAGGACTGGTATGGAAATCCCCTACACTCAAGCATAAAATCCATGCATCCATCATTTCAAGCAATCAAAGCAGAAAGTAGAGGGAGGTAAAGATAGGGAAAGAGAGAGGTCATTTCTTCACACAATCACACTTCCACATTCTATTATTTTTTCCTAGAGAGAAGAGTAAGGAAAGATAGAGAAAGTATAGGATTAATTTTCCTTTCAAATCACCATATCCTAACCACATACATCTCATATCCAATTTTCATTTCATTTCAAATATTATACATTTTAATCCCATTTACAGTTTCAAAACCATTCAAATTTTATAGTTACTTTTAGAGAGAGAGAAGAGAATAAAGAGAGTATAAAATTTCATTTCCTTTTCCATTCACTATAAAATAACCACATTCATCATGTATCTAATTTTCCATTTCATTTCAAACCCATATACATTTTTAAATCCAATTAAGTTTTCATACTTATTTCTAGAGAGAGAGAAAGGGAGAGAGAGAAAGTCTAGAATGCATTTTCTTTTCTACTCATCATATAATAGGAACATACATTATCAGATTTTCATTTCATTTCCATTACCTAAACATTTATAACTCATTTCCATTTTTAGAGCCGGTAAAAATATCATAGTTAGTTCTAGAGAGAGAAAAGGGAAGAAAGAGAAACATCACAATTTCCCAAAAACCATTCATACAGAATTTGATCAATTTCATACTCTATAAAGTATGAAATGATATTTACAAGGCTTCATGGTTAGTTATGAGTCAAATAGGACCCTAAAAGGTGTGTTTATCTAATGTTACACTTTTGGTGAAAGTACCCCATTTTAGTATAAAATGATGGGACAATGTTGAAATAGTTGGGCATGTATGTAAAAATATTAAGGAATGAAAAAATAAAAAGTAAAACAAGATGACCAAAAGGTGGGATTAATTAGTTCTTTCTTTTCTTAAGAACATTCTAAATACTAGTATGAGATCGGGCTAACTAATGTCTTAAGTGCATGATTTTGTGACTACATTTTTCCCCCACTTTATGTTGTTAAGCGAATGCTCGGTAACATAAAGTAGATAGAGATATGTACTGATATCCATATAGAGTTTAGTAAAGATGTGTCGATGGACTAGCCTCAAGCATGGAATGACAAAAAGAAACATTGGAGGAGAGTGGATTCTAAAGATGAAAAAAATGTGCATAAAATTTGATGAGAGTGAACGTAGGGTGGAATACGTGTATAGCTCTGTGGTGTGTAATTTACCTACATGGTTAGTAAAGGAAATTTCCATCATGGTGTGTTGTCATTGCATTGTCATCATCATCATCATTGTTCTTACCCCAATTTGACTACTTGTTTCTCATATGGCCGGACTTGTAAGGAGAAAATGATCAAGTAGTCAAATATGTATGTATGTAAAAATGTTGTGTAAAATACGTAAGTGTATATAAATGTGTAAAATATGTAAATGTAAAATACACTAAAAGGAAAGTGTAAATGGAACATGTGCACCTAATCCATGTCGAGAGAAAGGGTGTAGAAGGATATCCTGTATTGTTGCAAGTGTTTTAGGAGATCTCATGCCACCCTAGCTGAAGAAGTGTAGGGAGGAAATGCTCTGTGTCCTCCAAGCTCTAACCACTTCTGCTGAAATGTGTGTGAAGAAATCTTTGTACCGGCTTGGTTTTTGGGTGATCGATGCCAGTGGCGGCCAAAAGTAGTGTAGAGAGGCACACCTACTATAACCCCCAAGCCTCAGTGAATCGCTTCCCATAAATGCTAAGGACATCATGTCCTATAAAATTTGTTGTGTATAATGTAGACACCTATAATTACACTTAAGGAATTTAAATACTTAAATTGCGCTAATTATCCCCTTTCTCACAAATTGACGACTTATCGTCAAAAGCACTCATTTTTCCTAATATCATCATTAATTAATTACACTAAGATAATTAATTAAGTTGCCTATCCAATAAATATCCTAATTAATGACCTTCTCTTAATAAATCATCTTCTATCTAGATTAATTAATTATTATTAATTAATTAGTCTTCCCCCTTCATTTAACTAGTAAATCAATATTTAATTGATTTAATCTCTTTCTAATGTCCTAAATCATACTAATATTCTTCTAATTGGCTTCTATAAGCTTACATCTACCTATTAGTTAATCACATTTGATTAATTAAGGCACCCCCAACTCCCATGACTTGCTAAGCATAAATTAAACCCTTCTAAAGGTTACCTTTAATAAAGCAACCTTATCCATTCCTAATCATGTTTTACCTTTATCCCACATTCATGAGAATGTGTTGAATCCTTTATCCTTTAGACTATATAAAGAGCCCTCCTCCTACCTTTATACTTACATCTAAACTACTTAAGAGATAAAATGCAAAGCATATAGCAAAGAGACTAAGAGCTTGCCTTTTGTTTTCTTGAGAGGTCACCATTGTTAAGAGCTAAAGCTTCCTATTCTTGCATTCTTTAAGGATCAAACAAAGCAATTTTTGATTGCCATTGGAGCTAAATAGGTCCATGCATTTTGTTGGTAATCTATGAGAGTAGAGATTTTAAAATAGCATGCATAGTTTTGATCTTATGTTTTCAAAGTTATAATGTTAGTTTAGATCTTGTTTAGTTCTCTATCTTGATGGTGTTTATGCTTTATTTTAGCTAAATTGTAAAACTATTTTAGGTGGTAGTTCTTGCTTCATTTGATTTAGAATTAAGAAAAGTATACATGCACACATTTGGCATGCCTGGTGGGACTTACTCCATTTTCCTTTGCACTTAATTTCAAGTTTTAATAGTTAAGTTTCATTTTTGGTTACTAACCCTCTTTTACACATGTTGATCTAACTTATTTTTCTTAACTTGTTTTGTTGAGTTTGCATGTGTTGAGTCTTCCTTGTAGGTATAAAGGAGGTGAAGTGCTGTCAAAATTGGAATTGATGGGAAAATTTCAAGATTTCTCCATGTTTTCATTTTTAGAGCTTGCTTTTTCAACATTCTACATGCTAGTTTTGTCAATTTCTTGAAAATTTTAAATTCTTGAGCATGTAGGTTAGTGTTTGATAGTTCTGAGTCTTCTATTTATATATTAATGTGTTGGGTTGCTGTCAAAATTTAATCTTGGTGAGAAAATTTTAAGATTTCATCATGTTTTCATTTTTAGAGCTTACTTTTTCATCATTCTACATGCTAGTTTTCTCAATTTCTTGAAAATTTTAAATTCTTGAGCATGTATGTTAATGTTTGATAGTGTTGAGTCTTCTATTCATATATTAATGTGATGGGTTACTATCAAAATTGAATGTTGGTTGGAAAAATTTTCCCATTTTGTAGATTAAGGGACGTTTTTTTGACATTTTTTTAGTGCATGTCAAGTGCATACCCATGAGCATAAGAGCATATGCGTAACCCATCTTCCGAAGGCCATAACTTTTGCTCCCAAACTTGAAATGAATCCATTTTCTTGCGTTATAAAGGTATTGAAGTTAAATATGTAATGAAAACATAAATTTGGGATTTATACTTACAAAAATTGCTGGGTTTTTTCGTTATTTTAAAACTAGTCATTTTCTAACATGTCTAATGTTTTGATGAATGTTGTATTTTCATGCTTACTTGATTTAGACCAAAGCATTTGTATGCTCTTCTCTTGTACCTTTTTTTTATTTTGAGAATCAAAAACAACTTTTATCTCTATCTTTTTAACATTGGGATTAAACTTAGAAATTTGATTATTCATTTTTCTTAAGGGAATGAACCTTTTATAAAGCATTTGTCAATGGTCCTTTGATTTGAAGTTTTCCATTTCGATATACTTGGGATAAAGTTTGTGTATGCTCTTCTCTTGCACCTTAGGGTGATCTTGAGAATCAAAAGCAACTTTAGTCTTCATTTTATAACATTTGGTAAATTGGAAACTTTGTCTTTCACTTTTGGTTTAGGGGAATGAACATGTATCAAGAATTTTGTATGGTTCATTGATTGAAAAGATTTTATTTACTTTTTAGTTGGATTATTTGTTGTGTATTCTCTTCTCTTGCATCCTTGGATGATCTTAAGAATTAAAAGCAACTCTTAATCCTCTTTTAAATAATGTGATTTTCTTGGAGAACTACTAACGCTTGAGTGTAGGACCTAAAAATGCTTGTCAAAGAAAGGAGGAATCAAAACGAAATCAAAAACTACTAATAAAGTTGTTATACAGGTTGCCAAAAGGTTTTCAAGCAAACCACACCTAATTAAACAAGATAAAAAAACAACATATTCAAAACACTGTATTGTAGGTTTCAGAAAAGGGTACGTCCCTCTCCACTTAACTGGAAAATAACCCCTTTAGCATAACACCTTAGTCTAAAACAATGGGGGTGGTTCCGGGAACCCCAAAGTACTCCACGTAAGAGGGAACCTTGTGGATGAAATGGGAAGTGCCCCGCACTACCAATCGACTAGTAAATCCTTTGTGATATAGAGTTACAAGTTGTCCTTACACGACCCTTTTAATTACACATTTAGATGCATTTATTGCCCACTATGCTTGAAGGGGGAAAAGTCGAGATACTCCCAAACTAGTCATTACAACTTTTTGGGTAAATCATCCCACTCGTGGATAATCTTTGTAGCACCTAGGATGAGAGAACCACCTAGGAAGATATACTTTGGCTAGGAGCCCACTTTGACCATTCTAAAACATTGTTGATTTGTGAACCATATTTTCATTGAGAAATGTGTGACGCGTTACTTTCGCCTATTTTTTACTTGCCTTATGGTGAGGTGAAACTCTGCCAAAGTGAAGCCAGCGTTTTTCATCCTTTTTTTTATTTACTTCCTTCACATTATTTTGACACTTTTTGATCAAAAGAAGGGTGACTACCTTTGTGTTACCAATCGACTGTTTCTCTCACTTTTATGTCCATTTACGCCCATCCATGTTTGCGGTTGGGTTAGTTAAACATCTAAAGTGTGCGAGAGGCATTTTCACGTCATTGGTAGCCATTGTGATCTTGATACCCATGTCAAGGTCGTCATTGTAGTTAGGCATGGTTCATCACCATGGACTTCCTTAGAAGAGTTAGCTTGTTTATATCATATCACTACAATTTTGATATTTACGTCTTGTTTCTTGTAAACTCGACATAAATACCTATATTGTATGGTTACATTGCACACATTTTTAACTATTCCTAGCTATACTTTGAGATTTTTAGTTCGGTTCTATTATTACCTTGATTTCAAAGAGTGCTAGGTGTTACCATTTGTGTGTGTTATATCAATAACACCTCGATATCAATACTTCACTTTCTCACAAAGTGGGTTAACATATCTTGGTGATATTATTATGTCATTCGCGAATTGTAATTGGTACTTTTTGAGATATAGGTCTTAATCGAGTTTGAGCTCTCTCATCGTATATCTTGATTGGGAGATCACATTGACTTCTTGTATTTACTTACGTTTTGTTCATTTCCTTGAACTTGGCATAAGTGAAAACATCTTGTTGATCATCTTGCGACACAAACTACTTTTTGAAACATAGTCTAGGAGGTACTTCATTTAACAGGTTTCAATACCAAACGCTTGTATCACTAGTGATTTATCACTCTATCACATTGGTATTCTCACATTGTTAACTTATTCATACTCTTAACAAGTACATCTTTCATTTCACTTAGGGGTGATCACTAAGTTTTAAGCACATTTACAACTTACCCTAGTGAAACTATCATGAAAACATGGCTCCTAAAACACATCTAGGGTTAAAGAAATAGACATATGAGGAACAACAAGTGCAAGCTTGGGAAACCTCTAACAGACAAGGGTCAAACCCCTTCATTGGACATGACCTAGGACCACTGTTTTCTACAGAAAAGGAAACAGAAGAGATGGTCGATCATAGTGGAAATGAATTAGAATCACCACACGCAGAATTTGATTTTGACCCCACTCTACTAGACGAGTTTCTCCTTAGAAAAAAGATAGAGTGTTGGAATGGGTTATGGAATTAGGGGCCAAATTGCCCACCGAGAATGAACCAATATTACCTACAAATGACACTATGAGGAAGAACACCCCCTTATCAATATGGAAGATATTTTAACAGGAGGGTATGCTTCCACTTCTTGCACAAAAAATGATAAAGTGGTATGGCATAGAATACCCCTCATCAAAGTGCCACAAAGAAACAAGATAGAACATGAGACAGGGGAATAACCTCCACAATACAAAGAGGAGGAACCTACAGAAGAAGAGGCTATAAACCAAGCCACAATCCCACAACAAATCAGTAACCTAAGCTAGAAACTAGCTTTGCTTGCTTCCCATGTACAGAAAGAAGCAAACAAAAACATTCAAAAGTTGAGACCTAAGGTTAAGATCAACGAACTCCATCAGGAAAAACAAGGAGAAGAAGACATAGGGTATCTTCCCGTTTACATCCCCGCTTCTCCCACTAAAGAACAATTTCTCACACAGGAAGTACAATCTATGAAAGCAATGATTGCGAGCTTACAAGAGAGCAATATAAGGAGGCATCGGGAAATATCAATATGAACAATTATTCCCATATCCTTTTGACAAAGACAATGACCATTCAACCCTTTCCAAAGAAATTTGATATGCCAAAGTTTGAAAAATATAAAGGAAAGGGAGACCTAAGGGATCATGTTAAATATTTCTACATGGCATGTCAAGAGGTGTCTTATAGTGATAATTACCTCATCAGACTTTTTCCCAAGATTCTCGGAGGTCAGGCATTGGAATGGTTTACGCACTTACCACGAGAATCAATTTTCACCTAGCCAGAATTGGCAGAAAGATTCATGCATCACTTCTCATATAACATAGAGAGTGACATCACCATGGCAGACTTGTGTGGAGCTAAGCAACACCCAAATGAGACCTTCGCCAGCTTCCTCCAACGGTGGAGGGGATAGCTAGTCGCTTCCCTTGTGCTTTCCCTGAAAAGTAGCTGGTCAGTATTTTTGTTCCCAATCTCAACCTAGATATAGCCTTCCATCTCTAAATGCATTCTATTCGTAATTTTGAGGAGGTTATAGAGAAAGGGATTTAGATAGAAAAGGCTCTCATTGCTAAAGGCACCCTCAAAACCCAATCTAATATAACCAAAATGTTAAACCCGTGGAAAAGCTAAAGATTTTTACAAAAACAAAAACATGGTGGGAGACAAAATCACTGATTCCAAACGTGTTCAAATGGTCCAAACTGGTCAACCTTTTAAACTGACCAAGGGCCCAATTCAACCACCACCAAATTAAAGAACATTCACCTCTCTCAATGAACCATTGTCAGCCATACTAAAATAGTTGGATGCGGCCCACATGATGACTTATCCTATGACACAACTATTTGACAACAATGCTCTGAAACCTTCATGGTATAAGGAGCATGAATATTGTGAAATGCATCATGTTAAAGGTCATAAGACAAAAAAATGTCTACAGCTTCACCACTATATTCATGTTCTCATTGACAATAGGGAGATAGAGGTGGATAACCCTAGCAAAACGAAATATCATTAAGGAACCCCCAATCATGATAAGTCGAAAAAGACAAAGCTGGATTGGGGAGAGTCATCCCAAACCTATAAAGCCATGAATTACTTGTATACCAAAAGAGATAACAATCATTATGATTCACTTATCAGATGTATTTTCTCCCTGCCGACCTGTGTCAATACCATCCAGATCGAGGAAAGGACTATGCTATGGTAACAAGGCGTGCTTGCCTCGTGATTCCAAGACCCTCTCTGTTGACCCTGTAAACTGATAAATATAACCTTTTAGAACAACTTGAGAAGACATCTGCTAAGATTTCGATCTTAGATCTTCTCAAGATATCCAATGTGCATAAGGACATTCTGTATCAAACTCTTTAAGGGTTGAGAGTGCCTTTAGAATTCGATCATGTGCACCTTCAAGCCATGGTGGCAAACATTACACCAAGTGAGCATCTCACTTTCAACCATAGGGAGGTCCCTACCGAGAATCCTACACATAATCTTCCCTTATACATTGAGGTAGTTGTCACCCGCAAGAAAATCAAATGGGTGCTTGTGGATAATGGTTCGGGTTGAACATCTACACACTTAAGTTAGTCAAACAATTGGGACATACGGAGGAAGATATTGAGTCCCATATTATCACTATCACCACATACAACAACGCAGAAAGAGAGTCAAGTAGGCACCATCACACTGCCCATGGAGGTGGGCCCCACTTGTCACCAAATAAATTTTCACGTCCTAGACTTGGAACTTCCATATAATATGCTTCTAGGCCGACCATGGATTAATGCCATGCAGATCATGCCATAAATGTTTCATCAATGAATCAAGTTGAAGCATGAAGGACATATAGTTACAATACCAAGAGATTTAGATCCCTTTTCTCATTGTAGAGCTCTCAATAGCTTTGCACGAAAGGGTACATACACATGTCCCTCCATAGATATAGTTGTCCCTCTTCAGTCTGAGGCCATGGAATCCCAAGTAGATTCAGATTCTCTTAGTTCTTGCGCTCATGGGGCGTCTACTTCAACATCTCCATTTGATTCATGGGAGATGAAAATCCTAGAATATGGCTATGGGGAGTATAATGTACAAAAAGCGCTCTTGGTGTCAGATCTCTCTTTGTCACCCAAGACTAGAGGTCAACCCAACTATCGCTTCAAGAGACCTAGAGAGGAACACACTATTGGGTCATTCCTACTTGGGGGCTTGTTAGCTGAGGAGAAATTGCTTGATCCATTTACTACTTGGGTCCCTGAGGACACTCAACCATCCTGTTATCAAACCCCGAGAATATGAAAAATATAACAAAATGATGTACTCCATGGGCTACAAAGGCCTAGGATGTGGGAGGAATGAACAAGGAAAAAGAGAACCAATCCCTCTTCCACATTTTAAAATTGAAAGATACAGCATTGGGATTTCTCCTTATGGAGCGCACCCCAATGATCAAGATGCAACTTGTTCTGAGCATGAGGATAGTTTCGATTATCTAGACAAAGGATACTGATTCCCATTATAGCCAATATGAGGATTTGGCCTCCACGAACCTTTTCATGAACAACGTTGTCCTAACCTTAAGCCCCACAGAACCGCAGTCCTTGACCGTGTCTACCCTTCCCTTGTTGAATGGGACCAACAACATCACATGCCACTAGATATATTCGAGAACTATGAGGCTATTGCAGATTTCATGGGCATAAGGGATACAATCCTTATTGAAGATCACAAGAAAGGTTTCTTTATCGACTTAGACACTCGTGCCTACTTCGGTAAGGAGGCTGAACTTCATGGTTAGCAAAATTTAAAGCAAAGAGAGGGAAAATTTTCTAAAGAAAAGCCTCAAGCAAAAATTGAATTCCAACTCACACGGTGAAAACCTCTTTGAGGCAATCGGGCCGACAAACAAATAAGAAAATCAAAGGACAAACAAAGTGACCATGCCAAGGATGAAAATCTCGTAGAGATATCCTTGGATGAAGATCTCAACCTACCTCCCGATCCTACGTGTATGAATGATTTATCAAAATTGTTAGTTGAATAAACAATTGATGTCAATATTGGTACCGAAGAAGATCCCAAGATAGTAAAATTGGGAGCATCACTCTGCCAGAGAACAAAAGACGTTCACTATGCTTCTGTGAGATTATATTGATGTGTTCGCATGGTCTTACAAAACATCCCCAACTTAGATCCAACTTTGGTCATGCACAACCTGGTTGTGCATGCGAATGCTAATCCTATTAAACAGAAGCTCGAAAGAAGAACGAGAGTGGCCTTGTTGGTTAAAGAAGAGTTGGAAAGGTTACTTGCAGCAGGATTCATCAGACCAATTGATTATTTTGAATGGATATTGAACATTGTTCCTTTTCAGAAGAAACCTACCAATATCTGAATCTACATGATTTTAGGGACATCAATAAAGCTTTCCCTAAAGATGATTTTCCATTGCCCAACATTGACATGATTGTTGACTCAACTGTAGGGTACAAAATGCTATCACTCATGGATGGCTTTTCAAGTTATAATCAAATTAAGATCATTGAGGACTAACACAAAATAGCTTTCACAACTCCTGGGGCACCTTCTACTATCGGTGATGCCATTTGGCCTTAAGAATGCGGGAGCAACTTATCGATGGTCCATGACAGTAATCTTTCACGATGTGATTCATGACATCATGGAAGACTACGTAGATGACATCCTAGGAAAGTCCAAAACAAGAGAGGATCATCTTATCATTTTTCGGCATATCTTTGAATGCCGTGTGAATATAAAGTCGGGCTTAATACAAAGAAGTGTGTCTTCGATGGTGCTATCCGGAAACTATTGGGCTTCATTTTATCAAGACGAGGTATTGAGGTAGACCCTGCTAAAGTGTCTACCATCACTAAAATGCCTCCACCTAAGAATATCAAGTAAATGCATAGCTCATGAGGGAAAATTTAAGCCATTCACCACTTTATCTCTTAGCTTGCAGATAAATGTCACTCATTCACTCATTTGCTTAAGAAGGACGTCGCTTTCATCTAGGGACCCAAGCAACAACAAGCCTTTGCTTTGCTTAAATAGTACCTGGCTAATCCACCTGTCCTCATGCCTCCCACTCTGGGAGAACCACTTTTGCTCTATATTTCCACTACATAATACGCTATTGGTGCATTGCTCGCCCAATACGACCTTAGCCATAAAGAGAAAGTGGTGTACTATCTGAGTCACACCCTCATCGCCTATGAACTTAATTATCCTCAGATTGAAAAGGCTTGCTTGGCCGTTGTTTTTACCTTTCAAAACTTCACCATTACCTGCTAAATACTAAGACCAAGCTCATATCCAAGGTTGACCCACTCAAGTATTTGTTGTCCAAACCCACCCTCATAGGTAGAATGGATAATTGGATCATTCTACTCAATGAGTTTGATATAGAATTTGTCCATCAAAAATTAGTTAAAGGACAAGTACTTACAGACCAGCTAGCGGAAGCACCTTTGCAAAGCACAGAACCTTTGAGTCTAGATTTTCCAGATGCATCTTTTCTCTACATTGAACAATTTTTCATATGGCAGATACATTTTGATGGATATTTTACATTTCATGGTTTAGGTGCAGGAGTGGTCCTTATTACTCCTTCGCGTGATCCTATACCGCAGGCTTTCCACCTGGACTTCCCTTACACGAACAACATTGCAGAATATGAAGCACTTATTGTAGGGATGAAGCTAGCCATCAAGTGGAATGTTCATCATGTTAAGGTCATAGGTGATTCACAGCTAATCATCAAACAAGGTTAATGATGAGTATAAAGTTAAGGATGACAAGCTCATACCTTATAAAAAGTTAGTGGAAAATCTAAAGGATTATTTTGTGCACATCACCTTTGAGCAGATCCCAATAGCGTAGAATAGATCGGTGGATGCCATGACAATGGTGGGATCTATGCTTTGTATTCTACTACGGAACAATGATATGCCATTCTTCATATAAAATCTATGCTGACCGCATATGACATGCCAGAATATTTCCTGGCTTGTGAGGTTGTTGGTCCCATTCCCCATGGTACGAACCCATCTTCACCTATCTTAAGGACAACACATTCCCTCCCGATATCTCCCATTCTGAAAAGCAAAGCCTGATTCACCAGATAGCCCGTTACACCCTTTTAGGAGGTATAATTTATCATTGTGGCTATGATGGGAATCTATTACGTTGTCTGGATGTGACGAAGTCAATCCAGGAAATCAAAGAAGTGCACGAAGGGGTATGTGGAGCACATACAAACGGAATGGTCTTGGCTAAGAAACTGTTGAGAGTAGGTTACTATTGGCCTACCATGGAAACTAATTGTTGTAATTATGTTAGAAAATGTGTGCTTTGCCAAAAGTATGGAAATTTCATCCATGCTCTATCGCAACCATTGCAACCAATCACTACCCCATGGTCATTCTCTAAGTGGGGACTTGATTTAATAGGGAAAGTGACTCCTACCTCATCTGATGGTCATACACATATCATCACAGCCACAAAATATTTTACAAATGGGTGGAGGTTGTCCCTTTAACCTATATCATAGGAGCACATATTTCTAAATTCATCATGAATCACATTATTTGCTAATATGGTATTCCGACATCCATTGTTATAGATAATGGGAAGTCATTTAAGAACAAAAAGCTGTGAAAGGTATTTTCCAATGGTTCCAAATCAGATTGAAATGGTCCACACCATATTACCCTTAGGGTAATGGACAAGCTAAGGCAACAAACAAGACTTTGGTCAGGATAATGGAGAAGATGGTCAGCAAAACGGGTGAAACTGGCACCTACAAATCCATCCAGCCCTTTGGGCTTACCGAACATCCATTCACACCCCTACAGGTGTGACACCATATTCCTTAGTGTTCGGGATAGAATCTATCATCCCCTTAGAGATTGAACTTCCATCCCTAAGGATCTCTCTTTGAGACTATCTGGATAAGGATGAAGATTATCGAGTGGCAAGACTAGCTGAGTTGGAGCTACTGGATGAGAGGCACATTCGTGCCCTTAATCACCTGAAGGTGTATCAACATAGAGTCTCCAGAAATTACAACAAGAGAATCATCCCTCATCAGTTTGAGGTTGGTGATTTGGTTATGAAGGAGAACCAGTTCAACACCAGAGCGGAGCGAGAAAAGAAAGGGAAGTTCGAACCACATTGGTTAGGACCCTATGTCATAGTTGCCAAGTACGGCACCGGGCATACAAACTGGCTCACCCCAATGGTGATGAGTTCAGGAGCCCATGAATGCCATGCATCTTAAGAAGTTCTATGCTTGAACATGGCACAAAAATCAAAAATATAAAAACATCAAAAAAATTTAGAAAAAGAAAAAGAGAAAACAGGTCATCCACTAGTGAAAACCACGTAATTGTGGCACTTTGGACAAGTCCTTGGGTGAAAACTAGTTTCTGTTGCCTCGGGAGGATTCCTTGTTCACAAGCATTTTGTATTAGAAGGGTAGTTGTCTTTGGCCTGGACCTGGTTCTACTTTCGAGTTTCCTTGTGCACACCATCTTGTCTGCCTTGATCCGGCTTTGCCTTCTTCTATTCATCTGTGAGGGACGTGGTCTTTCATTATTTCCCATCTTACGCTGGGGCAACTCAACGAATTCACCTTCTTGTTCATAAGCACATGGCTTCTGCCCTTGTATATTCCCCACCTAATGCTAGGGGCATCCATGCTTTCTTGGTTACCTGCACATAGCTTTGGAAAACCGTTAAAAAACACAAAAATAATAGAAAATTGTTTCAAGAAAAACACAAAAACAATAGAAAATTGTTTCGAGAAAAACACAAAAACAATAGAAAATTGTTTCGAGAAAAACAACAAAACAATAGAAAATTGTTTCAAGAACAACACAAAAACAATAGAACATTGTTTCAAGAAAACACAAAAACAATAGAAAATTGTTTGAGAACAACACAAAAACAATAGAACATTGTTTCGAGAAAACACAAAAACAATAGAAAATTGTTTCACAAAAACCTAAACAATAGAAAATCGGTGCATGAAAACATATCTTACAAAAACATTTACTTGCATTGTCTTGTTTCCTTGCTTTGCTTGTTGCTTGTATAGTGTTTTGCGTGCTTGCTTTTGAGTTGTTTGTTGCTTGGGTGTACTTTTTCATAGTTCATATTTTCTTGCTTAGATTAGATTCATTCTTGCTTGTGCATATTGCGGTGTGTCTCGACATGCTAGTGAACCTTGGGAAATCATGATGTAATGTGTTAATTCATTATGTTCTTTCTTGAGCATTTGGTTGTGTTTGTTACTTGTTAATAAGACATGGTGAATCATGGTGTATTGCATTAATTCTTGGTGTTCTTTGTTAGCATTTGGTTGTGTTTCTTGCATTTGCTCTATTTTTTTATCATTCACATCACATTACCATCACTATCATCACATCTATACATCATATATAAACAAAATGCTAAGTTTTACATCATACATGTATGCTAAGCTACTCATCACATATCGTATCATCAATGGGGGCAAGAGGGGTTGCGCATAATCAAAAATATATCCCCCCCGACACCAATATCATCATATCATCCCATCCATATACATCAATGTAACACATGAGAAAAACATTTGATATCATCTATGGTCACTGTCATCTCCATTGTGGGCAATCTAAAACACTGAATCTCGCTATGCCATCACTCAGCTAGCATAGTCAAGAGGTCGTGATCTAATACAATCGATGGCATCGAGCCACGGGGCCCAGCCCCACTGCCTCTAGTAGTATCAACATCGCTCGGTGGTCACACCGGCACATACTGCCCTCTAACTTGGCAATCTAGGAGTGACGCTCCCGCATCTGTAATACTGGTAGTTGTCTCTGCAAAATAACACACCACTCATTATTTTCTAACATTTCCTCTAAAAATCTATCTTTTTTAGGGTTAACTCAAAAATCCTAAAAATTCTTCAAGTTTCATGTTTTTGGATACTTTCCTATCTTTTTTGGCATGTCTAGGTGCATATGCGCCATTTTTGGCATATGTGCCACATTTCTAGTGCACTGTGCTTGCACGCGTGTGATTTCTAGCATGTGTGCCCTCTTTCGGGTGTCTCTGTGACCCCGTTTTGGCATGTGTGCCACAAAATTGGTTCTTACGCGTGGACATGTGTGCTTCTGCATATGTGTGCTTGCTTTTCCATGCCTACGCCACGCTTTTTACATGTGCGCCCCATTCCTGGCATGTGCATGTGCGCACACATGTGCTCATATATGTGCGTGTGCATGTGTGTGTGTGTGTGTGATTTGTGTCCATGAGTGTGTGTGCATCGACTTGGCACCTGTGCCCTTAAAAGGATGCATGCACCCCAAAATGGTGCTTGTGCACCCTATCCCACGCTACGCTGCGCTGCACGCAGCGCACCTACATGTTTTTCTACTCCTAAAGACCTATTTTAGGGCATTAATGACACAATTAAAGAGAAATTTTTGATACTCACAAAAGTTCCGTCATCTCGCATGTCATTGGTACCCCCGGACTGCATCCGCGCCTCAAACGGTCTCGTGTGATCACCATAGTTCTCCTGACTATCAGAGCCTCACAGTAAATATTTTTAAACTGGTTAGTTAAAATGATTTGCTCGTGATGTTTTTGCCCCCCACGGGAAGGGGGTTATTAACCTATTTTTCACCGTTCGGAAGGTCGGGAGACCCGTTTCGATCATCGTTTTCTCCTCTATTTGCTGTGGAATAATTATTTTTATTAAATAATTATTTTTCACCGTATTGGGGCATTTTTGTTGTCTGATACCCCTTTCTTCTCCCTAGGGAAATTTTATTTCTCCCTAGTGATTTTTATTCTTCTTCACACTCTCGTAAATAATTATTTTTCAAATAATTATTTTTTCTTAATTTTTCCACTTAACAAGGACATTATTTGTCCTTTGTTTCTCCTTTCTTCCTCCTAGGGCACTTTTTGTCACCCCTAGGCCCTTCGCTTTCTTCTTCTACTTTCTTCTACTGTTCACCATGGTTTGGAAAGCAAAAAAATAACAACAATATATATATATATATAAAAATCCAAAAACAGGGCAAAATTTTTCCAAAAAATCCTAAAAAGTAAAAAACCCTACAAAAATGGTAACTTGCTTATTACGGCTAAAACTTGTGTCTTGCACATGGTATTTTCTCCATATCCTATTGGTTTGTCTCACATCTTCCCCGATTAATACGACTCACGGATCACTAGATTCACAACCATTCACAAAGCTAGTTGCTTGCTTCATCTGTACTCTAGGGCACTTTCGTTGCCTGGTGTTGTTTCGTTGTGCACAAATGCTTTTCATGGACCCCGTGTCCATTTTCATTTCCCCTTGCATGTATCCTTTCTTAGGGCATCATTTTTAACCCTTGTCATCAATCACAAACTTGTGGATCTCTTCAGCACTGATAACAAAACATTTGTACAATTGTCTTGACCGTTGTTGGGTTGGATATGTGCGTTCGTACTTGTTTTCCCTGTTACATGAGCTTGTTTCCTTCTCGTATTGCATTGCATTATTGTATGTTACATGGAGTTGGTACTTTTAGCAATGGAAAATTGTTCATACTATGGCTTTTCATGTCATTCTACCTTTTTCGTATGCTTATATTTTTCATAAGGACCGATGATGTAGTTCCTATGGCAATATGATGACATCAAATTTATTCCAAACAAATAAGCGGCTAGAGGCTAAGCTCTTCTCTCCCCTCATCCATATTTCTTCTACACCACTTCCCTTTCACCCCTAATTCTCCCTCTCATCGGGGCATCCTGCCTCGTCCCCATTCTTCTGCCTATCTCTCATCTTTTTCGATCATCAATTGACTTCTTCCATCACCCCATCGACACTCGAGGGGGCATCTCTCCCTCCTACTAATTTTTCTTCTATCCCTTCAAAATTTTCTTCCATCTACTATCTTTGAAGTGACGTCACTTATGCCACCCCAAAGAGGGGCAAATGTAGACACCTATAATTATGCCTAAGCAATTTAAATACTTAAATTGTGTTAATTATCTCATTTCTCGCAAATTGACGACTTATCGTCAAAAGTGCTCATTTTCCCTCATATCATCATTAATTAATTACACTAAGATAATTAATTAAGTTACCTATCCAAAAATACCCTAATTAACGACCTTCCATTAATAAATCACCTCTTCTATCTAGATTAGTTAATTATTATTAATTAATTAGTCTTCCCTTCATTTAACTAGTAAATCAATATTTAATTGATTTAATCCCTTTCTAATAGCCTAAATCATACTAATATTTCTCTAATTGGCTTCTATAAGCTCACATCTACCTATTAGTTAATCACATTTGATTAATTAAGGCACCACCCAACTCCCATGACTTGCTAAGCATAAATTAAACCCTTCTAAAGTAAGGTTACCTTTAATAAAGAAACCTTATCCATTCCTAATCATGTTTTACCTTTATCCCACATTCATGAGAATGTGTTGAATCCTTTATCCTTTGGGCTATATAAAGAGCCCTCCTCCTACCTTTATACTTACACCTAAACTTCTTAAGAGAGCAAATGCAAAGCATATAGCAAAGAGACTAAGAGCTTGCCTTTTGTTTTCTTGAGAGGTCACCATTGTTAAGAGCTAAAGCTTCCTATTCTTGCATTCTTTAAGGATCAAACAAAGAAATTTTTGATTTCCATTGGAGCTAAATAGGTCCATGCATTTTGTTGGTAATCTAGGAGAGTAGAGATGTTAAAATAGCATGCATAGTTTTGATCTCATGTTTTCAAAGTTATAATGTTAGTTTAGATCTTGCTTAGTTCTCTATCTTGATGTTTTTTATGCTTTGTTTTAGCTAAATTATATAACTATTTTAGGTGGTAGTTCTTGCTTCATTTGATTTAGCATTAAGCAAAGTATACATGCACACATATAGAGTTCGTAGATTGGTCTAAACTCACTCGTTGTATGTAAAGCCACAATGCCAAGGGTGAAAAGTGCATTGTATTGAACCAATGTAAATACGTTGTGTTAGTATGTAAAAACCTCAATGATTCCCCTCTCTTTGGGGGCACATGCGCCACATTGAAAGGAGAATGCAGCCCAAAAAGAGGACCTACTACACTCTGGCCTATAGAACTCTTTCCTACATGGGGAAAGGGAAAGCACTTGGTAGAAACCAAGGTGTGCACAAAAGGGGATGGCTAGCTAAAACAAATTTTAGTCCAAAAACACATGCATGTAATAAGACAAGTGTAAAATACGTAAACAATGTAGTAACTACCAAAAAAGTAGTGTAAACATGCAAGAAAATAAGTAGACCGCACAAAGTGGGTTACAAACATGGGACATCACTCACGATGTCACAAGACATGCAAGGCCATCATGGCTGAAAACAAGTGTGCACAAAAACATAGGGAAAATATTGTATACAATGGAAAACAATGGAATACAAGTATAGACAAACAAAAACGTAGTCATAGAAACATATAATTCTACAAAACAAGTGTTACATATGGAACTTTGTTAGCATGTTAGAGAAATAATGAATCTGTCAAAGCATGTATGATCAAGTAAATGTAAGATGATAAGTACAAAAGGAAACAATAGCACTTAGATAAGACGAATGTGGATTCCCCAGTGACCAAGTATAGGAAGGGTAGAAGGCGAGCATCCATGCGCATGTAAAATTCTTGTATCTAAAATCAAACTAAACAAAGGTGTGAACACACATGTGTGTATGATATATATAATGACATATAAGAAGTCAGCCTAATATGTGTAGTAAAGTGATCATGTAAAAAACTAGTAAGAAAAATTAAATGCCCTAATACAATGCGGTATGTTCGGATGGATGGAATAGAATGCAAGATGGAATGGTAGGAGCAACATTCTCCCAAAGTGTGTGGAAGTGTATGAAATGAGGTTTTATTTTTTCCCCTCGTGAGTCAAAATGAACCGCAAATGTGAGTGCGTCATCGGGGGAAATGGTCAAGTAGTGTTTGGTGTGTCTAGCGCATTGTGATTAATGTGTGTATGTAGTCTTGTTGAGATGTGACAGATGAAAAGATGTGCGTGAACCCTATATGTAAGTATATATCATGACTTATTGAATGTGTGATGATGATTTATCCATAAGCATATATCACTATATGATGATAGATAGAGGTGATGATTTAGCCTAAATTGTATGTCCCTATGAGATGGAAGGATGGGAGTGGTGATGTAACCTAAGGTGTATACCACTACAACATGATCGAATAGGTGATGATTTAGCCTAAAGCGTATTTCACTAGTACTAGGAATGTCACATGATGAGTGTAAGGTCCATTTTATTGGTAAACCCTCAATGGTCAAGTACGGAATGAGGAACTAAAGTGTGTCATAGGTGGTGAGCGTAGAGCTTAGAACAATGTAGTGTATGTAGCAACAATAAAATGACTAAAGGATGGGTAGAATGCATAAATGTGTGGTGTGAGTAATGAAATGTAGAATGTGTAGGGTGTGTATAATATGTAATGTGTAAAATGTGATGATAGGTGTAGATAGAAATAGAATATGTAAATTTAGGCCCATATGTAATGGAACCTAGCGTAGTATGTAGAATGTATGTGGAAATGTGTAGTGTATGGTATGATTATGTATAGGTTATGCGTGGATATCTTAACAATGTATGTGATGTGTAGGGTAAGGAATAGTATAATATAGGGATGAAATGTAAAACTAGAATCATAGGTAATGATGACTAGTATAGTATATAGAAAATGTATGATATGAAAATGTGCAAAGTGTATAATGTGACTAAGTGCGTAGATATCGTAATGAATGTAATGTATAGATGAGGACTAGTATATTGTAGAATAAGTGTAGAATGAATTGTGTATGATGTGTAATGTATGATGAAATGTAATGTATAATACCTCAGGTGTAGTGTGTTGGGTTAATTGTAATGGTAATCCATCAACGAGTCAAGTGTGAACCGAGGCACAAGAGTATGTCATCGAGTAATGACAATATAGAATGTGTGATTCTTATCCCTATATGAAAATGCAATGATGAAAGATGCACTTATGCTAATATGATAAGTGGGGATTTGTGTGAATGTTATGCCCCCAAGTGTATGATAACGCATGTACTATGTAATAAATAATGTAGGAATGTGATGTAACATTACAGGTTTTGTTTAATTGATGATGCGTAAGGAGCGGTAAATTATTATAGATGTTTGTATGTATAGGCGGTGATGTAATGGATGAATATGGGAACGTAAGATGAAATGGGGTTCTCTATGGAAAAATATCCTTCAACAAAGTCATATAAGAACCATAATAATATGAGTGTGTCATCAGGAGGGTAGAATGACAAGAGGTACCTACCAAAGACCAAGTTTGTGTGTGATAGGACCTTGTTATACGAGACTTAGTTCTTTGGGACGAAATTAATCGTTAGAGCTTAAATTTTAGAGGATGCCCGATTGCATGGAGTCTCAAGGAGTTTTTTTATATTTAATTGGTAATGTAGAAGATGAATTATCGGGGGGGTTTGCGGACTAATTGTAATAGGTGGTTACTTAGGAGTTTTGGAGTGTCAATAGTCTTATGCTCATTAGATAGAGAGGAAGTAATATTAGGAATGAGCAAAGTGTTTGTTTGACTAAGAGAAGCATCACTATGCACATGGGAGGGATTTAAAATATAACTTATCTAATGAATAAGAGAATCAATGAGAACTTCCTTAGAAAGATGAGGAGGGTAACTAGTAGCCACAAGAGCTTGTTTAGATGGATATTGACTAACCGAAGGAGAAAGAGACTTAGGACCCCATGTGGGTGTAGTATATATAGGTGGGCATCCAATATGATGTTTTCTAGTGAATGAAATAAATCCTTAACATTTGAGATGTTTGACTCGCCATTGTAAAACATAGCAATCATGGTTATTATGTTGAATTGTAATATAGCCGATCTTGATACTTTTTTAGTCGATAATGAGGATAGTAATGAGTAGGTGGTAAAATTATCAATTGATGAATAATAATCTCTAGGATAATGTCATGTTGCTTAGTATTACGCTCAAATATGAGAGTTTCGGGAGAATGGGATGTCTTGAGGTTCAACTAAATGACATGTAGTAGACATAGATTGAATAGGAGATGGTAAAGGAGAACAAACATGTGATTGTGAAGTATCCTTAATCTGTTGGATTTTAGATCTAAGGGATGTAATGGTCAATTCTATAGCCATAAATTTATCTTGAAAGAATGTATGCAAGGCTTGAAATTTATCTTGAAATAATATATGTAAGGCATGAATCGAGTCTAACAGTGGTTGATTAGATACGGGCTCATCAAGACTAGGATCGACAAAGAAACTATGAAGTATAGAACTTAATTCATGTGGTGGTGTATTTTCATCAAAATACTTGGTGTCTATGGAGTTTTGGAAAATGACCTGACAAGTGGGATATCACTTAATTAAATCAAATAAAGAAACTTGACCCATGATAGAAGAAAGAGGAGGATCCTAAGCATGAGAATGGTTGGGTTCACCAAAATGATTAACTAAAATATGATAAAGTAAAATTATAGTTAATCTAATATAGGAGGACAAAACGCTACAAACTACGCTAAAACCATATGGAATTATTTTAAATAATTATATCAAATGAAATAAAAACCTAAGTATGTGAAGATACAAAAGGAAAGGACTTAGTTGATTGTCGAAGTTCTGTCCCAAGGTGTTTCTTCATTACGATTGTGGATTCCGAAAGCGAGGAGCGATTGTATAAAGGTTCAGTAAAAGTTGGATCTAAAGGATCTGAATGGATTGGAGTGCCCAAGAGGGTACTAGGGTGCCCTGGGGCACCTTGGTGTAGAAAATATGCACCCTGATCTCTGTAAATGCTCATAATCTAGTTCTTTCAGTGTCACAAGATACTTTAAAATATTCCCTATTTATTGCAGTGGATATGCTAAACTACGCCAGATGTATCAAATAATATAGGATGAAATAATGAACTCATATGGCACAATAGTGGGATTATTAATCTGAGTGATGCACTACATTTTAGGCCTAAATGTAGTTACGGTGAGTTTGTACATGTCATGCCCCAGGTTCTCTTATGACAGTTGCACTGTTTGAAGTAGTGAGCAATAATAACTATAGAAAATGTACTAGCATGTGTGCATGGAATAGAATAGAATCCCTCCCCCTATGTTGTGTGTGTTGATGCAGATCTCATTACCTTGATGCATGAAACTATGTGGATACAAGTGATGCAATGGATGAAACTCTATATGGATTGATAGTAGTAAGTGATGTTAGGACCCTCATTATGGTCTCATAACTTTATATTTATAGGGTTCTCTTGCTCTAATTTCATAATTAATCCCGACATGGCTGACTAGGAAAAATATAAGGATGAAAAATGACTAGAAAGAGACAAAAAATAGGTGGAAAATTAAATCAAGGACCGAGGCGCCCCTTGTGGGACTAGGGTGCCTCGGGAGCCCCAATATAGGCTTGAGTGCCCCAGGTTTAGGATAAAATTATGGGGCAATGCTGAAATAGCTAGGCATGTATGTAAAAAATGTGTGGTAGTGATGAAATAAAAAGTAAAACAAGATAGCCAAAAGGTGGGATTAATTATTACTTTATTCACTTAATAACCTTCTAAATACTAGTATGAGACTAGGCTAAATAATGCCTATAGTGCATGATTTTGTGACTACAAGACCCTAAAAGGCATGTCTAGCTAATGTTGCACTTTTGGTGAAAGTTATTCAAAATAGTTAAAGTGTTTGCAAAATAGGTCTTAAAAATAATCGTTTGAAGTTTGAAAATATAGTATGATGATTCCTATGTATTCCCCCATATGTAGAGAATTTATCATGTCTAATGAAGTTGATTATGACGAGTAGAGCTCAAATTACAAGGAAACCTCAATTTGGTTATTCTGATTGTGTCGGGTTCTCTTATCACACAATGGCAGTGGGCCCTAAACCCCACTTGCAAAACTAGTCTCGAAAGAATTTTCATTGAAATTAAGGCTGGTTATAATTCTCTTTTTAGCGATCTAGAGGTAGGTGGTATTAGTTTTCAGTTTTGCTCAAACTAAGTGGTAAGTAAGTTGGAACCGAGCTCATTTTATTAAAATGTGCAATTCACTACAAGTGAATGATAAGCTAAATGGGCTCTACAACTCAACTTGTAAAGGTGATAAATGAGTTCAAAAAAATTTGGTTAAGGTTATCCATGGTGTCCTACGTCATTAGGGGTTATGTTGTAAGTTTTGGGTTTTTGGTACATTATGGTATGGCGCTCATGCATGTAACTTTCAAGGTCATATTTTTTTATGTTTGATAGTTCCAATTGAAGTAAGGTTTTATCATTGGTTGGAATTACATATCCTAATACTAAAAATTTAATTTCCAATTGCAGGAAATGATGAAAACAAAATTTAGTGAAAAAGATAAGGGAAAATCCACACCTTTTATGTAAAAACCATGATCACCACATTCGACAAGAGTGCATCGACATCAAGCATTCAAAACAATTTTTCTAGAAAAATAATGAGTTTTGTGTAAATACATAAAATTGGATCTAGATCTAGTTTTATTTCAGTGAGCCAACAACCTAATTCGGTGAATAGCCCAAAATATGCGAGGTAAATATATGACAACTAGGATGGATAAAAATACACAACATGAGTGGAAAATAGTAGCAATTTAGTTCAACCACCCAACAGGATGAGTTAACCACCACAAGGTCATCCCTACAAAGCCATTTTGTGGAAAAACTAGCAACTGTGGCACTCCATGAGACCACACAAATTTTAAAAATTATTTTTCTAAAAAAATCACATGTATTATCTAGATTTCACATTTTGGCGCAAGTTTGAAGATAAATAGAAAAGGAAAATCAGTTATCCAATATGCTTTGTTGGATTTTCGTGCCTTACCCCAAGGTAATTTTGAGTATATCCTGTAATCATGGCATTCCCGAAACCTTATTTCCCTCAAGAATGTTGTCAATATTCCAAGTGTCGTTTGAATCTACGCATATTTTGCATACTTTCCTACCATGGTACTTTCGATGTTTTAAACAATACAACTACTTGAAATAAAAGATAAATAGTAGGATATATATAAAATGGTAGCTACAAAGGTTTACCTTTGCATGTAGCACAAGTTCTTATAAGAATAAGAAGAAGAAAAAATCAATGTAACAAGTCATTACGCCCCCAAAGAAGCACCTCTTAAACCCTAATCTTCTTCTTCTTCTCGTATCAACAAAAAAATGGCAGCGGGAAGACAGTTTCCTTTCCTCCCAAAACAATTGAAACCACTTGAGGTATAGATAGGGATCAAGACGAATCAACTTGTATAAATTAAAATGAGGTGACATTATGGTTATATATTTATCTCCATGCATAGGATTGATCTAACCCACAATGGAACCGATTTTAGGATGAATATTAGCAAGAGATCTGCATTTATAGAGTTTCTTGCAACGTTAACTGGGTTTCCTTATGGTCAAATCCTCTGGATCTCGAATGAAATTATTATATTATTTTTCAAGTAAAATGATAGGTCTGAAAGGCGTGTAACGCCCACTAAAAACAACCCACTTGAGACCCAAGAAACAACCTAGGATTAGTTAGGGAAAAATTATGAAATAAATTTTTTTGATTAAAAGAATCTACAACCGGGTTACAAGACAACAGTTGTCACTAATAGGTTCCAGAACAATTCTAGTCTACTAGAACATACTTTTCTTTTATTAATAATTTTTAGAGATCATAAGGTTCAAAATTTAGGGTTAGAAGTTTCAATTAGGTTCGAGAGAGTAATTCCTCACCATACCCACTCTCTAACAGGCTTAAAGGTTCAACTTGATTTTTATCAAACTTAATGCATTAAAATTTCCCTAAATTATTCCCATTGGATAGGAAATTTCCTCACCTTTCAATTGATATAAAGAAGTCCTCCTAACTCCTCATATTTTTCAAGTTATGGGCCGGCGGACCTTGGGAGGAAAATTTTCCCAGAGGGCGAGCTGCGCAGGCCTCAAGAAAAGAAAATTTTCCCATGCGTGGACTAGCGGAGCGGGGAGAATTTTAGCACTTTTTCCCTCTTTGGGGAAAAATCACAATTTGCCTCCACGCACCCGCGAGCCCGAAGAGGACACGTGTCATTCTCCGATTGGCGCGGGGAAAACAAACTTGCATGGGGACACATTCAAATTTAAGACTTTTAGGTTTAAAAACACAAGGGTTAAAATCCACGCGCACCTCCACTACTTCCATGTTCGCCATGTGTCATGATTTTATTTGCTGTGGGTCATCGGGTTGGCGGAGAGATTTAGGAAATTATGCCAAAAAGGTTTAAAAGCTTAAGTTTTCAAGCACACCTGCTTCTCCGTTGACACCTTGTGATGCCACGTGGAAACACTGATTGGTTGAAGGTCGTTGGGGAGGTGGAGGAAAATTATAAAAAATTCCCAAAAATTTTCTAAAACGCTAAGGTCAAAACAGATTCTACGCCTCCACCGTTGCCCCTCAAGCCCACATGGCAGCTTTTGATTGGCTACAGGACGGCGGAGATGCGGGGAAAAGTTGGAAAAATTTCCTAATTTTTTTTTTTAAAGTTAAGTTCAAATTTTTAGCCTACGAAAGGTGACAAAGGGAAGAAGAGGGACGGCGGGTCCACGGGGGAAATTTTTCCAAAATTTCTTTTTAATAGTTAGATTAATTTTTGAAGCCAAAATGAAGTAAAACTTCAAAAGGCCATAACTTTTGATAGAGATCTCAGTTTTTGGAAAACAAGGACTTTCTGGAAAGATATCAACATCCTATTTCCATATGAATCATTAATTTTATATTTCGATGAATTTTAAGGGGTCAAATTTAGGAAAATGTTCTTCAGGTTTTAACAAAGCGATGGTAAATTTTTAACTTATAAGTTTTGTTCTTTGTCGTTCATTCACTTTCAACAAGTCAAACAGACATGGGGAAATGTTCTTAGATGTATTTTAGGAAGTTTTGAAGATTCAATTGGTTTAATTGAATTGCAAATTATAGTTTTACATCTCTTGATAGTAAAACAATTGTAAGAGGTTTTGACCTGATTTTGTAATGTTTGAAGGATTTTTCCCTAAGTTTTTTAGTCCAATTGAGTTCATTTATATCATAACATGTTAGATTTCAATGTTTCAATGTTATTTATTGTTTGTAGGTTCGAACTGTGCATTTTCGAGGAAGTATTTTCAAGTTTAAAATTCAAAACAGAGGTCAATTTCTAAAGGATCTAATTATAATTTTCATCTTCCAAATATGGAAATTCATTTCTACTCTAGTCTAATACATTTAGTTTATTTAACCAAACAATTTAATAGCTAAAATGCAAATTCTGATTTCAAATCTTAACGTATTTCAAAAGAACAGAGTTACACATATTTCCTTCATACGTATTCCTCATTTCAATTTTCCAAACTAAGATTTCAAATCACAATTTGATGATCAATTTCAATACAAAAATCTAAATTGATAAAGGTAGTGCAATATTTTATTGATTTAAAATACACAACTTTACATCTTTCAATTTCTTGAATGCAAATAACAGATTTCAATTTCTTTCTTTCAAATGAACAAAAGAGTATATATATCTTTCACATTTTGAATTTACAACTTTCATAGCTCAATACAAAGTATCTTTCCATTACAAATAATATACAGATCATCCACTTCAAAGTGGGAAGGGTTACAATGAGATTTCATTTCACATGGAACTGTCAAACTATCTTTCTCCTCTGCTCCAGAACAGCAACATGAATTTCTCCTTTTGGATCACAACAAAGGTAGGGGAAAGGCAACGCTCTCCACCCAACCAAGACATCCAATGAAGAGGAAAAGTCATCCTTCTTCATTCACCCCTAAACCCCAACCACAATGCAATAGAAGGTTTGATTCAACTCATGGCAACAACAGATTCCACAAACACACATGCAACATTTTCACATTTTAAAAATAGTTCAAAACAAAATGTAATTTACAACTACATTAAAACATACAAACAATACTAAGGCTTCATCAAGAAATCTAAATGAGCAAGGAACTATGGGGAAACTACTTATGCCTCCCAATGGGAATTGGGTATCCACTGAAGAAACTACTAATATAAATCATCCAACATATCCTTATGCCCCCCACAATCCCTCCTTATGCCCCCCACAAATTTCCTTATGCCCCCCACAAAGTAAGAAATGCAATGCCATTTCTTTTCAAAGGTAGAAATCCAATCCTAACTCCCTCCACAAGAATTCTGATGTTCTTGGTATTCCCATATGCCCCCATATGGATTCTCCACAGCCTTCTCCTACACCATTTCTAGGCGAGTCTACCCAAACAGCCCACAAACATGCTAAAACATTCACACAATAACATGTACATTCATAAAGAAAAAGAGTATTTCAAGAGCAAGTTCTTACCTCTCCATGAAGTAGTTGTCTAAGTTCCAGAAAAAAATATTTCCAATGTCAAAATACAGTCCAAAATCAACAACCAACAAGCATGCAAAAGTCTCCAATCTCCTTCCGAAAGCAAGAGCTCTACACGGTAAAATTTTACCCAAAAGGAAGTACGCAAAATGTTCAACAATCTAAAACAAAGCAAGGAGTTCTAATTTTATGGAAGAGGGAAGAGAAGAGGATGAGGTGGATCCATGTAGGATGCCACATCACACATCCTCAACGCCAACACAAAAGTCAAATTCATTCTCCAATGCACAATAAACTTACACACTCCAAAATCCCACATACCATAAGGACTGCATTTAATAAAAATTAAGAAGAGTGCAATTAGAAATTACAATTAGTCATATCAAAATGCATAAAGAAGGTCTAAATTCAACCCTCCAACCATAGGTATTGTTGGTAAATAAAATTAAGAGGTATAGGACAAGTTTTACTTGTCCCACAAGCCTCCAAAATCAGCCTCCAAGGAAAAATTCGAATTTCCAAGAAGGTGGAGTGTTTCCCACTCGAAGTAAACTTACATATCACTTACAACATTTAATACAAAAGCCAACCACTTAACTAATTACTTTCGTATGATAGATTGATTTATTTACATTAACAACATGATTATTCACAACATTAACACAACATTTAATAACTAATGAAAAAGGGTAAAAGCACCACAAAATAAACACATGCAAACATTAATAAAAGAAACCACATTAATAAATACATAAAGCCCCTTGGTCACATTCAAAGGTAATCCCCCATGGGAATCCCTAACAAAAACAACACACACACACAAAACATGTTGCCATGGTGACCTTGTTGAATTCATATAGAATTCCAAAGTGATTGGTCTCGATCCCCGATTTTGTTGTGATATTTACACTGAAAAACATAAATACCTCCTTTGGCATTGTGGCCATATCGAACATCCAAATGAATAAAAATACAATTCCCAAAATCATCTAGATATATGAATCACAACAACATCAAGGCAATTAACAATATCACTTACAATTTATATCAACAACTATATCATCATCATATAATGTCCATTTTCTAGGTCTACTCACAATATCCAAAAATCACATGTCCGAACAACATTCATAATATATCCATGTCAAATAGTATATCATCATCCACATATGAAGTGTCTCTAATAATCATCATGCATCATAACTAAATCAAGATCAACAATAATCCATGGTCCAACATCTAACATCATACTAAATCAAAACTATAATAATGTCCATAATATAGTCAATAGTGTCATGGTCAGTATCAAAAGGTGTCAAAGGGAAGTGGGCACTACATCCCCCCTCCCCTTAGACTTGACTTATCCTGGAAGTCACTGGAACAAATGTGGAAACCAGACCCTGATAATGTAGCATCATCCCATATAGTTGTAGTCTTGTCATATATGTCCCACCGCACCCGGACCGATCAATATCTCTACCTCAAAGGCCCAAGGTCTTGCAATCTATAATGCAAATGGGGCTCCATTTTCACCTACCCCTAATCCCGCACCTGCAATGAGGTCCAATCCAGCACATGAAAAGGATCTGCAATATATCCCTAAGAATTGAAACATGAAACACATCATATATGCGAGACAAGCTAGGTGGCAACACTAGACGGTAGGCCAAAGGGATGATACGCTCCAAGATCTCAAAAGGACCAATGAATCTAGGAGCTAACTTAGAACCTTTTCCATAATGGATAGAGCTCTTATGTGTCTTGACACGAAGGAACACCTTCATGCCCACATCAAAACTACAATCGGTCCTATGTTGATCTGAATACTTTATCTATCTATCATGTGCCTCCTGTAGTCTTTGTCTGATCAATACCACCTACTGCTCCATGTCCTGCAACAAAGCTGGTCTAAGAGAAACCTTGTCCTCTAGCCTATCCCAGCTAAGAGGTGTCTTGCACTCTCTACCATACAAATCCTGAAAAGGATCCATGCCTATAGAACTCTGAAAACTATTATTGTAGGAAAACTCCACTAAGTATAGGTACTCCTCCCATCTAGACTGTTGATCCATCACATACATCCTGAGCATGTCCTCTAAAATCTGATTCACCCACTTAGTCTATCCATCTATCTTAGGGTGATATGTTGTGCTGAAATTAATCTTCGTCCCGAGGGCATGCTGCATGGTAGTCCAAAAATGGGAAGTGTACAAAGGATCGCGGTCACTAATGATCTTTCACGGAATCCCATGTAACTTGACAATCTCATCCAAATATACCCGTGCCACTGCACTAGCTATATAAGTGGTCTTCATTGGAGAAAAGTGAGCCACTTTTGTCAATTTATCAACTGTGACCATGATGGCATCGTGGTGATATCTCGACATCGGTAGCCCAACAATGAAGTCCATAGAAATGGTGTCCCACTTCCATTCCAGTATAGCATGAGGAAAAATAAGGCCATTTGGATATTGATGCTCAACCTTCACTTTCTGGCACTCTAAACATCATGACACGAACTAGTCCACGTCTCTCTAAAGTTCTCTCCAATGATACAACTATCTCAAGGTGGCGTGCATCTTCTTCACCCTGAGATAGGCTGAATAGGGTGCTCGGTGTGCCTCTACCAAGATTTCCTACCTCAAGCCTCCATCTCTGGGAACATAAATCTGGCCTATGTGCCTAAGAATACCATCTAACTCTAAGGAAAAACCATCAAACTTACCCTCGAGGGGTCTCTGAGACTTGATCTCTACTCAAACTATAATGTAGAAGTTGTCAAGAGGAAGCTGTTGAAGAATCTGCTCCACAAATTTGTGCTCATTGAGGTGGCCATAGCCACATGTCTCCATCTGCTAAGAGCATTTTCTACCACATTCTCCTTCCCTTTCACATGATCTATCTCCATATCATACTCACAAAGAAACTCCATCCAATCGTTGTTGACGAGCATTGAGATTGGGTTACGTGAAGAGGTGACGAAGACTCAAGTGATCTATCCTGAGTGTCAATCTCTAACCAAGTAGAAAATGTATCCATCGAACCAAAGTGTGCATAACTGCCGCAAGCTCAAGATCATGAGTCGGATAATTAATCTCATAATATTTGAGTTTGTGAGACTCAAAAGCCACTACTCTACCCTCCTACATCAACATGCCTCCAAGCCCTGTTAAATAAGCATCCATGCAAATGAAAAACTCACCCTGTGGATCTAGCACTGCAAGAATAGGTGTTGTAGCGAGACACTCCTTCAGTGTACTAAAAGACTTCTTGCACCTATTTGACCAAACAAACTTCTTCCCTTTCCTCTGTAGGGAAGTGATGGGGTGTGCAATCCGAGAGAATTCTGAAGCAATCGGTAGTAACCTGCTAATCCCATGAATCAAGCACCTCCGTCATAGTAATGGGTGTTAGCCAATCCATAATGGCTCTAATCTTCAAAGGATCGATGGAGATACCTTCCTAGAAAAGATGTGACCCAAATACTACACCTCCATCTGAAATAATTCACACTTATCCAAGTTCCCGAAAATTTGCTACTCCCAAAGACACTTTGAAGAACACGGCGAAGGTGCCCTCATGCTCCTCATGCGTACATGATTAAATCAAAATGTCATCAAGGAAGATGAGTATGAAGCGATCTAAGAAGGTCTTGAATACCCCATTCATCAAACTCATAAACATTGCAGGGGCATTAGTCAAACCAAAAGGCACCACTATGAACTCATAGTGCCCATATCTCATACGAAAAGTGGTCTTATGAATATCTACCTCCGTAATCCTCAACTAATGATAGCCTAACTTAAGATCAATCTTAGAGAAAACTATGGCTCCCTTCATCTGATCAAACAAGTCATCAATACGTGGAAGGGGATAACGATTCTTGATCATTACCTTATTCAGCTGGTGGTAATCAATACACAACCGCAAGGATCCATCCTTTTTCTTCACAAAGATCACCGGTGCACCCCAAGGGGATACACTAGGATGGATAAGGCCTTTCTCCAAAAGGCCCTCCAGCTACAACTTGAGCTCATAGAGCTTTGGGGTGGTCATTCGATAAGGTGCTCATGAGATAGGTTCTGCTCCTGGAACCAGATCTATATGAAAATCAATCTCACGTGGGGGTGGTAACCCCGGTATCTCCCTGGAAATACATATGCAAACTCTCTCAAAATGGGGTGATCATCTAGCGATTGTCTGCTAGACCCATCCTCTTATCAATCAGCTGATTGTAACAACATACATCTAGAAACCCCGTCGTGCACACCGCTTAAGCTACATAGTAAAGATGGTGAGAATAGAAATGGGTCTCCTTATCCCTAAAATCACCGAATCAACTCCCAAATCATTAGCACAAGATATAATCTTGTAGTAACAATCCACTTTAGCCTTAGGTTCGACAATCAATCCATCCCAAGATGACTACATAAGATCCCAAAGGAAGGATACGGAAATCCGAGGTAGTGGTGAAAGGTTCCAAATCCACCACACACTTCTTAACTAAGGAGTCTACCAAGATCTTGGCTCTAGAAGCCATCTCAACATCCCAACTATGACCCTACCTAACTACCACCAGCCTGCATCGCTCTCTTTGAAGATGGTACAATGAAAGAATCAAAAGAACCAGAATCAAACAAGATGGAGGTAGGAATACCACCAATGCTACCTGCAGTCTCAATAACTGTACTTTGATGCTCTGTTTGATGGTTCTCGACCACTGCATACATCCTATGACTACACCCCATATCACCAATAGTAGGCTCTGAGATCTATGTCTTACCATTATTGTTAGGGTTCTATGGGCAATCTCTCAAAAATGTCTAGTAACACCACAACCAAAACAACTGCTTGATCCTCTCCCTTGTGTAGCAGGTCTAGTCGGTACTCTGGAGGTTTATGGTGTGGATCCTAATGATCCAATTGTGGTTTGCTAAGGTCTCTGTTGGTGAGCTCCTACTGAGTGAGCTCTTTAGGCACCCTATGTCCTGATGGGACCCCTAGGAGGAGGCCCCATACTCGACCTCTTTGTGCATCAAATCTCTATGGAGGTCTATAAGGTGGGCGGGACTATTGCTACTGTTATTGCTATTGTGGTCTAAAAGATGACTATGTTGAACCCTTTCCACCATGAGGAAGAGGTACTGACCCCTCGATCTGTTGTCTTGCATCTACTATATGCAGATTAGGACTTAGTCTCTAGTTTTTGGGTCTTCCCCTAAGTCTCCTCTACTATGTAGGCCTTCTCAATGGCCTCTGCCAAATTCTGTGGGTAGTGGATCCAAACCACACCTCCAATGTCCGAGTTCGGGCCCTAGATGAACCTGTGGATTTGCACCTATTCATCCTATATGTAATCAACATACTGGAGTAGATCCAAAAATCTACTCTCATACTTAGCCACTATAAGAGATGCTTGTCGGAGGTCATGGAACTCATCTATCCATTGTTGTATGAACCTCCATGACAAATATCTGTTTCGAAAATGCTCCTCAAAGAGCTCCCAAGTAACTATCTCAAAATCAACATGGAGCTTCTGCTCCTCTATCCTCCACTAGACACCAGCTCCATCCCTCAGTAGATGGATCGTAACACAAGATTTTGTGTTACTAGAACAAGGACAGAGCTTGAAGTATCCACTCAAGCTCACCAACCAAGCCTCTTCTGAAATCCACCTATGTCACTAGAATAATGTGATGGTTGAAGCTTCAGGATCTCCCTAATGTGATCTGCAGCTGTGGTCTGATGGCCTCTAGGTCTCTCTGCATGCTCATCCCTAAGCCTAGGGCTCCAAGACCTCTCTCTATGTCCTGAAACTCGGTCACCCTGTCCCCTTTGTGGTGACTCTTCCCTGGCTAACTCTGTATGGGATTTCTCTCCTCCATGCTCCTCGTTGGGTTGAGGAGATACCTAACCCTCAATGGAAGGGACTGTAACAATCAAAAATTTCTTGTAAGTTAAATTAACTATGGATAAGTCTAATCAGGATTAGACGAGATCATCATTGTGTGTAAAATTCATTTGGTTCATCGTGTCATGACCCACAGCTTCTGCTGTGTGGCATGACATTGTGGAACGAATAACCCTGCACCCACCTTGATGATCCTTCCTAAAATGTGATTAGGCCTTAATCGTAGGTAAAACGGTTCATAAATGATTGTGGATCTTTCGGTTATTTGTATTTTGGTTACTTTATTTTATTCGATTTGGTCATCTTTTGTTTTGTTCGACTTTTGCATGACCGCGATGATAATTGCCTCTGTTTTATTTGACTAAGCTATATTAAGCCAGCTTTATGAGAATATTTAAATTATGATTTACGGACTTGGTGATTTTTGTTATTGGAATGTTTTATATAAACCTAGAAATTCAACTAATTATTATGGTAATATATTGTGGGAGATATGTGGACTTGTATTATGAAGGTTAATTTTTACTTAACCATTAAGTTGGGTAACAACTAAAGTAAAAAAAAATGTGTATGAAATATTAATTAGTATATATATTTTAGAGGGATTTGGCATGTAAGCCAAAAAAATTATTTAGACATTGAAATTTATGGGTTTCATAAAAGTGAAACACCTTCACATGGCACAAGTGTGTGGCATGCACTAGTACACGTACCAGCATTGGGAAGCCCTGAAATTCTTCAATATGCCGCCCAACTATAGTCTCTTTCATTATATTTTTTTCTGTTATTTCTCCTTGGTCTATTTTTCATTCTCCCCTTCTGGAATACCTGCGTGAGTTTTGGAGGAAAGAAGGATTCAACTTGTTGGAGTTGGAAGAGTAGAAAGTTGCCGATTCTAGGTTTACTTCAGGCATGAATATCTTCTCCTTTCTCTGCTGCATTATTGGTAAAAAATGAGGAAATACACATTTTGTTTTTAATGGCAATCAAGGAATTTGTGGACAACTTTTGATTTAATCATTTGGAGATGCAGTTTGAAAAGGAAATTGATGGATTTTGTATTCTTTTTAGTTTCTTTGTGTGATTTTAACTAAACCCAGAAAAAAATGCAGATGGGGTTTTGGGTTTTGATCTACAAAAATAAAGTAGAAGAAAGGTTAAAAATTCCTTCGTTGCATTATGATAAATTGTACCTGAAAGGAAAAGAGTTGGGTTTTTCCTGTACAAGAAGAAGGAAAAGCATTTTGTGAATTTGTGTGTTTAAAATTGATTTGTGCTTGTGGGTTTTCATTTTGGTTTACTAGAATTTAGTTGTGTGTTTTCTGTAAACAAATCGATTTGGGTATACAAATCGATTTGCATAAATGAATCGATTTGGGTATACAAATCGATTTGCATAAATGAATCGATTTGGGTAACTCCATCGATATGGGTATGTAACCAGTTGGGGTTTTGTATTTTTCTTTTTTTGTTGTTATATGTAGGTCTGATTGTTAACTTATTGTGATCTCTTGAATGATAATTGTGGATGTCAAAGCTCTTGCATGGGGCTATTTTTCCAGAAATTTTATCTTTATGGACATCTAAATTAGATCATGTATAAATGAGGGTGTGTTGTTATGTGTAAAAAAATGCATTTAACCTGTAACTTCCAGCCTGGAAATATGACTTGGATTTTTGTAAAACTGTGAAAAATAAATTGCTTGTCTTGGTAAGGGCATGAAAGCTAGGACAGCTTGACCCAGATGCACCAAGGAGTAATTGGTGGCATGATTGGGATTTATATAATGATATCTTATGAAAGAAATAATTAGTTGTTCTTTTACTAAACAGGTATGTTTACATGATGTAATCAGGGTGCTTCTATATTTTTGTTGGGGTTCTTCATTTACCAGATAGAACATGTTAAAGTGATGTAAATTTGGTGATATTTGTGTTAATTTGCAAAGTTTCTCATTGGTGAAAAGAAGTAAGTTTTATTTCCTTAGTAATGATGTTCTTAGACAATATGATGAGCTAGTTTGATTAGTTTTTGGTAATGATGATTTTTGGATAGTTTTGTTAAGTTGCTCGTTGATTTGGAAGATAAGAGAAATAGTATTAAAATATATACCAAATAAAGTATGATTTTCTTGTGGTCATAATTTGAATTCGGAGGTTGAGTGATTATGGTTTGATTATGCTGAAATAGAGATTGGTTGTTCTATTTGTATGCATCCATAGTTGTATCTTTATAGAAACCGGGGGTAAATCATTTTCAGTTGTATTACCATATGCTTGTTGATAAAACAACATGTATATCCTTTCTTATTTTACTAATTAATTGCATTAGAAAATGGAGTTAATATTCATGCCAGTTCATTTTGAATTGACATCATACCACTACTCCAGTCTTGCAGGACCATTAGCCGTTACTTTCGGATGTGTGGAAACTCATGTTTTGTGAAGTTTTATCGTAGCATGGATCAAAATGAGATACTTGGATTTCAATTTGTAGAAGGATGAAATCCTAGAATTTTGACTAAATTTATTGGGATCTTGGACCCATTGTAAATATTTAAACCTCGCTATGTGAGAGTTATTATACCGGTTATATAATTCACCTTAACGACATATGTAATTTATGATTTTAATAAAGAGATAATTACTTTGTGTGTAATAATGTCTCAAAATGAGTAAATGATGAATACTTGAGTTGAGAAATCTTACTTTTCACAAATTGTTAAATATATTTATTTGATAGTAATCAATATATGAAGTCAATAATTGGACAATTATTGTAACAATCATTTGTCTTTTAATTTCTAAATTTAATAGCTATTTAGTGGCGTAGCTAATCAAGGAATATAATATATAGGGAATATATATATATATATATAATTCAGCCTTTCGATAAACTTGGTATTATTATGTTAAGATTGTAAATCCTGTTGTATAGAGAATGGAAGAGTATCATTATAAAAAGGTAATTTAAAGTTAAAGAATCAAACATCAGGAAATGAGAAACTAAATGGGATGGTAAATAGATGGAAAGATCCATTAGGCATATTAAGGGATAAGTACATGTGGAATGCGTTGATATAGTTACATTTCAGCATAACGAATGTACTTATCTCATAATGATCCTAGTTGGCCTTTGGCATCTATCACAATATAAACTCTTGCAAGATAGGTTAAATTGGAAATAAAATAAAAACAAACTATAAAGATCTAGATAACTATGAAAGGGATAGTTGTGCGGTGGTCAAGACTTAAAACTCTTAAGACTAGTGTGTTTTCTTGAGTTTAGTCGAACCTACATGGCGGATAACTTTGGCCAAAGTAATGCATTGATGGTTGTGCATTTTCTGATCACCTAGTCCTCCAATTAAAAAAATGTTTGTAACCTGATCATGGGAAGTTGAACACTAAACATGAGGTAGACAATGGTCGGATACCATAATACAAAGTTGGGAAATCAGCTTCGTTGTAGACCTAAAGAATTTCACATAGTTCCCATGACCTTTAAAAGGTTGAGCCGAAATGCTAGTAAGCATTGTCACTTGAAGTAGTGACGAAGGGAGATCGTGGAGATCTGGATACACCCTTCTCAGCCGCACATGGCTTACATGGATGTTATCAGATAGATCAAAAGAACCAATTTGATTTAATGAATTTGATTAAATAAATCTGTATGATTGCAGCTGTGTAATTTGTTTTTATGTTTAAAAAAACAATCCTCATTTTCCAGCTCTTGTAATTTTGAGTGTTACAGGGACTCTATCATGTCCGGCTACATTTCCTCCCTACTGATCCTCCGCGTAAAGCGGCATTAACATCCTGAAGAATCTATAAAATATAGGGTAGGATGGTTGCTACAACATGATCTGGTGGTGGTAAGTCTGGGTCTATGTGAAAATTCCCCTCATCCCATCTACGCCTCCTACACAGACCAAGGCGAGAGTTAGTTCATTTTTCTAAGTTTTATTCAATTTCCATGTTTACTAAAATATGTAATTTCTAAACTAAGTTGTTTTCTAGATTTAAAAGTGTGCTAGGTTTAAGTTTCATGTCTCAAGTTTTCTAGTGTGCCCAATGGTCCAAGATTTTGAACCACTACTCTGATACCAAGTGTAACGCCCGCTAAAAACAACCCACTTGAGACCCAAGAAACAACCTAGGATTAGTTAGGGAAAAATTATGGAATAATTTTTTTATTAAAAGAATCTACAACCAGTGTTACAAGACAACAGTTGTCACTAATAGGTTCTAGAATAATTCTAATCTACTAGAACATACTTTTCTTTTATTAACAATTATTAGAGGTCATAAGGTCCAAAATTTAGGGTTAGAAGTTTCAATTAGGTTCAGAGGGTAATTCCTCACCATACCCACTCTCTAATAGGCTTAAATATTTAACTTAATTTTTCTCACACTTAACACATTCAAAATTTCCCTAAATTATTCCCATTAGATAGGAAATTTCCTTACCTTTCCATTGATATAAAGAATTCCTCCTAACTCCTCATATTTTTCAAGTTATGGGACTACGAGACCTTTAGAGGAAAATTTTCCCAAGGGCGGGCCTGCAGCCTAGGGAAGAAAATTTTCCCATGCACGGACCAGCATAGCGGGGGAGAATTTTAGTGCTTTTATCCTCTTCTGGGAAAAATCACAATTTTCCTCCGCATGCCCGCGAGCCCAAAGAGGACACGTGTCAAGCTCTGATTGGCGCGCAGGGAAAATGGACTTGCGGGGACACATTCAAATTTAAGACTTTCAAGTTTAAAAACGCAAGGGTTAAAATCCACGTGCACCTCCATTGATCCCAGATTTCACCACATGTCATGATTTTATTCACTGCGGGTAATCGAATCGGTGGAGAGATTTAGGAAATTATGCAAAAAGGTGTAAAAGTTTAAGTTTTCAAGCGTCCTCGCTTCTCCGCGAGTGCCTCGTGATGCCACGTGCAAGCTCCCGATTTGTTGTGGGTTGGCAGGAGGGGGAGAAAAATTACAAAATTTTCCCAAAAAAATTCTAAAATGCTAAGGTCAAAATGGATTCCACGCCACCACCATTGCCCCTCAAGCCCACGTGGTAGCTTCGATTGGGCAAGACGACGGAGACGCGGGGAAAAGTTGGAAAATTTTCCTAAATTTTTTTTTAAAATTTAAGTTCAAATTCTTAGCCTGTGAAAAGTGACAAAGGGAAAAATCGGGGTGGAAGGTCCATGGGGGAATTTTTTCCAAAATTTCTTTTTAACAGTTAGATTAATTTTTGAAGCCAAAATGAAGTAAAACTTCAAAACACCATAACTTTTGATAGAGAGCTCAGTTTTGGGAAAATAAGAACTTTCTAGAAAACTATTGATGTCATCTTTTGCAAAAGTATCATTAATTTTATAGTTTGATAAATTTTAGGGGTTAAAATTAAGGAAAACGTTCTATAGGTTTTAACATAGCAGACTAATAAATTTTTAACTTATAAGTTTTGTTCAATTTTGTCATTCATTCACTTTCAACATCTCAAAAAGACATGGGGAAATGTTCTTAGATGTATTTCAAGAATTTTTGAAGATTCAATTGCTTTAATTGAGTTCCAAATTAAAGTTTTACATCTCTTGAAAGTAAAATGACTGTAAGAGGTTTTGACCCGATTTTACAATGTTTGAAGGATTTTTCCTTAAGTGTTTTAGTCCAATTGAGTTCATTTATATCATAACATGTTAGATTTCAATTTTCAATGTTATTTATTGTTTGCAAGTTCGAACTGTGCATTTTAGAGGAAGTATTTTCCAGTTTAAAATTCAAAACAAAGGTCAATTTCTAAAGGATTTGTTTATAATTTTCATCTTCCAAATATGGAAATTCATTTCTATTCTAGTCTAATACATTTAGTTGATTTAAACAAACCATTTAATAGCTAAAATGTAAAGTTTGATTTCCAATTTTAACATATTTCAAAAGAACAGAGTTACATATATTTCCTTCATACATATTCCTCATTTCAATTTTCCAAACAAAGATTTCAAATCACAATTTGATGATCAATTTCAATACAAAAATGTAAATTGATAAAGGTAGTGCAATATTTTATTGATTTCAAATATACAACTTTACATCTTTCAATTTCTTGAATGCAAATAATGATTTCAATTTCTTTCTTTCAAATGAACAAAACAGAGTATATATATCTTTCACATTTTGAATTTACAACTTTCATAGCTCAATACAAAGTATCTTTCCATTACAAATAATATACAAATCATCCACTTCAAAGTGGGAAGGGTTACAATGAGATTTCATTTCACATGGAACTATCAAACTATCTTTCTCCTCTACTCCAAAAACAAAGCAACATGAATTTCTCCTTTTGGATCACAACAAAGGCAAGGGAAAGGCAACGCTCTCCACCCAACCAAGACATCCAATGAAGAGGAGAATTCATCCTTTTTCATTGGCCCCGAGCCCCAACCACAATTCAATAGAAGGTGTGATTCAACTCATGGCAACAACAAAGCTTCCACAAACACACATGCAACATTTTCACATTTTAAAAATAGTTCAAAATAGAATGTAGTTTACAACTACATTAAAACATACAAACAATACTAAGGCTTCATCAAGCAAGCCAAAGGAGAAAGGAACTATGGGGAAGCTACTTATGCCTCCCAATGGGAATTGGGTATCCACCTGAACAAACCGCCAATATAAATCATCTCACATATCCTTATGCCCCCATAATCCCTCCTTATTCCCCACACAAATTTCCTTGTGCCCCTCACAAAGTAATAAATACAATGCCATTTCTTTTTAAGGTAGAAACCTAATCCCAACTCCCTCCATAAGAATTCTGATGCCACTGGCATTCCCTTATGCCCCCACATGGATTCCCCATAGCCTTCTCCTACACCATTCCTAGGCAGTCTACCCAAATAGCCCACAAACATGCTAAAACATTCACACAATAACATGTACATTCATAAAGAAAAAGAGTATTTCAAGATCCAAGATCTTACCTCTCCATGAAGGAGTTGTCTAAGTTCCAAAACAACAAGCTTTCCAATGCCAAAATATAGTCCAAAATCAACAACCAACAAGCATGCAAAGGTCTCCAATATCCTTCCAAAAGAAAGAGCTCCACACAGCAAAATTTCACCCAAAAGGAAGTATGCAAAATGTTCAACAACCCAAAACAAAGCAAGGAGTTCTAATTTTATAGAAGAGGGAAGAGAAGAGGATGAGGTGGATCCATGTAGGATGCCACATCACACATCCTCAACTCCAACACAAAAGTCAAATTCATTCTCCAATGCACAATAAAGAGGTGGGTGAATAATATGACAATAAACTTACACACTCCAAAAGCCCACACCCCATAAGGACTGAATTTAATAAAATGTAAGAAGAGTGCAATTAAAAATTACAATTAGTCATATCAAAATGCATAAAGAAGGTCTAAATTCAACCCTCCAACCATAGGTATGGTTGGTAAATAAAATTAAGAGGTATGGGACAAGTTTTACTTGTCCCACAAGCCTCCAAAATCAGCCTCCAAGGACAAATTCGAATTTCCAAGAAGGTGGAGTGTTTCACACTCAGAAGTAAACTTACACATCACTTACAACATTTAATACAAAAGCCAACCACTTCACTAATTACTTTCTTATGACATATTTATTTGTTTACTTTTACATCATGATTATTCACAACATTAACACAACATTTAATAACTAATGAAAAATGGTAAAAGCACCACAAAATAAACACATGCAAACATTAAAAGAAACCACATTAATAAATACATAAAGCCCCTTGGTCACATTCAAAGGTAATCCCCCCCATGGGAATCCCTAACAAAAATAACAAAACACACACACACACACACACACACACAACATATTACCATGGTGACCTTGTTGAATTCATCTAGAATTCCAATGTGGTTGGTCTCCAATCCCCAATGTTTGTTGTGATATTTTAACCTACAAAACACAAATACCTCCCTCGGCCTCATGGCCATATCAGAACATCCAAATGAATATAAATATAATTCCCAAAATCATCTAGATATATGAATGACAACAACATCAAGGCAGTCAACAATATCACTTACAATTTATATCAACAACTATATCATCGTCATATAATGTCCATTTTCTAGGTCTACTCACAATATCTAAAAATCACATGTTCGAACAACATTCATAATATATCCATGTCAAATAGTATATCATCATCCACATATGAAGTGTCTCTAATAATCATCATGCATCATAACTAAATCAATATCAACAATAATTCATGGTCCAACATTTAACATCATACTAAATCAAAACTATAATAATGTCCATCATCTAGTCAGCAGTTTCATGGTCGGTATCAAAAGGTGTCAAAGGGAAGTGGGCACTACAAGGCGCTCATGATTTTTAGGGATCTCATGAATTTTTCACACTAACCAACATGGCCCTCCTCCAACATGTAAAGCCTCTCATTACTCCCCCAATAACAACTCACCCACCAGCACTTCACTTCACCTGCGCATCCAACTATCATTAGTTTTATTATTATTATTTTTCTTCTTTTTTAAAGTTGGGCACTAAATTTCCCTCCCCTTATAAAATCATCATCCTCTATGTGACTCATCAACATGGTAGAATGGGGGATGAAAAAATAAGGACACTAACAATGTCAAGTTCCATCTAGCAACAAGATATTTGTCACTAGAACATGATCACAAGGAAGCCAATGACGTTTTGACGATTAATTAATGTTCGTGAAGATCGATAGTTCCAATTTACATTATTAATTACTTAATATTTATCTTTAACAATATTTATTAATGTCAAGCTCTTAATATTTCATTGTTTAGGATTTCATTTGATTTATTTTTATGTTTTCCCATCAGAAACTGACATCATGATACCACACAACACCCAAACACAACACTAATGGTCCACAAGACATATTACTACATATTTTGCGATTGTATCACATCAAAAGGCCTCTAACTCAAGACAACAAGTAGTACAACTAACATATAAATTCCAACAATTATTCCCTAGACATAGATCTAAGAACACATGCCAACAAAAGGGAGCATCAAACCTCAAACTTCATGGTACATAATAGGGCTCACAAGAGTAACTCATTGATCAACATAAAAAATGTAATAAATCATATCAGTATTAGCACTCCCAAATGGGATCTATGATCCAATAAATAACAAGTCATAACATCTCCCAAAGTACCAAGCATGATCCACCACCTCCCAATACCATGAACAAAAAAAGTCACCATCATACATCAAAATAACCAAATACCATAAGCCACAAGTTTTCATTGTTTCCAACTAGTTGAAGGGTCAGAGGTGATAGTTTATTTTACACATGTGGTGATACATAGAGGAGAGAAAAGATATATTCTAGGACTAAAATGTAAAGAGTATGATCTACGGTTATTTCCATTTGTTTTAACATGATAATAATATTTCCATCACAAGGATTTATCAATAGTTTTCAAAGATAGGAGGTTATTTTCGTCTTGTAAAACATGTAAGAATATTTGGCTACAAGCATTTCCTTTTAGGATTGTTTTACAAAATTTCATTTTCATACTTTTGCTCATGGTGGTATGGTCCAGTGTGAAGGTTTTAACAAGTCTCATCATGTTTCATAATACAAATATATATTCACTTGATATGCAAGAATTCCAAATGATAAGATGTCACAAAGGGAGAATTTATATTTTTACACAATGAAACATAGTATCAAGATAAGAATAAGACATTTCCACACAACTCCATATGCCTCCCAAAACGACTCCATATGCCTCCCAATAGAAAAATAATCATAGCGCCAAAACCAAACTGGGTCACTCACCATAGAGCCTCATCACCTTATTTCTCCATGTTGGGTCACTCACCATAGATCCCCATCTCCTTATTTCTCCATATCAAGTCACTCACCAAGATTCTCGTCACCTTATCTCTCCATTTAATGAGGCCGAGTCACCCCATGGCCCTAGGCACATGGAGCCCCGTCACCTCCACCCAAGTGGCATAGTAACCTGTAGTTCAATACTCCACATCCCTATGAACTTCTTGGGGCGTACCCCATATAAGAAAACATGTCCATACATCCAACCACTCCATGGTGAATCCTATGACCCTAAACCAACATATAACAACATTAGAACTAGCATAAAAATCATATTCAAATGCCAAGTGGAAAAAAATCCCAAGCCTTGGGCTAGGCTAGAAAAATTTAACTCCAAAATAAGTTTCAAACTAAGAAAAATAAATGGCTAAACAACCACAATAATGTAAAGGCCTCTTGTTAGCACAAAACAAATTAAATTCCCAAAGATTTAAAGATACATCACTCAAGAAAAATTGTTGGTTCTTACAAGAAGGATAAAAGAGTGTGAATTAAAAAAATAAGAACATGAAAATATCGCATTACAATCACTATGTGGCTCTTCTACGACCACTAAATGGATAGTCATTGAGTTAATGGAACTTGGATTTCGAGCCTCACCACAAAATATATATAATAACTGGTAAAAATCATGTACTTGCCATAATATTTGTCAAAATCATCACCTCCAAACTCCCACAAGGCTCAACATAGTTGTAATCACACAAGGTTTTCTATAAGACAACTAGTTACAGAGAGAGATAAAGAGGTACAAGTTGTCATTTACTGAGCTTAAGGTGTCTCGCACAACATAATATGCATGGCTCCCGTAGAGTAACACCATACATACCAAACAAATAGAAGTGTATTTTCAGTCTATGTTAGACTCCACTTCTGGGTCATACTCAACTCAAGTCAAATGGTCAACGGTCCACTTTTCTCACTCCATACATACACTTTTATTGATTTCTTCCCTTAGGGTCAGTTAGTGTAGGGTACACAACATACACATAACTACATTACTAAAATAGTAAAACATATGCACATTAACAATAGCATCTTACACATGGTAAAATTTATGGGGTAACATAATAATATTTCATGGCTAACAACACACACACTTCCACATAATACATTGAGAGTGTTATTACATTATATTAGGGTCATGCAATCACCATATGCCCATAATTCTCAACATGAACCTATCACATATCATATGAGTATAATGTACGATGAATATAGTGACTAACATCACACATATACACCATTACAACATCACCTGTAAGATAACATCATGATACATCACAACATGGTGGAAACATGATAAGAAAAATTTCATGATGAAGCACTTTTGTCATACAACGCATTAGTACCCATATACAATATCATTGGATAACAAAACACTTCAACACTTCACATCCACAATAAAATTATTTTCACATAATAAGGCAACACATATCAAACGTGAATTTCTCATTGAATTCATGAAAGAGAGAGTGAGTTCTCTAATCACAAGCACATCAAAGCATCACAAAAACCACTCTAAGTGGCATGCACAATAGGTGCATTCATAAGATCACAAGTACAACATTGGTCACATCAAAACATATATCAAATTAATCTTTCCATATTGTCCACCACCATGAACAATCACCACAACTCCAATTTGTCCCAAAGGTTCGAAAGCATGAACCTCCACTTTGATACCAAATATCACGCCCACATTTTACACACACAAAATAACGGAATAAATTTTTTTATTTACATTACTTGATACATGACAACATAACAGATCACTTAGGATAATATATAACACATGATACATTTTCACAACTATGGACCCACATATATAACATGAAACACTTGATGCACATCAAAGCCACACTTCCCAAAATGAAAATTACAATAACAACCCACTACAATATACACTTATTGATAGGTACCTCCCATGACAAAGAGTTTTTCATGGTTACATATTTATTACAATCTGATTTTATTAGTTTACTATAATTTTATATAGAACACTTAACATAGGACCCTTCGTTCCTCTAAAAATAGGCTGCATATTTTTGTTTAACATTTCACTTATAGCAGTTCCTTTAGAATTTTTTTGTTTCTCATATGGCACTAACTTTATATAGTATGATTATGATTAGTAACGTATATAAACACATGTGTCTTACAATATTTTCTTAAGGATACACTCTTGATATTTACGGGTTAATTACATGTTTCAAGCATAAAATCTACTTCTTGAGTGATCCTAGGTTTAATATATTACTATCAATGCCAAGGGTTCTACTAACTTTTACAAGTCTAACTAGAGTGCAATTTCCTTAACTCACAAGACCTTGGCTATAGTTGAAGGTATCCCATTCTCAAGGCTACATTTCATTATTTCATTAGCATCATTATTTAACCACATTTATGTGTACCTAGCATGTGATCATGCCTCATATTTGGTTTTTTTATTTATTAGGTTGTGTATCAGTCATGGATTTGTACTTTATTACATTCTTTTTATGATCACATTAGGAATTTAAGTTGGTTTCAACATCTCTTAATGGCATACCATTTTTGTAGTGGTAAATCCCTAGATTAATCTTATTTACCCTTTTTCTAACTACATTTATGTGGTTACTTTATTCTTGTACTAACATAATTTTGGAACAAATGTAATTGTTATAACACTTACTTAACACTTTGGGATTTAACACTACGAGGATAATAATATCATACAAGATAAATTATATCATTTCTCTACGACACTCAACTATTAAATGTATAATAAAATCAAGATATCCCAACAATTTTATGCTTTTCAAATTCCTTCCCAGGAACTGTTTCAATCGTTGGGTAAATATGCATCAAGGTTTATTTCATTAATAACCTTAAGAGATGTCCCACAATCTACTAACTTCAAGGCATTCAAGGAGGAAAATTTCACCCTACTATAAGACATTACAATAGAATTCAAAATCATTACTCATCAACGCATTTGATTAACCCGAGGTAATCCACTACTACTCACTAAGGAAACACTCCCATCTAAGAGGGACAAAGGTTCCAATGCAAGATTTTAGTGCACAAAAAATTAAACAAATAGCCTCTATTCACATAATTTAGATCTCATAAGATATCAATCGTAGTTAAAAACCATTAGCTATCTTTGCAAGGCTTTAACCACACACTAGGGTACAAAGGTAAATTATGCACTGGGATTAAACTAATACATGATGTGATTAAACTAATACATGATAGCCTCACTTGTCAAAATATGATAGGGTTCACATGTATATTCACCACATCATAAAATTCATAAGGGAATGATCCTTAGAAAGACTTGTCTTAGGAGTGAAATAAGAAAAAGATCAATGAAATTAGATTTTTATTAACATGATCAGTTTTATACCCTAAAAGAGACTCCATTCGGATGAGAGAGTACAATAGGGATTATAAATTCATTTTTATTTCGATAGTTTAGATGGGATGAGATTATACCTAACATCGAGGGTGTTAGAGAGATAAATCACTAATTAATGTAGCAAAATATTAGTTTAATATCTTTATAACATAGATACAACATTGACTACAATTTCACAACCATTTTAAAACTATAAAATATAGCTATATTGATATTTCCACTTCAAAATGTACAAAGAAAAATTCTTCGAACAACAATAAATGTCATTTTTCTATGGTAATACACATATTGCAAGATGAATATAACTTAACAATGACAATGATTTAAATACAACATATCACATCCTAAATTCCTCTTGTTTAGAGTACATGTAACCAATGCAGGGTCAGTCCTAGGACTAGAATGGAAATCCCCTACACTCAAGCATAAATTCCACAATTCCATCATTTCAAGCATCAAAGCATAAAGTAGAGGGAGGTAGAGATAGGAAAGAGACGTCATTTCTTCACACAATCACACTTCACATTCTATTGTTTTCTTGCTAGAGAGAAGAGTAAGGAAGGGTAGATAAATTCTAGGATTCATCTTCCTTTCAAATCACCATATCCTAACCACATACATCTTGTATCAAATTTTCATTTCATTTCAAATCTTATACATTTTAATCCCATTTATAGTTTGAAAACTAGTAAAATTTTATAGTTACTTCTAGATAAACAAAAAATAGAATAGAGAGGGTCTTAAATTTCTTTTCTTTTCCATTCGCTATAGAATAACCACATTCATCACGTATCCAATTTTTAATTTTGTTTCAAACCCATGTACATTTTCAAATCCAATCATGTTTTCATATTTATTTCTAGAGAGATAAAGGGGAGAGAGAAAGTCTAGAATTGATTTTCTTTTCTACTCATCATATAATAGGCACATACATTATCTAATTTTTATTTTGTTTCCAATACCTAAACATTTATAAATCATTTACATTTTTAGAATCATCAAAATATCATAATTCTTGCCAAGAGAAAAGGGAAGAGAGAGAAACATTATAATTTACCAAAAATCATTTATACCAGAATTTGATCAATTTCATACTCTATAAAGTATGAAACGATATCTACAAGGATCCATGGCTTGTTAGGAGTCAAACGAGACCCTAAAAGGTGTGTTTAGCTAATGTTACACTTTTGGTGAAAGCTGGCCAAAATAGTTAAAGTGCTTACAAAATTGGTCTTAAAAATACTCGCTTTAAGTTTGAAAATGAAGTATGATGATTCCTATGTACTCCCCATATGCAGAGAATTCATCATGTCTGATGAAATTTGATTACGATGAGCAGAGCTCAAGTTACAAGGACAACTCCGGGGCTTGTTATCGTAATTACGTCAGGTTCTCTTGTCACATAAAGAACCCGGTGGACCCCTAAACCCACTTGCAAAACTAGTCTCTAAAAGCATTTTCATTGAAATGAAGGTTGGTTACAATTCTCTTGTTGATAGTCTAGAAGTAGGTGGCAGTGATTTTAAGTTTCGCTCGCTCAAACTAAGCAGAATCGTAAGTGGAACCAATCACGTTTTATTAAACATGTGGGCATCACTACAAGTGACTAATAAGCTAAATGGGATCTACAAATCAACTTGTAAAGGTGGTAAATGATTTTAAACAATTTTGTCAAGGTTCGCCATGGTATCCTACGTCATTAAGGGTTATTTTATAAGTTTTGGATTTGTGGTACATTTGGGTATGACGCTCATGTACATAACTTTCAAGGTCATATTTTTATGTTTGATAGTTTGAATTGAAGTAAGGTTTTATCATTGGTTGGAATTTTATTTCCTAATAATTAACATTTAATTTCACATTATATGAAATGAGAAAATGAAATTTAGTGCAAAAGAAAAGGAAAAACCTGTGCCTTTTACGTAAAACTCATGATCACTGCATTCGACGAGACCGCATCAACTTCAAGAATTTCGACAACAGTTTTTCTAGAAAAATAATGAGTCTCATATAAATTTGTAAAATTATATTTGGATCTCATTTTATTTGAGTGAGCAACAACCCAATTCGGTGAATACCTCAAAATCTGCAAGTAAATATATGACAACTAGACTAGAAAAATATACACATTAGAGCGGAAAATAGCAATGGTTCAGTTCATCCACCCAATAGGACAAGTTAACCACCACAATTTTATCCCTACAAATCCATTTTTGAAAAAACAGCAACCATGGCACTCCATGAGACCACACACATAGTATTTTTTAAGAAATTCAGGTGGCTTGTCTAGATTTCTCATTTTGGTGCGGGATTGAAGAAAGCAAATAAAAATTAGTTTTCCAATATTCTTTGATGGATGTTTATTCCCTACCCCAGGTTCCTCATAAAAATAAATCAGTATATCCTGCAATCATGGCATTCCCAAAACCTTGTTTCCTCGGGACTTTTGTTAGCAAGTCCAAGTGTCTTTTGAATCGACCATATTTTGCATTCTTTCCTACCAGGTACTTTCAACATCTTAAACAATAAAACTACTTGAAATGAAATATAAAGAGAAGGAGATATATAAAATGGTAGTTGTAAAGGTTATAGTGAGCGTAACACAAGTTCTTATAAGAAGAAGCAAAAATCAATATAACAAGATATTACGCCCAAAAAAACTTCTTAAACCTAAATCTTCTTCATCTTCTCGCATACAACAAAAAAATAGAAGTAGGTAGATAGTTTCCTTTCCTCCCAAGAAAATTGAAACCACTTCAAGTACAAATATAGATAAAGATCAATCAATTTGTATAAAGTAAATTGAGGAGACATTACGGTAACATATTTATCTCCATGCACAAGATTGATCTAACCCACAATGGGACTGATTTTAGGACATAAATTAGTGAGATATTTTTTAGCACCATTTCTTACAACGTTAACTTGGTTTTTCTACTAGTCAAATCCTCTAGATCTCGAATGAAGTGCTTGTATTATTGTGAAAGGAAAATGACAAGTCTAAAAGCCACTCGGGATTTGTCAGGGGCTCTCATGTCATGTTGTACACTAACAAACATGTCCCTCCTCCAACATGCCAAGCCTCCCATTACTCCCCCAACAACCACTCACCCACCAATACATCACTTCACCCACACATTCCCGCTATCATTATTTTTCAATTATTATTTTTTTTTTTATTTAAAATTTTGGCATTATAGTATATGTATGCAAAAACATGTAAATGTAAAATACACAAATTAAAAATGGAACATGTGCACCTGATCCACGATGAGAGAAAGGGTGTAGAGAGGATATCTTGTCCTAGGTTTTTTGGGTGATCCAACACCATAGGTTAAAGAAGTGTAAGGAGAAATTCTATTGTATCCTCCAACCCGTAAGTGCTTCCCTAAATAATTTGTGAAGAGACCTCTGTACTTCCTAGTTTTTAGAAATCGACACCACTAGATGAAGAAGTGTAGAGAGGAAGTCTAATGTATCCTCTAACTTGTAACTACTCCCCAAAATGTTAAGAATAACCATGTCCTATAAAATCCTTTGTGTACGGGGTTCGTAGACTAGTCTAAACCCACTCGTTGTATAACCCACAATTCCAAGGGAAGAAACTAAACTGAACTAAACTTGTGTAGAATCATTGTGTAGAATTTAAAACCTTAAATGATTCCCCTCTTTGGGGTTCATGTGATGTCACTCGATAGGGAGTGTGGCCTTAAAAGAGGACCAATGTATAAAACGTGTAACTCTACCCGCATGGGAAGGGAATGCGCTTGGTAGAAACTAAGGTGCATGAAAACAAGTGGCTATAAATAAGAGTTAGCATAAAGAAGTATGCATGTAAAAGACAAGTGTATGCTACATAGACAATGTGCAAACTAGAATACAATTAAACAAGTAAGAAGCTAAACATAGACCGCCAAAGCATGTTGTAGAAATGGGACATCACTCATGATTTCACAAGACACTCAAAGCTATAATGGAAACATAAAACAAACAATTGTGCACACCAATAATAGGGCAAGGCTAGCAGAAAATAGAAAACAAGTACAAACAACAGATAGCCATCGAAGCAAGTAATCCTACAAAAAAAAGTTACACATAAAACAATCGTTATCATGTTAGAAAGATAACCAATATGTCAAAAACATGTATAAGAAAGAAATGTAAAGTTCTAATTATAAAATGAAACAAAATCACATGTGAGATATGAAGGTGAATTCCCCCAATGACTAGTGTAGGATGGATAGAAGGTGAGCATCTATGCAGCATGAAAATACCGTATATGCTATCAAAACTAAGCAAAGGAATTAATACACATGTTTGTATGATATAGATAAATGAAATACTAGATATCTAACTAGCATGTGTAATAAGCAACTATGTACAAGAAAAAGTAAGAAAGATTAAAAGCAACTAAGACATGCAATATGTTGTGGATGGATGGAATGGAATGCAAGATGGATGGTAGGAGCCACGTGCCCCTCGAGTGAATGGAGATGTGTTCAATGAGGTTCATTTATTTTTCCCTTCAGCAATCGAGAATGAACTCGTAAACAAGAGTGCGTCATTGGGAAATGGTTCAAGTGTGTGTTATGTCAAACGCGTTGTGATGAATGTGTATATATATGGATGATTATATCTAATGTAGAGATGACATGTGTGTGACCCTATAGCTGAACTCGTATATCATGACAAGATAATTGAATGAGTGATGATGCATCCTAAAGCATATATATTTCACTACAAGATGAATAAATGGAGTGGTGATGTAGCATAAATCATACACCACTACTAGATGATGGGATAAGTGACCATTTATCCTATAGTATATGTCACTAACCTAGTAATGTCACGTGATATAAGGTCAGATGATGAACATGTAAGTATGATAAGGTCCATTTTATTTGTGAACCCTTAGCTTGTTTAGTATGGATGAGGAACTAAAGTGCGTCATAGGGTAGTGAGTGCAACGCTTAAAGGAATATATATTATGTGTGATGATCAGAGATGACCATATGATGTATAAAATGTACAACGTATAAGATGCAATGAAAAAGGTGTATGTAGAAAAAAAGTGTGAATATGTGTGTTATGTAGTAGGCATGATTTTTAGTATGTAATGCTAAATGCAAGTGTGACACATGCTATGCACCTAGGGAAAGGATGTTATGATGTATATGTATTGATGGAGATGTAGACATGTGGCACACATCCCCTTATCTTATTATATCATTCATTTATGATTTATTATGCTTAGGAGGTTGGCCTCGGCATTGATTGGCCATAGGTTAGAATGCTATATATAGGGGTTAGAAGGTTGTATTTAAGGATCATATTGAGTATTGGAGTGTTATTGTATGGTTTGGAGGTTACCCCTCGAAGTGGTATTGGAGGTTGCCCCTCAAAGTGGCAAGGCTATTATATGAGAATATTTTCATCATTTATCTATATTTTGGTGTTCTCTTAGGTTATTTTTACGTATATGTTCTAGTTTATACAAGTAATATCCTTACAAGTGGTATTAGAGCAGTGATATCGGCCAAAATTAGGCAAAACCCCTAATTTTTTTGTTTCAAATATATCTAGAATAGGGTATCGAATTTTTCCCACATTTTTCATCATAATTTTAAACACTTTAATTCAGAATATCTGAAAATTTCAGCTCCATTGGATATGTTTTGCGGATGTTATTGGTGTTTTAGGTTTTTTCATAAATTCACTTTTCAAGAAGCAAATTGTGGTATTTTTTAGCAAAATTTATATTTTTAGAAATCTCTTGAAATTTCAGTTAGGGTTTTTTCTTTGTGTTTTTATCCATCTACCGAAATATTTTTAGAATTCCTAAACCCTAATCATGATCACGGGGATAACAAATTTTTATGGAAATGGTGAGATGGATGCTAAAGAATGGTGGATAAAATTTAAGAATATATATTTCTCATATTTCATGACAAGGAATAGGTTTTCACATTATCTTGGTGGTCCTACATGGATTTGGTTTTTTGAGTTAAAAAATGACAGGAAGGATTGGTCTTGGGAGGAAATGGAACAACTTTTTATGGATAGATGGGACCACAAAGAGGAAGAAGAGTCAAAGGAAGATGATGGGGAAGAATATATTGAAGAATCAAGAGAGAAAGAAGATGAATAGGAAGGTGAAGAAGATTCAAGGGAAGATGATGGTGCAACATATATTGAAGAATCAAATGCAGAAGAAGTTGAAGAAGACTATGAAGAAGAGGAAGAAAAACAAGATATTGATGCAGAAGAAGATATTATAGCTCCCAAGACGGAAGATACCATATTTCAGTTTCATGGATGCATTCAAAGGAATAATATAATTGTTTCCATAAACCCTAACAGCAAGTATAACTTCATCAACAAGGATATGGCTCAACATCTACGTATTCAAGAAAGTAATATCAAAGAAGCTCAAGTGAATGGTAAGAAAATTCAAGTTTTTGAAGATTTAAAACTTACTATGGACAAATATACATTACATTCAGATTTTTTTTCCTTATATATGGATGGTTTGGATATTTTTCTTAGGTATCCTTGGTTAGAGACATTGGGGACAATTAATATTAATATGAAAAATAATTTTATGAAGATTTGGTACAAAAAGAAGAAGGTCACTTTACAAGATATCAGGCTTAATGGAAATTAAAGAAAAGTCAATATAGACTATGAGGATGATTTACAATATGGAGAAGAAGGGAATAAGGATGATTCAAAAGAGGAACATGAATAAAAAGAAGGAAATGATGATTCATCTACTCAAGAGAAAAAGAAAATATCAAATGCAAAGGTGGAAGAAGAAAAGAAAGTTCAGAAACAGGTTGATAAGGTTGAGGATACTACAACTGCAACATATGGAAATCCACGTCAACATGAGAGAAAAAAATCATGGAGATATCCCAGGGCACATCATATTTCCAACCAATATAGATATACAGGTAATTGGAGGAATAATCACTTTATTTATATAGGGGATCAATGGAGCAACAATTATGAAGCATGGAATCCTTATTATGGTTATCCTTATTATGGTTATACATGGAATCCTTATTATGGTTATACATTAAATTCTTATGTTGGTTATGCATGGAATCCAAGGGTGATAACCTATGGTCATGAATGGAATCAAAATAGTGCAATAGAATATGGATATTAGTTCAAATATGTATCATCTACCAGGATCACATATGGATGGATGATCGATCATGGCACAAAGTGTGTAAAAATTTACAACACACTCATTACATGGTTTCTTCTTATGTTTCGGGGACGAAAGGAGGGAAGGAATGCTATGCACCTAGGGAAATGATGTTATGATGTATATGTATTGATGGAGATGTCGACATGTGGCACACATCCCCTTATCTTATTATATCATTCATTTATGATTTATTATGCTTAGGAGGTCGGCCTCAGTATTGGCCATAGGTTAGAATGGTATATATAGGGGTTAGAAGGTTGTAGTTAAGGATCATATTGAGTATTGGAGTGTTATTGTATGGTTTGGAGGTTACCCCCTCGAAGTGGTATTGGAGGTTGCCCCCTCGAAGTGGCAAGGCTATTATATGAGCATATTGTCATCATTTATCTATATTTTGGTGTTCTCTCATGTTATTCTACTGTATATGTTCTGATTTATACAAGTAATATCCTTACAACACATGTATGATGAATACTAGTATGATGTATGATGTGTATGATGTGATGTGAGACGTGAAGATTGCCTAATAATATAGTTTGTAAAATGTGTATGATGTGTAGATGTATAAATGTGAAAATGATGTAGACTAGCTATTAAATGTGTGATGTAAGATGCACGATGTGTGAATAATTTGTAGTCCGTAGTAACTATTATGTAGAGTGTGGGGTTCATGTGTAGTATTCCTCAACATTGAAGTGTGAACTGAAGCACAAGAGTGTGTCATTGGGTAATGATGATGCTAAAACATGTGATGAGTGTCCTATGCAAGGATATTGATGTAAGTCCATGCGAGAGATGAGAGATAGACCTATGATAATATGAGAGGGGAGGTGTGTAAATGCTATGTCCCCCAAGTGTGCATGAATGAATAAACTATCCATTGACATTGAAGGAATAATTTCCTTCATCTGATGCCTATGGTGACAAAAGTGTATGATCATGTTCTACTAGTGGTGGTATAGTAGACAAGCGTTGTGCTGGTGAGTGAAGTCTAATGCATGTGATTGATGAATATATGATGCATGTCATGGTGTAGAAAAATGTGTCGGTGATGGAGATCTACATGATGTGGAGTGTGAAGGTGATAGACACCCATGTGGAATAAACCAATGTGGTGATCAGCATTGAGTTACAATAATTGTCCTAGGAATGCACCTATACTTATGTGTAGGACTAGCAGAGTAGTGAGGTCATGTAGACAATACGCAAGTAGGTGAACTAGGAGTAGATTGTGCTTTGAGTAACATAGAGTGTGATATGCTAGATGATGTAGGTGGTGTGCTAACTAATGTGTGAGGAGATGACGACCATGGAGTAGAGGGAGGTACACCATCAATAGAAATAACTTGATTTTTGTGAATGAATTTAAGTCGCAAATGATTCATATAAATGATAGATTGGAACCTACAAATCAAATTGAGACCAATAAGTATGTTGCACCCATCAACTATGTTTTCAATGAGAAAAGGCACAAAAATAGTAAGAGGAGCAATCGTAACATGAAGTTTGATGACAGAAAGTGTCTCGTTGAAAGGGTATGCAATATTTGATAAGGGGTAACCGATAGCCTTAAGAAGTGGAATAGAACATGCACTCATGGGCCATGATGGATCAACCTTAGTATTATTGATGGGGACCAAGCCAATAAATGCATTCATATGTAAATGATTAGAGGTGAAAGTGGCATGATAATTGAGGTCGAGAAATATATGATCTACGGTGAAGCGTCGGTATGCAACTAAGAAATCAAGATCCCTCGATGTAGGAGGAGATCTCGCATGATATGTATGATTAGAAAAATATTCTGAAGATTTCTTGTCATGTGATTGGGTTTGACTATTGAATAATTTGAGTTTACCCTTTTCATTGACTAGTGTGGATTCTATGGGTTCCAAAATTCAAGCTTGTTATCATCATTGAGATCTGAATGACTGTGTGGAGCTTGAAACATCAATTTTTAGAGTGTCCACACATCCGTGATAGTGACATCAAAATTTTCATTGTAACTTCTACCTTTTAATCATGATGGATCTAATTTGAGTGGTGGAGGGATCATGATAAGATTTCTCTCTAGAATTTTTTGTAATATGAGATGTGGGGCCATAGGAAAGGTAGTAAATGCATGTTTAGGCGGTGGTGATTGAACCTCTTTGGGATTAGTGACTGCATTGACAATAACTTTGGCGTTGGTTAATTTAGTTGTAGATAGTTTGAATCATGCCTTATTTTGAAAATGATTGGAAGAGTAAGATTTCTCCTGATACTTAAGTTTTCCTATGGATAAGAGTTTAGTTTCACAAAGCTTAAGAATGTGAAGAAAAATTCAAATGAAGGAGAGGTCTCGAAGAGAACACTTTCCTAGAGTGGTAGTAAGAGACTCTAAATAAACAAATCCTAAATTTTGGAGTCCGCTAGCACATTAGACATCTTAGCTAAATTATTTTTGTATCTAAAAACATAGTTGGTTAGGTGTTCATTGGGTCCCTATTTTAGTTGTGCTAATTAAGCATAAGATATCTTAGAGCCGATATTGATAGAAAAATGAGTAATAAAATCATCATCCATATGTGTAAATGAAGTTACTGAGTGAATATGTAGGTCGTAAAACCAATGCATTGCATAATCATGGAGACTATAGGGAAATATTTTATCCAAAATAACATGATCATCAGCAAAATCAAGACAAGTGACATGAAATGCTCTAAGATGTTCTGCAGGTCACCATACCCATTGAAAAACTAGGAGGAAGTGGATAAGTGGAGATGGCAGGTGCAAATGAAGTATGCAATAACAAGGTGGAATCTAAAGATGGTGACTCATGTGAAGTGGCCTCTTGTAACTTAAAAATTTGATCATGAAGAACCCGATAAATCGTAGTTAAGTCTTGAGTACCAATGGATGAAACTTTACATGTATGAGAAAATAAAGGTGGTGTAAAGTGATTGGTAAGAGTGATAAAAATTGGAATGGTAGAAATAGGTGGAAGAGTAGAAGCGAGTGATTGAGTAGCAACGGAAGTGGGTATGGCCATGGAAGTGGTCAACTCCACCAAAGTAACTTCCTCATGAGTAATGTTTAAAAGTAAATATAGATCTTGGGGATGTTTAACAATATGATCATTAGTGGCCATGATATGAGCTTCAATACAATATTATTGACATTGAGCCATGGCAAAAGGAGAATAAACCCTAGATAGAAAGTGGATTCGAAAGAAGGGTTGACAAAAATGACTAACTAAATCTTGATTATTTTCATAGTTAATCTAATAATTACAACAGTAAATGAGAGCCAAACTAAATAAGGAATGTTACTCAAACAAATAAGTAAATAAAAGGTCAAACCCTAGTTAAAACCTAGGGTTAGAAATAGCTTAGCTTATTCGACGAACTTTACGGAATGTGTCACAAAGATGGATGGAGAAATAGGAGGAGAAAAGAATCATGCCAAAGCATCTTAAAAGTGTAGATTTGAGCAATCACGAGTGGATTGGGGCACCGGGATAGGATTACGGTGCTTGTGGGCACCCTAGTCTCGAGGTTTTGGTGCCCTGGTCTATATAGGAGGTCAAAAAACTATATTTATAGGGTGAGAAGATGATTGAACCTTCGATGTGTGTCGTGTGTAATTCATTGCCTTTGTGTCGGATGTCTCCGGAAATCGGTGATGAAGAATAGACCTGTGAAACCCCAAGACAAGCATCAAATCCCTAAAAAATAAATATACAAATGAATGGGTCGATCGTGCTCAGTGGCCACAATGGTGGACTTGCTAATCGAGCACCGCACAACATTACAAACCCAAATGTTGTTATGTGTGTGTGAGAGAATTATGCCCTAGGTGCTCTTGTGTAAGTTGTACTTTGTGAAATAGTGAGCTATAAGTAGATTTATAAATGTCATAAAATGGTGGATGGACTAGAATAAACTTCCCCACTATGATGTGTGATGCGAGATGAACCATCTTTTTCCCTTGTGATGGAGCTAGATGGATGCAAACGAGCTCTAGATAAACACAACCATAGATGATGATATTAGTGCCTAGTTATTAGTCCCTCATTATGGTATCATAACTTTGTATTTATATGGTTCTCTTGATCTAATTTCATAATTAACCCCGAAGAGGAAGGCCACCAAAAATATAGAATGCTCAAACAGTTAGAAAGCTCCCACAATATTGAGATAAATTGGAAAAGGATCAAGGCACCCCGACCGAGACCAGTGGCACTTGTGGGCACCCCATTTTTGGCCAGGCGCCCCAATCAATGTTAAAACGATGAAAAATGATTTAAAAAATTGGACATGTTTGTACAGGAGGTCGGAAATGACGATGGAAAGCAAAGTAAAATGGCCAAAAGACAGGGGTTAATAAGTATTTTCTTCACTTCATATGAACAATAGTATAAGACCGAGACTAAATAATACCCAAAGTGCATGATTTAGTGCTGTAGAACCTAACAGATCTAGAATAAGATATGGAATAAGAACCTTATACCATAATTTAATATTTTCTTCTGGGAAGTTGTTAAAAAAGATTTTGATTGTGGAAAGGTTAAGGAAGAGAGGGATGATTATCACTAACAGATGTAGTTTGTACAAATGCCAAGAAGAGTTAATTCATCATCTTTTTCTAGAATGCACCTTTTCCTTCCAAGTCTTCTATGCTATTCTTGGGTTTTTAGGATAAACATGGTTCTTCCTGGGGATGTTTCCTTACTCCCAAATCAATGGAGCTTTAATTTCCAACATGAATTGACTAGAGAGATATGGAAATTGGCCCTGTCGCACACTATTTGGGGCTTGTGGATTGAGAGAAATAATCAAATCTTCAGGAACCAATATTCAAGCCTAAATAAGGTCATAGAAAAAGTGGGACAGGCTATTTATGAAAATGCCCAGATCATCAAGATTAAATCATCTAAGCCCTGTCCAAATTTGGAAAGAATTATTCTTAGCGTGATGAAATTCAACCCCAAAACTCATGAGATTAATAGAACACCAACAAAAATAGAATTAAGTGGTCTAAACCTCTCTAAGGGAGCTTGGTGCAGGGGTCACACTTCAATTTGACCTTTAACTATTTTTATATATAAGGTTTCCTATTTAAAATGTTGATTTCACAATACCAAGAGCTTAAAAAATTGCTCTAATGTCACCAACCCCTGCTCTAAGGATCCTTCTATGAGGTTCTATTGCACTATTTGTGCTTCAAACACCTTGAGGTCCAAATGAGACCTAGTACATGCTCATTCATGGAATTCAAACAACTAGAGAGGATAATTTGATAGCAGAGACGGATAAGAGGTGATCACTATACCAATGCCTTCCCAATATACCAATCTCCTATATTCACCTACAAACCCATTCCAAGATACAAATGTCATTTATGAGTGTTTCAACATGCATACCTTTTGAGCTCTCTTGGCTTACACTTACCTCACATGGAGAAATGGAATCACAATATCTCGCAACTTGTGGGAACATATTCAAATCATCAAACTAAAATTCTAGGCTCCTTCATCATGATTACTCAAGTAATGGAATGCATTCTTAAAAATATGAACTCATGTAAGCTTAGCTCAAGGTCTAAATTGTAAGTAAACAGCCTTCCATGGTATGGATCCATGCTAAACCAACCTCTACCATCAAATTTTAGGTGTCCATAACCTTCTCTTACTGGTTCTAAGCTATTTTCCCAATTCACAACTTCTAGTAACCATTGAGTTCTCTAATACAGTCTACACAGTCAACCTTTACATGCAATTGTAGGGTTTCATGGAATGATACTATGCTTGCTAGACTTATTTCAACATTTTCAAGGTGTTCATGACCTTTTCTATGTTTTTCTAGAGCTAAATTTTCCAAGAAACCTTTATTGTATGCTTCCACGGTGACTAGAGATAGTACTAAACCTCTATGCAGTATGATTTATATTGAAATGGTGGTATTTCATTTATACCTATGCCCATAAGATAATTCAAACATATCCATCATACCTTAATCCACCTCCATACAAGTTTGAGGGTCAACAAGAATGTTAATTTCTGTCCTTTGCTCCCTAAACCTATACATTTTAACATGCAAGTTTTTCTTGAAATAACTCTCAGAGAGATCTCTAACTACACCATTCCAATCACCACAAGATTTGGAGGTTTTCTAAGCCATGCCAAGACAAAAAAATTGAGATTTATAGCTAAAGTCATTGGTGTATCAAAAATATATCGAAGGTCTAAAACTAGCTTGAGATCTTTAAATTTGTCATAACATTCATATTATTCATTTTTAAAACTTACAAAAATCATGCATGTGATCCTTGATGTCCTGTAAAAGCTTTTAGGCTTGACAGGTTAAGAGAAATTAGTCGTTTTAAAAGAGTGAAGGTTTTTACCTCATTGTCCTATCCTTTGTTTATTGCAAACATGCAAATTCATTCAAACAAAGGTTTGGTACATCCTCCACAACATCTTACAAGCATCATTATTCATTATTCCATCTCTGAAATCCCCTGTCTACATTGAATTCCTTCTAATCACCTATGAATAGGTGTTCTTTGACTAAGTATAAAGCCTTAACAAGCTCCTAAACCGACTCAACAGACCCCTAAGTAGACTCAACAACCTTATCAACATAGAAATTAGTTGTATATCACCTTAATTTTCTCATGTAATCCATACTAGACAACTAGAATGAAATAATATGACTTAATTTGTCTATAGTACCCCTTTACAAAGTCCACCTTCCAACAAACACTCATTGACATTTTACAAGAACTTATCACCTTTGACAAAGCATGTCAAAGTGTTTTTACAGCAATTTCAACTTCAACACACATATTAAACATGTCTAATGATCTTACATGACCTTATTATGCTTTAGCCCTTGATGCTCCTACATCGAGTTCCCTTGAGAGAATAATTTGAGCTCTTGCTCAAATACTATGTAAGTGTATGTCTCTTCCTTGTCTACCAATTCATCCTCATTGCATTTTCTTGTATACTTTGTTTTCTATAGCTTATCTTGCATTATATCTTCTTGATTTTGTTCCTCTTTCTTGATTCTTTCTTCACCTTTCTCTTCATGGTCTTTTCCTTCAGATTTTCCTCTTGTAGTTTTTCTATCCCCTTCACTATGAAGGTCAACTCTACTTTTTATTCACAATGGAATATAGTCACAACCTTTTGATCATTACTAATAATGTATGCACAAGACATGGTGGTCTTCTCCATCTACTTTATCAACCATCCTCTCTCTCTTTCATCCTTTTCCTCTTGGTAGGCTTGCTTCACCTGAAGACTAAAATAAAATTATTCAATGCTGAAATCTACTTCCTCACTGTTTTTAAAGTTTATATGCCTCTTCAATTAAAATTTGATTGTCCTCATTACTTTGGGCTCAATTGTTCTCTTTCTTCTTCTCACAATTTCCTCATGTTGAACTTCTTACAACTCCTCATGTTGCTCTCTCCTTGGCAACATTTCTTCTCTCTCCTTCTTATTCTTCCGCTCAACTGTTCTCTTTCTTCTTCTCACAATTTCTGTATAGGCCATCTAACAACCTTCCTCATGTGAAGGTTCCATCCTTGCAATTTGAAAATTACACTCTCTTGCACCTGTTGCATCATCTTTTCCAAGTCCTTCCTAATGTACTCAATCTATTCTTGGAGATTATACTATCTTTGCTGCTCTATTTCATTTTTATTCACCTCTTGCCTCTTTAAATTCATCTTTGTAAACAATATTTACACTTTCACAATAATAGTTAGGTACATAAATTTAAATGCTTTCCAAAATCCTATAAATGAGCTCACTTTGATACCAAAGCGGTGGATTGGTCACACTTCAATTTTCCTTTAACTATTTTGAGCTAGAAGGTTTCCTATTCAAAATGTTGGTTTCACAATACTAAGATCTTAAAACTTTCTTTAATGTCACCAACCCTTGCTCTGAGGATCCTTCTATGAGGTTTTATTGCACTATTTGTGCTTCAAACACCTTGAGGTCCAAATGAGACCTAGTACATGCTCATGCATTGAATTCAAACAACTAGAGAGGCTTATCTGATATCAAATAGATCGAGGTGATCACTTTGTGATCACTACACCAATTCCTTCCCAATATGCCAATCTCTTATATTCACCTACAAAAATGTTTCAAGCTGCAAATGTCATTTATGAGTGTTTTAACATGCATACCTTTCGAGCTATCTTGGCTTGCACTTACCTCACATGGAGAAATGGTGTCACAATATCTCTACAACTTGTTGGAACATATTCAAATCATCAAACTACAATTGTATGTTCCTTCATCATGAATACTCAAGTAATGGAATGCATTCTTAAAAATCGGAACTCTTCCCTACAACTCTTTCTTGGCTCATGTAAGTTTAGCTCAAGATATAAATTACAAGTAACAGCCTTCCATGGTATGGATCCCTACTAAACCAACCTCCATAATCAAATTTCAGGTGTCCATAACCTTATCTTACTAGTTCTAAGCTATTTTCCCAATTCACAACTTCTAGTAACCCTTGAGTGCTTTAATACAGTCACACATTTAACCTTTACATGCAATGGTAGGAGTTCATGGAATGATACTATGATTTTTTGACTTATTTCAAATTTTTCATGGTGTTCATGACCTTTCCTATGTTGTTCTAGAGCTAAATTTTCCAAGACACTTTTCTTGTATGCTTCCATAGTGATTAGATATAGTCTTAAACCTCTATGCAGTCTAATTTATATTGAAATGGTGGTATTTATTTTTTACCTATACCATAGGATCATTCAAACATATCCATCATACCTTAATCCACCTCCATACAAGTTTTAAGGTCAAAAAGAATTCCAATTTATGTCCTTTTCTCCCTAAACCTATACACTATAACATGCAAGTTTTTCTCGAAATAACTCTCAGAGAGATATCTAACTACATGAGTCCAATCACCATGATATTTGGAGGTTTTTAAGCCATGCCAAGATAGATAAAATTTCATATTTATAGCTAGTTTCATTGGTGTATCAAAAATATATCGAAGGCCTAAAACTATCCCAAGAGCTTTCAATTTTCCATAACATTCATATTAAGCATTTTGAAACTTACAAAAATCATGCATGTGATCCTTGATGTCTGAGAAGATTTTAATCTTGATAGTTAAGAGAAATTAGTTATTTTAAAAGGATTGAGTGTTTGTACCTCTTCACCGTCTGTTACATTATTTATCACAGTTTATTGCAAACATGCAAATTTATTCAAACACAGGTCTGTACATCCTCTAAAACAATTTACAAGCATTATTCTTCATTATTTCATCTTTGAAATCTTCTGCTCGCATTGAATTCCTTCGAATCACCTATGAATAGGTGTTCTTTGACTAAGTATAGAGCCTTAACAAGCTCCTAAACTGACTCAATAGACCCCTAAGTAGACTCAACAACCTTATCAACATAGAAATTAGGTGTATATCACCTTAATTTACTCATGTAATCCATACTAGACAACTAGAATGAGATAATATGACTTAATTTGTCTATATTACCCCTTTACAAAGTCAAACTCACTCTTTCAACCTTCCAACAAGCACTCATTGACCTTTTACAAGCACTTATCACCTTTGACAACATATCAAGGTGTTTTTACAACATTTTCAACTTTAACACACCTTAATGGTCTTATATGACCTTATTATGCTTTGGCCCTTGATGTTCTTGCATGAGACCTTCAAACTCAATTTCGATGGGTTTCTTGCTAAGTGGAGGGAAAGCTCTTCTATGGGGGATGCCTTGTTCATGATCATTTTGGGAGATGTCTAAGTGTGTACGCGGGTCCCATGGGCAATCATTCCAATAATCACGTCGAAGCTAGAGCTTCTCTATGCGCTATTAAGCTATGCATAGACACGAACATGAAATCCCTCATTATCGAGGGTGATTTTTTTGTGTTATCAATGCCATAAAGGATAGAGAAATTTTGGGTGAAGACTTATCAACATAATCAAGGAAGCCGAGGATGATGTTGTAATCATTCGACAGAGTGGAAATTCAACATACTTACATATAAGGTAATAAATTTGTTGATGGGCTTTCCAATCATGGTAATAACATGACAGATATGATGATGTGGCCAGGGAAACTCATACCTTGGAAAAATATTTTAAATTTGATAAATGAAGATATGACCTTAAAGGCAATGTAATGATGGAATTCTAGTTTCTCGCGCTCAACATCATTAAAAGATCCTCTATTTTTTGGGAAAGGACATGATTTATGCTTATTCACATTTAACCAACCAAATTGGCACTAGCAGTTCCATTTTGACTTCTCCTAAAGAAAGACAATGTTTTTGGTTCAAAATGGGAAAAGATAGGGTTAGAACGGAGCTGACTTCATTCCTCCACCTTGAAAATGACTCAGCCCTTTGGAGATTGTTGCGCGGAGGAGGTTTTACAAGTATATTCGACGTTTAAAAGGTAACGACCCTTGGCTCTCTATGGATCTTGGTAATGTTTGGGTTAAGGGGGCTTTAACCCGAGGGGTTTAAATAAGGGTTTTGAGGAATCCATAGCCGAGGTTCTTGGGTTAATGATAGAGGGTCTCAAAAATATAAAAATAAAAGTAGGAGGAAACATGAATTAGCCACTTCTTTTGGTCTTAGTGAACATATTATGTCGTACGATGTCGATATTGCTCGCACTTACCTTCCTAGTCCCCGGGCTAAGGTTTTCCTTGTGGTGCTGAAGTATTTGACCATGGAAGGAAAGTTTAGAAATGTTTTTTCCTATGACCTTTCTATCCGAATTATCTTCGAAGAGACTAAGTTATGAGGCTTGTCTTCTTCCTTTTCAAGTCCCTCACTTCTTCCATTTCTGACTTTGAGAACAAGAAAATTGATGTCCCACTTCATCAGGTTTTGATTCTTCTCATGGTTGAAAAATGGTAAACCCCTTCTCCATGCCCATCCGATGGTAACTAGTGATACTTGAGTCAAACCATGAAACCGTGACATTGGCTATGAAACGTCTTAAGAAAGAGAAAGGGAAAGATACCCCTAAGGGGATTGCTGAAGTCCTTTCGCAACTTGAAAAATGTGTCCATGGTAGGGGTGAGAGTAGCAGAGAGAGGTATTTGGTAGACTGGGAGGCCATGTTAATGAGAGTTGAGTCGAAAGCTAACACTATCCTCATTATTAACAAGAAATTGATTTAGGAGGTTAGATATTGCCACCGTAAGTTAGAAGTTCAAAACAAAATAATTGGGGGTATGCATGTTGAGTTTGTCATGCGATAGAAGACATTATCTATTCTCGCAGGATCAAGTGGCCAAAGTTGAGAGAAACAAGTAGAAGATGAGGCTCCAATTTAGCAGCTCTAATAGTGAAGACACCAAGGACACGAGAGACCGAAGACAAAATTGAGATTGAGATGGAGGACACCTGATTGAGGAAAAAGTGAGAAAAGGACTAAGAGGGTGATTATCAAGGTTGTTGGAATGAAGTATTAGAGCCGAGTTCCAAAACCCACAAAGCAAGGATCTTAGTACCAAGGAGAAATAATGGTGGGACTTTGGCTATCCTTTTCTATTTTTTGTCTTTTTGTTTCATTTATTACCATCATGGTGTTTCTCTATCTTTTATTATAAAAAATATTTTGTTAAATATTTCAGATCGTGTGGGTCTATCTTTGCTTTGGGGGTGGTCCTCCCATTAAGATTTATCGATTCTTCCACCTTGGTTTTTTGTTGGTTAGCTGGTTTAACCTTGCTTCTTTCTTTATAAGGGATTTTTGGTCCCCCAAACCAAACTTATTTACTTTATCTAAAAAAATAGGTACCTTTTTAAATTTTAAAAACATGGGTAAAGTGAAATTTCATGCTAATGTTTATTGAAAAGGTGTGTATAATATTAACTATGGTAGTAATATAATGTATGGATATAATAGGTAAAACAAAAAAATCAAGCTCATGATCATGCAAACTCCATTGAAATAACATAGTCAAATATTGTTTACTATTGTGCACATAAATTATAAGAAAGATGAATATAATGACGTAGTATGGTGAAAACAATTTCCTTACTACGCATAAATCAAACTTAGGAGCCACAACTCCTATTAGAATGGGGTAAGAAATGAATTTATAATCCAAAATATTAAGCAATATATCATTGCAAGTGACCATATTAGATGATGTTTTAAATCCCTTTAGATATCAACTTAATTTTTTTATGAGTCACATAAAACATTTTTCATTAAAGTTATTTCTTACTCGACCCTACCCCCAAATCTAGATAGTTCAACATTCAACAAGGTCAACCCAAGCTCCTTTCCTTTTCCCATATCTATATAGGGTAAGTAGTAATAGGACAAGTTGGATTTTATAAAGTAGAAAAAATGTAGGGAGAAGTATTTTACGATGAATAGAAATAATTTACATAACACGTTAAAATTTTGGAAGAAATTTAGGAGATATGAGTGGAAACAATTAAGGAAGTATCAAACTATTTTGTTAATAAATAGAAGTATCAACACCATTATAAGGATTATGAGAAATCTAATTAGAAGAAATTTGATAAATGATTATATGAATAGTAAAGGAGGTGTTTCCCTAAGTTCCCGGTCTTAATTACTAGCATTCAAATACATGTAGTTCACCTTATAGGTATTATCTTGTTTAATAAAACCATTTTAGCTTATTTACTTAGGGTCATCAATTTTACATCCTTCAAACACATCAATGGTCCATTTTCATTCAATCAAGCAACATTGGAAAGAGAAATTACTCTTTTATGATGAATATTAATATCATTATAAAAAACCATTTTTTCTCACAATTTTTATAATTAATTTCAAAGGAATATCAACAAGATCAAATAAATTGGGATTTATGTTAACACTCCTGTTTGAGTTTTTTGACCTAGTCACTTTAGATGGCTATGCAAGAAATATAGTTGTTATAGTTAATAGATTTTGAAACAATCCCTATGATCGAAACTATCACTAATAAGTGATATCTGACCTTAAAAGGCAACAAGTAATGTGGGTTCACCCAAAGGTAAAAATCTTTCCTAGACGAGTTGTATCTAGGGTCCCAAAAATTGGGGTTTCTTGTATGCGTACATGTTTATGCATGAAGGGAAAGTGATGACATCCTCTTTCCCAACTTGTAATATCGCACTCCTTTATTCAATCTTAATTGGTCCTCTAGGTTATCTGTTAATATGCAAATACTTTAATTTTATTATTTGGTCATAGTACTTATATCAAACATAAATAATATTTAGATCATGAACATTATCTTACTCGCATCAAATTTATGATGACCTAGCGAAACTATACAATTTCGTGTACATACATCCTAGATTGATATATTCGAGCGAGTCTTGGTAATGACAAGGTGAGCATGACATTTTTAGAAATGGGGGTGTTTTGAGAAGAGTTGTGTAGGAACTTAATTTAGGGAGTAAGCGTCTTAGTGAACTTGGCAGAAAGAAAGTTGTTATTAGGTCTTGTAGAGGAGTCAAGGACTTCAACAATGGGTGTTCTATGAGGGCATTGTAGCTAGGAGCATGAGGGTGTTGTTGGCTAGTTGAGCATTTAGGGAGTGGATGTTCTTGTTGTCTTGGAGGTAGAGAAACTATCTTTGGGTCTTTGTGGCAACCCAAAGGGTTTGTCATGATAGAATTTGAAGGAAAACATTATAGTCAAGAGTGCATATTCACGAAGGTTTTGGTGGCATTGTGAAGGTGAATATAGTAGTCGAGTTAGAGTTTGGGAAGCGAGAATCCAATGTTGTGGAACCTATTGACCTAGACTAGGTGACTAAAGAGTTGTTTTAGGCTTGGGGAAGGGATTATTTTATTATTAATTATTGAACATAATTTGACTCAGTGCACATTGTGATTTTCTAGGGTCCTTGTCTAGTATATATTTGTTAGGTGTCTTATCTACTGTAATTATGTTAGACAATTGTCTAGTTGCAATAAAAACACACATTCCCCCATATTCATGTGTTGCATACAATTGATGTGAATATCTCTTATGCATGGAGATGACTTGATAGATTTTGGTATAGTATTTCGATGCACAATTACTTGTATGTTGTAAGGACCACTTAAATAGAAGACCTCGTTTGTGTCTCAAAATAGTTTAAAGTTGTCTAATAGACTATGGGTCACCAATGCCGCCACTAAACTACTAACACTTAACATGATTGAATACATTCAACAAAGCCAATCTTTAATTGTAAACCAGCAAGAATAAGATTAAGAAAATATAAATTACATGGGACTATCAAAATATTGTTTACTATCGAAGCCTTAAAGAAATGAGTTGGTGATGCTAAATTCAATGGAAAGCATGTGACGGCATGTGATTACAGTAATGTACAAAAAAATCAGAATACTTTATTATGTGAGTTGCCTTTAAAAACAATGATCATTGAAATGTGGAAATCCACAAATATTAAGAAAAAAAAATCTTGGAAGAATCCGTAACCATTAAAAAAAAGCAACAAAATTTTGGAAGAATCCATAACCAATATTTAAAATAAAAAAATCTTGGAAGAATCCATAACCATTAAAAATAAATTGTCAAACCTAAAACACAAGAATTATGTTGTCCTATTCAGAGTGAAGATGGCGCCATCACTTTGTAAAGGTGATTGAGAGAGTGAAGGTGGCAACAAACCCGAGTTTTTGCCAACATGTTGTTTGTCAATTTCATATATATTAATTCTCTTTTAAATTATAAAAATTTATATTATAAAATGTTTTAATGATTGATATTTCTATGTTAATGGAAGACAATAATTTATGTGAGTTGTTAACAATTAATATTGATTTTAAATTTGACCATCATCACCTAGAACTTTTTTAATTTTTGGAGAATTGAGTTTAAAATATAATATTTCAAACATAATCATCATGCGAGTCTTGAACCCATTTTTTATTGGACTTATTTTTGAGGATGAAACAATTGTGAGTAAGATTGACACCATTTATCACTAGTCAATGGAAACTCGTGAAGAAGATAGTGAGGTTATTAATAAGCTGTGGTATAAGATAAGGTCCTTGAGATTGATGTATCGTGATATTTTCTAGATAAATGTATTTAATATATCCTTTTCAATTCATATTTGTTCATATTTTTTATTTTCCCTATATGTTGAATAATTTGAAACAATGTCTCTTACAATGGTGCCTTACATTTTTCTATTAACATCAAACTTTTGTTCTCTATGTTGCATGTCCCTCACATAGGTAACTTATTTTAAATGTGGGGGATTTTTTGTGGGAACAAGTTTCTACCATGTTGTATGTGGCTTTGGAAAAGGAATAGGTCAGTTTCTTAAAGCCATGAGTGAGATTTCCAAGGGAGAGTTTAAGCAATCACTAGAACCGATATGGAGCAGAAAAATGGTGAAGCCTAAAGACCTTATGCACCATCAATCCTGCCATTTTGAATACATACCCCATCCTCTCAAATTTGAAAATATATTTCAATCATCTATTCTAATCAACTTTGAGACAATAAATTATATCAAATGACACATGATGGAAGAATGTAAAGAAAATTTCTCTACATTTGAAATTGTAGCAAAGCACTGGTTTGGCTAGCAAGGACAAAGTCTTTCCAAATTCCACATAGTGAGAATGTGAAACTTATCTTTGCAATCGACATGAGGACATCATTTGATCCCCCTCTTCCCAAAGGATACTATGGTAATGTTGTTGGTATTGCATGTGCAATAGATAATATCAAAGACCAATTATGTGGATCACTTTTTTGCGCTCTAATGATTATAAAGAAATCAAAGTTCTCTTTAAATGAGAATTTCAAATCAAGAATCTTGATGAAACCATCTACATTAGATGTGAATATGAAGCATGAAAATGTAATTGTATTTGGGGATTGGAGGAATTTGGGATTTTATGAAGTAGACTTTGGGTGGGGAAACCCACTAAATGTAAGCCCCATGCTACAAAATAAAGATCATGAAATACCTCTGCAAAATCTTTTTGTTTTTCTTCAATCGTCTAAGAACATGCCCAATGGAATGAAGATACTAATGTTCATGGCCAAATCAATGGTGAATCCATTCAAAATTGAAATGAAAGTCGCAATAAACAAATATGTGACTAGAGTGTGTTTCTCCAAGTAATAAAATATGTAATTTGGAAAGTAAACATAACGTTTTGGCTAGTTATAATGATTAAACACTCAATTTCAATCCCATAAAGATGAATTATAACACGTTAATTGGTGTCATGAACTTGTTTTCTAATATTATATTTAATTGTGTTGTATTTTTACTTATGGAAACATTGGTATTTCTATCACATAATGAAAGTTAAAAACTTTGTGGATATTGTAGGCAATACGTACATAATCACATATTTAAAAATGTAATGTTTATCTTTCAATCATTTCCAAATAAAATAAATCATTATATTCAATTGACCAATAGGCGTTTTAAAGTTAATTTTCTTTACAACTCTCATCTTCATCGTGATTGTTTTCCTAAAATATTTGTAATATTATTTTCAAAATGAAAATAATTCAAATGGGCACACATAAGACTTGGTGGCAACACTCCACATTTGATCCCTCATCTCCACATAAACTGAAAAATAATATCATGGTAGTCAAAGAAGAGAGTGAGAATGATTTGCAATGACATTGAAGCGAAGTAGAGGAGTGCAAACTCGGCCTTTACATTTAACATGAAGAATAACCATAGATTCACCACTTGTAATGAGAATAATAATAATTATCATGTTGGTTTGTGTAGATCCTCTTCCACCCCACTTGTCCAGAAAAAATAACAAGGCCAACAATAGAGCCTTGTTTGAGGGGAATACTAATAATAAGAAAAAGAATATGAGGATGTAGAACTCAGATTATGATTTGAAAGGAGTAACAAAGGAGGATGAATGTGGTGCAAGTGCAAGTGTAATGTTGTAGGGGAGTGGTGCAAGACAAATGTTGCGGAAGTTATAGAAAAGAGGTATCATGGAGGGTGTGGATACCGGATGCAATGACAGAAGATGATGAGGAACAGGTTGAAGGAATGAACAGATCCCAAAGTGGTGGATCACTTCCTCACTCCCAACAACCTCCTCTCCACCATAATCACACTCATCCAAGACTCCATATACCCCTTCATTTCCCCTTCTTCTTTTTTATAGTTGTATATGTTTTTTTAATTTAAAATATCTACACTTTCAATATTCATCCCTACTTGTACTCATGTGATGTTGCAATTTCAAATGAGTGATGGTTTTTTAATGTCCAATAGAAAATATAAATGTAAACTTGTGGTATAAAATCAGAAATTATAAATTACATTACATGATTATAAACAAATATTACAGTTGTATATATACATGCTTTAGAAGGAGGAGAAGCTAAATACCCATGTGTGAAATTTGATAGTCCAAGGACATCTATTATAATGAAATATGTCAACATTCCCCACCTTATTTCATTATTTTTACAAAGGCACCCCTTAATTAGATCATCATCATTGTCTTCTGATTCGGGCACTTTTTCATTTGAGTCATCATCTTGTTGAGACATGATGTATCCTTTGCACTTCTTGTGGTGAGGATGTCGTCTTGATTTCTTTGAATCAAGACAACCGGTGTGCTCTCATTTCAGATTTGTGGATGAAGAGGTGGGCTCGGTATTCTCATGCAATGCATTGCAGATGATTCTCTCGGGAATTTTCTCTCACGTTCATCATCTACATCATAGCCTTCTTAGAGATTGGCATGAATCTACTCCTTTTATAGTGTGTCAAACAAGACTCATTCATGCAAAGTATTTTATGCACATCGTCCTCAAATCTTCAAGTTTTTTAGACTTTTAACAACTTAGAGTAGAAACCAACATTGTCTTGGGCTTGAATTTGGTTTCTCAAAGGTTCCACTTCCCTATGGTTACTTGCAATATTGCTAACTTCTCTGGGCACGATTGTCATGCTCTCATATTCGCACGAGATCAAAGACTTTACCTTATTGATTTGGTTTCTCACATTCTTGTAGCGGAATTGATGATGTTTATGTTTTAATCTTGTGTATGCTCCAACTAATACATCTTTATCCGATACATCTCATCTACTACATCCAATAATAATTCCTTTCGCCCGATTCGAGCCACGTGATCGGTCACCGGTTCGAGCCACGTGGTGCATTACAACGTAAACAGGTGTAGGCCGAGGAACTAAGGAACAAAACATTCATAAAAAGAATGTAATATTTTCTACGGCCGAGAGACCCAATTTTCAAGTAATTTCAATTGAATTGAAAAGGCTTAAATCTCAAACTCGCACGGGGGTTGGCGTTGCTCTCATAGTCATTGATGTGACAAACGATTTCCATTAAACGTGGTGGAAATAAGATAGGTCTCCATGCAGATCACGTCAAACAACATCTGCATAGGGCACTAAACATCAAGATCGGTTGTCATAGAATAAATGCCGAAAAAAATTCCACGCAGGACCTCCTCGCATGATCAAGTAGCTTCTTTCAAAAAAAAGGCTTATTGCATGTCTGAGAAATGACTACAACTACTATGATACGAGTGATATAAAATCATAAATTTGTAGATTGTATTGGATGACTATAAACAAATATTACAATTTTATATATACATGCTTGAGAAGGAAGGATAATCTAAATAGCCATGTGTGAAGCTAGACAGTCGAGGGCATCCATTATAATGAAATATGCCAAACAATTTGTTGGCATGTAATAGAACATTGTGAAAATTGTTGAGCAAAAGATTACAATTCAATGTTGTTAATTTATAATTAGAATATGAAGCATTAATCACACTATCAGTTTGAAGAATGTCTTGAAGAATTTCATGGGTTTGAAGAATGCGTCTATGTAGTCAATCTATAAAATGTCATTATTAGGAAATTTTAAGAACGTATAAAAATACAGAGCATTTGAAGAATGTCAATAACAAAGACAATCATCATATGCACAAATAGCACAAATAAAGGAGGTATCTTCATTAAAAAATTAGCACAAATAGTATTTGTTTGTTTATTTTTGATAAACAATGTCAAATTTGGATTTTTAGAGTCGTAAAAGTGATTCCAAGATGTACCAATGACTTTGTTAGTAAGGCATGTATTTTGAGGCAACTATACATGATTTGTTTATATTTTTAAGTAAATAATAAACAATTATGTGAGTGAGATGGTCACTTCCATTGTAACATCACCCTTATGGGTATAAATATCTCATGATATATATCGTGGTTTGAGGCATAACTAATTTCAGATAGTAATGCATGTATTATGAGACAATTATGCATGGTATTTTATGGAATTATGTTAGTAAGATGATTACCTTAACAAAAATTCCTCCCAAAATGGCATAAGGATCATGATATGTTGGAGTTTATATGTTACCGTAAATTTAACACCTAATACGATATTTCAATTCAATCACCAAAAATATGTTTATCATATAATTCTATCGAGAGAAACATGCAAGTGTGACCTTGAGTTCATGTTCATGAAATGGTGAGGATTTGGGTGACTCGTTGATGGATGATGGAAATATTTTAATTCCATGGATAACCTCACAAACATTTTTATGGTTCACGTTGCAAGTTGTAAATGATCAGTAAGATGTTCACTTTGTGTATTCTTGGGATGTTTAAATGAAGAGCTCCATTAAATTAAATAATAAGATGTAATAATATTGTTGGATCTGATCATGATGAAGATGGATACTTTAACTACAACCAAATAATCTTTTTGACACAATTTTTCATGAATATTTTTTTGTTATAAGGAATTTCAAACTTTTAAATTGTGGCATTAATATTGTGTCTCACACACATTTGTACATGTTTTTGAATTTCATCAACAATTTATTAGATACTTATTAGTCCACAATCTAAGCATTTTGTAAATGACCTACGGTTTTTATTATTGTATATTTTCAACAATCTTACAAATTTTTAATATTTCTACAATTTTTCAAAAAATGTGGCTTTTCTAGGATATATATCCACATTGTAGATATTGTAAAATTTAGAATTTTCTATATTTCATCAACACAATATTTGTGGAATTGTTAACGACATTTTCTACGATTTATGTTATAACATAAAACTTGTAGGTAAAAGCTACAATTTAATTTCCACAACAATGATTTTGTGAAATATCTATATAAATTAACAAAAAAATTATAACTTGCATTTTAGAAGAAAAAACTATTATAAATTGAAAAGTAGGTTTAAGGAAATAAAATTTATATAAATCTAGAATAAAAATAATAATTTATAAATAAATGTTATAAAGCTTGCATGCATGGCGAGATGGTACTCAATCCATATTGGACCATCCGACAATTCTCACTCCCTCGGGACATAGATGAATATTGTCTCTTAGAACATAAGAGGCCTCAATGGGGGAGGCAAACAAAAGAACACCGAGGGAATTAAGAAAAACTTGTTGTCCGTCCATTATGGCTATTCAAGAAACAAAGATAAGTACCATCTCTATGAAGAACAATATTAAATGCATTTGGAATAAAGTTGGCTTAGCCTGTGTTAATTCCAGAGGAGCATCTAGTGGCATCGCCACTCTTTGGAACCCTAATAAGGTAACGGGAAAACGGTACTTTCCAATTTTAATCATCTTGTTGTTGTTTTTCACACTAGTGACAATTCGCATGAGTTGGATCTTATCCAATATTTATGCCCCCAACTCCATTCATGGTCGAAGACAACTTTGGAAGGAGTTGAAATATTTTGGCATCAAATGTGGGCAATTACGTTAGATGATTGTGGGTGACTTTAATACTCCCCTCACCCCGGCTAAAAATAATGGTAGCTCTTCATAATTCAATGTTGGTATGGACGATCTTGCTGACTTCATTGCTTCATCTAATATTATTGACATTGACCTTCAAGGAAATCCCTTCACATGGTCAAATAGAAGATTCAAAGAAAACCACATCCAAGTCAAATTGGATAGGGCTCTTATCTCTGCTGATTGGATTATCAATCGAGATTTCACATCTCCACACTCCCGAATCGGCACACGAGAACAAGCCTCAAGCTCCCTTCAAATTTGAGAAAATTTGGTTGGATCACTCAGAGATTATGGATAGGATCAAAGAATGGTGGAGTATTAAGGTGGAAGGAACGATCCGTTCGGACTTATTCAAAAGCTAAAAATGTGAAGAAACAAGTCGGGAAAAGCTGGAATAAAGAAGTTTTTGGAAATGTTTTCGCTCGATGAAGAAAGTGAAAGAGGGACTTGTTACTTTGGAAGGTAGGGTGGTGACGATAAGGGCATGTTTAGGGAAGACTACTTCCTTGAAAAAGACTCCTCTCTAAGCTCCATAATTTGTGTGCAAGGGAAGAATAATATTAGAGACAAAATTCTAAAGCGTTATGGCTGAAAGAGGGAGATATGAACACCAAGTTATTCTATATGACAACCCTCAAACAAAGGGAATTCAATAAAATCTTTGAAGTTACTCTTGCTTTGATGGCATTTCTACTTCTAATAAGGATACTATCTCGAAAAGAAGAAGCAATCGGCATTTTACAAAAAATTATTAAATGAGCATTCTCATCCCTCCTCTCTATTGCCACAACTTCCATGTTGGATGCCATCCCAGCCTCTATCTTGAACGTTTTCGCGATCTTTCTCAATCGGTCACTATGGAGGAACCTCCAAAAAGAAACTTTTTCTCTTAAGGGGATAAGTCTCCTGGGCACGACATATTTTTGCTTATTTTTCACAAGTTTCGGTATATTTGTGCCAAGGATCTCCTTAAGGCAACTAATGAGTTCTTTAGAACGGGAAATCTTATATCAAAGAGATAAATAATAATTTTATAGTACTAGTCCTAGAAAAGGTGGGCGCTAAAGACTTCAAGAACTTCAGGCCCATCACCGCCTCGCTAACGTCATTTATAAAAATTTCACAAAAACTTTAACCATTTGGATCCAACCCTACTTCTTGATTTGATTTCTAAGCAACAAAGTGGGGATTCGTAAAAGGTAGGTTGATTCAAGATGTTGTTTTCTTGGTTCATGAGACAATCCATTCAAAGGAGAAGAGCAAAAAGACAGGATGGTGGTCAAATAAAACATGAATAAGGAATTTGAATGGGTCTCTTGGAATTTCCATAGTAAATTCTTGGTGAAATTTGGTTTTCCTCAACACTTGAGAAAAATGATTAGGTCTTGTATCTCTTCTCCAAGGTTCTCCATTATTGTTAATGGCTCACCGGTGGGGTTTTCTCTAGCAACAAAGGTCTCGAGATAGGGGACCCTATCTCCCCATTGATCTTTATCATAATTGCTAACTCCTTGACCGATTGCATCACACAAGTTATTTCTATGAATGTCCTCAAAGGTTTCAAAAATTCTTCCTTTGAGCTTATATTTTCTCCCATCAACGGTTTGCTTATGATACCATACTTTTGTTGCTTGCCTTCGTTCTTGAAGCCAAATCTATGAAACACCTTCTCATGATCTATAAAGATGCCTCTGGCCAAAGAATTAATTTTGACATGAGCTCTCTGTACTTTTTCAACACCCCTCCCAAAAAATAGTAGAGGATTGCTCTTATTCTTGGCTGTGATATCAATTCACTCCCCTACCTATCTTGGCATGCCACTTGGCACTAAAAAAATTTCTATGAATGTGTGGAATGCCTTGATTGACAAGTTTCAAAGAAAGCTCGCGGGATGGAAGGTTACAATCCTCTCAAATGATGGAAAATACATGCTCGTTAAAAGCACGCTTGAGAATCTTCCTATTTATATTATGTCTCTCTTTTTCATCCCTGCTACAGTCATTGAAAGGATAGAAAGAATTCAAAAGTACTTTCTATGGAGTGGGATAGAGGAGAGGAATAGGATTCATTTGGTGGCTTGGGACAATGTTTACACAAATAAAAAATCGAGAGGCCTTGGTATTAAAAATATTAAAATTATGAGCTTCTCCCTTATAACTGAAATAGGTTGGAGACTCGTAACTAAAAAGGAACCTTGGAATGATATTATTAAGGCCAAATACTTATCTCAAAGTGAATTCATGAGTCTCTTGAGTGAGGATACTCTCCCCAAGGGCTCTCTCTTCTAGAACAACATTATTAATATTAGAAGGGGATTGGAGAAGGGTAGTAAGTGGTAGCTTGGAAATGGTGAAGACATCCTTTTTGGAAAGATAACTAGGTGGACTTTAACGAGATCAGTAATAACCCAGGTTGGAAACAACTTCAAGAAAACCTCATTGCGAAACATTGACTGTGGGCTGTGATTACATGGAATGTGTTGATGGCAAGCATAAATGGAAGACACTTCATTCTAATGAATCATTCTAAGTAGTCTCACCACTAAATTAAACAAAATTACTTCTAGCATTTAGATTAGTCAACCCCAAGAAAAGGATGAGCTTCTTTGGGTGGATTCTTCATATGGGACGTATATAGTTAAATTAGGATACCATATTTTCTCAAGGGATTTACAGAGTGACTTGAACTGGAGTAATATTTGGCATAAGGAACTCACTCCAAAAGTCAATCATTTTCGTTGAAGGTTCTCAATAATAATATCCTTACCATAGAAAATCTCAAAAAAAGAGGTTCTACAATGCCTAATAGATGCATTGTCTACAAAAAATATATTGAATCCATTTTACATATTCTCGCTTCACTTGTCTTTTCTCTCAAAGCTTATGGGAGAAAATATTTTTCATATTTGAAGTCTTTTGGACTTTCATTTTGAAAACATAGTACAAGCCTATGAGAAATGACACCCTCCCTTTAGACACTTTATTCTCAGGAAACTTTGGAGGTTGGATTTTCCCCACGCCATTTGGGAAATATGGAAAGCTAGAAATTCTCTCATCTTTAGAGGTATTAAAACTAGCAAGCAGAATATTAATGAAAGAAATCATCATTGACTTGAAGAGAACATTTTAAAATTTAAACCCCCTAAAAGCATGCCTTCCTCCAAACGAAAAAGATATCTCAAGAATTGGGGCATTGATATAAGAAACACTCAAGTCAATTCTACTACCATTGTCGATCCAAGGTTAACCGGATTCCTCCTCGTAATGGTTAGTACAGATTAACTTTGATGGGGCCTCCAAAGGCAACACACTGCATAATGTAGGGGAGACAGTAATTACAAATCATAATGGAAATCTCATGGTGGCCTATGTTGGGCCCATGGGGACTCAGTCTAACCATTATGCAAAAGTTCTTGCTGCATTATGGAGATTAAGAGAAGCCTAACAAACTCATTATTTCCAATCTTATAATTGAAGGGGATTCCCTAAACATAATCAAAAACAACATTAAACACTTTATACATGAGGCCATTGAAATTTGCAATAGTTTCAAAAGGGTTAGCATCTACCACGCGTACAGGGAGGGAAATTCTATGGCATATTATTATGCTAATGTGGGTGTTTGCTTTAATGATTTCAAGATTTGGTCTATTTATAATGACATCCCTCAAGTGGCTAAACAAATCTTGGATAGAGATGCCTAGGATAGTTGTACCCTAGGCTACTACTGATGTTACTTCTGTTGGTGTAGGTGGTATTTTTCTTCACTTATTTAGTGTTATTCCACCTCACTGGGTGAGTCATCTCACTTAGGTGGACATGGATCTAGGTTTCATCTTAGTTATGACATATTCTCTTACAGAATCTATCATATGTGTAAGTGTGTCATAGGAGTCACATTCCCATTTGGGAAAGTAACTCCTCTTCTCCATTATGGAGGAATCTTCTCTTACATGGGAGTTACACATTCATTCCCTTATATGTACACCACCTGTTTTGAACTATGTGAAGCCAAGCCAAGTCATTCCATTCTACTCCATTTTTTAATCTTGACCTCTCATATGCATGGGCATTACTTTATAAAGCTTTATTGCTTTAATCTTGCAACTCCTACACTTTGGTGAAGTGCAACTATTCAATGCACGTGAATTCCTTCCAGGTCTTCGTCCTTCACTCCTTCATGGTATCAGAGCTGAGGGGACCGGAATTGCATTGCTCACCATTGTTGCTCCACCGTGTAGTTGCTTGTGCAAGCTCTCTCTTTTGCTTGTGCTTTACTTGCATATTTCGAGATTTTTTAGTGTTTGGTTTTTTGCTCCTTGTTGGTTTTATGTGTGTTCAAGTTCAAAAGGTGTAGTTTGAGTTTTGGTTCAAAGGTTGGAAGGTTGTTGAAGGTATAACTTGACCTTACATGACTCGTTCAAGCTCTTTCTCTGTTTGACACGGTGGTTTGGTCATTCAGCTCTTGCACTAGTTTTTGCATGGACGTGTGGACTCGTGCATTGCTCCATTGGCATCTGCACGACTCATATTTAGCTCCTGCCTTCTCATCCTTGGCACTCGGTGCTGGCTCGGCCTCTCATGTTTGGTTCCTACAGACTCCCTTTGCATTGAATCTACCTCAAACTAGATCTTGGCTTCCAACTTTCTTGGCTCGTATCTTGAATTGGCCGGTCGTAGCTCTGCAATTGTAACTCACACTTACCTTGCTATTGGTGGTCTTTCTTGCATTTGCTTGGGGCCCTGGTTCTATTTCCGTGGTGGTGAATCTTTGTACAACCTGTCGCCCAAACCGTTACAACATACTTACACTGAATTCTACTCTGTGCACCCTATTGGGATCCTTACCGTTATCTCGAAGATCTCTTCCAGTGCGTGGACTCTCCACCAGGACTCTTGCTTAGACATCTCGACACAGCTAATCGTGTTGTCATTTTTGTGGCTCCCTCTCACATGGAGGTCTCAAGTTTTTATTGTTTCACTAGCAAGTCGATGCTTCTTCTAGTATCCCGACACGTGGATTCATGCAATAACCACACTCGGGTATAGCTAGGCCACATCAACTACCGCTCCCCAACATTAACTAGGACCAACTCATGACCAACTCGACTGTGCATCACCCGGTGGGCAGACTACAACTTGGATGCTCCATCAAACCAACTCGGTCAATAGTTATTTACACTGGTTAGCTTTAATCCTCTCCCTTTTAGAATTGTTTAGTGGTCAAAACAATCCCTCTTTTTAATGTTTTAAGGAAAAACATTTATTTCATGGCATTGTAATAATTTTTGGTACCTATTTTGCTTGTATTATGTCCTTCATTCGTGTGTCGAAGATGGAGGGCGAGGTCCGAGGTTGGCAGGAGGCTAATCCCCCTCGCAAGCAAAACAAACCCTAGCTAAAATTTGATTCCATTTCCAATGAGTACCCACACGACAACCTTTGCACCCATTTCGGGCACTTTTTTAATCAGTTTGCAAAGCTTATTGGCATTTTCCATCAGATTCGGGAATTATTTTCTTGCTATAACTTTTGACTCGTTGCTCGGTTTGAGCACTTCTTTAGTCAAAGTTGCATGATTTTTTGCACATTACGTGATGACATTGTCAATTTTGTAAATGCATTACTTTATAAAGTGCCGCATTCGGGGATTCACTAGTACTCTTGGGCTTTTACACGTAGACGCATTATCGACCAAGTTTGACGTCTTGCTTTTGTGCACCTTGCACTTCTTGCTTCCACATCATGGAGGGTGCTCTTTCTAGACTTGAGCGTCGTAGGATCTCTTTACAGCCTCCGCCACTTCTCACCGGGAGAGGGAACTATTCACTTTGGCGTGCTTCCATGGAATGTTACTTCACTCATGAGGGTCTTTCACCCTTCTTACTTGGGCCAATTCCTACACCCACTGATCATCATCATCTGGAGGACTTCTTGACACTTGTGACCATGTTTTTGGTCACTTGATGATGCATGTCTCCAGATCTCTCTGGTTTCACGTGGCAGACTCAGATCCTCCCCACCATGTATGGAGCATTCTTCAGTCCCTCTGTGGAGACCCTTCACATACTGCCACCATTATTGTTGCTGCTGATCCAGTTGTCTCCTCTTCTTCATGTGATGACAGCCCACTAACACAAACTCGCTTGGTTTTACTTTTGATGACGAGGATTGTGCACCCAATTCGATGTCGATAAGACTATAGAGGACTCTTCTCCTCCTTCTCTCACTATTCCGAGAGTGTCAAAACATCCCACATCTCATCAGATATTGAGTAGTCTCCTATATAGTCTCATACAGTCATCACACCCACCTCTTTTACACCTTCAGTGTGTGAGGGTCCTTTCACTCCTTTACCTTCATTGGATGACTTATACCTATCTGACATCGCTCTTCTGTTTGTTGAGCCCTCTCATTGGGACAAGTATTTGCTTAACCTTAGTCATCTTTTCATCACAGTACACTTGCGATGTACTACCAGTTCCTCATCATCTACGGAGTATTTCACCCTTGAGGATTTCATTATCTCCGTTGTTGTGGAGTGCCCCTTTTGGGACTCTTACCACTTCCACTTTCGTGGAGACCTTCATTGATCCACCCTTGTTTATGGATCTCTTTTGTCCTTCTAAGGGCAAGCACACGATTCGTGGGGGGTCCTAGGCGTAGGATCCTTCACATCACTTGGACATCCTTTCTGCGGGTGTTCACTCTTCACACTCATCTCCCTCTTCTTCTCTATTCTTCTTCTTTCGAGAGATTTACTCGTGACATTACCTTTTCGGTTCCTTCACATTAGAGAGTGGACTTGCTAGACCTATGTCACACTTTCGTGGACAAGACTCGAAGAGTTCTTCCCATGTTCGACTTGCGCCTTTAGTTTGATGAAGGAGTGGTGTTGGAGTAGCGTGACTTCCTTAAAGACGTCATTTATGTCCTTCCTGGAAGGGCAAGCACACGATTCTCTTATAGAATCTGTCATATGTGGTGTGGGTGGCTCTTCTTTAGTCCCATGGAGGCGTAGGATCTCATCATCGACATTCTTCTCGGGAGACATCCTAGAGCTGCAGATGCAATGAAGCATTTCCTAGATATCTTTAAATCTTCTTTTAGTCTCACCATGATTTCATTTCGATGCCATGGTTCTTAGATCCATCCATGGCATCTTCTCGCATTCCTCTCATCTCCTCTTTCTTCTTCTCTTATTCTTCTTCTTTGAGAGATTTCCTCTTTGTACATGGGTACCTTTACTAAATCTTCTTTTAGTCTCGTCTGTCGTGGGACCCATCCTTGGCATCTTTCTTAGATTAGAGAGTGGACTTGTCTCAATCTTTTGGGGAGTTTTCCACAGTCTAGGTTTTCTCGCGGGATATTTGAAGAGTTTTACTCCACTTTTCAAGAGTTTATTGTTACATGGGTACCTCATCTAGAAGGGCTTTTGTGTCGGGACCCATTTCCCATTTCATTACACGACTTCTTTTTGTTTTTTTGCCTAATCCTAAGTTATGATGAAGGAGTGGTGTTGGTGTAGGTGATATTTTTATTCACTTATTTAGTGTTATTCTACCTCACCAGTGAGTCATCTCACTTATTTTGATATGGATCTAGGTGTCATCTTAAATACTAATTGCAATTCTGGTTTGTGGGTAAGAATTTATTCATATGTGTAGTGTGTCATAGGAGTTACATTCATTTTTATATATTTTATATGAAACAGGGATGGAAGTTAATATAAGTTTTTGTACCTTATTTTTCATATAAGTTTTTTACCTTATTTTTTCACAGCAATTTGGGAAAGTAACTCCTCTTCTCCATTATGGAGGAATCTTCTCTTACATGGGAGTTACACATTCACTCCCCTATATGTACACCACCTATTTTGATCTATATGAAGCCAAGCCAAGCCATTCCATTCTACTCCAGGGTTTTTGAGTCTTAAGTTTTATTCTTTGTAACATTGCACCAATGCATGGTTACGAATAGGTATCCCATATTTTCTCGAAATGCAATTCTCCAAAGTCAACTGAGCATCAGACTTGAACCCCGCATCTAATTTTTCCAAATGCTAAGCTTTGACCGACTCATCCAAAACATGCGCAAGTGTTAAATATGAATCCTGAAGTATTTATTTTAGCCTGAATTGAGATCTGTGTAGATGGGAACATGCCGAAAAGCTAGGGCTTTCTCCAAAGTCCCTATTCAATATATGAAGAATGGTTTGGAATGTGTTTACATTTAGAGGATGTTTTGAAACAAGGGGTTGAGGGTTGGGTTTAGAGATGTCGAATCGCATCTCGCACAACCGATAATATTGATGAAGATGTTTACGTCACACGGAGCATAAAGACCAATGGACAATTATTTTAGGATGGAAAATATATATACCTCACGAGGGCATGCGTGTTGGGTAAAAGGGGAGGTCTTTGAGAGGTCTATTAAACAAAGTACATGTTCATGATGCTAGAAGAAAATTGAGCATAGGCTAAATTCATTTGTAGGTGTAATTTCACATATAAAATATTAAATTGGATTGTTCATGCGGCACTCAAATTTTTGTGTGTGATATAGGATTTATGAAAAGGTATTAAAGATGCTTTTGATTGTTATTTTCTAATTAATATATTTTTCTTTCATTAAATTATTATTTAAAAAAAATTGTAACTTATAATGAGTTATTATGTTTTCTTTATAAAAACAAAGAATTGAATGAAAGGGAAAGTGTAGACACCAAATTTGGGTCACACTCCCCCTTCACCCCACATGTATATTAATTTAATTACCTATAATTAAATTAATGCCCATGCTCACAATATTCATTATTTAATTACCTTAATTGAACTAATTTCCACCTCACCCCACCACATCACCTAGACACTTCATCATAGACCTATTCATTGCATGTTTCCTTTCAACTAAGACTTAGTCCTACTTAACTTAATTAACTAAGACTTAGTTCAACCCTAAAATCACATGCCTATTCTTCCTCTAACCACATGCCCACTTATCTAAGCGAGAACATTCCATTTTGATCCGCGACAATGGACAAAGCTGGCCAAAAAGATTGCCAAGATCTGTCATTTTAGCAAACCTAGGATTTCCTACCTTAACAGAGATCGCTCAACTCGAAACCAATGTCATTCACCCTAAACCATCGTGCGTTTAGAATATATTCACTTTGGTAACCTTGTCCCGAGGTTGGAAGAATTATTCAAGTTTTGGAGAAGAGAGATCTGCATGCAAGCACGCACAGAGCACTCTTGCACATCTAGACATCCTGAACCAACACCAAACACTGATCTGAAAGGCAAGAATTCATGGTAATGTTTTGGGAAGCATGGCCACAACACTGACCATCAGCTCCACAGATCAACCATCACCTCCATCCAACCACCAGGTCTGCAAGTACAAGTAAGTACATTTAGATCTGTATCTTTCCATATTTAGTTAGATCAATTTCTTTATCTTTGTTTGGGAGTCCTAGTCTCCTTTGCATCTCATCACCTCTCACCTTCCTATCAATCCCTCCACCTAACCACTTACAACCTCTCACCCTCCCCGCCTAACTCCGAGAGATCTCTAAGTATTTCTAGCACTATCATCTCCCTCACCATTCTCTGTCCATTCTCTCAGGCAATCATAGAGAATCATCAAAACCAAACTTTATCGTTTTCTATCGGCCTGACCCTACCGATGTCCTGTTAACTTAAACCGTCATCGGTCTCCTCTCAACCAACATCGGTCATACCAAACCGACGTCGGTCTCTATACATGGTAAATCTGCCTATAACTTGGTGACCTCATAACATTCACCCAAATAAACCAAATCACCCAAAACTTGACCCTGACTTGTCCTAACTACCTTATTCAATTGTCTAACTTCTAGATCTGATTATAACCTATTCTCGTTAGATTATATTTGCTTATTGTACTTAAATGAGACACCTAAATCATATCAACTACAAAGTGGGATATTATTGGTTTACGTTATTTCTTGCATTAAGTTGTTTTGAACAGTGGATTGACAACCATCTGGGAAGTATCACACTTCCCAAATCTAGCATACGTTAGGATGTCCACTGACATATATTGCTTAATATTCTTCTTGTGGTCTTGTTTTGTATTCGTAGGTAGTTCCTACTAGCAAAAAATAAGTTCTCACAATCAGCATTGGATTGGGAAATTAGAACACGTGTACTCTACCTTTCACCTTCATTCACAAGTATTCCTCCTCACGCTTACCCTATCTATTTTGCTCTTACATACGCAACTATTCAAATAAACAAAAAGGATATAAATTACTCAAGAAATGAAAATTGAAGAGGACCGAAGTTACCCAAATATAATTCTATAATAACCACGTGTATGCTCAAACAAGAGTTTAACAATCCAACCTTAACACTCCAAATAAATATACCTTTGCAACTATCTCAATTTCACTAAAATAATTATCTATAAATTGTATTTAAATAATTTTATTTTTTACAATCTATGAAATCATCTATTACATACATGTTTTAAAATTATTTGTTGTTCCAAAAGTATTAGTATTATGTATGTTAACCCTACTTTCCTTTAATAAAAGAATATTTTCAAATATTTATTTTGAAAATTATTTATGTTACATACTTTTAAAAATATTTGAATCTTTAATGCAGGAGTTCAATTAATAGTTTCTATTTTTTATTTTTTATTGAAAAAAACACTTTTATATTACTAACAAGGATGTAAAATGCTAATCATACAAAAAAATTGGTGGAAAAAGTCACGCCCCAAAATTCCAAAAGTCCCAACATATCGAGCAAAAGAGGCATTGAGAGAGGCGGATCTCCTCAAAATCTAGCATTGAAACCACATGGTGGCGGGTGGCAGAGGAGGAGGAAGACTATCGGGCCTATCGCCCCAACCTAAACCAAAGAGGTGAGCCTCGTTGGAGACATGCTCCCAACCATCCCAACAAGAAATCCTTGATTGCTAAACATTAGTACCATCATCAATATTGTCGGGAGAAATGGCCATATCTAGATGAGGGAATTTCCGTTAAGAAACTTTAAGCGGATCAAAACCACGTAGAGGAGAAGACATAGGTGAAGAAAACCTCAACCGAGGGCATCACCTCCTTGGTGGAGGTAGGGCTCCATCGATGGTGAGGACCTCCCAACAACAAACATGTAGAGGCGAATGGTGGCATTGAGGTGGCGAGAGGCGGAGCAAAGACACATCCAGGGGAACTCGAGTAACAACACATGGCGCGGAACCCCAATGGTTGAGGAGTCATTGGAGATGCTCCACCTATAAATGTACTTTTTCATCTTGATTTATAATCAAGTATAGTAGTAGAAATCACAACCACCTTATTAGTAACATAGAAATCATAATCCAAAGGAACATTAATAAAAAAACATTGTTTTTGTCTTTCCATAAGTGGATCAAAATTTAAGTCCCGAATATGTGCCAAACGTAAAGGGAACGGGCTAGGGGAAATATTTCCTAATAGATCTAAACAAACCAAACCTAGAAGAATATGCACCATTGATTATAATCTGAGACTCTCGCATTTTGAAATAGAACTAACACATTCGAATGAAGAGAGGACCAACCCTTAAGGCTTGGATTATACCTAAGATGAAAGGCCATTAGATTATGCCATAAGCTTTAGAAAAATCAATCTTGATAAATAGAGCTTGCTGAGATCACAAATGAGCTCATTCCATACCTTTCTAGATAGCTATAATGTTATCAATAATATACTTATTTTTAATAAAGTCAATTTGCTCACTGCAAATAATTAAGGGTAGAAGATTAGAGATCATGTTAGCCAAATCTTTAACAATAATCTTGTATGACATGTTAAGAAAAGTAATGGGGTGCCAATTGGAAATTTTTTTGGGATCTCCTAATTTGGGAATAAATTTTATATTACCTTGATTGATCAAGTCATTGAAGGAGTTAGTTTGAAAGCTTCCAAGTAGACATTATGGAGATCATAACCAACAATGTCCCACAAAATTTGATAAAATTCAACTAGGAAACCATCAACTCTAGGAGCTTTTTTTGAAGCCATTTCAAAGATAACCTCTTTGATATTAGAAAGAGATAAAGACCTATCATAGGCCACCTATTGGGTTTGATGAACCTTGCAAATCACCACCTGGAGACATTTTAAAAGTTTTTTTCCCATGTTGGAGTGGCAAGTTGAGTAGTAAAAACCCCATGATAATGATGAAAAAAATCTTAGAGAATCTCATGTAAGGTGGTACGCTTGGTATTTCCATGAGAAATTTCCTCGATCTTGTCGAAAGATTGCTTGAATGTATCATGGTAAAGAATTTATTAGAAGCTTGGTCCCCAATTCTAATCCAAAGTGCAAGAGAGATTGAAGATGAGCTCCTTGAAATCAGTAGGATTTATGAACTTTAATAGTATGCCTCCAATAGGTAGCTTGGGTTTTTTCATCATGCTAAACATCTAGCATAAAAATTTGAATTTTTTGCCATGACAACTAAGCCCACACTAAAAATTCTGAACCGAGATAATCTAAACCTTCCCTCCACCCAATAGTTGACTATGTAAAACCCATCATGTTCAAGAGGGATGTGCTAGCTCAAATTTTAAGTATGTTTCATTTGTAGGTAAGTTTTTAATCATGGAATAATTAAGGAAATATTTTGGGAACATTGAGATGTGGAAAATTGTTTGGCAAAGTGCGACACAAAGGTCCTTTTACAAGCTATAACTTTCTTGAAAGGTTTAGGGAGCCTCATGAATATTTTTGAGCCTAAAAAGATCAAATTAAATTATATATAGTGATATTTATGATCCATATTATGTGTTAGTCTGTGGTGATCATAAACTCTACCTATTACTTAGTTTATCAAAACACAACTTGAGGCAAAATTGAATGTATTGGTAAACATTGATGAATACTTCATTTTCAAGACTTCTAAATAGGATCATTGGATTTATTTTAAATTTTCAAAAAATATTCATATATTGGATCACCAACTTTTGTTAACTTTTTCTCATGGGGTGAATAAAACAATTTTTCAAATGACTTGGGCAGCTTCTAGTCACGATTTTGTAAGTCATGGTCGCACAACTTCAAGCTCGATGCATGACTACAAGCTATAAGATGCCCAAAAGCATGTTTCAGATGCAAGAAAACAAGTTTTTGTCTCTTGACATCAATTTTGTCTCTTGACAACAAATTTTAGGCATTTGGTATGCTATAAACGCGCGACTAACTAACGCACGACAACAAGGTGTAGACGCTGTCCGCAGAGAGCGTAGGCAACCACATAATGTAATCGTATGACCAAAAATTTTGGTCAAAGGCCACAGTGCCTAAGCGATCACATAATACAATCGCACAACCAAAAAATGTTTTTCATGTGATCATAAATTATTTTCGCATGCCAGAACGTGTTGAGCCACCCTTTATACACTAAATCACTCGGTTTGGGTAATTATCTAGTCTTGATTTCATATTACTATTCATATGGTTCCTAAGTAAGAAAATTAATAATTAACCCATGTCTTTGGCCACCTTTATTTTATTTGATGCCACTTTTGGTCTTACACACCTTTTGCTCAATCTGACCTCCGACCCTTTAGTTTCTTTGAGTCTGGACACCGGTGCCTAGTCGTAACGCTAGTGCTAGGAACTCTCATCCTCCGGGTGCTCTAGACATCTCTACACTTTAATCACATATTTTTCATCATTTATATTTGTTTGAGCATCTTAAATTTTTGATAGTCGGCCTTTTCTGTGGTTAATTACAAAATTGAAGCAAGGGAATCATATAAATATAAAGTTATGTGGTCATAAGAACGAACCAAACACTAAGCATTAGCTACCACTACCTAAGGTTGCATCCATCAAGCATCTAAGAGCTCCATTGCATTCATCTAGCACCATCCAAGCTAAGTACCTCTTTCTCCTCCGCAACTAGGTTTTCACACTTTATTGCTTAGTTTACTTGAGTATCATTTTTGTATTAAATTATCATTTATTTGATGCTACAATAGCATTTAGACTAAGCATATAAATCCAAATTTTAGCTAAATCATTTGGTGAACCCATCGCTTGATCTCAAAATTCCTTCGGGGTTTTCTTCATATGCCCATCACCCGTAGTGGTTGTTTAGGAACTTTTCAATATTTTGAACTTCCTCCATCTTCTCATCAAATTTCCAAGGCAATGGTTGAATTTGGCAATCCCTTTCTAATTCTCATAAATTTCCTCTTAAAAACATCAAAGAGATTGATAGTGAACATTCCTATGATGAGGACACAAACATCGACATAGAAAAATTAAACAAGCTCACCACTTGCATCAAGCTTTGCGTGAAAAATCACCTCTTATTTTGCACATTCTTCACGCTTTGATTGCTATTAAATTCTCTTGTGAGGTTGCTTTGGCACCTCTTGGTGGATCTTCCTCAATTATCATGGCCTCCACCCCACCCCTTCATATTCCTTCCTCCATTCCCACTACTACCACTCCTATTATTTAACATAATGCTTCTAATGCACAACCTAGAACATCCTCTAATAATCCTAATCTCACTTCCCTATATAACGATCTCGCAAGATCAACTACATCAACTACAATTAATAACATCTCGTGCATCTCCATCTTTGGATTTCACTTTTCTACTTCATACTCCTTTTTGACCGCCATATTTTCTTATACCTACCCCGGCTCCCATATCCGTCACTCCCAAATTTCCTATTTTAAAATGCCATGGTTACCCTTAGGAACATATTCGAACTTTTCATGTAGTATGTCTAGATTATGCAGATGATTTCACTTTATTAGCAAATCTCTTTCCTCACATCCTCCAATATTATGTGATGTGTTGGTTGTATGACCCACATGTCCACTCGGTAACATATTTCATGCATCTAGCCGATGCTTTCCTCGCTCATTTCTCTATCTATATCGTTTCTAAGATATCGTATGCTCAACTTGCAAAACTTAAACAAGACTCTAATGAACATCTAGCGGATTATGTCTTGCGATATAAAAACAACTTAGGTAAGATGTCCAATGTGCTTGTAGACTCTGAACTTCAAGACCTATTTATTCAAAGTCTATTATGCCTCTCAAGGAGAGTGTTCTATTTGAGACATCTCCATCATTTGACCAAATATGTCATACTCTTAAGCTACGCAAAATAAAGCTCTTATCTATAGGTAAGCTTAAATATTGAGAACAAACGTCATCTTCTAGGCACTTTCAAAGTAAATCAACATTTAAGCCAAAGCAAAACCAAATTGACCGAAGCAAAGGTCACTTTGTTAACATAGTATCTAACACCAAAGAACTTCAATGACAACCACCTAGGCATACATATAAAAACTAGTCGTCACTCCACAAATCTTACTACTACAACTTGTCGAGAAAAATCTTATCGCTTCCTCCACCACTTAATTTAGATCCATCTCATCCAAAAGGTCATAATTACGATGAAAAATTTCATGACGACTATCATTGAAATGCATAGGGCATTCTACAAATCGTTGTTTCAAACTTCATAATCTTATTCAAGCTTTGATCGACAATAATAAAATTGATCTTGTAGAGCCTATTGCTTTTGCACTGTCAACAAAAATCATAAGGTCATGATCTTTAATAATCCCCTTCCAAAACATGACAATAAAGAGGTTGATTCATCAACAATTCATACATATTGCGCAATGTCTCATCTTGCATCGGGGGCCATTTATTTCTTAGTTGCTCATGTTGACGTTTTCTGTACCTATCATTTCATTTGTTGATCATGATTATCATGCTGCATTATCTTCTAATCTCTTGTACATTACTACTTCTATCAAATATATCTCTCGTTAATAGTACTAAAGTTGATTCATTATGGCCTATCAACATGTGTTCTATTCCACTTCTTATTGCTATTAGCTATCCTCTTTCATGATTTGATATCCAATGGACAATTCATATGGGGTTGTCAAAATTCCAGTTATTGTCATTCCTTTCACCATGCTTGTGCCCTTCCTTGTAGCACAAAAAATTGAAGGGTGTGACATGCTCTTAGGCCTCAACTGGATTCATAGGTCTCACTTTATTATTTCCATGAAACATTTACGTTTGAAGTTCATTCACAACAATCGGGTTGTCTCTATCAATGGTTTTTCACCATCTACTCCACGGTTACAAAAAGAATGAATATCTCTTATGCATGGAGATATATATTTTGGTATAGTATTTCGATGCACAATTACTTGTATATTGCAAGGACCACTTGAATAGAAGACCTCGTTTGTGTCTCAAAAGGGTTTAGGCTTGTCTAATAGACAATGGGTCACCAATGCCACCCCGAACTACTAACATGATTGAAATACATTCAACAAACTCAATATTTAATTCTAAACCAGCAAGAATAATAGTAAGAAAATATAAATTACACATGACTATTAAAAATTTTTGTAGGAAAAGATTCTTTAGTAGTGAAGCCTTACGAGAATTGAATTGGCAATGTTGAATTCAAGGGGAAGCATGTGACGACATGTGATTACAGTAATGTGAAACAAAAAATCCAAATATATTATTGTGTGAGTTGAGTTTAAAAACAACGACGCTTAAAATGTGTAAATCCATAACCATTAAAAAAACAAAAAACAAAATCTTGGAGGAATCCATAACCATTAACCAACCGAGAAAAAAATGTCAAATTTAAAACACATGAATTATGGTGTCCTATATTCTATATAAGGAATTACCCTCATTCGAGTTCTCAAACTATTTCTGCAGTTTCAGGTTTGGGAGAAGAGTAGAGGAGTGTGGAGTCCAAATACAAATGGACAAGTTACATGTCAATGTGATTAAGAGAGTGAAGGTGACTTATTTTTTGAGGATGAAACAATTGTGAGTAAGATTGACACCATTTATCACTAGTCGATGGAAAATTTGTGAAGAAGATAGTGAGGTTATTAATAGCTATGGTATGTAAACAATATAAGATAAGGTCCTTGATTGATGTATCGTGATATTTTCTAGATATGTGTATTTAATATATCCTTTTCAGTTCATATTTTTTATTTTCCCTATATGTTGAATAATTTGAAACAATGTCTCTTACAATGGTGCCTTACATTTTTCTATTAACATCAAACTTTTGTTCTCTATGTTACATGTCTCTCATGTAGATAACTTGTTTTAAATGTGGGGGATTTTTTGTGGGAGCACGTTTCTACCATGTTGTATGTGATGGAAAAGGAATAGGTCAGCTTCTTAAATTCATGACGAGATTTCAGGGGAACGTTTAAGCCATCACAAGAACCAATATGTAACAGATAAATGGTGAAGCCTAAAGACCTTATGTAACTCCAATCCTACCATTTTGAATCCATACCCCCTCCTCTCAAATTTGAGAAGATTGTTCAATCATCTATTCTAATCAACTTTGAGACAATAAATTATATCAAACGACACATGATGGAAGAATGCAAACAAACTTTCACTGCATTTGAAATTGTAGCAACACTTGTTTGGCTAGCAAGGACAAAGTCTTTCCAAATTCCGCATAGTGAGACTATGCAACCTATCTTTCCAATCGACATGAGGACATCATTTGAATCCCCTCTTCCAAAGGGATACTATGGTAATGTTGTTGGTGTTGCATGTGCAATAGATAATGTCAAAGACCTCTTAAGTGGATCACTTTTGTGCGCTCTAATGATTATAAAGACATCAAAGTTCTCTTTGAATGAGAATTTCAATTCCAGAATCTTGATGAAACCATCTACATTGAATGTGAATATTAAGCATGAAAATGTAGTTGTATTTGGGGATTGGAGGAATTTGGGATTTTATGAAGCATACTTTGGGTGGGGAAACCCTTGAATGTAAGCCCCATGTGCAAAAATAGAGATCATGAGATACCTCGAAAAATCTTTTGTTTTTCTTCAATCATCTAAGAACATGCCCAACGGAATCAAGATACTCACTGTTCATGGCTGAATCAATGGTGAATCCATTCAAAATTGAAATGAAAGTCACAATAAACAAATATGTGACTAGAGTGTGTTTCTCCAAGTTATAAAATATGTATAGCTGGAAGGTAGTATGATATTGTATGGTTGATGCACCATGGTGGAGTAAAAATAAAGTTTTGGCTAGTTATAATGATTAATTACTCAATTTTAATCCCATAAAGATGAATTATAACATGTTAATTGGTGTCATGAATTTGTTTTCTAATATTATATTTAATTGTGTTGTATTTTTCCTTATGGAAACATTGGTATTTTTATCACATAACGAAAGTTAAAAACTTTATGGATATTGTAGGAAGAACATACATAATCACATATTTAAAAATGTAATGTTTATCTTTCAATATTTTTCAAATAAAATAAATCATTATATTTAATTGGCCAATAGGCCTTTACAACTCCCATCTTCATCGTTATTGTTTCCTAAAATATTTGTAATATTATTTTCAAAATGAAAATAATTCAAATGGGCACACATAAGACTTGGTGGCAACACTCCACATTTGATCCCTCATCTCCACATAAACTAAAAATAATATCATAGTAGTCTGCGAGAGAGTGAGAATGCATTGTAATGACATTGAAGCGAAGGAGAGGACTGCAAACTTTGACCTTGACATTTAACATGAAGAATAACAATAGATTCACCACCTATAATAAGAATAATAATAATTATCATGTTGGTTTGTGTAGATCCTCTTCAACCCCACTTTTTCACAAAATAACAAGGCCAACAATAGAACCTTGTCATGGGGAATAATAAGAAGAAGAAGAAGAATATGAGGATGTAGAACTCGGATTATTGTTTGAAAGGAGTAACAAAGGAGGATTAATGTGGCACAAGTGTAGATGTAATGTTGTAGAGGAGCGGAGCAAGACAAATATTGAGAGTTATAGAAAAGAGGTATCATGGAGGGTGTGGATACCAGATGCAAGTGACAGAGGATGATGAGGAGCAGTTGAAGGAATGAATAGATCCCAAAGTGGTCGATCACTTCCTCACTCCCAACAACCTCCTCTCCACCATAATCACACTCATCCAAGACTCCATTTACCCCTTCATTTCCCTTTCTTCTTTTTAATAGTTGTATATGTTTTTTAATTTACAATATCTACACTTTCAATATTCATCCCTACTTGTACTCATGTGATGATGCAATTTCAAATGAGTGATGGTTTTTAATGTCCAATAGAAAATATAAATGTAAACTTGTGGTATAAAATCAGAAATTATAAATTACATTAGATGATTATAAGCAAATATTACATTTGTATATATACATGCTTTAGAAGGAGGGAGAAGCTAAATAGCCATGTGTGAAGTTGGACAATCGAGGGACATCTGCGTTATATTGAAATATGCCAACATTCTCCACCTTATTTCATTATTTTTACAAAGGTACCCCTAAATTAGATCATCATCATTATCTTCGATTCTCGGTACTTCTTCATTTGAGTCATCATCACTTTGAGACATGATGCATCCTTTGTGCTTCTTGTGGCGAGGATGTCATCTTGAATTCTTTGAATCACTACAACCAGATGTGCTCTCATTTCCAGAATTATGGATGAAGGGGTGGGCTTCGTACTCTCATGCAATGCAATATAGACATTCATATGGGAATTTTCTCTCACATTCATCATCTCCGTCATAGCCTTCTTTGAGATTGGCATGAATCTGATCCTCCTTGCACCGTGTGTCAAATAAGATTCATTCGGGCATTATTTTATGTACATCGTCCTCAAATCTTCAATTTTTGACACTTTTAACAACTTAGAGTAAACCGACATTTTCTTGGGCTTGAATTCGGTTTCTCAAAGGTTCCACATCCCTATGATTGCTTGTAGTATTGCTAGCTTCTTTGGGCACGATTGTCATAGTCTCATATTTCACGCACGAGCAGGATAATTTTAGCGGCGAATATTCGTAATATGGCGAAAATTTCATTTTAGGAAAATTTGAAAAGGTGAATTATTCGGAGTGGGTCGGTGTCCTGTTCGCCTAAAATATATAGTATATTTTTTTTGGGGGGTCGGCTTCGCCTTCATTTGAAAACATCTCCTATAAAAACCTAGGTGATTCGCACGTAGTATACCTCAAGTAGCTTACCAAATTACCAATACTGTGAAATTTGAACTCGCATACCCTTGAGCACCAGAGATTCATATTACTGTTAGCCTGTGATTGTTGACGCGCGACAAGAGCTGTACTGACGCGCGACAAGAGCTGTACTGACGCGTGAAAAAGGTGTTCTGACGCGTGACCAAGGAAGTGTTGACGCGCGACTTGGGCAAAGAAGTGACGCGCGACAGAGGAAGTATTGACGCGTGACTTGGGCAGTGTTGACGCGTGACAGTATATTAAGAGAGTGGACGCGCGACCTCAGACAGTGGACGCGCGACAAGACCTCAGACTGGACAGAGTCGCTACTTGGTTCTTTTGCTGACGCAGGACTCTTTTTAGAATAATGGAAGGTGTCAGCTCAAAGAATACGAATAACCTAAAAGTAAGTAAGAAATCTCAGAAATCACTCTTCAAGTATTTTGGAAACTCTGTGGATACAGATATTGTAAATACCAATCATATAGATGCCACCACAGAGAATCAGAATACTGACTGTGTGGAAGGAATTATTGAGGTGGACATGCATTCTGCACAGTATCAAAGTCAAACAAATGAAACCTACGATAATATGCCAGATCTTGAAGATATTGTTCCTGTTGGGGTGCAACCAGAAGTGCAGCTAGATATCACAGATACAAACACTCAGCAAAATGGAAGACAGAAATCAAAATCAAACTCCGGTCCAAGAAAGAGGAAACCAGGTGATTGTGATATTGCTCAAAATTCTACTCAAAAAAGTAAAGCATTAAAAATGAACAAGAATATGTGGACCATTGGTAGGACATACAAGTTTGATTGGGCAGCTAAATTTCCGTTTATTGAACCTGTACAATCATCTAATTCTGAAGAAATCCCATCTGAATGTACATGTAAAATATGTATGTGGAAATTGGGAAAGCAACAAAAAATGCAACTGAAGCTGGACACTATAGAAAAACATTGTGGAAAACAATATTTAACTGTAACAGGGGCGGATGGCCAGAAAATCAAAACACATAGGTGGAAAACTGAAAAAGAATGCATGCATGTTAGATACGCAGTGGAATATGAGGCAGAGCAGAAAAAACATAGACATTTGTTGGAAAAGGGAGGAACGATCACATCGCATATTGGTAAGATGAAAGAAACAAATCTACATGCAAAATTCATACAATTCTCTACTCTTTTTCAAATACTTAAAAAAGGAAGAGCGATTTCAGATTTCCTCGATTTCAAAGTTTTGTATCAATTTAACGGAATGCTGAATGTACCTCAGTCTCATTGGTTTGAGAGTAGTGGATGGGAAATGGAAAAATGCCTCTCAATGATAGAGAAGGAAGATTTGAAAGAGAATGTAAAAAAAGCAAACTTTATCTCTCTTTCAATTGATGAAGTGACAAAGCATGACAACACCACATGGGTATGTATCCACATCTATACTTTAGAAAATCATATAAGGACACCTCATCATTGGGTGTTATGAAAATGGTTGAAAATCGCAATGCCGAAAACCTATATAAAATAGTTGTTTCTCATTTGAAAGATGTTCTTTGGTATGACTGATTATGAAATTGCTACGAAGTTGGTATGCGTTGGAGTAGATGGTGCATCTGTCATGCAGGGTCACCGAATAGGGCTCTGTGTTAGATTACAAACAACAATGGCCCCATATATGCTACCAATTCACTGTATGGCTCACAGAATGAATTTAGCGTATAAAATGGTAAGCAACCACGAAAATGTTGCTAAATTAGAAGACCTTATAAGAGAACTTCATGCCTATATGTCAAGCAGCCCAAAGCGTTTTCTCGAGTTCCAAAATTTGCAATTGGAATTACAGATGGAAAAAAACTTCTGAAGGATGTGGAGACTAGATGGATCTCTTTGTATGAACCTGCATGCAGAGTTCGTGAGGAGTATCCTTCATTGGTTGGTTTCATGCACAAATACCGTCATGAAGTTGATAGGGCGAGGGACTTGTTGTTCCGTTTAACTGATTTGGAGACATTGCTTACATTGGTTGGTATTCTTCCAATGTTAAAGGAGATCAATACACTGATGAAGCATGCACAGGGAAGATTAATCTATATTGTGGATTTTATACGGATGAGGAAAATGGTATGTCAAAGTCTTGATATATTGTACTGTTCCAATGATAGTTTTGATGCACCTGTTTTTGAAAATTGGAGAGATTTATTAGATCTTAAAAATCCTAACACCTTTTTGAGATTTAATATCCACGATCACCTCTCGCATCATCCTTTGTTAATGGGAGGGAAATACATGTGCACATTTTGCAAAAACGTCAAGCTATTACAAGATCGGAACGAGAAGATGTTCCCGTGACACGTAATTTGTTTGAGTCTATTATAGTTGAAACAAGAATAAAGCTTAAAAAAATTTCAGAAACCTTGTCATCAGAAATTAGGGAACGTTTCTGTAAAGATAAAATTCTGGAAGCCATGGGTGTGATGAATCCTAATTTTTGGAATACTGAAGGTGGCCGTGCAGACTTTGTCAGTAAGCATTTCCATAAATCAATGGGTACAATAATGGAACAATTTACAAAGACGTCAGAGCTCAAGGGTGTGGAAATCAAAGGTATACTGAATGCCGATTTATTAAAGTCTCAGTCAACAAATTTTGCAACAACAATGAGGAACCAATATAAGAATTTAGATCAACCTTCTGAAAGTGGAGCTATTACAAGGCTGTGGCGAGGAATCTATCAAAGTTCTATTTTACAAGAAGATATCAGTGAATACTTTAGATTATATGAGTTATGCCAAACAATGATTTTGGGGTCTGTGGAGGATGAAAGGGTTTTCAGTGCATTGTCATTTATAAAATCAAAACTGAGAAACAGGTTGGATAAAAATCTGGAAAGCTGCATGAGGTGTTATGTTTCTCGATACTCCATCAAAACCTTTCCGTTCGACAGAGCAATTGCGCACTGGAATTCCCTTTGCGAAAGAAGAGGTGTGAATAATACAGCTACAAGTACAAATATTCCCAACCTTGAGAGTGTAATTGGCTCTTCGTCACATTCTACAGAAGACAACATCGACTTTGATGAAGCTATTGATAATGGATTGTTTCAACTTTAAACAGGTATCTTCTTTATCTATCTTTTATCTTTATCATTAAAGATGTTACAGGTCTATATACTAAAAATGTCAGGCAATTCACCCATCTATCTACTAATACATTTCTCATGTTGGGTTTTTTTAAAACACAGATCTAGCTCATTACCAGTGGCAATGATGATTTCAACTTTAAGGAGGTATCTTTTTCCCCTTAATCTTATTGTTTGTTACTATTCATTTATTCAGCTCTGGTTATCATTAAAGATGTTACAGGTGTATGTATTTACATTTAGTTAAATACAATATTTTTACTTTTTGAAAATGTGGGTTGACATCCGTCCGAGGAAGCTGTTACTTCTCGGGACTGACAATGTCAGGCAACTCACCCACTTATCTACTAATCCATTTTTTGTGTTGAATTTTTTTTAAGACAAAGATCTAGCACATTACCGGTGATGATTTCAATTTTAAATAGGTATCTTCTTCAACATAATTTTATTGTTTGTTACTATTCATTTTTTCAGCTCTGGTTATCATTAAAGATGTTACAGGTGTATGTATTTACATTTAGTTAAATACAACATTTTTAATTTTTGAAAACGTGGGTTGACATCCATCCGAGGAAGTTACATTTCTCGGGACTGACAATGTCAGGCAACTCACCCATCTATCTACTAATCCATTTTTTGTGTTGAATTTTTTTTAAGACAAAGATCTAGCACATTACCGGTGATGATTTCAATTTTAAATAGGTATCTTCTTCAACATAATCTTATCGATTGTTACTTTACATTTTTTCAGCTCTTGTTATCATTAAAGACGTTACAAGTCTAATTCTATATATTTACATTTATTTAAAGATATTGTTGGTCTATATATTTAAAGATGTTGCTGGCAAGTCTAATTCTATATATCATTAATTATCAATTATCATCATTCATCATCTACGTCCACATACAATTCATGACAACTCAAGTAAACAAGAAACATACATATAATTCATGATAATCACCATCTAATGCAATTAAAATTAAAGATTGTATATAAATCCATATAATTAAATTCAAAAACCATAGTACATACTCAATTGTAGAAGTTTTCAAATTCAATATTTAAAGTTTCCTCAATAATAAAAGTTTCTAGTTTTCAAAACCCTCTCTTTCTTTATCCAATTCTACTCTGCACTCTTCCCCAACGGCTTCTTCCACTGTGGCTGTACCTCCTTCCCCAAAACAAGAAATCTCCATGCAACAGCAAATTTGGATCAGCTGCAGCGTTCAAACTATCCCGTTGCCAATAATTTTCATAACGACTAATAATCTCATTGATAAGAACCTTAGCCCTTCTCTCCCATTCTATAAGCTGAATCTATCTTTTTTGTGCTTGTCTAGTTGTATGAAATACTCCTTGCCCTCTTTAGAAGTACTTGTGCCAAAACCCTGTATGGTCCAAGCAACAAGTGATACCTAATCAACAAGTGAACAAAACCAGAACTTGAAAACATATAAAGAGAAAACAAACTAGCATTACTTTGTAGTACTATATGGTCCAGCCAGTTATCGATCCACTCAATGATTCTCTCCAAGCTTCATACTCAGGAATTGTGTAAAAAGATAACACATTTCCATTTTTGTGAGTTGCCTACATCAACATGTGCCAAAATTAGACATGGAGATAAATAACATCTGGAGGCTTAAAAAAAATATAAAGAGTCTCAATACACTCAACAAAATATAAAATAAATAATCGACAATAGGAGTGATAAATTCCACAACAAATGAAGGAATTTTAAATGAAATTGATAGGAGTGATAAATTCCACAACAAATGAAGGAATGTTTATCATGAAACTATGCTATACAAAGATCATGTACACCGGTCTGTCATTATCATCGAGATGGCCATATCTTAAAGATTTAATGATGTCATATATTTTATCTTCCTGTAGACCAAGGATTTTTTTATATTTACTATCTCTTTATTCTCCATTTTTTGGTGAGTGGTAGCTTCTGACACATTGAGAAGCTTACCTCGAGAGGAAACATGCCATAATAATATTGACCAACAATAGATATTCCCGCCACTTTTTGATAGAATAAAGATAACTAAAATAACAAAAATTAAATTGGAAAGTGATGTCGAAACATGTCACAATACTACCAAATTCAAGTATTCACATTTCCCTTGATTGATTTGCATCATCAAGTTTGGGAACATCAATTAATTTCCCCTTCTTGGTTCCATCAGTTTTCTTAAGATCTTTTTTTTGTTTAAACTTTTCCACTGCACTCATCAGGTCAATCAAAGTTACAAAGCTCATCTTAGACACTAGCATTGCAAAAATTACATGTACTCAGAAATGTTACATATTAGACACCACGCCTTTTATTTATTGACATGGGCTGCAAATGCGAAACAGTGAAAATTACTATAAATTTATAACAAGCAAATTGTATCAGAATAAAAAATATGAATTAAAAGGAATTATACTTACAATCAACATGGAAACCGAACGTTGATTCGAGAAAATTCTTTTCTTCCACGAGTGTTGCCTTGGTTGTAACAATTGGTAAATTTTTGAACGAAAGGCCCGTAAACCGATGGATGTCATTTGCTTCGATACTGAATTGAAAAATTCGGCCATCGTTCAGAGTCACATAAAAAATGCCATCCTCTGAATTGTAGGATGATAGAAAGTAATTCAAAATATCCGGATCTGTTTCGAAATGGGGCATATTAATAGTATGGATGTGAGGGCATAAGGGATTCCTGTAGTTGATCTTGGAAATCGATTGAATTGGATTCTCTTGATTTTTGTTACTGAACTTGGAGTTGGGAAGCATCGAGACCTGCAAAAAATCTAGAGCTGGAAGGTGAAAACGAGAAAATGACCGGTTCAAGGGTATTTATAGGCTAAATTGGGCATCAATGGCTTCACTTGACGCGCGTCAAAGGTTCTAGCTGACGCGCGACAATAGTCTAAGCGACGCGTGACAATAGGAGTGAGCGACACGCGTGTCAAAAGTAGAAAAAGCGACGCCGCATGTCAATAGAAAGTGACGCGCATGTCAATAGAATCGATGACACGCGCGTCATTAGGTGCCAGTGACGCGCGTCATTAGGTGTGCCGCGACGCGCGTCATTAGTGCCGCGACGTGCGTCATTAGATGCCAAGTGACGCGTCATTAGGAGCGATGTGACGCGCATCATTAGTAGCAAGTGACGACGCGTCATTAGCGGGGAGTGTCGCGTGTCGGTCAAGACCATTAACGTTCCATTGACGCGTGTCGGTCAAGACCATTGACGTTCCATTGAGAAAGCCTGAGACTACCAAATAATTGATTTCTTATCCAAAATTTAATGGAATTCGAAGTTTTCACCTCTTTTTCTCTAGAGGAAATTCCCTTCATGTTTGCAATGCAGCCAATTGAGATGAAGCCTTCAAATTTATCAACAGTGTTTGGTGTGTACTTGATGATGATATAGGGTCTTGTTTGATAAGTTCAAAAAGAAACTTCATGATATATGCTAAGACTGAGTTTGAGATGAGGTACCAGTAAGGGCACTGTTGACAAAATTTACACAATGTTACCTTTTTAAGATGATCCAACCTTCCACAGAGAACTTTATGTTGAGCTGTAAAAAAATTTCAATATTTGAGACACTTGATTTTATCAATTGTACTTCAAGAAGATCATGATTAATCAATTCAAGGCATAGAAATGGGGGAGCTGCAAAAAAATTGTCTTCAAACATACACTTCAACATTGTATCTTCAGCAAAGGAAAACAAAACAAGGTGGTAGCAGGAATTTTATACTTTGATACTCCTTGCAATGGTCAACCAAGTATTTCATCAGCTCAACAATAATAATTAGAAGAAAGTAAAAACAATTTTCCGTTACACAACAATTTTGATCACTTTACCCTTATTGTATCTTTCAAACCTCATTCTTGTAACTAACATGATATGTAAACAACCTTATTGAGCTATGATCATATGCACCACCTTAAAATTTTGAAAAAAAAAAGAGACATATTTTAATTCAACCACTCCAAGAAGCAGTCCTGAAGAGAGAATCTCAAGATGTGAATCCTATACAAGGTGGTAGTCTGCATTTCTAAGCGATCGAGTTTTATAAAAACTTGAATAAGTTTAAATACTCATTTCAAAATCTAATTAAATTTGGCATGAAGCACTAAAAGACACTCCTATACACATTTCATGTTTTGGTTAACCATGGGTTTTCCTAAAGATGTTACAGGTCTATATACTAAAAATGTCAGGCAATTCACCCATCTATCTACTAATCCATTACTCGTGTTGGGTTTTTTTAAAACACAGATCTAGCTCATTACCAGTGGCAGTGATGATTTCAACTTTAAGCAGGTATCTTTTTCCCCTTAATCTTATTATTTATTACTATTCATTTTTTCAGCTCTGGTTTTGATTAAAGATGTTACAGATCTATATACTAAAAACGTCAGGCAATTCACGCATCTATCTACTAATCCATTTCTCGTGTTGGGTTTTTTTGAAACACAGATATAGCTCATTACCAGTGGCAGTGATGATTTCAACTTTAAGGAGGAATCTTTTTCCCCTTAATCTTATTGTTTGTTACTATTCATTTTTTTCTCCTCTTTTTATCATTAAAGATGTCTATGTATTTACATTTAGTTAAATACAATATTTTATTTTTTGAAAACGTGGGTTGACATCCGTCCGAGGAAGCTGTTACTTCTCCGGACTGACAATGTCAGGCAACTCACCCATCTATCTACTAATCCATTTTTTGTGTTGAATTTTATTAAGACAAAGATCTAGCACATTACAGGGGATGATTTCAATTTTAAATAGGTATCTTCTTCAACATCATCTTATTGTTTGTTACTTTACATTTTTTCAGCTCTAGTTATCATTTATTTAAAGATATTGTTGGTCTATATATTTAAAGATGTTGCTGCCACTTCTCAGGACTGACAATGTCAGGCAACTCACCCCTCTATCTACAATGTCAGGAAAAACAAAGATCTAGCACGTTACCCTTGATGATTTCACAACAATCTAATACGCAAGAGGTAAGCTAAACCCTATGATATTTGCAATTATGTTTAATTTCTTACCAGTGATGATTCTTTCTTGATTTCTTAGAATTATATTTAATTTATTTTTTATATGTGGAAAATCCTTTGATATATTTTTTTAACTGTGGGATAAACTATTAAACAATACATTATACTATTATAAATATAAGTCCTGACACTCTTCCTAAAATTCCATGCTTTGTCATAGATCCATCACTTCTTCAGATTTCTCCATGAAGAAATAGATCTATTTTTAGACTTATAATGATCATCCTCTAACACGAAGTTATTCAAACTCAATTCTAATGCTATCTTCCATATCCTATAGTCACCCACCCAAATCTACACTAATCACAACTATTTAAATCAACTTGACAGAGTCTTTATCTAATAAAAATCTACACACATAGTTTGCTATGATCTAGTTTACAACCTTCAATATTTTCTTACACACTCAAAATTATTCCAACTTATAGCCTCCCAGTTCTAATCCACAATTATTCTTCACCCTTATCAAATATTAAAAAATGATAGGATTCTTCAACCTTATATGTTTTACATTAAACTTCAAAGTTCTATATCGAGCTTGACCTATCTTTTAATCACATGGTTATTCCAACTTTGGTTAATCTAGATTCCATAACCTTGACTATTTAGAGCAACTTGTCAATCTACTCTACACAAAACAATATCCATGATAACAAAACCATATCTTTTAAACCATGGTCTTGATTGTTTGCAGCAAAACGTTATTTTCTGACAAATGGTCTTGACCATTTTGGATGTCAAACAACCTCTCTAATGAGAGATTATGCACTTATATAGAGGTGAATCTCTTTAAAATAGAATTTTCCTACACCATAAGTCTATTAAGGAGAAATCCTAAAGATCTGCTTCAAATCTTAGTTGCTATTTTTTCCCAAAAACATAATTTTCAAGATAATTAAAGTCCCACAAGATATTTAGGCACTACATTTTACATTATACACATTAAATTGATCATCGTCTTTCATCATCATCTATCATTAATTATCAGTTATCATCATTCATCATCTACGTCCACATACAATTCATGACAATGCAAGTAAACAAGAAACATACATATAATTCATGATAATCACCATCTAATGCAATTAAAATTAAAGACTATATAAATCCATATTATTAAATTCAAATACCATAGTAGATACTCAATAGTAGAAGTTTTCAAATTCAATATATAAAGTTTCCTCAATAATAAAAGTTTCTAATTTTCAAAACCCTCTTTTTCTTTATACAATTCAACTCTGCTCTCTTCCCCAACGGCTTCTTCCACTGTGGATGTACCTCTTTCCCCAACACCAGAAATAACCCCTGAACTTATAAGATCTTCTGCAGCACTGTCCAGATTTTTTATAATTCTTTCTTCTTGATTTGTTGCATCTCCATGCGACAGCAAATTTGGATCAGAAGCTGCTTTGGCTTTGAATAATATGTCAGGGTCGAGACCATGCTCTTTAATTATCCGCTTTAGTGTATTGTTTTGTTTGTTAACCAAAACAATATTTTGCTTCAAATTTTTTGCTGCGGATAAGTTGTTCTTTGTTGTTTCCAAGTGAACTTGCAAAACCTTCACCTGACTCTTCAAATTTTCATATTTCAACTGCACAAAAAGAGTAATGTCAATATAAAATATTAATGTAAATTCAAAATTTCAAAATAACAAAAATGATTGTTTAAATGTAATAGTACTTACAACAGCTCTATCTCTTTCGGCATTTGCGATTGATACCAAATCCTTGTCCTTGGACCATTTGTTAAAATATGCCTGGGCCTCGGCACTAATATTTTCCAATTTGTTTAGTGCCTTATCTAAAATGTCGTCTTTATAGTTGTTGTTAAACGTGACAGTCCCACATCTTACTTGGGTAAGTAAGGAATCCATCTTCGCAGGTTGATTCTGGACTGCAGCATATAAACTATCCCGTTGCCAATAATTTTCATAACGACTAATAATTTCATTGATAAGAACTTTAGCCCTTTTCTCCCATTCTATAAGCTGTTGGATATGAGGAATAATAAACTCACTGATATGGGATTGACAATCATTACCAATTAAGTTCTCCAAAGGAAAACGTGGCAACTGTTCACTATCTGAATCTGATGCAGACGATCTTGCTGGAGAAGAATGGGGGCTTTCACCAAGATCAACTGCTCCTTGTTTCTGCCTTTGGGTGGGCTGATCCTGTTTTTGAAAAAATTAATCAAGATTTAGATAAATAAATTTAAATCAGAATGTAATTCAAAATTGTAAAGCATATTAAAATTGAAATTTGAAGTATACCTGCTGGCCTTGAATCATCTCGCGGGTATCGAAAAAACCAGTTGGGTCATTGCTATCAATGCCCAAATAATCTTCATCTAAATTTATATTGTTCAAAACAGATATGCCCGTTGCATTGGGCAAGCCACCAAGTGATAGAGTTGGAATTCGAAACGAGGAGGCAAGGTTTAGTGTCCCACTAGGGGCCGGAGCAAAAGGCATGCGTTTACCAATGTTCTTTTTCACTGTTCCTCTGGTTGGCATTTTAAAAATTAATGGTTGAGTGGGTGTCGGTGCCGTGGTTTGATCATGACTGACATGTGCTGAAAAGTACAAGAAAAAATGAAAAATATTAAAACAATTCATAAAGTCAAAACTACGAAATTAAACGTACTATAGAAAAGTTGTACCTTGTTGTCGAGGGGTTGTTTTTCTCGGTGCTACGGGTGGCCTTGTAGGAGTTGTACTCAGTGGCTATTCAGAAGATATGAATGCATGCGACTGTATGGAGTGAGTTGGGGAAGAAGGTTCCAAAGTCCCTGCAATTCATCAATATTAAATAATGTCAATTCTTTTGGTTAAAATTTAAATTGAAAAATAAATATGCAACTTTGGAATTTGTAAATAATATATGAGAATGTATTACTTCTCTGGCGTTTAACGAGTTCAAACTGTTGAGGGTTTGGAGAGGAGTGAGCTTCCATTTCAGATTGGGAGTCCCCCGAAGCCTCCGCGTGTTGTTGGCCTCTTCCTCTCGATAATTTCTTTTTTCGGGGAAGGGCTTCAAGATATCTTCTCTGCAAAACATTTAAATTTAAGTTTTAATAACTGCACTGTAATGTCGAAAATTGAAATACAATTACAAACTAAATAGTTTATACCTGTTGTTCTTCAAATGGAATTGAGAATTTCTTCAAAGCCTCATCAGAGCAAGTAGGAATTTCTTTATCTTTTAAATTTAAAACTGCCTCATAGTAGAAGCCGAGGAGATAGTTTGTTGAATAAATGAAAGGTTTATCTGAGAGTTTTGAATTTATTATGTCAGTTCTTATTTTTTTGGATAGATATGTGCACCAATCGAATTGTCGTTTTGAGATAGTGGCACAAATGTATGCGATGGCCCAATTTGGTATATCTGTTTGGCGACCCTGCAAAACAATTCTGGCTTGAAAAAATGAAATAAGTGCAGCAAGAAAGTGGTGTGCAATTGATTGTGTATCTACACCACGCCTGGATTTATTGACATGGGCTGCAAATGCGAAACAATGATAATTACTATAAATTTATAACAAATTGTATCAGAATAAAAAACAATAAAAAATATGAATTAAAAGGAATTATACTTACAATCAACATGGAAACCGTACGTTGATTCGAGAAATTTCTTGTCTTCTTCCAGTAGTGTTGCCTTGGTTGTAACAATTGGTAAATTTCTGAAAGGAAGGCCCGTAAACCGATGTATGTCATTTGCTTCAATAGTGAATTGGAACATTTGGCCATCGCTCGAGTCACATAAAATACCGTCCTCTCAATCAGAATTGTAGCATGACAGAAGGTAATTCAAAATATCCGGATCTGTTTCGAAATGGGGCATATTCACGAGCCCTGTAAATTCACACTCTTCCATCAAAGCTTGATATTCTGAAGACATCTTTAAAGCCGTATGGATGTGAGGGCATAAGGGATTCCTGTAGTTGATCTTCGAAATCGATTGAGTTGGATTCTCTTGATTTTCTTGCTGAACTTGCAATTGGGAAGCATGTGAAGTCGACATTGTAGCTGTAATTGCGTCTTTGACGACGATTTAGACCTGCAAAAATTCAAGAACGGGAAAACGAAAACGAGAAAATGAGCGGCACAAGGGTATTTATAAGCTAAATAGGGCGTCACTGGCCCCTGATGACGCGCGTCATTTTCTCCTACTGACGCGCGTCACTGTCTCCTATTGACGCGCGTCAGCTCTAACTTTTGTCGCGCGTCATCTAGGACATTTGACGCGCGACACTGGCACCTAGTGACGCGCGACACTGTCCCCTACTGACGCGCGTCACTTCCTCCTATTGTCGCGCGCGCTATTACTACCTTTCGACGCCGCCAACAGTTCCGAGTTGACGCGCGTCATTAGTAGGTACAAATGTCGCATGTCGCGCGTCAATAAGCCGTGTCGTCGCGTGTCAAAGGTCATAGCTGACGCGCGACAACAGTCATATAGAGATGACGCGCGTCAATAGGAGACAAGTGACGCGCGTCAGTAGGAGCAAATGACGCGCGTCATCAGGGGCCAGTGACGCGCGACAGTAGGAGGCAGTGTCGCGCGTCATTAATGATTACAATCGACGACGCGACAACAGTGACAATTTTAGCGTCAATACGAATTAACCAGTGTCGCGCCAATGTCGCGCGTCATTACGAACTAGTGTCGCGCCAATGTCGCGCGTCATTACAAACTAGTGTCGCGCCAGTGACGCGCGTCATTACGAACTAGTGTTGTCGCACGTCACTGATGGAGCCATGAAAAACCAGGTGAAAATTTTATTTTTGAGTGAAAATTTTATTCGCCAGGATTTTCCACCTTCAATTTTATAGGGGTGTCTTAAAATGAATAGGGGTGACTTTACCTTATTGATGATGTTTTGAATATCTCAAATTGAATTTTATCACAGAACTTTTCATTGGTTTTCACATTCTCAAATGATGATGTTGGTGTTTCAATCTTGTGTATGGATATACATCTTTATCCGTATTTCATCCTACCTTCAATAATAATTCCTTTCCTAAAAAAGCGTGACAGTCACTAGTTCAAGCCACGGATAGGTGTCTTGAGCCAAAGCTTGAAACGTAAACAGGTGTAGGCCGAGGAACTAAGGAGCAAAACATTCATAAAAATAACATAATATTTTCTACGGCCGAGAGAACCAATTTTTGAAGTAATTTCAATTGAATTGAAAAGGCTTAAATCTCAAACTCGCACAGAGTCGACGTTGCCCTTCATGGTCATTGATGTGACGAACGATTTCCATTAAACGTGGTGCAAATAAGACAACAACAACAATCAAGTTGTCTCTATCGACCATTTGTGTTTGGAGTTCATTCACAACAATCAAGTTGTCTCTATCAATGGTTTTTCGCCATCTACTCCATGGTCACAAAAAGAGTAAACATCTCTTATGCATGGAGATATAGATTTTGGTATAGTATTTCTGATGCACAATTACTTGTATATTGCAAGGACCACTTGAATAGAAGACCTCATTTGTGTCTCAACAGGGTTTAGGCTTGTCTAATAGACAATGGGTCACCAATGCCACCACTGAACTACTAACATGATTGAAATACATTCAACAAACCCAATATTTAATTCTAAACCAGCAAGAATAATATTAAGAAAATATAAATTACACGGGACTATTAAACATTTTTGTAAAAAGATTCTTTAGTAGCGAAGCCTTAAAGAAATGAATTGGTGATGTTAAATTCAACGGAAAGCATGTGACGGCATGTGATTACAGTAATGTAAAACAAAAATCCAAATATATTATTGTGTGAGTTGAGTATAAAAACAACGACGCTTAAAATGTGTAAATCCATAACCATTAAAAAACAAAAACAAAATCTTGGAGGAATCAATAACCATTAACCATCTGAAAAAAACTGTCAAATATAAAACACATGAATTATGGTGTCCTATTCTCTATATAAGGAATTACCCTGCAGTTCAGTTCTCAAACTATTTCTGCAGTTTCAGTTTGGGAGAAGAGTAGAGGAGTGTGGAGTCCAAATACAAATGGACAAGTTACATGTAAATATGATTGAGAGAGTGAAGGTGGCGCCATGCCTTCCATCGCCCAAAGAAATTCTCCAGCTCTCCAGCGTTGACAACATAACCAGAGGTTTTGCCAACATATTGTTAGTCTACGACGGGGTTTCAAGTGTTTCTGCACATCCTGCAAAAACAATTCGAGAGGCTCTCTCCAAGGTTTTGGTTTATTATTCCCCTTTTGCTGGAAGGCTCAGAAATAAAGAAAATGGGGATCTTGAAGTGGAGTGCAGTGGGGAGGGTGCTGTCTTTGTGGAAGCCATGGCGGACAACGAGCTTTCAGTCTTACAAGATTTGGATGAGTACAACAGCTAGCTTTTTACAGTGCCAGTGGATACCAAAATTGAAGACCTCCATCTTCTAAGTGTTCAGGTGACTTTCTCGTAAATGTTTGCTATTTTTCAAAGTTATTAGTATATAATATTTCAGACATAATTATGGTGGAGTCTTGAACCCATATTTTTTTTGGACTTATTTTCTGAGAATGAAACAATTGTGAGTAAGATTGACACCATTTATCACTAGTCTATGAAATTTTATTGAAGAAGATAGTGAGGTTATTAATAATTGTGGTATGTAAACAATATAGGGTAAGGTCCTTGAGATTGATGTATCGTGATATTTTCTAGATAGATGTATTTAATATATCCTTTTCAGTTCATATTATTCATCTTTGTTATTTTCCATATATGTTGAAGAATTTGAAATAATGTCTCTTGCAATGGTGTCATACATTTTTCTATTAACATCAAACTTTTGTTCTCTATGTTGCATGTCTCTCACGTAGGTAACTTGTTTTACATGTGGGGGATTTGTTGTGGGAATAAGTTTCTACCATAGTATATGTGATGGAAAAGGACTGGGCCAGTTTCTTAAAGGCATGAGTGAGATTTCCAAGGGAGCGTTTAAGCCATCACTAGAACCAATATGGAATAGAGAAATGGTGAAGCCTGAAGACCTTATGTACCTCCAGTTTTATCATTTTGAATTCATACCCCCTCCTCTTAAATTTGAGAAGATTGTTCAATCATCTATTGTAATTAACTTTGAGACAATAAATTATATCAAACGATGCATGATGGAAGAATGTAAAGAAAATTTCTCTGCATTTGAAATTGTAGCAGCACTGGTTTGGCTAGCAAGGACAAAGTCTTTCCAAATTCCACATAGTGAGAATGTGAAACTTATCTTTGCAGTCGACATGAGGACATCATTTGACCCCCCTCTTCCAAAGGGATACTATGGTAATGCTGTTGGTATTGCATGTGCAATAGATAATGTCAAAGACCTCTTAAGTGGATCACTTTTGCGCACTCTAATGATTATAAAGAAATCAAAGTTCTCTTTAAATGAGAATTTCATATCAAGAATATTGATGAAACCATCTACATTTAATGTGAAGATTAAGAATGAAAATGTAATTGCATTTGGGGATTGGAGGAATTTGGGATTTTATGAAGCAGACTATGGGTGGGGAAACGCAATGAATGTAAGCCCCATGCTACAAAAAAGAGATCATGAGCAAAATCTTTTATTTTTCTTCGATCATCTAAGAACATGCCCAATGGAATCAAGATACTAATGTTCATGCCCGCATCAATGGTGAAACCATTCAAAATTGAAATGAAAGTCACAATAAACAAATATGTGACTAGAGTGTGTTGCTCCAAGTTATAAAATATGTATAACTGGAAAGTAGTATAATAGTGTATTGGTGATTCACGATGGTAGAGTAAAAATAAAGTTTTGGCGAGTTATAATGATTAAATACTCAATTTCAATCCCATAAAGATGAATTATAACACGTTAATTGGTGTCATGAACTTGTTTTTAATATTATATTTAATTGTGTTGTATTTTTCCTTATGGAAAAATTGGTAATTTTATCACATAATGAAAGTTAAAAACTTTATGGATATTGTAGGCAGTACACACATAATCACATATTTAAAAATGTAATGTTTATCTTTCAATCTTTTTCAAATAAAATAAATCATTATATTTAATTGGCCAATAGGCCTTTTAAAGTCAATTTTCTTTGCAACTCCCATCTTCATTGTTATTGTTTTCCTAAAATATTTGTAATATTATTTTCAAAATGAAAATAATTCAAATGGGCACACATAAGACTTGGTAGCAACACTCCACATTTTATCCCTTATCTCCACATAAACTAAAAATAATATCATAGTAGTCAACGAGAGAGTGAGAATGCATTGTAATGACAATGAAGCGAAGGAGAGGACTGCAATCTCTGGCCTTGACATTTAACATGAAGAATAACAATAGATTCACCACCTGCAATAAGAATAATAATAATTATCATGTTGGTTTGTGTAGATCCTCTTACACCCCACTTTTCCGCAAAAATAACAAGGGCAACAATAGAGCCTTGTCTCAGGGGAATAATAATAATAAGAAGAAGAATATGAGGATGTAGAACTCGGATTATGATTTGAAAGGAGTAATAAAGGAGGATGAATGTGGTGCAAGTGCAGGTGTAATGTTGTAGAGGAGTGGTGTAAGACAAATGTTGCAAAGTTATAGAAAATAGGTATCATGGAGGGTGTGGATACCAGATGCAGAGACAGAGGATGATGAGGAACAGTTGAAAGAATGAACAAATCCCAAAGTGGTGGATCACTTTCTCAATCGCAACAGCCTCATCTCCACCATAATCACACTCATCCAAGACTACATATACCCCTTCATTTCCCCTTCTTCTTTTTATAGTTGTATATGTTTTTTTAATTTACAATATCTACACTTTCAATATTCATCCCTACTTGTACTCATGTGATGCTGCAATTTCAAATGATTGATGGTTTTTTTAATGTCCAATAGAAAATATAAATGTAAACTTGTGGTATAAAATCAGAAATCATAAATTGCATTAGATGATTATAAACAAATATTACAGTTGTATATATACATGCTTTAGAAGGAGGGAGAAGCTAAATAGCCATGTGTGAAGCTGGACAGTCAAGGGACATCTGTTATAATGAAATATGCCAACATTCTCCACCCTATTTCATTATTTTTATAAAGGTACCCTTAATTAGATCATCATCATTGTCTTCTGATTCTGGTACTTGTTTATTTGAGTCATCATCTTGTTGAGACATGATGCATCCTTTGTGCTTCTTGTGGTGAGGATTTCATCTTGATTTCTTTGAATCACTACAACCATATGTGCTCTCATTTCCAGAATTGCGGATGAAGAGGTGGGCTCCGTGTTCTCATGCAATGCAATGTGGACGCTCCTGTGGGAATTTTCTCTCACGTTCGTCATCTGCATCATAGCCTTCTTCGAGATTGGAATGAATCTGCTCCTCCTTGTACTGTGTGTCAAACAAGACTCATTCATGCAGTATTTTATGCACATCATCCTCAAATCTTCAAGTTTTTGAGACCTTTAACAACTCAGAGTAGAAACCGACATTATCTTGGACTTGAATTCGGTTTCTCAAAGGTTCCACATCCCTATGATTGCTTGCAGTATTGCTAGCTTCTCCGGACACGCTTGTCATGCTCTCATATTGCTGCACGAGATCACAGACTTTACCTTATTGACTGGTTTCTCACATTCTTGTAGCTCCAATTAATTGATGATGTTGGTGTTTTAATCTTGTGTATGCTCCAATTAATTACGCCGAAGGCGTGGCTAATGCTACGTTACATCTCAACGACTACGGCCTCCACCTTGACCAGCTTCGACCTGCCTGTCATGGTGCAGCCACCTGTCGCCCACAGAGGAAGTTGCTTCATATTTCTCCAGCCATGCCTTGTTTTCCTGTTGCAACGCAGAATAGTTTAGTCTCCGGGATGTACACTGAATAACAACTGGAATACGTAGCGGATCTGGATGGAGTGAACAGAGGACATGGGCATCCCCACGAAGTATATTTAACTAGTAAGTATAGCAGACAACATATTTTGATTGCAGGTAGATGATTTTCTCAGCATCTCGGATAATTCATATACAAGAGAGCAGATACTAGCTATGGAAAAGACCATGCTCAACAAACTCAAATTTCATCTCTCAGTCCCAACTCCATATGTATTCCTTGTTCGGTTTCTTAAGGCAGCTGGTTCTGACAAGGAGGCGAGAACTTATATAAGCTCTGAACCCTTCTTGTTCTTCCTATTTTTCCTATTGTTGGCCTTATTATAGTACAGTTTTTGTCCCCTTATAATTATTTTTGGTTTCATTTTCAGATGGAAAATCTGGCGTTCTTCCTCACTGAACTGAGCTTGGTTCAGTATGGCATGGCCAAGTTTGCTCCATCATTGTTTGCTGCTGCAGCTGTCTACACATCTAGATACACTCTGAAGAAGGAACCCATCTGGAACGACCTACTTAAACACCATACAGGGTACTCTGAAGCAGACCTCATGTAAGTTTCTTGATCTTTCCTTTGGATCTCTTGAATCCTTCAAAAGATGATTACAAAAAATACAGACTCAAATCATATAATCTCCATTGCAAGATGAAAAAGTCGAAGAACAGCGTGCAAATATACTCTGTTAGGTTGTTTTGAAATTGCCCTTAATGTAACATAGGAAATGGAACTAGTAAGGTATTTCTGCATGGATTATTTCATAAATGGCATTTTTCTTTATGCAGGGAATGTGTTAGGTTAATGGTTAAGCATCATATGAATTCCGCAGAAAACAAAACCAAAGGTGTTCAAAATAAGTACTCTATAGTCTATACATCAAGAATAGAGTAAGTTTCTTGATCTTTCCTTTGGATCTCTTGAATCCTTCAAAAGATGATTACAAAAATACAGACTCAAATCATATAATCTCCATTGCAAGATGAAAAATTCAAAGAACAGCATGCAAATATACTCTGTTAGGTTGTTTTGAAATTGCCCTTGATGTAACATAGGAAATGGAACTAGTAAGGTATTTCTGCATGGATTATTTCATAAATGGCATTTTTCTTTATGCAGGGAATGTGTTAGGTTAATGGTTAAGCATCACAGGAATTCAGCAGAAAACAAAACCAAAGGTGTTCAAAATAAGTACTCTATACCCGAGAAAATATTGGACTTATGTCTGTAGTCCTATGGTTGCAAAATAGCTCCTTATGAGCATCAGCATATGAGTTACTTGAATCGGTTGTCCTTCCATATTGAAGATGACAGGGCTTGTGCCCTGAGACTTTAAATGGTGTTTTGTTCTGTTATGGCACTGCAGAAGACAAAATTTAATATGATGCTATATTGAGAATACAGGGCTTGTTCTCTTGAATCAATCTTCTTTTCCATTAGACATTGCACAATGCCTATTTCTCTCCTCCTTTTCCCTTTCTTCTATTTACTAAAATGAGTATTGACAACATTTTTTTGGCAAGATACTGCCACTTTTTCTGCTTTGTTCTTGTCAACATTGATTGATTTCTGAAAATTAATATTTGGAACTTCTTTTCGTTTATAAACATGCTGGAATCATCACTCCCCAATTTGAATCCACTTGTGGATTAGCATCATGGTAATTTTAATGAGATCTATGCTCTGTGTAGGCTTGCATCTTTTCAACTTGAATGCTTTGCAAGGTGGTAACTGTTTTCTAATGTTCAACTGTTTTGAAATTCCATCAATCTTTGAACTATCCCTGAATTATTAAATCATGGTATAGTTTTTGAGAGAGCTATTTTAATCAGAGTTATCATAGAACTGTTACTTACCAATAATTTTTTTGCATCAATTCTATTGGTGGTAGAAAGAATTGTTGGTTCTTTTTCTTGCTGGCATGAGACTTGTGCTTAGGGCAGGAATGCTTGTGAAAAACCTTGATAAATGTTGTCAAGACTGGATGTTAAGGGCTTGTACACTACAAAAGCTCTAGGAACACAGTTTCTGTAGTTGATTTCTGAGTTTCTACCCCCCTTTTTTTCATCCAAAGTTGTTATCAAGAACATCCAAAAGTTGGTTTTGATGCAGTTTCTGCACCACATTGGTGGTTCGTTGGATTTTGGCCTTTCTGATTAGATTTTGGTGCAGTTTCACTTCACCATCTTGATTGCTTCATTGGATTTTGGCCTTCCTGATTTGATTTTCATGGCTCTCGATTTGATTTTGATGTAGTTTCACTGTACCACCTTGGTGGTTTGTTTGATTTGGGCTTTTCCAATTTGATTTTGATGCAATTTCAGATTACTTAGTACAAGTAGTATCTGCACCACCTAGGTGGTTTATTGGGTTTTGGGTTTTGAGTTTCTTGATTTGGGTTCAATATGTATGCACCCAATGCAAGGAAAATGACTGCACCCACAATCGATGCAAGAATGGATTGTGGGTTGTCAACTAGAAGACTCAAACAATCTTCTCTGCTTGCCCTGAACCCTGCATTGGGATATAAGGGGAGATGTCAGGGTAAGAAGAGATCACTAAAGATTAGAGATTTCACAAGCTAGAATATGCTTCCTGGTGGTGTTGCTAAAATGCCTAAGTCCAGTTGTAGTGCATTAGGGATGTTTAGGCCAAGAATTCTAGCCCAAACGATTCACACACAGTCATGTATCGGGAGCAAATATGGTCTTTGAAGATGATATTATTGGACTCAATGCACTTGCAGAGATCTTGTTGTATATGTTCCCCCCGCTGTGACAGAAAGGAAGAACACGACACAGGAAGGAAGCGGGAGGACCGGGAGGAAGAACACGGCGCGAATGGAGTCGGGTTGCAGAGCGGGAAATCAGAGGCAGAAATCCGGATCGGGAAAACAGGTCGGAGGAGCATGGCGCGGGAGCATGTTGCGGGGGTTGAAGAGCCCGACACGGGAAGGAAGCGGAAAATCAGAGGGAGACGACATGTCGGGGGGTCTCTAAAACCCGACAGAAGGAAATATGTGTGCGGGTCTTCAAAATCCGACGCCCGGGAAAGAACATGTCGGGGGGGCAGAGAAATCCGACAGCAAAAGACATGTCGGGCGACGGATCGGGAAAACACGTCGGAAGAGCATGGAAAGGAAGCATGTCGAGCCAGTTTCCAAGCCCGATGCAAATGCACGAGGAAGTTCCGAACCCGACAGGCGTTGGGGATCTCACCTACCACCATGGTTGTTGAAGAATTGAATGCAGTTTTGGAGGTGGTTGGGGCAGTTCGAATTCCTCTCTTCTCCCTCTCTTTTCCTCCATATAAAATGTAAGGAGGGGCTGTTTTTAAAAGGTCGAACATTTTTGTTTTGTGCCTCCTCCCTTCTTCTCTTTGGCAGGTGGAGTTGTGGAGCTCAAACCTCCCATTTGAAACTGTAATGCACCTTTGCCTCTGGGCATTTTTGCGAGTGTATTGTATCGACCTTGGAGCAAATAAATGCATGGTGTGGATGTTTCTCAACCCTCTATGTGTTTCATTTGCATCCTCTGATCTTTCACTTTGTGAATATGTTTATCTGTGCATGATATTGCATTGCATTTACGTGAGTACTTGTGTTTAATTGGCAAAACATATGTTCTTCATTCCTCGGTGCATCACCTCCTTAGCTTAGGTTTATTTTTATGCATTTCTCTCTCCTGTCTCCTTGGTAGTTAGATTAGGTTTTTTGGGGTAAACCTCTGCGTTTTATTGGTGCATCGAGCGGAGGAATAGGAGCCGGCCTTCATCAGGAGAGCTTTTCCGATTTCGCGAGGTCCCACACTTGGGAAAAGCTCCATGTTGTGCAATCGCCTTTGGGAGTCTCAAGCGATCGCGTTGCGGAGTCCGAAGTCTTTGTGATTCGACACCACGGTTTTGGCACGCCGGTGGGACAAGAGGTCATTCCACCAAAATTTGAAGGAGTTTTCATGAAATTTGCACTAAAAATTTGCAGTTTTTACAAATTTGATTTTGCACCTCGCTAGCTGAACTCGAAATCATTTTCAAGGGCTTAACTTGCTCAAAAGCGAGTCAAAATTTCACCGGTTGGTAGATCATTGTAATCTTCAAAAGGGTATCTTTAGATTTTTGAGATTTTGATTTTCAAAATTTCATGGTTTTTACCATTTCGGGTTTTCGGGATCCGAGAGCATCAAAGCAGGCACAGTAGTCATTTCGGGTTTTGGGTGATGCGTTGCATGGTCCTACCCCCGACAGTGGTGTTTTCGGGTTTTCGGGGTCCGAAAACATCAAGGCGGTGTTTTCGGGTTTTGAGGGGTGTCGGACATGTTCCAAGTTCCGACACATAGCAATTCGGGTTTTGTGAGTTGCATCGCATGACACTGAGTTCGATTGTGTGCTTTCGGGAATCCATGTTGCACAACATGACATGAGTTCGAGGCTGAAGTTTGCATCCTCGGGTCTTTCAAATTTTAAATCTCGATTTCGATATTGTCAAGTTTGGTGTGTAACTTGGCAACATCCGACCTTTTAGAGGCATTTTCAAAAACACATCTGGCGACTCCACGATCATGACCCATTTCTCGAGTTCTGAGACCCGTTCCCATCCATTTCCACCCATCTTTCTTTCCATCTCTTTCATTCTTTTCCATTCCATGAAGTTGTGCTGACCATGACTTCATTTCCATCATGGAATCCACATTTTCAACAGCGATATATCACACCTCGACATGTTTTACAAATCCTCCAAATCAGCATTTTGGTCAAGTTCGGGATCAACATGCATACCCATATGAGCAGCGATGCCAAAATCAGTTTGGCTATGGAGCTTTCAAGAGCAAGAAGTGCGCGTGCATAGAAGACAATGAAGAAGAAAATGCAGATCTGCTGGAGAAAATCCAAAAGATGGAGGTGAACATGGTGCAATCTAGGGCTCAGGCACAAATGAAAGCATTTGGAATTGGTTGCAGAGCACCTTGTCCATGGGTGGGACCTTTTCCAAGGCATTACAGCTCTCAAGAGAAGTTAGACTTCATGATTGCAACACTGCCATTACTTACAAGGTGGATTGAAGGAATAGAGGTGTATGAGAGAAGTATTCTGCAACCTTGTCAATGGGTAAGCACACCACCTCATACTCTTTCTTTTCCTCCTTCTCAATCTATATCATTTCAGCAGTGTCAAGTTTTAAACTCACCATCTGCTGCCCTAAATGTTGAATCCATCCCTCCACCCCCTAGTCTTCCATCCCATCTCAGTTTTTCTGCCCTCTTCTCTTCCAAATCCAAACCCCCTCCACAAGAGCTAAATGAAGTACCTTCCACTCCAAAGAAACAAGAGGTTTCACCGCCTCCACCACCACACAAAATTGTCAAATCGGTTGAGTTTGACCTATCCCTCCTATTGCATCCCTAATCCATGTTGGGAGGATGAAAATCAGAATGCCAGCCAAGGAAAACCACAGCAAAAAGAGAGTGCCAACAAAGAGGAAGAAATTCAAAGTCTGAAGAGTTGGGCTCTTAGATTTGGGATGACAAAGATCCCCTTGATGGTTAGGCCTACAGAAGAGGTTGGGGTTGGAGAACAAATGGTGGTCGGGGACTGATTTATTGCAGCAGCCAAGAAGAAAGCAAAAGAGAAATCGAAGAAGATCTTGCAGTCCCTACTTGTCCTCTAGAGCGGCAGATCGAAGAGTTTGACTTAAAAAACTTCATCTTTGGAGGAGGAGCTCATTCAAGAGCAAGATTGCCTTCGAGTAATGGAGGAGGAAGAAGCTGCTCCAAAGGCAAAAGAAGAGGAGCACATCCTAGTTGTGGAGGAGAAAATTGCGGATCCAAGGGCTTTGAGCACAAATCAGGCTATGGGAGAACCTTCAGTTCTTCTTTCTATTTCATCTCTCCGAGTTCTAAAGTCTTGAAGAGGAGTTTGATCTCTCAAACTCAATATTGGAGAGTGAAGGAAACCATGGTGGTCAAGTTGCAGATCAAGAGGACACCATGGAGGAAGTTGAACACGAACAGCGGGACAACAATGAGGCAGTTTACCTGTCAGATTTGGAGGATTGTTTTGATGGAGAAGAGCCGGTTGAGTTTTCACCATTCTCTCTTTCATCATCCACATTCCAAACACCAGAGCCTGCTGTCATGGAGGAGAGCTTTCATTTGCAGCAGCCTGCATCTTATAGCAGCTCTTTGGAATCAAAATTGGAAGATTTTAATCTTCCATATTCTTCATGGAGGAAGAGAAAGGACAGAGGAATTTCACCATTTCTTCCACGTCATCCATTCGGAGGAGGTCTACAAGAGAACTCCATTCTTGGAGTTGAAAATCAGAGCAATGGGCATACTCAAAGGATCATGCCGTGCCCAATCAGATACTTGGCTTCATTGGAGCCAAGGGAGAAGCCAAAACCAGTCATGCTCGCCACGAGCATGAGGGTGAATCAAAGTACGAGGATCAGCTGCCATACCTCTTGATTCAAATGCGAGCAACTAAAAGAGGTATTGGATTTGCCTTGGTGATACCTTGATGATTTGGGTAGAAGACCGACTTCTTGTTGATTTTCCATCCATCCAAACAGCCATGATCAGTGCCAAATCAATTGCATGGCTGCCAATTTTGAAGAAAGGAAGCTATTTTGCACAACCAGTTGCAGGGTTTGTTTAGCTCATCTTTGCTTCCAGTTAGAGTAGAGTAGGTAGGTTTGCTTTCAGCAGAAGAAGTGCTTGTGCACACTCTGCATGTTCCATTTGGGACATGTATGATTTTCAGTTTTGTACATAGTTTTTGTGGTGTTGGTTTTGCTCTGGCATGGTTCATTGCAGCGGTTTTGGTGAGAACAACTCTTAAGTTCAGTGTGCTCTCAGAGAAGGAGTTGCGGTATCAGGTTCAGGATCGGATATCGGGTTGGTTCGAGGATATGCTTATGACTCCATGCCCGATGGATTGCTTTAAAAGGCCACTGATCTTCTACCTAGCAGGCAGGTAACCCCGTGAGTCGCCAAATTGTTGTATATTTTCCCCGTGCGGCGAGAAAGGAAGAACACGAACGGGAAGGAAGCGGGGAGGACCGGGAGGAAGAACACGGCGCGAATGGAGTCGGGAGGCGGGGCGGGAAATCGGGCGAGAAATCCGGATCGGGAAAAGCAGTCGGAGGAGCATGGCGGGAGCATGTTGCGGGGGGGCAAAGCCCGACACGGAAGGAAGCGGAAAATCGGAGGGAGCGACATGTCGGGGGTCTCTAAAACCCGACAGAAGGAAATATGTGTGCGGGTCTTCAAAATCCGACGCCCGGGAAAGAACATGTCGGGGGGGAGAGAAATCCGACAGCAAAAGACATGTCGGGCGATTTTCAAAACCCGCCAATCAAAGAATATGTTTTCGGGTTTCCAAAACCCGACGCACCCTAGCAAATCGGGTTTTCGGGTCGGAAACGCATGACGAAAGAGCATGTCGGGAGCCCACCAAAACCCGACACCAAAGGACATGCCGGAAGGGTTAAAAAATCCGACGCACAAGGAAATCGGGTTTCGGGGGCGGAACGACATGGCGCAACGAATACATGTCGGGGGGTCTTCAAAACCCGACAGCAAGGGAATTCGGGTTTCCGGATCGGGAAAACACGTCGGAAGAGCATGGAAAGGAAGCATGTCGAGCCAGTTTCCAAGCCCGATGCAAATGCACGAGGAGTTCCGAACCCGACAGGCGTTGGGGATCTCACCTACCACCATGGTTGTTGAAGAATTGAATGCGGTTTGGAGGTGGTTGGGGCAGTTCGAATTCCTCTCTTCTCCCTCTCTTTTCCTCCATATAAAATGTAAGGAGGGGCTGTTTTTAAAAGGTCGAACATTTTTGTTTTGTGCCTCCTCCCTTCTTCTCTTTGGCAGGTGGAGTTGTGGAGCTCAAACCTCCCATTTGAAACTGTAATGCACCTTTGCCTCTGGGCATTTTTTGCAGTGTATTGTATCAACCTTCGGAGCAAATAAATGCATGTCTGTGGATGTTTCTCAACCCTCTATGTGTTTCATTTTGCATCCTCTGATCTTTCACTGTGAATATGTTTATCTGTGCATGATATTGCATTGCATTTCTGTGGTCTGTGTTTAATTGGCAAAACATATGTTCTTCATTCCTCGGTGCATCACCTCCTTAGCTTAGGTTTATTTTTATGCATTTCTCTCTCCCTGTCTCCTTGGTAGTTAGATTAGGTTTTTGGGGTAAACCTCTGCGTTTTATTGGTGCATCTGAACAGAGGAATAGGAGCCGGCCTTCATCCGGAGAGCTTTTATTATGATCTACATCTGCAATCACTAAAATTTCCATACACACTCAAAATAAGTTTATATTGACATTCTTGAGTATCTGCTATCTAAAACTTTCTTAGAGTAAGTTTACTAGAGACTCAATTCCAGCAACAATTCAAAACTGAATTGCAGAAGGACCTTGCTGCTACTAATTCTTCACCCTCTTGCTATTTGGATTCGTTAAGATCAAACACATCGATCTTGGTCTGTTTTTTAGATTTAGAGGTGGCTTTTAGTTTTTCCTTGTTTGTGGATGGGCTGGCGAGTTAATGTTAAATAGAGAGCCATTTGATACAGACAAGTTGAAACATTTGCAGACCGGGTTTAAAGACAACATCACAACACTATTGGATCATTATCATCGTAGGGAAAAACATAGCAAAAATAGGCCCCATCCTATTTTTATGGAAAAAATAGATGATAGCTTGTATTTTTAATCAAGATCGGATTAACTTTCTCCTGGATAAATTCAAGTTAAATTAACTTACAACTATCTGAGCTGACCTGCCAGAGATGTTGATCGCAAGTGATATATACACCTGGTTCAGCTAGAGTCTCAGGATAATGGGTCAGATACCGAACAAAAATAGTAAAAATTTAGAGACTTTTTCAGAAATCTATACTGTGTATTGCCAGGTTGAAGTAAACTTCCATGAGATAGTCAATGATCTCAAGTCTGGAGGAGAAGGGAGCAAATATTTAATTTAATGTCTCCATCAGGAAATACCCATGTTTGTTAAGATTGATACCGTAAATTACAACAAGAGCTCGAATGGTTGGATCTGGAAGGAATAGGTAGAGTAGGGAAACGACTGCCTTCCGTGGCTCTCATGGTGGATGTACATCACTCGAACCTAGGGTTGAAAAGTGATTCTCGAAAACTGTTGAACATGGTGGTCTGTAATGGGACATCCAGGTCACGAAATGAATACGTAGAGATCACCAGGTTTTATCTTATGTGATCCAGCACAATATATGCACTTATGATTTAAGTAACAGAAAAATGCAGCAGGTTGAATCTGGACCATGCATGAAAAAGTGCAGCATTGCCAAAACTGAAGATTTATAATTTGATAAGTAATCCAAGGTTTCAACATGTGGTTTCCTCAGGACATTGGATTCATCATGATGGAAATCATTACTAAGAGTACCATATGTACACATAGGGAAGAGACGATGGATGGGTTAGCAACTGTTTGACAAAATGCCTAGGACCATTCCTTTGAAATTGAAGCAAATCTTTCTGTCTCTTCCCCTGTCACTCGTAACCCAATTAAAAAGTCTTGACACCTCTTTTTGGCATCCAAATCCTACTTGCTTGGCTTGGTCAAGTTTCATTATAAGTACATCATCATTACGTAAGTGGCCTGATAACAAAAACCATAACCTTGGCCACATGTCAGCTTATACCTTACCATTGTCCCTTCTAATCCATTGTTTGTTGTTCCAAGTTGTCCAAATTTTTGAAGTTCTTTTGTATTTTTAAGAATACGAATTTTATCTCCTTGTTAACTTTTTTTCGGTTGATATTCTTGGATGAGGTTGTGAGCCACCTGAATATGGCCTGATATGCTTGGGCCACATTGTCCAAGAATTGTAAACATGGGTCATGCTGGACTGTACCAAGCATGGTTACATTGCAACCTTGCCATATGTCTACTAGCTTTATGGATCACTTTATTGCAGCGAGGAGTATTTGAACCTGAATCACTCTCTTACAGGTGTTATTCCATTGCCATTAAACCACAACCTCTTAGATATCTAATCCCATTGTTAATTACTTGTTTCTGTGATTCCTTTATCTTGTGTGTACTATAAAATGTTTAGAGCTTCTTTAATTAAATTTTTAGGGAATTTTTGGTAAAGTTTGTAGCTTGCCTATGGAGTTGAAGTATCATGGTTCAATCCCTGCTTGCCAAACTGTGGTCACTGAAGAGGCAATATTTGTTAGAAATTCTGCATCACCAAACACAACATTCAATGTGCAACCACACAGTACATTGGGCTATGGATAAAATATCTTCATATATTTGTGTCATTCTGCAGAGGGATTATGCTCTTGAAAAGTCTAAGATAACTTACAACAGGAACCTGAATCTTCCTGTAGACAAGTAATTTTGAACGTAACATTTATGCCTTAAGCTGTTATTGTGTTAAAACTACCTTCCGATTAATATGTTTAACTGAGCACTATTTTAGAGCATGAAGTTTTTATCCAAGAGTATATGCCCTTTTGGCATCAAATGGCATTTAACAGCAAGTCTGGGCTCTCCCAAGCCCTATATAGGTGAATATAATCTGACTCATGAGAAGTGGGCGTTCCTTAAACCAGTAGGCAGTAGTAGAAGAAAATACTTGCGAACAAGTCAATTTCTTGTTCCATGTAGTCTACCTTGCTATGACCACAATTCCAAATTCGTAGAACGTGCAGGTTTCTTAAAACCAGTTCTATGTCCTGCCTGCATGGTGTTATAAAACAAGGCTTAAACAAATACATAGGCAGTGATGCACATTGCATTCTATACATCTGATTTTATGAAAGCAATAGCAGAGTCTAATGTTTCCAAACATAGGGAAAAAACTTGTTTAAACCTGGTCACTTCTTTATCACCTACAGGTTTGACACAATGCATATTGTTATAGTGTAAGCCTATGTTTACAGATTTCTTTTCTTAGCATCACCAATAATCTCCACAAGAACATTGTCCTTGTTTGAAATGATGGAACTGGTTTGCATCTCTCACAACAATGTGTCTTGCAACAACCTTGGAGATGAACTTGGTTACAGTGTGGCAGTCAACACATATGCAGAGGTTTTTGACAACTCTGATAGTTGTTCCACATGGTGTATTCAACAATCCAAATGCAATTTCCAGCTTCTCACTATGGTGGCAGAGAGGTGATTTTTTTCCCTCTTCCACATCATTCAGTACATGTTTTGATTCTGGAAAATATCTTGCTGCCTTTATCTCCAAACACAATTTCTCCAATTTTGCATAGACCTCATGTGTCTATGGATGTGATCTGTCTCCCACACAAAAAAATGTACCATTTTAGGGCTTCCAATCCAATTACACCCATGTATCTTTTTGATTCCTCTATTTTTCATTAATCTCCTTACCATTTGAACCGTAGCCCACCTGCCCACATCTGCATAGATGTTTGACAGAAGAACATAAGTTGTAGTATTTTTAGGATCCAGCTCAAAAGGAGAGTTGTTGTAAACACTCCTAACCCTATATTTTTATGTGATCTATAGGCACCAAGGAAACATGTCCACACAACCGAGACATGTTTAATTGGCAGTTTTACAATAAAGTTTAGAGTTTCCTCAAGATAGCCAGCACCGCCAAGAAGGTCAACCATGCACACATAGTGTTCAATTGTATGGTTAATGCAATAAGAGTTGTTCATGTCATTGAAGTATTTACAGCCTTCATCCACTAAACCTGCATGGCTGCATGCAAATAAAACACAAGCAAAGCTTACATGGTCAGGGTATGTTCCAGAGTGCCTGCATGGCTGGGAGGATGCTGACAAAGGTTGTGGAGTCTGGCTTTACAGCTGCCAATTGCATTTTCTTAAAAGTTTCCAAGGCTTTTTCAACAAACCCATTTTGTGCATATCCTCCTATCACTGCTGTCCATGAGACCACATCTCTCTGAGGCATTTTTTCAAACAGTTCACGTGCCTTTTATATGCTTCCACATTTTGCATACATGTCTATCAGGGCATTTGCAACTATAACATCTGAATAAAATCCATTTTCGATTATGCTTTGATGGATATCCATACCCTGTCCTAAACCTCCCATTTTGGCACAGGCTGGGAGGATGCTGGCAAAGGTTGTGGAGTTTGGCTTTATGCCTGCAAATTGCATTTTCATAAATGCTTCCAAAGCCTTTTCAGCATTTTTTCGAATCAAACATTAAAGGAATAAAACTTTATTGCCGGCCCGTCTTTTGAGGGTTCTGTAAGCAGTTTTTCTTGTATTTGGGGCTTGGAAGGGATAGGTTTGGTTATTGCCGACGGAGGCATCTGCGTGATGAAATTGCGCTGAATATTGGTCAATTTGTGAAATTTCTGTTGAATATTCAACGATTAGTGGAGTTTCCGCTAAATATTTGATAATTTTGGAATTCTTCTGTTAAATATCTGATAATTGGTCAGGTTTGACGATGGATTATGTGGATGAAAGTTAAGGTTTGATGAAATATTGGAAGTAGTAGTTTTTGCGGGAAAAAATTTCCTGATTCGCTGCATAGACACAGAGAAATGAAATACATTTACTGTCTGGATTTTGGGGTTACCAGCGGAGATTTGAATTCTGTGACATCTGGTTGATTAAGCCGTCAAATTATGTATAGGAACGATGTGGCAGCAGGAATTCATATTTGGACAGTATCTTTTGGCTAGAAAATCCGAGAAAAATACCTGTGGCAATAATTCAAATTTAGATTTTGACAGTATATTTGTATTGGTCTGCTGAGTTTTATCAGTGATTTATGTTGAGGGAAATTTTTGGAAAAACAACGTGATTTGGTTTTTTTACCCATTGAATTGAAAATTTGAGACGAGATTCAGGTGGCCTTCAGTTGTGGCATTGATTTCATATTTTTGAGGATTTTCAAAATGCAGCGTTGATGTTTTTACTAAAGACCTTCACGTGCTTTAAATTTCGTAATACGCATTTTGTTCCCAAATAGTGCATTTATTCAGAGAAGGTTCCAACAGACCAATAAGGCCTAAGGGTGTTAAATGCCATCTCATCTCCCAGTTGCTCTGCAAAGAAAAGTTTTGTAGGCCCATTTTCACATATTTTTTTCTTCTGAACTGTAGGAAAAAACTTGTTTAAACCTGGTCACTTCTTTATCACCTGTAGGTCTGACACAATGCATCTTCTTATAGTGTAAGCCTATGTTTACAGATTTCTTTTCTTAGCATCACCAATAATCTCCACAAGAACATTGTCCTTGTTTGAAATGATGGAACTGGTTTGCATCTCTCACAACAATGTGTCTTGCAACAACCTTGGAGATGAACTTGGTTGCAGTGTGGCAGTCAACACATATGCGGAGGTTTTTGACGACTCTGATAGTTGTTCCACAGGGTGTATTCAACAATCCAAATGCAATTTCCAGTGTCTCACTATGGTGGCAGAGGTGATTTTTTTCCCTCCTCCACATCATTCAGTACATGTTTTGATTCTGGGAAATATCTTGCTGCCTTTATCTCCAAACACAATTTCTCCAATTTTGCGTAGACCTCATGTGTCTATGGATGTGATATGTCTCCAACACAAAAAGCCTGGTCCCATTTTAGCGCTTCCAATCCAATTACACCCAGGAATCTTTTTTATTCCTCTATTTTTTATTAATCTCCTTACCATTTGAACCTTAGCCCCCTGCCCACATCTGTATAACAGAAGAACATAAGTTGCAGTATATTTAGGATCCAGCTCAAAAGGAGAGTTGCTGTAAACACTCCTAACACTATATTTTTTGTGATCTATACGCACCAAGGAACCATGTCGGGCAAAGATTACATGGTCAGGTTATGACCACATATCTCTGAGGCATTTTTCCAAACAGTTCACGTGCCTTTTATATGCTTCCACATTTTGGATACATATCTATCAGGGCATTTGCAATTATAACATCTGAATATAATCCATTTTCGATTATGCTTTGATGGATATCCATACCTTGTCCATAGGGGGTTCACTTAGTAAAAGTATGGTATAGCACGTGCGTTTGAAATTGCCTTATAAATTTAAATCTTTAATCATTTATTAATAGTTCTTCAAATAATTAAAATGATGAAATAATATCACTTGTGTTGAAAATCATACTCGATCCTAGTTTTCTACCATCTTATTATTTCTTGGTTAAGAATCTCGTAATTGAGATTTCTTTATTCAAAAAGATATTATAAAATTATGGCCACAAAATTATGGCCACACTCATTAAATTGCAATGTTAAGGTATTTAGTTCTAAAAACTAGGGTTCAAATGTTTTAGTTTTATATTAAAATTAAAACTCTTTTTCCTTTGGCCCGCTTATCTAACCTACCCCCAATACCTGATTCAGAATATGAATAAATTAAACCCTTTCACCCCCTCATGTCTACCGATATATTGACTTTACTTTTATTAATTTTAATTACTTCAATATGAACCCACGTGCTAGGATATTGCCTAGCTAATGAACCCCGCGACCCTATCCTAAACCTCCCATTTTGGCACAAGCTAGGAGGATCTTTGGCAAAAGTTGTGGAGTTTGGCTTTATGCTTGCAAATTGCATTTTAAAAAATGCTTCTAACGCTGTTGAATATGCATATGCTAACAATATCGAGATCATCTACCAATATCCCCACACTTTGTAAACAAGAATGGGAATGACATCACCATAGAAAATGCAAGCTACAAAGACAATTCCATTATGCCCCAACCATCAAACAAATAATGGACATAGACTTCTTCCTTAGCCTTGGTTTTTAAAAGGGCTTCAAAATCGGCAACCCAAAGGGTGTCAGCCACAGTAAACTTTTATCTAAGATGCATGCCTTTATTGAAAGACTCTTTTCCTACAATCAACATACAATGTCACTACATTTACATTGCTTTTCCTATCAAACAGAATAATTAAATACATGCTTACCATCTATCAAACAAAGCAAATGTTTACTGCGTAAAGATGATTTTCCCATATATTTGTTACAGATCATCATTACATGTGCCCTATTCTTCAATTACCAAGTTATATTGAACCCTACTAATCACTGCCTACAAAAACTTCTCCTTAATTTTGCAAAGAACAATTGAATTTCAAACAACTTAATAAATTGAATTTTTTTATAGAACCAACCAAACTAAAAAAACAAAAAAAATTACACTAGATGCCACGCACAAAACAATAACGCTATTATAAAGCATTCCATTGCGCATACTAAAATTACAAACAAAAAAAGACGCCATAATTAAAAAAAAAAACAATAGCCACACACGGCGTAATCTTGCTCCTCTCGGAGCGACCACTAGTACATCTTTATCTTATACTTCTCATCTACTACCTCCAATAATAATTCCTCTTCAAAAAAAGTGTGACAAGTCACCGGTTCGAGCCATGTGATAGGTCATTGGTTCGAGCCATGAGCTTCGTTACAACGTAAAGCAGGTGTAGGCTAAGGAACAAAACATTCATAAAAAGAATGTAATATTTTCTCTTGTCGAGAGACCTAATTTTTGAAGTAATTTCAATTGAATTGAAAAGGCTTAAATCTCAAACTCGCACATGGTCGACAAGCGTTGCCCTCATAGTCATCGATGTGACAAACGATTTCCATTAAACGTGGCGCAAATCCAATACGATTTATTACGACAACAAGAAATAAATGTAGATCTCCATGCGGATCTCCATGAAGTAATTTTAGTTGAATTGAAAAGGCTTAAATCTCAAACTCTGCACCGGTTCGAGCCACGATTTTCATTAAACGTGGTGCTAATCCAATATGATTTATGCACATTTATTACAGACAACAAGAAATAAGACAGGTCTCCATGCCCCAAATCTCCATGCAGATCAGGTCAAACAACATCTGCACAGGCCGCTAAACATTAGGATGGGTTGTCCTGAGAATAAATACTTAAAAACTTCCACGTAGGTCCTCCTTTAAAAAAAAGGCTTATTGCATGCTCGAGAAATGACTACAATCTGCTCGATACGAATGATATAAAATCAGAAATTTGTAGATTGTATTGGATGATTATAAACAAAGATTACAGTTGTATATATACATGCTTGAGAAGGAAGGAGAATCTAAATAGCCATGTGTGAAGCTAGATAGTCAAGGGGCATCCGTTATAATGAAATATGCCAAACAACTTGTTGGCATGTAATAGAAAATTGTGAAAATTGTTGAGCTTGAGATTACAATTCAATGTCGATAATTTATAATTAGAATATGAAGCATCAATCTCACTATCGGTTTGAAGAATGTCCTCAAGAATCTCATCAGGGGGTTTGAAGAATGCGTCCATGTAGTCAGTCTATAAAATGTCATTATTAGGAAATTTGAAGAACGTATAAAAAAATACAGAGAGCACTTGAAGAATGTCAATAATAGTACAATCATTATATGCACCTTTTCCTTTACTTTTGATAAGCAATGTCAACTCTTCCCTAACATGTGACAAGGAGGTATCTTCATTAAAACATTAGCACAAATAGTATATGTTCCTTTATTTTTTGATAAACAATGTCAAATATAATGTCAAATTTGGATTTTTAGAGTTGTAAAAATAACTCCAAGATGCACCAATGATTTTGTTAGTAAGACATGTATTTTGAGACAACTAAACATGATTTGTTTTATATTTTTAAGTAAACAATAAACCATTATGTGAGTTAGATGGTCACTTCCATTGTGACATCACCCTTATTGGTATAAATATCTATCAGAGTTTGAGGCATAACTAATTTCGGATAGTAATGCATGTATTAAGAGACAATTGTGCATGGTATTTTATGGAATTATGTTAGTAATATGATTACCTTCATTGTTTTTTCCACCCAAAATGGCATAAGGATCATGGAGTTTATATGTTACCATGGACCAAGCTAACCAACCAACATGGGACTATTTTTGGTTGGTAGGCCATACTAAAGTAAATTTTATTTGTAACTCTAATCTTCATCGTCATTATCTTCCCAAAATATTCTTAATCGTATTCTAACATAAAACAATTCAAATCCAACTCATAAAATAACCTAGAGATTACCATAGAATGACCATTCCAACAAATCATTTCTAAAATAGCATCATGGTAAATTTAATGTCTAATAGGATATTTCAATTCAATCACCAAAAATATGTTTATTAAATAATTTTATCGTAAAGAAACATGCAAGTGTGACCTTTAGTTCATGTGAAATGGTGAGGATTTGGGTGACTCGTCGATGGATGATGGAAATATTTTAATTCCATGGATAACCTCACAAACATTTTTATGGTTCACGTTATAAGCTATAAATGATTACCAAGATGTTCACTTTGTGTAATCTTAGGATGTTTAAATGAAGAGCTCGATTAACTTAAATAGTGACCTTTTTAATTTTTAGGCATTCCTTTTGCCTTTATGGCATCCCCGCATGCCCTATTCTTCCTCTAACCGCATGCCCTCTTATCTAAGAAGAACATTCCATTTTGATCCGTGACAATGGACAGAACTAGCCAAAAAGATTGCCAGGATCTGTCATTTTAGCAAACCTAGGATTTCCCGCCTTAACTGACGTCGGTCACCCTAAACCATCATCGTTTACAATATATTCACTTTGGTAACCTTGTTCCATAGGTTGGAATAATTATTCAAGTTTTGAGAAGAGAGATTTGCATGCAAACACGCACCAGAGAACTCTTGCACATCTAGACATCCTGAACCAACACCAAGCATTGATCGAGAGGCAAGCATTCACGGTAATGTTCTCGGGAAGCACGGCCGTAACACTAACCATCAGCTCCACAGATCAACCATCACCTCCATCCAACCACCAGGTCTACAAGTATATTTAGATCTTTGTCTTTCCATATTTAGTTAGATTAGTTTTTTTATATCTGTTTGGGAGTCCTAGTCTCCTTTGTATCTCATCACCTCTCACCTTCCTGTCAATCCCTCCACCTAACCACTTACAACCTCTCAACCCTCCCTGCCCGACTCCAGATATCTCTGAGTATTCCTAGCATTGTCATCTACCTCACCATTCTCTGTACATTCTTTGTGTAATCATAGAGAATCATCAAAACCAAACTTTATTGAGTTTCTATTAGCCCGACCCTACCGACGCCGGTTAACCTAAACCATCGTTAGTCTCCTCTCAACCGACATTGGTCATACCCAGTTGATTGATGTCTCTCACTGCACTGTAAATCTGCCATATAACGTTGACCTCATAACATTCACCCAAATAAACCAAATCACCCAAAACTTGACCCTGACCTATCCCAACCACCTTATTCACCTATCTAACTTCCAAATCTGATCATAACCTAGCCTATTAGATTAGATTTGCTTATTGTACTTGAATGAGACACCTAAATTAGGGATATTATTGGTTTACGTTATTTCTTGAATTAAGTTGTTTTGAACAATGGATTGACAACCATCTAGGAAGTATCACACTTCTCGGATCTAGCATACGCTAAAAGTCAACCTGACATATATTGATTAATATTCTTCTTGTGGTCTTGTTTTGTATTCGTAGGTAGTTCCTCCTAGCAAAAAGGAAGTTCTCACAATCAACATTGGATCGGGAAATCAGAACACGCGCACTCTACCTTCCACCTTCATTCACAGGTATTCCTCCTCACCCTCATCCTATTTGTTTTGCTATTACGTACGCAGCTATTCGGCGAAACAAAAAGGATATAAATTACTCAAGAAATGAAAATTGAAGAGGACCGAGAAGTTACCCAAATATAATTCTATAATAACCACTCGTATTCTCAAACAAGAGTTTAACAATCCAACCTTAACACTCCGAATAAAATACCTTTGCAACTATCTCAATTTCACTAAAATAATTATCTATAAATTGTATTTAAATAATTTTATTTTTTTACAATTTATCAAATCATCTATTACATACACATTTTAAAATTATTTTTTGTTCTAAAATTATAAGCATTATATATGCTAAACCTACTTTTCTTTAATAAAAGAATATTTTCAAATATTAATTTTTAAAATTATTTATGTTACTTACTTTTAAAAATATTTAAATCTTTAAATCGGGAGTTCAATTAATAGTTTCTATTTATTTATTTATTATTGAAAAAAACACTTTTATATTAATAACAAGGATGTAAAATGCTAATCATAAAAAAAAATTGGTGGAAAAAGTTATTCCCCAAAATGCCAAAAGTCCAAACATATCGAGAAAAAGAGGCATCGAGAGAGGCGGATCACCTCAAAATCTAGCATTGAAACCACATAGTGCGAATGTCAATAAAAATGAGAAAATAAAGATCAAGAAGCAACAATGAACATGGTGGCGGGTGGCGAGAGGAGGAAGAAGACTTTCGGCCTGTCGCCCAACCTAAACCAGAGAGGTGAGCCTCGTTGGAGACATGCTCCCAACCATCCTAACCAGAAATCCTTGATTGTTCAACGCCGTACCATCATCAATACCGTCGGGAGAAATGGCCATATCTAGATGAGGGAATTTCCGTTAAGAAACTTTAAGCCGATCAAAACCACGTAGAGGAGAAGACATAAGTGAAGGAAACCTCAACCGAGGGCATCATTGCCTTGGTGGAGGTAGAGGGCTCCATCGACAAAGTGAGGACCTCCCTAACAATGAACATGCAGAGGTGAATGGTGGGATTGAGGTGGCGAGAGGTGGAGTAGAGACACATCCGTGGGAACTCGAGTAACAACACATGGCGTTGAAGCCCAATGGTTGAGGAGGCGCTGGAGATGCTCCACCTCTAAGTGTACTTTTTCATCTTGATTTATAATCGAAGCATAGCAAAGACAAATCACAACCACCTTATTAGTAACATAGAAATCATAATCTAAAAAAACATTATTAAAAAAACATTTTTTTGTCTTTCCATAAGTGGATCAAAATTTAAGTCTTGAATATGTGCCAAACATAAAGGGAAGGGGCTAGGGGGAAATATTTCCTAATAGATCTAAACAAACCAAACCTATAAGAATATGCACCATTGATTATAATACATGCTCCTGCATTTTGAAAGAGAATTAACACATTCCAAACAAAGAAAGGACCAACCCCTAAGGCTTGGAGTATACCTAAGATGAAAGGCCATTAGATTATGCCACAAGCTTTAGAAAAATCAATCTTGATAAACAGAGCTCTTTGAGATCACGAGATGAGCCCATTCCATACCTTCCTAGATAGCTATAATGTTATCAAGAATATACTTATTTTTAATAAAGTTAGTTTGCTTGCTATGAATAATTAAGGGTAGAAGATTAGAGATCATATTAGCAAAATCTTGAACAATAATCTTGTATGCCATGTTAAGAAAAGTAATGGGGTGCAAATTGGAAATTTGTTGGGGATCTTCTGATTTGGGAATAAATTTTATATTGCCTTGATTGATCAAGTCACCCAAAGAGTTAGTTTCCAAAGCTTCCAAGTAGACATTATGGAGATCAGAACCAACAATGTCCCACAAAGTTTGATAAAATTCAGCTGGGAAACCATCAAATTTGGAAGCTTTGTTTGAAGCCATTTGAAAGACAACCTCTTTAAGATTAGAAAGAGATAAAGGCCTATCACAAGCCACCTATTGGGTTTGATGAACCTTGCAAATCACCCACTGGAGACATTTTAAAAGTGTTGTTTCCCAAGTTGGAGTGGCAAGATGAGCAATAAAAACCCCATGATAATGATGAACAAAAGCTTGGAGAATCTCATGTAAGGTGGTAAGCTTGGTATTTCCATGAGAAATTTCCTTGATCTTTTCAAAAGATTACTTCAAACATATCATGGCACGAGAATTTCTTGGAAGCTCGGTCCCCAATTCTAAGCCAACGCAAGAGAGCTTGAAGATGAGCTCCCCACAATCAGTAGGATTTATGAACTTTAATAGTATGCCTCCAATAGGTAGCTTGGGTTTTTTCGTCATGTTAAAAATCTAGCATAAAATATTGAAATTTTTTGCCATGCCAACTAAGCCCACACTAAAAAATCCTTGAACTGGGTAATCTAAACCTTCCCTCCACCCAATAGTTGACTATGTAAAACCCATCATGGTCGAGAGGGATCTGCTAGCTCAAATTTTAAGTATGTTTCATGTGCAATTAAGTTTTCGGTAAGTAATGTATGAGTTCATTATGATCTACCTAGAAGGTGTTGCCCTCGGAGGCCCAAAAAGTCCTATTTCATAATTTTTGCACCTGGTGAGCACCCCTAGGGAACGTATAGGGACACGTTAAAGCATATGGGAAGTGTGTGGCACAACTATGTAATCATCCAAGGTAGTTTAGGAAAGTTATGAAAGAAAACGAGGTTTAGGAACAAGTTATGTAAAACTAGGTCTTTATGAGCAAGGTAATGGGGAATGCATATTTTGAAAAAGCTAGTCACCTTGTTCGAAGGGTTTAAGGATCATGGTGAAGATTTAAAATCCCATACCCAAGGCATTGGAAACATAACAAATATTATTTAATGATGTTATAATTAAGTAAATATTTTGGGAACATTGAGATGTGGAAAATTGTCTGCAAAGCGGTGCGACACAAAGGTCCTTTTACAAGCTATAACTCGCTTGAAAGGTTTAGGGAGCCTCATGAATATTTTTGAGCCTAAAAATATCAAATTAAATTATATATAGTGATATTTATGATCCATATTATGTGTTAGTCTGTGGTGATCGTGAACTCTACATGTCACTCGGTTTATCAAAACACAACTTGAGGAAAAATTGAAAGTATTAGTAAACATTGATGAGTACTTCATTTTCAAGAATTCTAAATAGGATCATTGGATTCATTTTACATTTTCAAAAAATATTCATATATTGGATGACCAAATTTTGTTAAATTTTTCTCTTGGGGTGAAGAAAACAAATTTTCAAATGACTTGGGCGCTTCTAGTCACCTAAGCGCAAGTCGTAGTCACACACAACTTCAAGCTCCGATGCATGACTATAAGCTATAAGATGCCCAAAATAATGTTTCGAGATGCGGAAAACAAGTTTTGTCTCCCGACATCAATTTTTGTCTCTCGACAACTAATTTCGTGCATACAGCACGCTATAGATGCGCTATAACAAGGTGTAGATGCATGTCACAGAGACGTAGGAAACCACATAATGTAATCATATGACCAAAAATTTTGGTCAAAGGCCACAAAGCCTAAGCGCTCACATAATGTAGTCGCATAACCAAAAAAATGTTTTTCACGTGATCATAAATTATTTTCGTGTGTTAGAACGTGTTGAGCCACCCTTTAGACATTAAATCACTCGGTTTGGGTAATTATCTAGTCTTTATGCATATTACTATTCATATGATTCTGTAACACCCGCTAAAATCTCCCACTTGAGACCTATGAACAACCTAGGTTTAGTTACAAAATTATGGAATATTTTTTTTAAAGTGTTAACAACCAAAGTCTCAAGGAGAATTAAATTCAACTGATAACTTTTCCCATTATAATAATTACTAATTCCACATTATAAAGCAACAAGTGTAATACGGCCACACCTAGCTCAAATCTCCTTAGGGATTAATTTAATCACTGATTACATTGATATTTTAGCTAAATATTCCCTGATTAAAATTTTAGGGTTAAGGGACTAAAACAATTAAATACCCAAGGTATTTAATTCCACAAGATCTAAGAAAAGAGCAAGGTTTAATTACAAGGGGGGAAAAGAATACATATTTAAAATCATCAGAGTAAATTCTTACTTACCCACTCCCAGAACTCAGTTAAAGATTCAATTTAATTTTTTTCATGATTAATGAAATTAAAACTTCCTAAAAACATTCCCATTAGATAGGTAATTTCCTCACCTTTCTCGGTGATATAAAGAAGTCCTTCTAACTCTTCATATTTCTCAAGTTATGGGCCGACGGAACTTGGGGTGAAAATTTTCCCAAGAGTGGGCTGTAGGCCTTGGGAGGAAAATTTTCCCCAACTTGGGCTTGCAGACTTGAGAGAAAATTCACCTGGAGGAGAAAAGCGGACCGGTAGAGTGGGGAAGAAAACTCTTCCCAGACGCGGGCCGACAGAGTGGGGAAGGCATTTAACGCTTTTGCCCTTTTGGGACAAAGCGAATTTTACACCCGCACCTCCGCCGACGCCCAGGGAGGCCATGTGGTAGCTCCTTATTGGCTGTGGGTTAGTGGGTCGGCGGGGAACATTTGGAAAATTTGAATTTTCAAAAGGAAAGGAAAAAGGTCAAAAGGAACCCACGCCTTCGCCGACGCGAGAAGATGCCACGTGTTAGCCAACCGTTGGTTGTGGGTTGGCGGGCCGGTGGGGATAATTTAGAAATTATGCCCAAAAGTTTTCTGAAGTGTTAAAACTTGAAAGGATCCACTTCTCCGTTGATGCCTCGTGAAGCCACGTGGCAGCACCTGATTAGCTGCGGGCCGACGGGCTGCGAGGAAAACTTACAATTTTTCCAAATTTATTTTTGAAAGCGCTTAAGGTTAAAATCGATCGAGCCTTTGTCGATGCCCAACGAAGCCACGTGTCGATCAATGATTGGTCGCAGAGGAAAAATTGCCAAATTAACTTTTTGGACTTAGATCATTTTTGACAAAATGAAGGCTTGCAGATTAGTGGAGTGGTGGGAAACTTCATGACTTTTTACCTTTTGGACAAAAAAGAAAAAAAGAGAAAGTTTCAAATATGGGTCCGCCCAAGAATATTTTAATAATTAAATTTGACAGTTATAATATTTTTGAAGCCAAATGAAATAAAAACTTCAGAAGGCCATAAATTTTGATTGGGAACTCGGTTTTTGGCAAACGAGGACTTTCTGGAAAGCTCTCGACGTCCTATTTATAAAGAGATCTTAAGAATTTAATTTTGATAAATTTTAAAGGGTCAATTTTGAGAAAACATCTTTCTGTCACTTAGAAAGTGAACTGGTATTTTTAACTTATCAATTATTTGTTCAAATCCGCCATTTATTCTTTCTCAACATGCCAAACAGACATGGAGGATTTCACTTGGAAGAATTTAGGATAGATTTCAAGGATTAAATTGTTTGATTGAAGATCAATTCAAATTTCCCCAATTTAACAGAAAAAACGACTGAGAAATTGTTTGAGCTCGATTTTGAAAGGTTCTATGAAAATTTCTTAAGTATTATAGTTTGTTTGGGATCGTTTTGATCTTTCTTAGCTTGTATTAATGTTTCAAATGTCTTTCCTAGTCTCTGGAGGTCATTCTGTACGTTTTTTGATAATTATTTTCCAGTTTGAAAATCATCTAACAGAGCTCTACAACTTCCAACTCGAATTGATCCATTACATTTACCAAACTTTAAAATATGATTTCATTCTAATCCAATATTACAATGTTCTATTTCCTTCAATCAAAATGTAGAAACAAGAAAGCAATTTCTATTTCCTTTCCAAAAAAACGTGCTTTTCAAACACAGAGGATGCAATAATTCTGAATACATTTTCCACATTCGAACAAAGAGTTGTACAACATTTTCAAAGCAGATTTCAAACAATAATAACTTCATTGTATAAGGTAAAACAACATCTATTCGATTGAAAATATTTCTTTACAACTTTTTTTTTTTATCAAATACAACTTTACAATCACAACTCCTTCTCATTACATTCCTTTTTACAAACAGAATACTGAGTATATTTCTTTCACATTCAAAGGGGATTTCATTTCCAAAACATAGTAACTCTTCAGCACAAAATGTATATTAAATTTTCATCCACATCAAGTGGGGAAATGGTTTACAAAAGTAGTTTCGCAAGGGACTGTCAGAACTTTGTCTTCTTCCTCAATTACAATATACAGAATACAATTTCTTCCACATTTATTCAAAAATAGAGAATAGAGTATATCTCTTTCACAATTCAATTTACAACTTTCATAGCCAATACAACACATCTTTCCATCACAAATAATGTACAAGGTCATCCACTTCAAAGTGGGAAGGGGTTACAATAAGAATAATCTCAACAAGGACTGTCAAACTTGTCTTTCTCCTCTGCTCCAGAACAACAACATGAATATCCTCCATTTTCTTTATTTCAATTTGACCACAATAGAACAGGGGAAAGGCAATGCTCTCCACCCAACCAAGACATCCAATGAAAGGAGAAGCCATCCTTCTTCATTGGCCCCGAGCCCCAACCACAATGCAATAAAATATGTTTTCCAACACATGGCAACAACAAGCTTCCACAACACAAAGACAAATTTCTCATTCAAAACATAGTCCAAAACAAAGCTGCAGTTTGCAACCACAGAATAAAGACAACAAACAACACTCAAGCTTCATCATGTAAGCCAAAGGAGCAAGAAACTATGGGGATTTTGCTTATGCCTCCCAAAGGGGAAATGGGTATCACCACTTGAGAACAAACTACCAAAATATATATTGTTTCAAATCCCTGACATGCCCTTATGCTTCCCCAAGTACCCCTTACTCCTCACATTTCCTTATGCCTCCCCAACCTCTTATGGCACCCCATAACAAGTAAATGCAAGCTATTTCTTTTTACAAGGTGGAACCCAAATCCCAACTCCCTCCACACTTATACCTCCCCAAAACACTTATGCCTCCCACAAGAAAACCCCATAGTCTTCTCCTACACCATTCCTAGGCCATCTACCCAACCAGCCAACAAATAAAACAACCCACTCAAACATTCAACCATTCACATATGCATAAAAATGAAAGGAGAGCATTTCCAAGAGCTAAGCTCTTACCTCTCCATGATGGAGTTTGTTCCAAGTTCAAAACATCAAGCTCTCCAATGTAAAACAATCCAAGAGATCAACAATCAACAAGTATGCAACAATCTCCAATTTTCTCCCAATTTTCAAGAGCTCCAAAACCCCAAAGCAAGTCACCAAAAATGAAGTGATAAAATTGAAGCAACCCAAAAACAAGCTAAGAAATTTGAATATATAGATATGGAAGAGAAGAGGATGAGGTGGATCCATGTGGGATGCCACATCACACATCCTCAACTCTAACTCATAAGTCAACTTCAATCTCCAAGGCACAATAAATAAGCAGGTGAATAAATGAAAATTTTACTTACACACTCAAATCAAACCCACACCTCATAAGGACTAAAATTGAAAGCATATAAGAAAGTGCAATAAAAGCATATAACTTGACTTACAAAAATGCATAATGAAGGCTAGATTTAAACCCTCCAAGTATAGGTAAGGTTGGCATGCAAATTTGAGAGGTATGAGACAACACTTTAATTTTAGGCCAATAACTATAATAATTACTTTCTTATGTCCCAATTTGATTAATTAATTTTAACAACAAGATTACTCACATTAATTTACCACAATTAGTAAATAATGAAAAGGTAAACACATCACTTAATAAACACATACAAACATCAATAAAAGGGAACCAAGTAAATAAATACACATAACCCTTGGTCACATTTAAAGGTGATCCCCCCCATGGGAATCCCTAACAAACACACACACACACACACACACACACACACAATACAAGTTGCCATGGTGACCTTATTGAATTCATCTAGAATTCCAATGTGGTTGGTCTCCAATCCCCCGATGTTTGTTGTGATATTTTTAACCTGCATAATACAAATACCCCTTCGGCCTCGTGGCCATATCAGAACATCCAAATGAATATAATATAATTTCAAAATCATCAATATATATATATATATATATATATATATATATATATATATATATATATATATATATCACAACAACATCTAGACAATCAACAATATCACTTATAATTTCATCAGCAACTATATAATCATCAATTTTAAATTCATTTTCTTGATCTACTCAATATATCCAAATATCACATGTCCTAACAACATCCATATATATATATATATATATATATATATATATATATATATATATATATATATATATATATATATATATATATAACCATGTCCAACAACATGTCAACATCTATATAAAATGTCTCTAACAATCATCATGCATCATATATGAATCAGAGTCAACAATAATCCATGATCTGACATCTAACACCATACTAAATCAAAACTATAATAATGCCTATAATATAGTCAGCAGTATCATGATCAATATCAAAAGTGTCGAAGGGAAGTGGGCACTACAATTCCTAAGTAAGAAAATTAATAATTAACCCATGTCTTTGGCCACCTTTATTTTATTTGACTTTGCCACTTTTGGTCTTACACACCTTTTTGCTTAGTCGACCTCCAACCCTTTAATTTCTTTGAGTCCTGGACACCAAAGTGCCCGGTCATGACACTAGTGCTAGGCACTCTAATCCCCTCTGGGTGCTCTAGACATCTTTTTACTTTACTCACATATTTTTCATCATTTATATCCATTTGAGCATCTTAAATTTTTGATAGTCGGCCTTTTTAGGTTGATTACAAAATTGAAGCAAGGGAATCATATAAACATAAAGCTATGTGATCATAGTAATGAACCAAACACTAAGCATTAGCTATCACCACCTAAGGGTGCATCCATCAAGCATCTAAGAGCTCCATTGCATTCATCTAGCACCATCCAAGGGGCACAAGGGCCGATTTTTCTCCATACACTTCATTGGAGGAAGTTCATTATATTCCATATACACATCTATTACATTTCTTTACATCTATTTACTTGCTCACTATCAAGTGTGACACAAATAAGAGCCACCTAGGGCACGATTCCGCACACACACACAAAACTACATTGGGTCCAAGACTTAGTGCAACACTCATTCGTAAGTTCACCATTGTGAGAGCTAAGGAAATTTTTGCCCCTCATTCGTATCTTTCCTTTTGGGATTTGATGTCTATTTGAGGGTTTTGCAAGTTCATACTTCATTGCAGGTTTCTAGCGAGCTCGACGATCATTGTGTGACCTCATAGAGACAAAAGGAGAATAACAACGAACAACTTGTGACCCTAAAAATTGGATTTACAAGAATTTTCTCGGACTCGGATGCCTGTTTTTAGTCTATAGTGCCCGTGGGCACCCCTGTCTAGCTTGTTCCTCTAGATCTGGATTTTTAAGTCTTTTTTGTGACGCTCCTGCATTTCTGTTTTACGGTCAACACTTTGGTACAATTCAAATTTTATTGTGAATAAGCTAAGTACCTCTTTCTCCTCCTCGCAACTAGGTCTTCACACTTTATTGCTTAGTTTACTTGAGTATAATTTTTGTATTAAATTATCATTTATTTGATGCTACAATAACATTTAGATTAAGCATATAAATCTGAATTTTAGTGAATCATTTGGTGAACCCGTCGCTCGATCTCAAAATTCCTTCGGGGTTTTTTCGCATATGCCCATTACCCGTAGTGGTCATCTAGGCACTTTTCAGTATTTTGAACTTCCTCCATCTTCTCATCAAATTTCCAAGGCAATGGTTGAATTTGGCAATCCCTTTGCTAATTCTTGTAAATTTCCTCTTGAAAACATCGAAGCAATTGATAGTGAACATTCTTATGATGAGGACAAACATCGACAGAGTAAAATTAAATAAGCTCACCAACTTCCATCAAGCTTGGTGTGAAAATTCACCTCTTATTTTGCACATTCTTCACACTTTAATTGTTGTCAAACGCTCTCGTGAGGTTTCTTTAACACCTCTTGGTAGATCTTCCTTGGTCGTCATGGCCTCCGCCCCACCCCTTCATATTCCTTCCTCCATTCCCACTACTACCACTCCTATTATTTAACATAATGCTTCTAATGCACAACCTAGAACATTAGATAATCATCCTAATCTCACTTCCCTATATAAGGATTTGCAAGATAAAGTGCATCAACTACAATTAATAACATCTTGTGCATCTCCATCTTTGGATTCCACTTTTCTACTTCATATTCCTTTTTCATCGCCATATTTTCTTATACCCCGGCTCCCAAATCTGTCACTCCCAAATTGCCTCTTTTCAAAGGCCATGGTGACCCTCGGGAACATATTCAAGCTTTTCATATTGTATTCCTATATTATGCGAGATGATTTCACTTTATTAGCAAATCTCTTTCCTCACATCCTCCAAAATTATGTGATGCGTTGGTTATATGACCCACTGTCCACTCGGTAACATCTTTCATGCATTTAGCCGATGCTTTCCTCTCTCATTTTTCTATCTATATCATTTCTAAGATATCATATGCTCAACTAGCAAAACTTAAACAAGACTCTAATGAACATCTAGCAGATTATGTCTTATAAAGATAAAAACAACTTAGCTAAGATGTCCAATGTACTAGATGAACTTCAAGACCTATTTATTCAAAGTCTATTAGCCTCTCCACAGTGTTGTAATGCCCCCTTTCCTTGCCACGGCCCGAGGGCCAATACGGGTTCTAACCCTAGTCATGCTCAAGGGGTTACAGACGCTATGAGCTATTGGGCATGAATATCTAGTCCAGTTATAATTTTCCGTTGACAAGAATATAAAATGCTTTCGAAGGGACTAGATGTTATGTTTTATCGTTAGAAGGGGCCACTTAACTCCTAGTGTTCTAATTTTGCATTGGGGGTCACCTTTTGGACCATGACGACTTGAAAAGGAAAAAGTAACTTTAAGTTAACTTTTTAATTTGGTCTTCCTTAGGGGAAAATGCGACTTGGGATTTTTAGGGTTCCTTGGCATGGGAAAATTTATATAATGAGTGGAGGGGTGAATAGATGATCATTCATGCATACATTTATATTTCCTTTCATGTGCAATTGTTGTTTACAAATATCCAGCTTGTGGAGTAAGATCCCACGGGAACCCTAGCTTCGGTGGTGAGAGATCCACTCCTAGCTAGTAGGGCACTCTTCGGTGGTGAGAGATCCACCCTAGTTTGTCATTTTTGAGTTGAAATCAGGGTTGTCCTTTAAAGATATTTCCAGGGGGTTTCGGTGAAGGGTTTTGGAGGAAAGGGTATTTTGGATTTTGGAGGAGAGATTTCAAGGTTTTTAGGGCAGATCTAAGTTAACCTCTTTGGCAAGGTCTAGCATTAGTTTGAAGGCATTTGTAAGGGTTTCCACCATCTCCTAGGTGGGGCGACTTGTTTTGGAGATCGCAGACTGTTTGGAGGGTTTCTACTTCCTCAAATTCTAATTTGAAGGTGAGATATCATCTCCTATATTTATAGATAATATTTCCAAGGTTTCATAATTTTTGCATCTATATTTTGGAAGATATTAATTTTAGAAATTTTCATTGTTTAGAGCATGCTGTAATTTTTGGCAAGATTCATTATTCGAAAAATTCTAAAAACAGTTCTATAATATCTATTATTGTATTAGTAAGCTCCATTTAAAATTTCAAGAGATTTGAGCAAGTATTTTGGAGTTATCCATTATTTTCATTCGCTGCCCTAGATTTAATTTTTGCAAAAATCATATTTCCAATTTGTCTATATTTTGCATATTTTAAAGTGATATCCTATAAGGGATATTGCAGTGGTATCAGAGCAGTTGTTTCTCCAGCCTGTTGGGGTTGAAAGATGGGAGACAAAGACAGTGAGGATATGGGTGTGGATCTAATGAAACAGTTGTTCACCAACATGGTAAAACAACAGGAAACCACTAATCTTTATTTGAGCTAGCTCACGGAAAGATTAGCCCAGGGAAGGATAGACAAAGGGGAAGCTAGCAATATGGGATAACATGGTAATAGAGGTGAGAGTGGACATTCAGGATAGGGGTCCCCTCATGCTTCTACCAGACCTTTGGGACTCCATGAGCCTTCTTTTTTGAAGGATCGGAAGTTTCACGGAACACGATGACCCCATGAACATTGTGGATGAGGAATCTTGTTGGGAGAGGTACGGACATTGAGTGAAGGTTTCGGGATAAAATGCCATTTAGAGTATTATAAAATGAAGATTAGTAGCGAGGCTTAGGAGAGATCATCAGACATAGGTACTGAGTTTCGAGAGGAGATTGGGACAAATCTCTATTCCACACTTCGATGGTTTTAAGAAGTGTACCACGCGATCTTGGATTGAAGTTGAAGACTTATTTGACTTGAATCCCATGTGTGAAGAGGATGTAATTAAGTTTGCTATCCTACACCTCGAGGGAGATGCTCATGACTGGTGGCATCATGGGTTGATCACACAGGGACACATGCATATCACTACTTATGTAGATTTTTCACAGAGGTTGATGAGCAGATTCGATAGGAGGGACCCAGATAGGCACTTCAGAGAGTTGACTCACTTGAGGCAGATAGGTTCTCTAGACCAGTACATTGTGGATTTTTAGAGGTTATCAGTTATGGTATCTGATGTTTCAGAGATGAGGTTGACTTCACTCTTCATGGCAGGGTTGATTGATGCTTTAGCAAGATTTGTGAAGGCATTTGAGCCTTCTTCCTTACATGAGGATATTAGGAGAGCACGTGATTTAGAGTTTTCCACTCCAAAATCGAGGTTTCCACCTTGAATTCAGCCTAAGGTATTTCCTTCAAGAGCTGATGGTTCACAGCTGAAGGGCCCCCCACCTAGGCGGGATGTAACAAGGAGACCATTTGTATCGAGAGAGGACGAGAGATGAGTTGAGGCCAAAGAAACTATGTTTCGATTCCGCACACCATGGGTTCCAGGGACATGATTATAGAGGAAAGGGAAGGCCTAATTCATAGAGGTCTTCGAGGAGAGTGAGAGCGAGGAGGAGCAGGATACTCAGGAGTTGGAGGATGGAGATGGAGAGACATTGGATAGTGCGGGGTTGAACGGGAGGAGGAGACGTTTCCCATGAGACTATTGCCACTTTTTCTAGTACCCCGAGTACTGAGGCATTGAGTCGGGGAGTATTATAGGGTCGAGAGTAGTAGTAGTATAATTGATAGTGGGGCAACCCACAATTTCATTGATACATCTTTGGTAGAGAAGCGGGGATTACAAGCATAAGACTTTGAGGGCTTCGATGTAGTGGTATCCAATGGTGAGTCCATGAGATGCATGCAACGAGTTCCACAATTGAGTATCACCATGGGTAACCATACAGTTACCGATGACTTCTATGTGGTTGGTATTGGAGAGACCAACCTTGTGCTCGGTGTACAGTGGCTCCATTCTCTTGGAGAGTTTTGGACTAACTTTCAGATGATGGAACTCAAGTTCAAGTCTGAGGGGAAGAATGTAACCTTGAGGGGTTTATCTTCAGATGCACCCAAGGTTGTTTCAACAAAGAGGATCGAGAGGATTCACAGGCACAATGGGGTTGATTGGGCAGTACAGTGCTTGGTTTCTACCAAGAAATCAGAGGATGGACAACTAGAGTATCATGTGGATATACAGGGGCTATTGGATAGGCACAGTGCAGTTTTTAGTGACATACCTCCAGGTGTACCTCCAGATAGGGGATTTGAGCATGTGATTGAGCTTGAGGACACTAGACCAGTAGTTACTACTCCTTACCGTCACCCCAAATGGTTTAAGGATGATATTGAGAGGACTATCCATGAGCTTATTGACATGGGACACATTAGCTTGAGTTCAGTCCTTTTGCTTCTTCGGTGGTATTGGTGAAGAAGAAGGATGGGACCATGCGGATGTGCATCGACTACCGAGCATTGAACAAGAAGACAATCAAGAACAAATATCTAGTGCCATGTATTGATGAGTTGTTAGATGAGCTACAGGGGGCAATCTATTTTTCTAAAATAGATTTGCGATCTGGATATCACCAGATCAAGGTTAGAGAGCAGGATGTGCATAAGACCGCTTTCAAATGCCATTATGGACATTTTGAGTTTCTAGTGATGCCATTCGGACTATCTAATGCACTAGCTACATTTCAGTCTTGCATGAACCACGTGTTCAACCGCCACTTGCGGAAGTTTGTATTGGTTTTCTTTGATGATATATTGGTCTATAGCAGGACTTGGGAGGGCCATATCCACCACCTTGATGAGATATTGGGGATATTAGAAGCTAATTTGCTATATGCAAAAGCTTCTAAATGTGAGTTTGGCATGACAGAGTTGCTATATCTGGGATATGTGATTGGTGGAGGGGGAGTAAAGGTGGACAGAGAGAAAATACATGCAATTTTGGATTGGCCGCCACCCAGGACATTGACACATCTGAGGGGATTCTTGGGACTGCACCTATTACAAGAGTTTTGTGAAGAACTTCTCACGATTGACTGCCCCATTGTGAGTTGACAAGAAGGAGCTTTCGCTTGGTCAGAAGCAACACAACATGTTTTTGATCATCTCAAGGGGGTGATGAGTTCATGTCTCGTCCTCGCATTACCAGATTTTTCTCTGCCATTTGTTCTAGAGTGTGATGCATCAGGAGAGGGGGTTGGATTGGTGCTTATGTAGGATAGGCATTCCATTGCTTATGAGAGTCGAAAATTGAGCCCAGTAGAGAGAGGGTATTCAATTTATGACAAGGAGATGTTGGCCATCATGCATGCCATGGCCAAATTCAGACAATACCTTGTGGGTAGTAGATTCGTGGTACGTACGGATCACAATAGTTTGAGGTTCTTCTTGGGGCAAAAGGATCTCAATGACCGCCAGCAGAGATGGGTGAACAAGGTACAAACCTATGACTTTGACATAGAATACACTAGAGGTAAGAATAATGTTGTTGTTGATGCTTTATCTAGGAGGCCTTACCTTACTACTATGTTGAGTTCTATGTCTGAGATTTCAGCATATTGGAAGGCTCACATACTTGTTGAGTACTCTAAGAATCAATTTGCATGTGAGATCATGGATGGTATTACCAAGGATGATCGATACAGGGTGGTAGATGATCTCATTTTCTACAAGGATCGGATTTTCCTTGTACCGGGGTCTAAGATGAAGGACAAAATCCTTCATGCAGTACATGATACACCATTAGCTGGACATCCCAGATATTTCAAAACATACAGGTACATCAGAGAGATATTCACTTGGAAGGGAATGAAGGACGATGTCCTTAATCATGTCAGAGAGTGTATGGTTTGCCAGCAAACCAAATCGGAGCATTCTTTTCCTATAGGGTTACTCCAACCTCTTCCCATCCGAGCAGAAGTGGGAGAGCATATCCATGGCTTTTATCATAGGACTCCCTATGGTGCATGGACACAATTGCATTTATGTGGTAGTTGATCGATTGACCAAGTATGCCCATTTCTTTTCTCTATCTAAGAAGCATGAGGCAGCTGATGTGGCTCAAGTATTTTATAAGGGTTTTAGGCTCCATGGTTTGCCTAAAAAATATTGTCGATGTGAGGATAAGACCTTCATGAGCACTTTTTGGTAGGAGATATTGAGACTTGTAGTGCGAGTTGACTCCCAACACAAGCTATCACCCTCAAGTGATGGGCGAGATGGAGATTGTTAACAAATGGATAGAGGGCTATTTACGGAGTTATGTGACGGGACATCAGTAGACATGGATTAGATGGTTGCACATGGGCAAGTATTGTTACAATACCACTTATCAGATGAGCATCAACACGACTCCTTTCAGAGCTTTGTATGGATACGATGCCATGTCATTTGCTGATTTGGTATTAACAGACAGTCGGGCTCCCAAAGCTCGAGATTGGTTACAGGAGAACCAGGATATCCTGCGAGCTCTTAAGGAGAACCTCCAAAAGGTGCAAAATCAACAGAAGGTTTATGCGGATAGGCACAGGATAGAGAGGTCCTTTGAGGTAGGAGATTTGGTATTCCTACGTTTGCAGCCATACAGGCAGTCGTCACTCAAGCAGAAGGGGGCAGAAAAGCTAAAACCACGGTTTTATGGTCCATACAGGGTAGCTCGGCGAGTGGGTGTAGTAGCATATGAGTTGGATCTTCTAGAGCACAGTAAGATACATAATGTCTTCCATGTGTCATGCCTTAAGAAGGCACTTGGGCAGCATATTGTACCTTCTACGGAGTTGCCACCATTGGACGAGGAGGAGAAATTGGTTTTAGATCCAGAATCTATTGTTGAGGTCAGACAAAGGAAGATCAAGAGCAGAGAGATTACAGAATACTTGGTATGGTGGAAGGGTTTGCCTCTTGAGGATGCTACTTGGGAGGGAGAGTAAATTCTACAGCATCCTAGTTTGCATTTTCTTGGGGACAAGTAAATTTTGGGAAGGGAGGACTGTTATGTCCCCTTTCCCTCGCCATAGGCCTGAGGGCCAGTACGGATCCTAACCATAGTCATGCCCAAGGGGTTACGGATGCTATGAGCTATTGGGCATGAATATCTAGTCCATTTGTTATAATTTTCCGTTGACAGTAATATAAAGTGCTTTCGAAGGGACTAGATGTTATGTTTTATTGTTGGAAGGGACCACTTAACTCCTAGTGTTCTAATTTTGCATTGGGGGTCACCTTTTGGACCATGGCGACTTGAAAAGGAAAAAGTAACTTTAAGTTACTTTATTAATTTGGTCTTCCCTAGGGGAAAATGCGACTTGGGATTTTTAGGGTTCCTTGGCATGGGAAAAGTTATATAAGGAGTGGAGGGGTGAATAGATGATCATTCATGCATACACTTACATTTCCTTTCATGTGTAATTGTTGTTTGCAAATATACACGGCTTGTGTTGTAAGATCCCACGGGAACCCTAGCTTCGGTGGTGAGAGATCCACCCCTAGCTAGTAGGGCACTCTTCGGTGGTGAGAGATCCACCCTAGTTTGTCATTTTTGGAGTTGAAATTAGGGTTGTCCTTTAGAGATATTTCCAGAGGGTTTCAGTGAAGGGTTTTAGAGGATTTTGGGTATTTTGGAGGAGAGATTTCAGGGTTTTTCAGGGCAGATCTACGACAACCTCTTTGGCAAGGTCTAACATCAGTTTGAAGGCATTTGCAAGGGTTCCCAGCCATCTCCTAGGTGGGGCGACATGTTTTGGAGATTGCATACCTGTTTTGGAGGGTTTCCACTTCCTCAAATTTTGATTTAAAGGTTGGGATATCATCTCCTATATTTATAGATAATATTTCCAAGGTTTCATAATTTTTGCATCTATATTTCGGAAGATATTAATTTTAAAAGTTTTCAACTGTTTAGGGCACATTGTAATTTTCTGGCAGCATTTTGTTATTCGAAAAATTCCAAAAACAGTTCTATAATATATGTTATTGTATTAGCAAGCTCCATTTAAAATTTCAAGAGATTTGAGCAAGTATTTTCAGAGTTGTCCATTATTTTCTGTTCGCTGCCCTAGATTTAATTTTATGCAAAAATCATATTTTTATTTGGTTGCAATTTATCTGTATTTTACATATTTTAAAGTGATATCCTATAAGGGATATTGCAAGTGTTCTATTTGAGACATCTCCATCATTTGACCAAATATGTCATACTCTTAAGCTACACGAAATAAAGCTCTTATCTGTAGGTAAGCTTAAATATTGAGAGCAAATGTCATCTTCGAAAGGCGCTTTCAAAGTAAATCAACATTTAAGCCATCAACAACCAAACCAACCGAAGCAAAAGTCACTGTTAACGTTGTATCTAACACCAAAGAACTTCAATGACAACCACCTAGGCGTACATATAAAAAACTAGCCGTCGCTCCACAAATCTTACTACTACAACTTGTCGATAGCAATCTTATCAGGGTTCCTCCACCACTTAATTTCGATCCATCTCGTCCAAAAGGTCATAATTATGATGAAAACTTTCATTTTGACTATCATTAATGCGTAGGGCATTCTACAGATCGTTGTGAAGTAGAGCCTACTGCTTTTGCACCTATCAACAAAAATCATAAGGTCGGGATCTTTAATAATACCCTTCCAAAACATGACAATAAAGAGGTTGATTCATCAACAATTCATACATATCACGCAATGTCTCATCCTACATCGGGGGCCATTTATTTCCTAGTTGCGCATGTTGACGTTTCTCCACCTATCATTTCGTTCGCTGATCATGATTATCACGCTGCATTATCTTCTGGTCTCTTGCACATTACTACTTCTATCAAATCTATCTCTGTCAATAATACTAAAGTTGATCCATTATCAGCATGTCAACATGTCTTCTATTCCACCTCTTAATGCTTGTGCCTTTCCTTGTAGCATAAACAATTCTGTTCACCCTGCAGTTCAGTGAATAAGGAATCACCCTGCAGTTCAGTTCTCAAACTATTTCTGCAGTTTCAGTTTGGGAGAAGAGTAGAGGCGTGTGGAGTCCAAATAAAATGGACAAGTTACACGTCACTGTGATTGAGAGAGTGAAGGTGGCGCCATGGCTTCCATCGCCTAAAAAAATTCTCCAGTTCTCCAGCACTGACAACGTGCCCAGAGTTTTTGCCAACATATTGTTTGTCTACGATGGGGTTTCAAGCGTTTCTGCACATCCTGCAAAAACAATTCGAGAGGCTCTCTCCAAGGTTTTGGTTTATTATTCCCCTTTTGCTGGAAGGCTCAGAAATAAAGAAAATGGGGATCTTGAAGTGGAGTGCAATGGGGAGGGTGCTGTCTTTGTGGAAGCCATGGCGGACAACGACCTTTCAGTCTTACAAGATTTGGATGAGTACAATCCATCGCTTCAACAGCTAGTTTTTACAGTACCAGTGGATACGAATATTGAGGACCTCCATCTTCTAAGTGTTCAGGTGACTTTCTCGTATATGTATGCTATTTTCCAAAATTACTAGTATATAATATTTCAGACATAATTATGGTGGAGTCTTGAACCCATTTTTTCTTGGACTTATTTTCTGAGAATGAAACAATTGTGAGTAAGATTGACACCATTTATCATTAGTCAATGGAAAATTTGTGAAGAAGATAGTGAGGTTATTAATAATTGTGGTATGTAAATAATATAAGATAAGGTCCTTGAGATTGATGTATCAGGATATTTTCTAGATAGATGTATTTAATATATCCTTTTCAGTTCTTGTTTGTTCATATTTTTTATTTTCACCGTATGTTGAATAATTTGAAATAATGTCTCTTGCAATGGTGCCTTAATTTTTCTATTAACATCAAACATTTGTTCTCTATGTTGCATGTCCCTCACGTAGGTAACGTGTTTTAAATGTGGGGGATTTGTTGTGGGAACAAGTTTCTACCATGTTGTATGTGATGGAAAAGGAATATGCCCAGTTTCTTAAAGCCATGAGTGAGATTTCCAAGGAGCATTTAAGCCATCACTAGAACCAACATGGAACAAAGAAATGGTGAAGCCTAAAGACCTTATGTACCTCCGGTCCTACCCTTTTGAATCCATACCCCTCCTCTCAAATTTGAGAAGATTGTTCAATCATCTTTTCATATCAACTTTGAGACGATAAATTATATCAAACGACACATGATGGAAGAATGCAAACAAAATTTCACTGCATTTGAAATTGTAGCAGCACTTGTTTGGCTAGCAAGGACAAAGTCTTTAAAAATTCCACATAGTGAGATTGTGCATCTTGTCTTTCCAATCGACATGAGGACATCATTTGATCCCCCTCTTCCAAAGGGATATTATGGTAATGTTGTTGGTATTGCACGTGCGATAGCTAATGTCAAAGACCTCTTATGTGGATCACTTTTTCGCACTTTAATGATTATAAAGACAACAAAGTTCTCTTTAAATGAGAATTTTAGATCAAGAATGTTGATGAAACCATCTACATTTAATGTGAAGATTAAGAATGAAAATGTAATTGCATTTGGGGATTGGAGGAAATTGGGATTTTATGAAGTAGACTTTGGGTGGGGAAATGCAATGAATGTAAGCCCCATGCTACAAAAAGAGATCATGAGCAAAATCTTTTTTTTTTTTCTTCAATCATCTAAGAACATGTCCAATGGAATCAAGATACTAATGTTCATGCCCCCATCAATGGTGAAACCATTTAAAATTGAAATGAAAGTCACAATAAACAAATATGTGACTAGAGTGTGTTGCTCCAAGTTATAAAATGTGTATAGTTGGAAAGTAGTATAATATTGTATTGGTGTTTCACCATGGTGGAGTAAAAATAAAGTTTTGGCTAGTTATAATGATTAAATACTCAATTTCAATCCCATAAAGATGAATTATAACACGTTAATTGGTGTCATGAAATTTATTTTTAATATTATATTTAGTTGTGTTGTATTTTTCCTTATGGAAAAATTGGTAATTTTATCACATAATGAAAGTTAAAAACTTTATGGATATTGTAGGCGAGACGTACATAATCACATATTTAAAAATGTAATATTTATCTTTCAATCTTTTTCAAATAAAATAAATCATTATATTTAATTGGCCAATAGGCCTTTTAAAGTCAAATTTTTTTGCAACTCCCATCTTCATTGTTATTGTTTTCCCTAAAATATTTGTAATATTATTTTCAAAATGAAAATAATTCAAATGGGCACACATAAGACTTGGTGGCAACACTCCACATTTTATCTCTCATCTCCACTTAAACTAAAAATAATATCATAGTAGTCGGCGAGAGAGTGAGAATGCATTGTAATGACATTGAAGCGAAGGAGAGGATTGCAAACTCGCCTTGACATTTAACATGAAGAAAAACAATAGATTCACCACCTGTAATAAGAATAATAATAATTATCATGTTGGTTTGTGTAGATCCTCTTCCACCCCACTTTTCGCAAAAAGAACAACGCGAACAATAGAGCCTTGTCTAAGGGGAATAACAATAATAAGAAGAAGAATATGAGGATGTAGAACTCGGATTATGATTTGAAAGGAGTAACAAAGGAGGATGAATGTGGTGCAAGTGTAGGTGTAATGTTGTAGAGGAGTGGTGCAAGACAAATGTTGCAAAGTTCTAGAAAATAGGTATCATGGAGGGTGTGGATACCGGATGCGTGTGACAAAGGATGATGAGGAATAGTTGAAGGAATGAACAGATCCCAAAGTGGTGGATCACTTCCTCACTCACAAAAGCCTCCTCTCCACCATAATCACACTCATCCAAGACTCCATATACCCCTTCATTTCCCCTTCTTATTTTTTATAGTTGTATTTTTAAATTTACAATATCTACACTTTCAATATTCATCCATACTTGTACTCATGTGATGCTGCAATTTCAAATTAGTGATGGTTTTTTTAATGTCCATTAGAAAATATAAATGTAAACTTGTGGTATAAAATCAGAAATTATAAATTGCATTAGATGATTATAAACAAATATTACAGTTGTATATATACATGCTTGAGAAGGAGGGAGAATCTAAATAGCCATGTGTGAAACTAGGCAGTCGAGGGCATCCGTTATAATGAAATATGCCAAACAATTTGTTCGCATGTAATAGAACATTGTGAAAATGGTTGAGCAAAAGATTAAAATTCAATGTTGATAATTTATAATTAGAATATGAAGCATCAATCACACTATTAGTTTCAGTGGGTTTGAAGAATGTGTCCATATAGTCACTCTATAATATGCCATTATTAGGAAATTTGAAGTTCTTATAAAAATATGGAGCGCTTGAAGAATGTCAATAATTGATAATCATCATCGCACCTTTTTCTTTACTTTTGATCAACAATGTAAAATCTTCCCTAGCATGTGACAAGGGAGGTATCTTCATTAAAAAATTAGCAAAAATATTATATGTTCCTTTATTTTAGATATACAATGTCAAATACAATGTCAAATTTGGATTTTTAGAGTTGTAAAAGTAATTCCAAGATGCACCAAAGATTTTGGTAGTAAGGCATGTATTTGAGGCAATTGTACATGATTTGTTTTATATTTTTAAGTAAATAATAAACCATTATGTGAGTGAGATGGTCACTTCCATTGTGACATCACCCTTATTGGTATAAATATCACATGATATCTATTAAGGTTTGAGGCATAACTGATTTCGGATAGTAATGCATGTGTTAAGAGACATTTGTGCATGGTATTTTATGGAATTATGTTAGTAAGATGGTTACCTTCATTATTTTTTCCACCCCAAATGGCATAAGGATAATGATATATTGGAGTTTATATGTTCTTTGTGGACCAAACTAACTCAGCCAATGTGGAATTATTTTTGGTTGGTAGGCCATTCTAAACTAAATTTTATTTGTAACTCTAATTTTCATCGTCATTATCTTCCCAAATTATTCTTAATCGTATTTTAACATAAAACCATTCAAATCCAACTCATAAATTAACCTAGAAATTACCATAGAATGACCATTCAGACAAATCATTTCTAAAATATCATTTGTGGTAAATTTAACGCCTAATAGGATATTTCAATTCAATCACCAAAAATATGTTTATCATACAATTATATCGAGAGAAACATGCAAGTGTGACGTTCAGTTCATGTGAAATGGTAAGGATTTGGGCGACTCGTCGATGGATGGTGGAAATATTTTAATTCCATAGATAACCTCAACAACATTTTTATGGTTCACGTGCAAGATGTTCACTTTGTGTATTCTTAGGATGTTTAAATGCAGAGCTCCATTAAATTAAATAGTAAGATGTAATAATATTTTTGAATATGATGATGATGAAGATGGATACTTTAACTACAACCAAATAATCTTTTTGACACAACTTTTCATGAATATTTTTTTTGGTTATAAGGAATTTCAAACTTTTAATTGTGGCATTGATATTGTGTCTCACACACACTTGTACATGTTTTTGTATTTCATCGACAATCTATTGGATAGTTGTTAGTCCACAATCTAGGAAATTTGTAAATCACCTACGGTTTTTATTATTGTATATTTTCAACAATTTTTCAAATTTTTAATATTTCTACAATTTTTCAAAAAACGTGGCTTTTCTAGGATATATAGCCACATTGTGGATATTGCAAATTTTAGAATTTTCTATATCTCATCAACATAATATTGGTGAAATTTTCAACGACATTTTCTACAGTTCATGTTACAACATAAAACTTGTAGGTAGAAGCTACAATTTAATTTCCACAACAATGATTTTGTGAAATATCTATATAAAAATATAAAAACTTTATATTAAATATTTATTCAATTCAAAAATTCTTTTAATTAATACTATATGAGTGTTGTTTATACTTTACATAGTCAATTTAAAAACCAAAAGTAGGATAATATTTTAATCTAATATTTAAATAATTAAAATTTAGGTAACATTTTATATAATGGTAGAAAAAAGTCTTCTTACATAAATATTGTTTACAATTTAAATAAATGTATTTATTACTTTAAATAAACATTTAAAAATAACATTATAAAAGTTAAATTATTAGTATAAATTAACAAATCTTTTTATAATTTGCATTTTGGAAGAAAAACTATTATAAATGGAAAAGTAGGTTTAAGGAAATAAAATTTATATAAATATAAAATAAAAATAATAATTTATAAAAAATATTATAAAGCTTGCATGCATTGTAGATGGTACTCAATACACGTTGGACCATTCGGCAATTCTCACTCCCTCACGACATAGATGAAGATTTTCTCTTGGAATATAAGAGGCCTCAATGGGGGAGGCCAACAAAGAACACTAAGGGAATTAAGAAAAACTTGTTGTCCCTCCATTATGGCTATTCAAGAAAAAAAGATGAGTACCATCTCTATGAAGAACAATATTAAATGCATCTATAATAAAGCTAGCTTAGCTTTGTGTTGATTCCATAGAGCATCTAGGGCATCGTCACTCTTTGGAAACATAATAAGGTAGCAGGAAAAATAATAATTTCCAATGTTAATCATCTTGTTGTTGTTGTTCACTCCGGTGACAATTCTGCAACTTGGATAGTATCCAATATTTATGCCCCTAATTCCATTCATGGTCGAAGAAAACTTTGGAAGATGTGGAAACATTTTGGTACCAAATGTGGCGATTACATTGGATGATTATGGGTGACTTTAGTACTCCCCTCACCCCAACTGAAAAGAAGAGGGGCTCTTCAGACTTCAATGCTGGTATGGACAATCTTGCTGACTTCATTGCTTCATCTAATCTTATTGACATTGATCTTCCAGGAAATCCCTTCACCTGGTCAAATAGAAGAGTCGGAGAAAACCATATCCAAGTCGATTGGATAGGGCTCTTATCTCTGTTGATTGGATTATCAATCGAGCTTTCACATCTCCTCACTCCCCAAAATCGGCATACGATAACAAGCCTCAAGCTCCCTTCAAATTTGAGAAAATGTGGTTGGATCACCCAGAGATTAGGGATAGGGTCAAAGAATTGTGGAGTATTAAGGTGGAAAAGCTGATCGGTTCGGACTTATTCAAAAGCTGAAAAATGTGAAGAAACAAGTCGAACCTATAATAAAGAAGTCTTTGGAAATGTCTTCACTCAGAAGAAGAAAGTGAAGGAGGAACTTGCTACCTTGGAAGGTAGGGTGGTTGACAAGGGCATGTCTAGGGAAGACTACTTCATTGAAAAAGACTCCTCTTTGAGCTCTATAATTTGTGTGCCAGGGAAGAATTATACTGGAGACAAAAGTCTAGATCCTTATGGCTGAAAGATGGAGATAAGAACACCAAGTTCTTCCATATGACAACCCTCAAACATAGGGTGTTCAATAAAATCTCTGAAGTTACTCTTGATGATGGCACTTCTTCTTCTAATAAGGATATTATCAAAGAAGAAGTCTTGACATTTTTAAAAACTTATTAAATGAAAATTCTCATCCTCCTCTCGCTACCACAACTACCATGTTGGATGTCATCCCCAACCTTTCTCTTGAAGGTTTCCGTGATATTTCTCAACCAAATACTATGAAGGAACTACAAAAAGTAATTTTTTTCTCTTAAGGGGATAAGTCTCCTAGGCCTAATGAATTTTTTCGCTATTTTTTCACAAGGATTGTGATATCTGTGTCGAGGATCTCCTTAAGATGACTAATGATTTATTTAGAACTGGTAATCTCCTCAATGAGATAAATAATACTTTTATAGTAGTGGTCCTAGAAAAGGTGGGTGCTAAAGACTTCAAGCACTTTAGGCCCATTAGCCTCACTAACGTCATCTATAAAATTTTCACAAAAATGTTAGACGTTTGGTTCCACCCTCTCCTTCTTGATTTGATTTCTAAGTAGCAGGGGGGATTCATAAAAGGTAGGTTGATTCAAGATGGTGTTGTCTGGTTCATGAGACAATTCATTCAATGGAGAAGAGCAAAAAGGTGGGGATGGTGGTCAAATTGGACATGAATAAGGCATTTGATTGGGTCTCTTGGGATTTCCTTGATAAAGTCTTGGAGAAATTTGGTTTTCCTCAACACTTCAAAAAAATATTAGGTCTTGTATCTCTTCTCCAAGGTTCTCCATTATTTTCAATGGCTCACTGGTGGGGTTATCTCTAGCAGCAGATGTCCGAGATAGGGGGACCATATCTCCCCACCGCTCTTTATCATAATGGTTGAATCCCTTAGCTGGTCCATCACACAAGTTGTTTCTATGAATGTCCTCAAAGGTTTCAAACCTTCTTCCTTTGAGCTTATTGTCTCCCATCAACAGTTTACTAATGATACCATACTTTTTTTCACGCTTGCCTTCGTTCTTGAAGACAAATCTATGAAAAACCTTCTCATGCTTTATGAATATGCCTCTAGACAACAAATTAATCTTGATAAGAGCTCTCTATAATTTTTCAACACCCCTCCCAAACGACAACAAAGGATTTCTCTCATTCTTGGTTGTGAAATCAATTCCCTCCCCACTACCTATCTCGGCCTTCCACTTGGTACTAACGAAATTTATATGAATGTATGGAATGCCTTGATTGACAGGTTTCAAAGAAATCTTGTAGGATAGAAGGGTACAATCCTCTCAAATGATGGAAAATGCATGCTCGTTAAAATTACACTTGAGAATCTTCCTATTTATATTATGTCTATATTTTACATCCACTCTACAGTCATTGAAAGGATAGAAAGAATTAAAAATCACTTTCTATGGACTGGGATAGAGGAGAGGAATAGGATTCATTTGGTGGCTTGGGACAAGGTATGCATGCATGAAAAATTAGGAGGCCTTGGTATTAAAAATATTAAAATTATGAACTCTGTCCTCATAACTAAAATTAAATATTTGGAGACTCATAACTGAAAAGCAACCTTGGAAATGGTGAATAAGTGGCATCTTGGAAATGGTGAAGACATCCTTTTTTGGAAAGACAACTCGATGGAATTTAATGAGATTAGTATTAACCCATCCTGGAAAAACTTTAAGACAACATCGTTGCAGAACATGGACATAGGGCTTATGATTATATGGAATGTGTTGATGGCAAGAGTAAATGGAAGACACTTCTTTATAATGAACTTGTTCTAAGAAATCTCACCACCGAGTTAAACATAATTACTTCTAGCTTTCAGATTAGTCAAACCCAAGCCAAGGATGAGCTTTTTTTGGTGTATTCTTTCGATGGGACTTATATAGTTAAATCGGGATACCATATTTTCTCAGGGGATTTATAGAGTGAATTTAAATAGAGCAATATTTTCCAAAAGGAACTTACTCCAAAATTCATTCATTTTCTTTAGTAGGTTCTCAATAAAAATATCCTTACCATAGACAATCTCAACAAGAGAGGTTCTACAATGCCTAATAGATGCATTTTCTTGTAAAAAAAAATTGAATCCATTTTACATCTTTTGTTTCATTGCCCTTTTGCTCAAAACTTATGGGAGTTAATATTTTCCAGATTTAAAGTCTCTTGGACTTTCCTTGTAGACATAATACAAGCCTAGGAGAAATGACACCCTCCCTTAAGACACTCCATTCTCGGAAACTTTGGAGGTTGGGTTTTCCCTTATCGGAAAAATGGAAAGCTAGAAATTATCTCATCTTTAGAGGTGTTAAAAGTTACAAAAATATTACTGAAAGAAATCACCATTGACTTGAAAGAGAACATTTTAAAATTTAAACCCCCTAAAATTTAGGCCTTCCCTCCTAATGAAGAAATATATCTCAAGATTTGGGGCATTGATATATAAGAAACACTCAAGTTAGTTATGCTACCATTGATAGATCCAAGGTTAAGTGGATTCCTCCTCAGAATGGTTGGTACAAGCTTAAATTTGATGGGGCCTCCAAAGGAAACCCAAGAAATGCAGGGGGTTATTAGGAATCATAATGGCAATCTCATGGTGGCTTATGTTGGCCCCATGGGGACTCGTCTAACCATTATGTAAAATATTTTGTTGCATTATGGGGATTAAGAGAAGCCAAAAACACAATATTTCCAATATTATAATTGAAGGGAATTCCCTAAAAATAATCAACAACATTAAGGGTACCCACCCTCCCAATTAGAACATTAATCACTTTATACATGAGTTTATTGAAATTTGCAATATTTTGACAAGGGTTAGCATCCTCCACACGTATAGGGAGGGAAATTCTATGGTTGATTATTATGCTAACATGGGTGTGTGTTGTAATGATTTCAAGATTTGGACTATTTATAATGACATCCCTCAAGTGGCTAAACAAATCTTGGAAAGAGATGCCTGGGACAACTTTACCCTGGGCTAAACCTGATGTTACTCCCTGGCTAATGAAAAATTGCATCCTCAACAAAGCCACACACCTGAGATCCTTACTCTTACAATGAACATTTCCTAGATATACTAAATCTTCTTTCGGTTTCACCTGCATTTCATTGACACTGGTGGGGAAGCGTGATGTTATGGAGAAGGTTGAGGGAAACCTAGAAGATTTAAGCAAGAAGGTGAAGGCACTAGAGGACATAGTGGATAAACTTGTCACCAAAAAACTCAATCACCTGGCTATTCAAAAAGTCATGCTGGATTTTCTCCATACTCAAGTCAAGCAACTATGTGACAATAGTGGGATATCTGAAGAGTTATGGAAAGGAGGAAAAAGTACGCAGAAAGTGATCAAATCTAGTAGTAAAGATCCAGATATGTAGCATTCTTTGAACATGTTCAAGGCATTAAAGGAGGTAAAAAAAGTTTTTCAAAATGTCTCATCTAGAAGGTTTTATTCCTTCTTGGCTACTGTTTTTTGGTTTCTGGTTGTTCCGGTGTTGTATGGATAGTTTTCGCACGCTACTTTCTTATTGGTTTTTTTCTCCATTATGGCAATTTGACATTGCCTTTGGCTTCTAAGGTTATTTCAGGTAGCTAAGGCCATTTGTGCGGGGTGTGGACCCCACTAGATAAAAAACCACATGTTTCTTCTTTGTTTCATCTAGCTCTAGGCTTCTCTTTTGTTGGGGTGTGGTCCCCTCTTCAAAAAACCACTTTGTCTTCATGTAGATCTGGCTTATGGGCCTTTTGTATCCCTGGGTATGGTCCCATTCAAAAAACCATTTATCAATAATAAAAACTAAATGTATAAAAAAATAATTTCACTTAAATTATAAATACTAATTTCCAATGTAAATTGTGGTTTGTGGGTAAGAATTTTTATTCCATCATTGAATTGTGATTCTATGAAATAATTTATATCCTTCAATTTATTTGAATTGATTGATTTATTCAGTAAGAAAGTGAAAAATATTTTCGCATATTATTTAGAAAACAAGATGTATTATCTTTCCTATGCATTTTTATATATTTTATATGAAAGAGGAATGGAAGTTAATATAAATTTTTGTACCTTATTTTTCACAATAATTTTTAGACTTCAATTTTATAAAACTCAATTAGAATCATTCAAAAATTAAAAGCATGACTGATTAAAAATCTACTCGATCTGACTAGTCCTAGAGCCTTATGTTGCTAAATATAAAACTGATGATCTAGAAATCAAGGGTGAAAGTGAGCAAGCGTCAATGTCGATGGCTATCACATAGATTTCTTTCATAAAATTAAAATCGCATGTTTTGTGATAAATCACTATGATTATAACAAGGTGTAGTGGGAGATTCGTTAATGGTGTCGTGGTCTTTAATGTCTCACGTTTGATTGATTTTTAATATGGGGCTAATATTTTTTCATTTTGATCTGTGAACAATGGATTCCACCAATGCATAGTCACAAAGATCTCGTATTTTTCTCAACATGCAATTCTCCAAAGTCAATTGAGCATAAATTTCGATATGAGATGCAAATCTTCAAGTACGCTCTATAAGTTCAAAAGAATTGAACCATGCATCTAATTTTTCCAACTACTAAGCTTTGGTGACTCATCCAAAACACACGCAATTGTTAAATATGAATCTCAAGTACTTATTTTGACTGCGCATTGAAATACGTGTAGATGGGAATGTGCCGACAAGCTGGGGATTTCTCCAAAGTCCCTATTCAATATATGAAGAGTGGTTCGAAATGTGGCCTAGAATATTTTACATTCGTGAGGATACTTTGAAACACAACTCGCAAAACTGATAATATTTTACATTCGAGAGGATATTTACACTAAATCGTTCCCCCTTTGGTAAAGGCCCTCTAGATGTTTTCGCAACGATGTTAAATTTGACGATCGATTTGACATTTTGATGTACATTTTGACGTTTTTGTTTTTTTGGATTGTTTGTTGCAGTTCTAATTTTAGTTTTTCCCATTTTAGCGTTTGCATTTGCGGTATATTTAGCACTGTTAATTTGGCAAAGACATGACCTGATTTGTGGCTCGATCCAAAAGAGATACACAATTCGTACTACCGTTCGTAGAAGAACGCGATGCAGATGAAATCGTCTGAGTCTGTGTGGGAACTGCGGGAGTTGTCTTTATGACTCCTTTGAGTTGTATGTGTTTTCTCAGCAATTGAATCATGCAATGGCGTAGGGAGAAGGAGAGGGACTGTCATCATCTTGTCTTATCAAAGATGTAGGTCGTGCCCGGAGTGTGTCAATGTCGCACTACGCCGCCAGTGCCGCCAAACAAGAAGATCACCCATTGCCATCAAATAAGTCAACCAGATTCAGAATTCCCAAACTAGTTCAATGCCTGTTCACCAGAACATTCCACACAAAGGAAAAATACGATGCAAAATCCAATGATTTTCATTCTAATATTGACAGTGGCAGCGATATGATACTCTCTAATCGCAAGTTGATTTGTTAGTAATTGATTTTCTTTTCCGAATTGTAGTTATATTCTTTCTCTGTCATGCTATTTTTAGCCTCAATTGACAATAGTGAATACTACAAGGCACAATTCAATAGGAAAGTTGTGTTGTTTGCTTTGGTTGTGTTTTACACTTCGTGCTTTTGCCTTTTTCTGTGATAGTGCAAAGTTTTTTATTTAGAGGCGATTCATGAATGGGATGGAGTGTACAATGTAATGATATTGTAGTGGTTCAGTGTTGATTTTTTTTATTATATAGTACAATAAAAATGGCCAAGCATGCGTTAAAAACTTGTCATGGATCCATATTGTATTAAGCAAATTATATTCTTATTGGTAGTATGTGTAGTAGCGAGTCAGAACAGAGGACCGATGATGTTCGAGGAGAGAAAATTGTTCAAGGCAACGTGAGTTGTGTTCAGATAAAGAGCACCTGGTGAAAAAGGTTGAGCTCAAAGAAATGTTAAGCTTGAGAGTATGTCAAATCTGAGCGAGAACAAAGACAATACCGAACATGTGAGTAAGTGATGAGTTTGAAGCTTACAAGTTTCATGTAGAATGGAGACTCTGTTTTGAATGTTTTTAAAAAATAAATAAATTATGTATTGATGTTTTTCAATGGTTTTTTCTTCGTTGGCTTTTTTTAGATGGAACAGAGCAAATTGTGTAGCTTTATTCCAAGGCCAATCCTGATTATCCTTTGGGTATCCGAGATGGTAGAGTCCTGCTTGTTTACTACAATCCTAGTGACCCCACCCAAGTATATATGCATTATACATACTAAAGTATAATATGTTTGTTCATATTGGAGAATTCTCCATTAGGTTAAGGTTTGCTTCTGATATCACTGTGTGCCATAATTTTTTTATATATATTCATTGCATATGTTTTCATGCGGAATTCGGTGAAGGATGAGAGATGGAGCAACCAAGGGAAGGATGTCGTGTCTTTTATCATTTAAATAAGGCCATAGGGTAGACCATTCGTCATGCCCCCAGTGCATGTCGGATATATATATATATATATATATATATATATATATATATATATATATTGTACTTAGCACTTATTTTTATGTTTAAATGCCATTTTCTCTAACACAAGTGTGTAGTTGTTGTTTATGGGTAATTTCTATGATGAGAGTGTTATGAAGCATGGAGTTATGAGAGAGGGCTTAATAGTGAATGGAGGAATAGATGGAATATACATATTCGATAAAATATTTGCAGAACAACATCTTTTACACAAGGACATTTTTATCACACCAGAGGTTAGGTCATCTGAATTTCTATTATCTTGAATTACTGAACAATGAATATTACTTTGAAATGGTATATTTTTTGTACTAAGACTCCATGCACCATGTTTTGACTACAAATATGTGCTCATTTGGCACTAATATCATTGTATGGTGGAGAAGTTAAAAGGAAATATGTTTCATCTTCTACATCCTCCCCATTTTTTCATTGTTTTGAAATCTAAGTGCTTTTGCATTAGAGTAACAGACCTCCCAAGTTTTTGTATTTTGTATAAAAGATTCTCCACATCCCTATCTGACATCTACAAACTTCGAGATTTACATTCATTTTGAAACCTAATTGCTTTTGGATTACAATAATGGATATTTGAAGTCCATCCCTTTCAATTTTCTAACGTGTTCTGTATAATAGTTTCTCTGCACCCATATCTATAGCCTTCCCCAATTCCTTATCATTTTCAACTCTAATTGCTTTTGGATTATACTGTTGTATATTTCAATTACCTTTCTCTCAATTTCTCATGTTTTCTATACAATAGTGTGTCTTGTCGTATGTTTGATCTCCACTCCAGAAAAGCATCAATCTGTGAAGGGCAGGTGGCATAGTGGTGGAGTATCCAAAGCAATGTGATCGCAGGTCCTATATTTGAGTCCTAGCTGGTCATTGTCTAGAACATGGGAGTGGAGCTAGGTGGCTAGGTGTGTTTGAGATCTCTGTGGCTTGAAATGAGTGTTGGAGGTTCAATTGACACTCTAACAAGGTCCAAACATCGCATATTGTTAGATTACCCAATAGTACACATAGGAAGTCATAGTTTTGAGACCTAGATGGTCCACGCCTTACAACATAGTGCCACCCCTAGGAGATTAGGTCTACTCAACCATGTTGTGATTTGAGAAGAGGTATCAAAGGTCAAATCCACACTAAAGAAACCTTGTGTCAGGTTGATGGATACCTTGCCAATTGAAGGTCCTACATGGCAGAGTGCCTAATATTGTTGATGGAAGGTTCTAGGTTTAAGTTCTAGCTTGTCCTTGTCTTAGAGCATGATGTTGGAGCTAGGTGGCCATGTGTGCTCATGCCTTGTGTGGCTTGAGGAGTGATGTTGGAGGTTCAATCTGCACTCCAGAAAAGTTTAAATCTGAGAAATGCCAGTCACTTAGGGGTGGAGCACCCACTAGTGCTAACAAGAGTTCCAATGTTTGCATCTTAGCTGGTCCATGTCTTACAACATCTTCATGTTCCCTATCTGAAGCTTTTGCAATTACTTATTCTTTGGAAGTCTATTTTCTTTTAGATTAGGTAAAATATCTCATAGCCAGATTCAAAGGATTTGTATTAATTTAAGTAGTATAGAAAATAATTTTAAAAATTCTACCCAATGCACCTGCCTTCTAATTCGTGTTCTTTTGGGGCTATGCTACATCTTAAAAATATGATGGCCATTAAGGTAGTCATAGATTTGCAAGGTACACAAATACAACAAGTGTAAGGAATTGTTTTTAGTTACCTTTGCTACTTTATGTCTATGCATTTGTAAGCCCAGAACTATACACTTTGATTTCAAAAGCAATTCATGCCTTAGTTCGAGGTTGATCATTCCTCCTGGGATGGGCTCTAAGTAATTTTGTTTTTAGACTTAATATTTTGATTTGTATTATTGAAATTCCTTTGATATGTTGAGAGCAGCTCACTACAAGGTCTGATTATTGTAATCCAATGTGTGAAATATGTTGCAGTTAAGGAAGTTGTTTGACTTCACATCATTTAAGTGTTGATTATCCATAAGTGAACTTTGAAACCCACTAGGAATATCTAGATCAGTCAGTCTTAGCCTGAGTATTAAAAAATCGGTAGTTTTTTCAAGGAGGCAAAATTGAATCCTCCCTTGTACAAAGCAACAAGAATATAGAGCAATTTATTTTTGTTGACAATTTTGTGTTCAGGTTCTAATATTATTTGTGAGGTTATTCATTGTATATTTAATTACGCAGAATCAAAATATGCCTTGTTCATTACAATCCTTATATATTTAATCATGACTATTGTAAGTTGGTTCACGCTGCCAGATTTTAAGGTTGCTTTGGTGAGCACTTCCACTAAAAGTAAAGGAGTTCTTAATTGACAAAATCCACTCCTTTGAATATTGCAGGGATCAACCATTTTGCTCATACCCCTACAAAAGAATGGTTTCAGACATGATGTTGTATTGTGTGTGATTCTGGGAAGATTTTTGTTTTTCGCAATATTTTCCCTTGTGATGATTGGAATTAAGACCCAAAAGGATATTCGAGATGGCTGACATCATGGTGGATGGATCGTGAAGATAATTTTTTGGGTTTTACTGGTAGTCTTGATGTTTTTCCTTCCCAATCTGTTATAAGGGGTATCAAATGTATTCATGTTTAGTACAAATAAAATTGGCCACAAAAGGCTATCGCTCATGATATAAAATATGCAAATATACGGAAGTCTTCATGTATTCATGTTTAGTTCAATTAAACTAGTCCACAAAACGCTACCACTCATGAAATAATATCTCGTAAATGTATATACGAATTTGAAATGTAGAGATAGAATCTTTAAATGAAATGGTTCATCTATATTTCTATAGTTACACCATCAATCAAACCACTTATCAAAATCAACTACAAAAGTAATAACTATCCCTCTAAAACAAATAACATATATTGTTTGGTGTTCACATTGCATTGTACACATGTGATTGCTAGTTTACTACATCTCACACAACCGATAATATTGATGAAGATATTTCGACCATAGGGTGCATAAGGACCAATGGTCGGTTATTTTAGGATGGAAAATATATATACCTCATGAGGGCATGTATGTTGGATAAAAGGGAGGTCTTTACAGAGGTCTATTAAACGATGTACATGTTCATGATACTAGAAAAAATTGAGCATAGGCTCAATTCATTCAGAGTGTAATTTCACATACAAAATATTAAATTGGAGTGTTTGCGGTGGCACTCAAATTTTTATGTGTGATATAGGATTTATGAAAAGGTATAAATGATGGTTTTGATTGTTATTTTCTATTTAAGATAGTTTTCTTTCATTAAATTATTATTATTTTAATAAAAATGTAACTTATAATAATTTATTATGTTTTCTTTATAAAAATGGAGAATTGAATGAAAGTGAAAGGATATAAATTACTTGAAGAAATGAAAATTGAAGAAGACCATAAGTTACCCAAATATAATTCTATAATAACCACTTGTATGCTCAAACAAGAGTTTAATAATCTAATCTTAACACTCCAAATAAAATACCTTTGTAACTATCTCAATTTCACTAAAATAATTATCTATAAATTGTATTTAAATAATTTTATTTTTTTACAATTTATCAAATCATCTATTACATACACGTTTTAAAATTATTTTTGTTCCAAAAATATAGGTATTATATATGCTAAACCTACTTTCCTTTAATAAAAGATTATTTGCAAATATTAATTTTGAAAATTATTTATGTTACATACTTTTAAAAATATTTAAATCTTTAATGCAGGAGTTCAATTAATAGTTTCTATTTTTATTTTTTATTGAAAAACACACTTTTATATATTTTTTTAATATTGGCAAATAGTTTTTGAAAGGGACTATACCCTTGAATACAAAAGAAGGCCACGAAAGCGAATAAGAGTGAGAAAGCAGAGGTGATGGAACAAAGTCCAAGTATTACAATGAAGTTCTACGTAGCCGTAAATGACTACACAAACGAGACATAACAAAAAACAACAAAGGCAAAAACAAGAAGTCGCCGCCAAGAAACAACAAAATAACAACTAAAAGTAGCGAAGCATCCAGGACTACTTCTTGGCGGCTTTATCGATACTCGATCTTGACTCTTTTCCGGGCATGAAACATACCCAATGCAGTCATGTGGGCAAAGATCCGTCTTATCGAGCTCCTCGATGGTTCTTTTGCTCTCTTTTCGGTGCCCCAAAGTGCGGTAGGGACACCGCCGAGGTTGGAAACACTTTTGGCATGACCCTCGATGAACTCCTCGATGGCCCTAAAGGCGTGCAATGATGTAAAATGTAAAATGTAAAATGAACTCAAGCAACATACTTTTATATTAATAACAAGGATGTAAAATGTTAATCATACAAAAAATCGGTGGAAAAATTCACGCCCCAAAATGCCAAAAGTTCCAACATATCGAGCGAAAGAGGCATCGAGAGAGGCTAGATCACCTCAAAAATCTAGCATTGAAACCACATAATGCGAATTTCAATAAAAATGAGAAAATAAAGATCAAGAAGCAACAACGAACATGGTGGTAGATGGTGGAGGAGGCGGAGTATCAGGCCTATCACCCCAACCTAAACCACATAGGGGTGAGCCTCCTTGGAGACATGCTCCTAGCCATCCCAACCAGAATCCTTTTCTACTCAACATCAGTACCATCATAATTTTTTTAGGATAAATGGCCATATCTAGATGATGGAATTTCCCTTAAGAAACTTTGAGTCAATCATAACCACATAGAGGAGAAGACACGGTGAAGGAATCCTCAACCGAGGGGATCACCGCCTCGGTGGAGGTAGAGGGCTCCACTAAAGGCAAGGAACTCCCCAACAATGAACACACGGAGGTGAACGATGGTATTGAGGTGGGGAGAGGTGGTGCGAGACGTATCTGGTGGCACTGGTGATAACACATGATGTTGAACCCCGATAATTGAGAAGGCATTGGAGATGCTCTACCTCTAAATGTACTTTTTCAGCTTGATTTTGAATCTAAAGCATAGGAGTAGAAATCACATCCACCTTATTAGTAGTAGAGAAATCATAATCCAAAAGAACATTATTAAAAAAACCTTGTTTGTCTTTCCATAAGTGGAACAATATTTAAGTCTTGAATATGTTCCAAACATAAATGGAAGGGTTTAGTGGGAAATATTTCCTAATAGATCTAAACAAACCAAACCTAGAAGAATAGGCACCATTGATTATAATACAAGATCCTGTATTTTGAAAGAGAATTAGTACAATCGAACAAAGAGAGGACCAACCCCTAATTTTTAGAGTATAGCTAAGATGAAAGACCATTCAATTTTGTCATAAGCTTTAGAAAAATCAATCTTGATAAACAAAGCTTGTTAAGAGGAGAGATGAGCCCATTCCATACCTTCCTAGATAGCTATAATGTTATCAAGAATATACTTATTTTTAATAAAGTTAGTTTTCTCGGTGCGAATAATTAAGGAGAAGATTAGAGATCATGTTAGAAAAATCTTTAACAATAATCTTGTATGCCATGGTAAGAAAAGTAATGGGGCACCCATTGGAAATTTGATCGTGATAGCCTTTGATTTGGGAATAAATTTTATGTTACGTTGATTGATCAAGGTCACCCAAGGAGTCGGTTTCAAAGCTTCTAAGTAGACATTATGGAGATCACAACTAACAATGTGCCACGGTTTGATAAAATTTAGCTAGGAAACCGTCAACTCTAGGAGCTTAGTTTGAATCCATTTGAAAGACAACCTCTGTAATATTAGAAAGAGATAAAGGCCTATCACTGACCACCTGTTGGGTTTGAGGAACCTTGTAAGGAACCACTGGAGACATTTTAAAAGTTTTGTTTCCCATTTTGGAGTGGTAAGTTGAGCAAGTAAAAACCCCATGATAATGATGAACACAATATTAGAAAATCTCGTAAGGTGGTAAGCTTGGTATTTCCATGAGAATTTTCCTTGATCTTTTGAAAAACTACTTGAATGTATCATGGAAAAGAATTTCTTGGAATCTCGGTCCCCAATTCTAAGTAAGTGCAAGAGAGATCAAAGATGAGCTCCCGTGTAATCGGTAGGTTTTATGAACTTTAATAGTATGCCTCCAATAGTTAGCTTGGATTTTGTCATCATGCTAAACATCTAGCATAAAAATTGATTTTTTTTTTTGCCCCGACAACTAAGCCCACACTAACATCCCTGAACCAGGTAATCTAAATCTTCCCTCCAAGTAAATATTTGACTATGCAAAACCCATCATGGTTGAGAGGGATGTGCTAACACAAATTTTAAGAATGTTTCATGTGCGAGTTAAGTTTTTAGTAAGCAATCTATGAATTTTTTATTATCTACCTAAAAGGTATTTCCCTCGGAGGCCCAAAAGGACTATTTTCATACTTTTTGCACTGGTGAGCAACCCTGGGGAACATATAGCGACAAGTTAAAGCATCCGGGAAGTGTGTGGAGCAACTATGTAATCACCCAAGGTATTTTACGAAAGTTATGGAAGAAAAACAAGGTTTTGAACAAGCTATGTAAAACTAGGTCTTTATGAGCAAGGTAATCTTTGGAGAATGCATGTTCTAAAAAAGATAGTCACCTTATTTGAAGGGTTTAAGGATCCTGGTGAAGAGTTGTAATCCCATACCCAAGGCATTGAAAAGATAAAAATATTATTTAATGATGGAATAATTAAGGAAATATTTTGGGAACATTGAGATGTGGAAAATTGTCTGCAGCAGTGCGACACAAAGGTCTTTCTACAAGCTATAAACTTGCTTGAAAGCATTTGGTAGCCTCATGAAGATTTGTGAGCCTAAAAAAAGATCAAATTAAATTATATATAGTGATATTCATGACCCATATTATGTGTTAGTTTGTGGTGATTGTAAACTCTACTTGTCACTCGAGTTTATTAGAGCACAACTTGAGGAAAAATTTAAAGTATGGGTAAACATTGATGAAGACTTCATTTTCAAGACTTATAAATAGGATCACCAATTTTCGTTAACTTTTTCTCTCAGGGTGAAGAAAACAAATTTTCAGCAACTTGGGGTAGTTCTAGTCACCCGACTACAAGTTGTGGTTGCACAACTTCAAGCTCCCGATGTGCGACTACAAGTTATAAGATGCCCAAAAGAATGTTTTAGACGGGGAAAACCAGTTTTTGTCATCCGACATCAGTTTTTGTCACCCGACATTGAATTTTAGGCATATGGTATGCTATAGACGTACGCCAACAAGGTGTAGACGTGTGTCACGGAGATATAGGCAACCACAGAATGCAATTGCATGACCACAATTTTTGGTCAAATGTCACAGATGCCTTAGCGATCATATAATGTAGTCACACAACCATAGAATGTGGTTACATGAGCATAAAGTCTTTTCACATGTTAGGAATGTGTTGAGCGACCCTTTAAACAATAAATCACTCAGTTTGGGTAATTATTTAGTCCCGATTGCATATTACTATTTATATGATTCCTACGTAAGAAAAGTAATAATCAAGCCATGTCTTTAGCCACATTTCTTTTCTTTATGCTACCACTTTTGGTCTTACACACCTTTTTCTCGGTCCGACCTCCGAGCCTTTAGTTTCTTTGATTACGGACACCAAGTGCCCAATCAAGATGCTAGCTCTAGGAACTCCCATTCCCTCCGGGTGCTCATGACATTTTTGTACTTTATTCACATATTTTTCATCATTTGTAGCCGTTTGAGCATCTTATCTTTTTGATAGTTGGCCTTTTTAGGGTTGATTACAAAATTCAAGTAAGGGAATCATATAAATATAAAGTTATGTGATCATAATACCAAACCAAGCACTAAGAATCAGCTATCACCACCTAAGGTCACATCCATCAAGGATCTAAGAGCTCCATTGCATCCATCGAACACCATCCAAGGGACAAAAGGGATAGTTATTCTACATACACTTCATTGGAGGGAAGTTCATTCTATCTCATATACACATCTATTACATATCTTTACATCTATCTACTTGATCGCTATAAAGTGCAACACATAAAAGATCCACCTAGAGAATGATTCCACACACACAAATACAAAACTACATTACGTCGATACTTAGTGCAAAGTGCCCATTCGTAAGTTCACCATTGTGAGAGCTGAGGACATTCCGACCCCTCATTCTGCATCTTTCTTTTTGGGATTTGATGTCTATTTGAGGGTTTTGCAGGTTCATACTTCATTGTAAGTTTCTAGTGAGCTCGACGATCATTGTGTGACCTCATAGTGATAAAAAGAGGATAGAGAATAAATTTCAACCCTAAAAATTGGATTTTTGAGCATTTTTGTAGACACAGATGCCTATTTTTCAGTTTATAGTACCCGTGGGCACCCGTATCTAGCTCGTTCCTCTAGATCTGCATTATTTTAGGTCTTTGTGTGACTCTCCTTCCTTTCTATTTTTCTGGTCAACACTTTGGTACAGTCCAGATTTTATTATAAATAACCCAAGTACCTCTTTCTCCTTACAACTAGGTTTTCACACTTTATTGCTTAGTTTTCTTGAGTATCATTGTTTTATTTAATTATCATTTATTTGCTACTACAATAACATTTAGATTAAGCATATAAATCCAAATTTTAGCTTACTCATTTGGCGAACCCATCGCTTGATCTCAAAATTCCTTCTCGGGGTTTTCTTCGATGCCCATCACCCGTAGTGGTCATGTAGGATCTTTTCGGTATTTTGAATTTCCTCCATCTTCTCGCCGAATTTCCAAGGAAATGGCCGAAGTATCTAATACCAAAGAACTTCAATGGCAACAACCAAACCGAGAGAATAAAAAGTCTTTGTTAATTTAGTATCTAATACCAAAGAACTTCAATAAGCAACTACCTAGGCCTACATATAAAAACTAGTTGTCGCCCCATACATCTTACTACCACAATTTGTTGAGAGAAATTTTGTCACACTTCCTCCACCAATTAATTAAGATCCATATCTTTCAAAAGGTCATAATTACGATGAAAAATCTCATTACGAATATCATCAATGCATAGGTAAGGCTACGGATCGTTGTTTCAAACTTCAAATCTCATTCAAGATTTGATCGACAATAATAAAATTGAGCTTGCAGAGTCTATTGCTTTTGCAGACCACAAAGAAAATCATAAGGTCAAGGTCTTTAATAATCCCCTTCCCAAACATGACAAAAATATCTTGATTCGTCAGCAAATCATACATATTACGCAATGTCTCATCCTACATTAGGGGCCATTTATTACCTAGTTTCGATGTTGATGTTTCTCCACCTATCATTTCATTCATCGACCATGATTATCACCGCATTATCTTCTAATCTCTTGCACATTAATGCTTCTATGAAATATATCTCTGTCAATAATACTAAATTTGATCCATTATGGTCTATCGGCATGTGTTCTATTCCACCTCTTATTTCTATTAGCTATCTTCTTTCATGATTTCATATCCAATGGACAATTCATATGGGGTCGTCAGGACTTCTAGTAATTTTTGGTCCTTTCACCATGATTTTTCTATTCCTTGTAGCACAAATAGTTGAAGGGTGTGATATGCTCTTAGACCTCAATTGAATTCACAGGTCTCAGTCTATTATTTCCATGAACCATTTATGTTGGAAGTTCATTCACAACAATCAAGTTTTCTCTATCGGTGGGTTTTCGCCATCTACTTCATGGTCACAACCTCCTCTTGAGGTTACCATTTCAGATCACCTATTCCATCTACTTACATGCGGCCTATCGAACTAAAACAAAATCTGATCCTAGTTGTCCTATTCACACACGACCCACATGATCACATCACTATGCTATTCTAGTGCATCGGTCTAGGTACATCACTAGGACAACTACTACATCTAGACATATTTTTCCATCTCGTTTTACTCCATGTAGGTGTCCATCATCTTTGTGTTCTTCTTTACCTAAGTTTTCATTTCCTCCATGTTTTGCTTCACATAGATCTCCATCACCTCTACATTTTGTTACATAAATGTGCCCGCCATATACTCATTGGCCGCATGCATACAATATTTATTCACCTGCACAACGTCTATCTCATATACCATCACTCTTTGAGCATGTTCATACACCTTCATCTTGGCTAGCATCGGGTGGAGGGCCATCATATTTTACTTTCATCAGATAGTGCACTCACCATCACATGCTTAGGGGGCATCACGATTATTTTTCTCCCCCTCCCTCTCACATCAATCATCTTCTTTTATTCTCACCTCTCATAAAGTCTATCACATATGTTGTGTACATCTTGATACATATTCGTATTGTCATTACACGATGATGCCATCTTATGCTACGGTTCACACTTGAGTGTTGAGGGAATCCTATATACATGAATCTCACACACTACACACTACACATCACAATATGCATTCCACATCTCACATATTCATCTCCTTCTATGTAACATCTATTCTACACATTCATGGCATATCATTTTAACATCCACTTCTATATGCTGCGATCATTACCCTATCACGTACTCTAGTTCCACGTTCCATACTCTACTACTGAGGGTCTACATCTCAAATGGATCTCAACACAATTTTGCATTCAATAAATCACTCACGCACACACTCGAGCATTGTACTTTGATAATCACATATTTCTAATACACACAATTCAAACCATTTCTCGATGACACACTCCTATTTATGGTTCATTCTTGACTACCGAGGGGGAATAAATAAATGAACCTCATTACATACATACACATCCACTTGGGGGCATGCTGCTCCTATCATTCACACTACATTCCATTACATCTCATCCACAACATATTACACATCTTGGTTGCATTTACTCTTTCTTATGTTTACTGTTACATGTACACTTTACTACACATGCTTGATAGATATATTTTATGTCATTATCTATATCATACACACATGTGCATTCACTTTCCTTTCTAGTTGTGATTGCATATTATATAGATATATTACATGCAACATGGATGCTTGGCGCAATACCTATTACCAGTCCCCGGTGGCTCTAGGGGCATTCACTTTCATACAATATAAGTGTTATTGTTTATTTTTGTTTCATAGAACATTACATTATCATATTATACACGTTTTGACATACTCTTTATCTTTCTAACATGCTAGTGGGTCTATTTTATCTTCTATTGAGCAGGGTCTATTTTCTACCATGGTTTTTTTTTACATTTCTTTCTCTTTGTATGCCATTATTTGTAGGATTTTCCCTTTGTCTTGTTTGCACACCGTTTGCTTTTTGTTTCTTCAGCCTTGATTGTCGGTGACATCGTGAGTGGTATCCCATATTTGCAACATTATTTTCACTATTTTATCTTCTTGCGTGTTTACATTATTGAATGATTCTTAGCTTACATATTTTCGCTTAGCATACATTTTGTCTTCTACATGCATGCTTTTCTTTGCTTGTACTAACACTTGTCTCCCACCACTTTGTTTGTGTGTGCCGTGGTTTCTACCAAACACATTCCATTCGCCACTACATGGCACAATTTCAACATGATGGTTAGTCCTCCTTTGGGCCATATCCTCATTCAACAATGTCGCATGCACCCCAAATGAGGGGGGAATCATTAGGGGAAATCATTTACCCCATACAAAGTTATGCACATCACACCACAATACCGAGACAACACGGTTTATAGTTGTAGGAATCAAAATCAGAATTGGGTCCTTAGTATAAAGCGACCCTTATTGGATGTCTGTAACTGGGGAAATTAGTTAACAATTAGTAGTTCAACACGTCTACGTGAGAACTCCACACAGTTGATTTTACAGTGGCCCAAAATCCTTAACAATTGTGTTTATACACACCATCCGTAGTGGTCTTCTACATTATGGGAAGTGGTTAAAGGTTGGAGGATAACACCATGATTTTCTCCGTACACTTCTTCCATATCTTTGGCATGAGATCACCTCGACAAACTCATTTGTCTCGCAACATATTTAGGATCATTTTACACTCTTTCCTAATCACGGATCAGATGCACATGTTCTTTTTCACATTTTTGTATTTTACATACTTTCCTTACACAATTTTTACATATTGCGATCATATACATGTGTATTTGACTACTTATTCATCTTCTATTTTGTAGGTCTGTCCATATGGGAGACAATATTCAACATCATTTCACAACATCAACAAAAACAACATTGACATCAACAATAGGCGCATTCACAACATCTATAGTATGCATTTCCACCCTATTTTTGTCATCTCATCATTTTTGCACTTCCTCATCCTTAGTATCCACGCTTCATACTTTTATGACTCCATGCTTTATCTTGTACCCCATAACACTTTTTATACATCAATCTACATGGTTATCAGGTATGCATATCTATATAATTTATGTTACCGAGCTTTCCGCTCACCAACACAAAGTGGGGGAAAATGTAGAAACTAAATTAATTTTTTTTGGTAATTATCTAGTCTTGATTGCATACTACTATTCATATGATTCTGAAGTAAGAAAAGTAGTAACTAACCCATGTATAGGGCCACATTTCTTTTCTTTTTACAACCACTTTTGTTTGTACAAACCTTTTTGCTCATTTTGATCTCTGACCCTCTAGTTTCTCTCGAGTCTGGACACCAGTGCCCAATCGAGATGCCGCGCTAGGCACTTCCTTCTCATTTGAGTGCTCTTGACCTATTTTATTTTACTCACATATTTTGGGTCATTTCTATCCATTTGAGCATCTTATCTTTTTGGTAGTTGTCATTTTTGGGTTCATTACAAAATTTAAGCAATGACATCATATAAATATATAGTTATGTGATCATAATAATGAGACTAAACACTAAGCATAGCTATCACCACCTAAGGTTGCATCCATAGAGCATCTACGAGCTCCATTGAATCCATATAACACCATCCAAGGGACACAAGGGTTTTTTTTTGCATAGACTTCATGTGAGGGAAGCTCATTTATCCATTAAACATCATTCCATTTCGTACATCTAGCTACTTTATCGCTATCAAGTGCAACATGAACAAGAGCCACCTAGGGCACTATTCTGTACACACACAAAACTACATTGGGTTTGAGATGTAGTACAATGCTTAGTCGTAAGTTCACCATTATGACATCCAAGGACAATCCCTCATTTTAAATCTTTTTTTGGAGTTGATGTCTATTTGAGAGTTTTACGGGTTCATAGTTCATTACAGGTTTCTAGTGAGCTCGGTGATCATTGTGTGATCTCATAATGACAAAAAAAAAAAAAAAAACAAACAACTTGTAATTCTAAAAATTTATATTTTCAAGCATTTTGCAGACTCATGTGCCTATTTTTAGTATGTAGTGCCCGTGGGTGCCCCCACCCCTTCCAGGCACCCCTATCTAGCATGTTCCTCCCAATCTACAATATTTTGGGTCTCGTGTGATGCTCTTGCCTTTTTGTTTACCTACTTAGCACTTTGGTACAGTCTTGATATTTTTGTGAATCGGGTAAGTACCTCTTTCTCCTCCTCTTGAACTAGCGTTTCACACTTTAATTCTTAGTTTTATTGAGTATCATTATTTTATTTAATTATCATTTATTTGAGGCTATAATAGCATTTAGATCAATCATACAAATCAACATTTTATCTTAATCGGACACATATACATTTTCCTATGCAGTAGAGTCTAGTCATGCGCCAAGGAGATTTAAGGTGACCTAAAAATGTTTTCGTGCATCAAGGATATTTTGGGTGACCCGAAAAATGATTTCTTGCATCAAGGATATTTTGGTCGACTAGGAAAATATGTCATGCATCAAGGATATTTTCAGAGACCAAGAGACAAAGTCACATATCAAGAAGGTTTTGAGGTGACCCAAGGATGTTATCTTGCGACCAGAAGATAATGTAAGATAATTACATGTCGAAGGAAGGTGAAAGGTCATAAGTGATGATGAGATACCAAATGTTGTGATAGGAGTCCAAAATGTCAATAGTCATAGGGGAACATCAAAGGTCACGACAGGATGTCAAAGGGTAAAAATCATGAAGGAAGGTGAAAGGTCATGTGGAGGAGATGTAAGGACAACCATAACACTATATATATGAATGAAACCCTCATTTCAAGATGATGGTTAATGCTTGTTTACTATCTCTCACTATCTTTCTAGAAACAAGTGCCTTCATTTCTTCTCGCTTTCTTGTCTACCACTAATCTATATCCATCTCAACTTGTACTCTATGACCATTGTAAATTTTACAACATGATGAAATAAAAATTTGTGTTTCTTTTTTATTGTTCCTCTTTCTTTGTGAATGGTTCTTCTCATTGATTCTAGTGAAGTGTTATTATTTTAATGCAATGAACTCTACTATGCTATTTGTTGATTAAAATATCATTTTCCCCTCTCCCTCTCCCTATTTAAATAAGTTTCTTCCTTGTACTCAATACAAGAAATTACCACATATTTAGGGATGTATTCTTGTGTGATTATTGGTCTTCGGGCCACCCACGAAATTAGTTTATATATTTTTCATTTCCTTGCTTTCAATAAATGGAGCTAGCCCATTCAAGCAAAGGGAATTAGTCCTGTACACTATTGGTGAGACCCTAGTAATTTAACCACTTGATAAATTATTTCACGAACAATTTTTAAAGCACCTATGTGGGAAAGATTTAGGATATTTACACTGATATTGATTATGTGAAATTAAAAAAATAATATATTCCAAAAATAAAATAAAATAATGGAATTTCAAATATGATTGAGTCTTATGTAATCTAGTGATAGATATTCTGGTAATTCACTAGTCCTAAGGCTTGAACTTATACTCCATATCCAAGAAGATATTGCATTGAACTTGAGGGAAACCATTTGGCACAATAGAGAAAAATTATCTCATTACTTTTCTGCTACAAGAGTTCTATATTCTAAAGAAGAATGGGCGAAGCATTGGAAAGAGAAAGAAAAATTCAGAAACGAAAGAGGAGATCCTAGAAGATTCTTGTTTGAATTGTGTATTCAAGCTAGCTGAAAAATGGTATACGAGATATTCAAGTGCTAGTGGCATGTCTAATCCTAATTTTGAAGAACATTTCAAACATCCTATTAGTTAAATTGTAAAAAGAACAGGCCAACTGTACTCCCTAGAACTTGATCCTACTTTGTCTTTTGAGTCCCTTATTCAAAGAGTTGTATTTGAACCTGGTATCGGTCTAAAGTGCACCATAGATGAGGAAGTGCAAGCTACTCCTCACTTCAGATGATACAATGGGAAATCCTTTGAGCTATGGATGAATTGGGTTGAGGAGAATCTCTAGAGTGGGTTGGTTCCCTCGGATAAATCACCTAGACTAGCTCTCTAGTGAGGTTAAGGAGATAAATAAACACAAAATTAATAAAAGAATGTAACATAGGTGAGACACCAATGTTTTGGGACCTATTACTACCAAAAACACACTTTGTTGACCATTAAAACATTGATGTCATTCATTTCGATGTTGTTTGATGGATTACGCACTCACGAAGGCATTGACATTCACTTAAATGATTTACACAACTAAAAAAACAACTTAATGAAGGTTTTTAGAGGTTATGAACATGCAAAGGAAAGATATTATTCATTGAAACATACCAAAATTCTAGTGTAACATACTTCACAAAGTTGCAATTGGAGGAAAAAAGTCTTTATATTGCTTCAACAAGGTGCAAAAGTACATAATTTTGCATAACATAAGTATCACAAAATGAATAAGCTCTCTCTTGCTTGCACCATCAAGGAACATATAGGAAAAATATTCAAGGAATTAACTCCACTTGATCCAAAAATAGAACTTTCAACCTCATTTTGACTCATCTAATTAGAGACAAATCCAATATTAGTTATTACATGCCAAATTAGACCCTTTCATGAAAAAACTAATTATAACAAGGCTATAACTATTACAATTAATGTCTACATGATCATAAGGGCTAAAATAATCCTATATAACTTATACTTCACCTTGGTCAAACTATTGTTGACTAAGTCAAACCTATTATTTTCTAATATTAATGTATGGCATGACTTCACTTTGAGAGTTTAATGTATTTTGTCTTTTTCAAAGATACTCCTTTGGCTATTTGGTTTGTCTCACATGTGTGGTTTTGATTTGTGGCATTGGGCACAAGAATTGGGCTAATTTTAACTTTATTGACCTTTGGTTAATTTTATAATTTTCCCCCTTCACATACAAAAGCATAATTACTTAAAAATAAAAAAATTCGTGACGTGGCCATGGTATCAAATAGCTTGTTTAAAGCTTCTAAATTTTAGGATGTTTTTAACCATGGTTAGGAATAACCATGGTTAATAATTACTTAGATGACCAAATCACGTTAGGGATTGAACCCTAACATCTTATCCATTAATTTACATTCGAAGACTCGAAAGATATGGGAACTTTTTCCATTTTCCTCTCGGGCCACCATTGATGCATTTAAAGGCGTGTTCGGTTTTTAACTTCGATCTAGTTCATTGCATGTTTGCATCGGTGAGGTTCTTTCATTTTCTTTCAGTTTGCATATTCATGCTTTACATCTTATACGTGGGATTTTTATTTATTGCTTTAGTTTTTATTCTACCTAGATTAAGCTATTGATTTACATGTGTCAATACACCAAATTTGACCGCCATGGATTTTGAAAAGAACTATGTAATTTTTGATTTTATCACTCCTGTTGTCACCAAATCATTGCACCCTTTGAATATGAATAGGAAGTTTGGTGTGATTCGGACACATGGGACCACCTCTCAAGCAGTGGGATTTGGGCTCGAGGTGAACCTCTAGAGAAGGTTAGCTTCCTCTTCCTAAACTAAGTGTTGATACTGCTCCTAGTGTAATAAAATGGTTATCTAAACCTATGCTAACATTTTCATGGGTTTTAGGGAAAGAGATTTGCAAGAAATGAAACTATACTAGGAATGGTGATGCACCAAATAAAGGGTGTTTCCAGACTTAGGAAGGGTTAATTTGAAGAGGGTGTGTGCACCACAAGTCAACTTCACCTACTACAACTTAGAGAGGGTACAAAATACCACAAACTAGGAAACATGTGTTCCCTTTGTTAAACTTGATCAGACAAACAAGTTATCAGTCTTCCAGTGAAGAAGGATGAACTTGAGAAGGGTGAAAAACACCACAACTCAACTACATGCAATGCTCCACCACTTGATAAGAACAGAGCTCCAAGAACCTGTAATAGAAACATGAACTTGCACAGTGTAGCTACAAACATGAGAAAAGGCACAAAGAAGTATAAAAGGATGAAAGGATTGAGATTAGTCACGAAAACACAATTTTATTAATTCAATAACGTGCACAATGCATCATACATTCAAAAGAGGCAATGGTTTCCATTACAGTCTTGAAAAGGAGGCTTGAAAGTTCTCTCAACATATAAGGACAACTTGTAGAAGAGAGAGGACTCTTGAAAAATTTGCACTTGTCTTAGATATCTAACTTTCCAACTGTCTGACCTATTGGAACCCCTTGGAATGAGCTTCCAACTTACATTTATAGAAGTGAGAGAGGAGAGAAAAGTCATAAATTCCCTTCCTAAATTGAAGGTACATGATGTATTTATTACAGTTGGTTGAACCACTTGAGAAGGTTCCATCATGTGTCATTAATTTCTGTTGACCTAGTCTTCTCAATTAATTAAAAGAATATTTTAATAATAATAATAAATATTATTAATAAAATATTTAAATAAAAATATTAATTTAATTAAAAAATATGGTGGCCCCCTATTGACCGGTTTGTGCTGAAGGGGGAAATCATGAGGAAAAGGCCAAAAAGAGCCTAACTTGGTGGTTGGCTTGTTGAGCCAACTCACCGAGTTGGGTCTGAGCTCCTCCAACTGTATTGGCTGAGTCCATCACCATCACATCAACCCATGAACCCACTCGAGAAACTCCCGGTTATCTGCTCCATTGGCTCGACTCCATGAGCTTTGCTTGCAAGCTCAACACTAAGTAAATCAGCCTCAACTTGACTCATCCCGAGTCTCTTCCCATGCATCATACGAACCGAGATCATAATCCATTCCCCTCCATATCAACTGAGTGTATCATGGGCTCATTACCACCATCCACCGTAACCAAGCTCCCCGTGTCAAGCTCACAAAATGAGCTCTCCACCGAGCTCTAAACTAAGCTCCAAACCGAGCTTCATCTTCTTGGTGAACGAATCCTCAGTGAATATGCCGAGCTCCACATGACCGGGACCCATTGAACTATCCAACGAGATCCACACTGAGTTAACCCACAATGCCTTCCTTCCACATGACAACTTCCATTAACTCTCCTCGACTCAACTTCAATGACTCTTGCATCACAAATGCCGAGCTCCATCATCTACACTTCCCTGTTTCGCCAAACACCTGCAAGTTGTGCCACCTTTTAAAGAATTTTGAGCTCACCTTAAAACCATCAAGCTCAACTTGATCAAAAAAATTTGGGTCACCTATTCCTCTTCGGAGCACCCTTCAACAACTCATTGTTGAAATTGATCCGAGCTCCTTGTATGCCTCCAAGATCTTGTTATATGTATCATGTGAGTTTGGCATGAGCTCACCGTAAACATCCTTGTCACAATTCCTCCACAAGCTCTCTCTCAAAATTTATTCCATGATGTGAACCCTCCTAATGGAGAGATATCAAACCTAAATATTCTTGTGAATTATCTCAAATTTTGTGCCATTATGGCCAACTCGTGACCCGAATCTAGAGACCAAAATGATTCTCTTTCACAAGCTCCACGAGCTTACACCCATGAAGTCATTTTGTGATATGGACCGTGTCTCAAGCTTATGCATAGCTCACACTAACTCATCTCATGTTTTTCCAAGAGCTCCTTGCCATCACCTTTCCATCACTAACATCCCATTCTTCGAGCCCATCATGTATTGAAAAAATCATGCAATCCTAACTCGGTTTCATCGAGAATCATGTTGACTCGGTTTTATAACGTTCTACTCTTACAAGCCATCACCTTCTAAAAAATTTTATAACATTATTTTCACTTAGCCATTCGATGGATCAACTCAACTTTACCTCCAAATGAATTTTCTTCACACATGAAATCGATGTCACCACCCTGGTGTGAGATCATCCTACGATGATTGCTCTTGTCAAACCAAGCTTGAGCCTTGCTTCATCAAATGAATCGTTGACCAACTCGACTTGAACTCCATTCAACTCGGTTAGTTTTCTGAATTTACAAAATCTAAATACCCACGGTGAGTCATGGTATCTCTAACTCACTTGCCATCAGCTTGCCATCATGATAAGGCTAAACACAATTTTTACTATCCTCTTTTTGGTTAGTTTGCATCATAGATTGAGCTACCAAGCTTCTACAATATCAAGACCCTTATGTACATCGGGCCTGTCAGCGACCAAAATTGCTTCTACGACATGAGCTTGTTTTTTCTGAGCTTCTCTATGATGCCGAGTTCACTACTGAGTTCAAATTTGGTGATGCATCAAACCACCATCTGACTCATTCCTATGTGTAGAACTTCAAGTGTCATGACCATGTTCTCCAATTGTTACCATGTTTATCGGTCTCACCATCATCTTACCCTATTTCTTTGAGGATGACTCACCATCTTGTCTATAACCATTCAATCATTAAAACATGCTTTAACTCCCCTAATGACTCACCTAATAACTCGATAATGAACGTGGACCTCTTACCAGAACATTTGGTTTGTGGAATTTGTTCCTTGGCTTGCCACCATTAATATTCCACTTGACCATGTTTTCCCGAACCTCTCCTACATGGAATTCATGATTTGGCTTGCCATTAATGAAAAACCACTTAGAAATCATTATGAAATTTTCCCATGCATGGAAATATCATATTGGTTTGCCATGGCATTATCTCCATCATGTCCGCAGGCCCCTAAATCCTTTTGTCATGGAACCTTTACCTTATCTCGACATCTCATCATCATAGCTTAGCATTTCATCCCGTAGGGCCCGACCTCCTCATGCTCCCATGAGCTCTGAGATCTTTCACTAAGCTATCCCTAACTCATTCTTAACTTGGCCAACCGAGTTACCTCATTTTTTGCCGAGACGAAATCATTCATCGATCTTTCTAAATTCCATGTGGACTCGATCAAGCTTGTATTCATTGAAACCATCTCAGACTCACTAACTTGATTTCCCAATCTCACTAACATGCCTGAAGCCTCCACATTGAGTCAATGAGCCAATTTTCCAAGTTCTCCTATTAGGACATTTAAACATTGACTCAATTTCAAGATCGACTACGAGCTCTCATTGCTTTTTACGCAACTCATTATGACTTCTCTATTATGTCTTCCTTCATCGACTTGATGACGTCGAGATCATCCTATGCCATTCTCCAACCCGGAACGAGTTACTCTTGTGTGTGACAAATCACCTCCGTCTCATCCTCCAACTCAAAATGCACCTCAAATACTTTCCATGCGATTGATGGTTTTCCATTAGCCAAACTATTCATCGTTACATGTTTCACTCATTATTTGAGTTTTTAATGAGATTCCTGACCCAAAATTATTCTATGGATCATGTCAAGTTACACATTATTTACATCTCCTCCCGACTCTTTACATGGAGCCACTTGTTTGACATAGCTTTTCCCACAACAAGATAGTTTTATATTAGATAGATCAACAATTCTCAAGCCAAACGTTCCTTCCACCATTTTCACTTTCCATGTTGAGCTTGAAACAAAAATCCTCTTTTGTTGTAACCTCTTGTGTGTGTGGAGCCGTGTCTTCACATTAAGTTGATCTAAGCCAACGTTCTCCCTGGATAGCTTGAATCCGCTAGCCATGGGCCCATTTCGTAAACCTTTATCTGTTTGTGGTCACTTTTTTAAACAATTCACTCTGTGCTAACTAATCTCACCTTCTATGTCATGATGCTTTAACTATTATAGCTCGATATTGAGCTCAACTCCTTGAACCGAGCTCCCCTCATTGACTTAATGCCTTCCCAACCTAGCGACTTGCACGAGTAGCTCATTGAGCTACTTGGAAAGCTACATTTTTGCTCAATGTCCCTTAGCTTATTTTATAAACTCTTCCCATTTTTGGAAAATTTTCTCGTATTTCCTTGACTTGACCGACTCTTTTCAATGTTGGGATCGCCAACCCATCGAGTTGAGCTCCAATGATAAATGATCAAGTTCTCAACCGAGATAACACCGATTTGAGCTCAATTTGACCCCATTCAATGCTAGGTGAGCTCACCTATGTAATTTATTAATTATTTTAATTGTGTTATCCCATGATGACCGAAATGGGTCCTTGGGACCAATGTCATAATTTGATTGTAATAGGACCCCGTTGTCCAATTTTGCCCTGTGTACAAAATTAGATAACATTTTTGGTGACCTCTCAAGGATGATTTCCTACTAAGAATGATTCTAATAGCCTTAAGCCATCCATTGGGCATGGATTCAATGTTGAAATCTTGAAAGTAATTTGATCTTTTGTGATATATCCCAGAGTCTCTTTGAGAAAATCCAATCCTAGACCTCCCTGAAATGCTAGACATGAAGTATACTAAATCTATTGAATGATTGTGAGCATGAACACTACAAAATTTTGAAAGAAGTAGATTTATACCCTTGAGAAAATTTGAACCTTCCTTCCCTTGAGAAACTTCCAAGAATGATACAATGTGCAAGAACAACACAAAAATGACAAAAAGGAAAGCAAAAGAACAACAACACACAACAATGTGCATAAGCACTTGGAGGAAAACACCTAACTAAACTATACAGGGGGTGGAATGATTCTCAAAAACAAGCTTTAAGATGTATCCCATTCACATGAATGGGTAGTTCTTCTCCATTGAGCCTGGATAGATGAAATGAATTCACCTCTTTACAACTCGTGATGATGTATGGATTGCTCCAGAGAGCGTCAAACTTGGCGTGCTTTCCTTGGCTTGGCCCTGTCTTCATCCCATTTGAGAACTAAGTCTCCCTCTTGAAAATGCATGTCAGATACCTTCTTGTCAAAATATTTCTTAACCTGAGCCTGATGTTGCTTCAAAGTATTCATAGCCTTGTTTCACAATTCCTCTAACTCCATGAGTTCAACAAACCTTACAACCAAGGAATCATTCTTCATGGATTCAAGTTAATGAGCTAACTCCAAAGAAGGTAACTCCAAGGAGAGTGGAGTTTTTATTCTCTTCCATATACAAAAATAAAAGGAGAATTTACGATGGCCCTTTTAGGTGTGATCCAATCTTCCCATAAGGAAGTCTTAAGATGTGTATGCCAAGTCCTCTTATTAGTCTCCATTGTGTGCTTAATAATCCTTATGAGGTTTTTGTTGCTAGACTCAGCCAATCCATTTCCTTGTGGATAGTAATTGGATAAATTCTTGAGGTAGACCCCATTTTTAACAACCCATTCACTTAACTTCATACCAAGAAAATCCATCATGTTGTCTGAAATGACTGTAAACGGAACACCGAACCTTGTCATTATACCTTCCAAGAAATCTAGAACCACCTTCTCATTGCTCTCTTTCAATGCTACCACCTTTTTCCATCGAGTAAAATAGTCCATTGCAGTAAGGACCCATTTATGTTTGTCACTAGATGGAGGATTAATCATTCCGATGAAGTCCAACCCCCATTGGACAAAGGGTTGATCCACTTGAATTGGATGCAATGGAAGAGCTTCCAACTTCGATTTCCCATGAAAAAGGCACATTCCTTACATTTCCTTACCTAGAGATGGGCATCTTTGAACAAATCTGGCCAATAGTAGCCAACTCACATGATCTTGGTAGCATTTTTTCATGCAGAATAATGTCCTCCAGATAGGCCATTGTGAAACTCTTCTAGTATCTTACTTACCTATTCTAGTCCCATGCACCAAAGGAGAACACCATTCAAATCCCTTCAAAAGAGAATGTTATCTACCAGAACATATGGAATAGAATGAAGATGGAAATTTTTTCTTTGATTTTATCCATGTTCACAGGATATACTCCTGAGAAGAGGAAATTATTCATTTTGGATAACTAGTCAACTTGATCATCACTCTCATCAGTGTTTAGGAGCGTCACGTCCTCATCACCTTTTGATTCCATGTATGTAGTAAGTTTTGATACAAAAACTTACCTCGATAATTTTAGTGACTCTAATGTGCACGTCATACTCCATCACCTTCATGATCCATCAAGCGTGATTTTGGTTCATCTCTTTGTTCAATAAAAATTCCTTTACACTTGAATGAGACACCATCAGTGAATTCTGTTGTTATACAACATGTGATTGAATTTCTTCAAATCTTGAATAACCGAAAATACTTGTTTTTCAATGAATGAATATTTGAGCTCATAGTATTTGAGGGATTGACTGAAGAAAGCAATTGGTTTCTCCATCAGATCATTATTTTGTTGGGTGAGGATCCCTAAAATTATCTCTTGACTTGTAAAAGCATAAAGGATAAAGTCTTTATAAAACCTGGGGTTTACCAGCATGGGAGCTTGAGAAATGGCTGTTTTGATGGCTTCAAAGCTCTCCCTTCCTTCCTTTGTCCATGAGAATGGCATATTTTTCTCAACATGGCTTTCAGTGGTTTATCCAATGTCGCGAATTAAGGGATGAATCTCTGCACAAAATTTATGGTTCCAGAAAACTTTAGAGGCCCTTCCTATGACTTTAGAGAGATAAGGACATAATCAAACGAATCCTAGCTAGATTGATTGATAGTCCTTCCGCTGAAACAACATGCCCCAAAAAATTTCCCTCATGCACTGCAAAAATACATTTCTTGGGGTTAAGTGAAACCCCAAATTCCCTACACCTTCGGAAAACCTTCCTTAGATGCATGATGTGGTCTTCTACATGCTTAGAATATATAGTTATGTCATCAAGGTAAACCAGATGATATCGTTGATTAGCCCCTTAAATTCCATGTCTATGGCTCTTTAGAAATTAGCCCCGATATTGGACAATCCGAATGGAATTTTTTTATAGGCATACGTGCCCCACTTGGTAGTGAAATCTGTTTTGAATTGGTCTGATTCTTGGACTAGAATTTGATTATAACCCGAATATCCATCGAGCAAAGAAAATATTTGGGCTCCTACCACCATTTGAAGAATCTTCTCCATTGATGGGAGAGGATAATGGTCTTTCAATGAGGCATGGTTCAAATCCCTGAAATCTACACACAACCAAATCTCTTCGTTCTTCTTCCTTATGGGCACTGATTGGCTACCCAAGAGGAGTGCTTGATGGGAAAAATAATACAGGCCTTGATGAGTTTGGTTAGCTCCTTTCTCATTAGTGGCTCAATTTTGGGATTAATTGGCCTTTGTTTCTAATGACTGGCTTGGAATTAGGATCTTGTCATGATACTTTTGACAAATTTTGATGAAAGCTTCTTTCTCTTCGGAAGTACACACTTTCCTATTCTTCGTAAACTTCTTCTCCGACCACCATGTTAGAGCTTTGTCTTTTGGCTTGATCATTTGAATTAAAAATGGATACCGAGAGTGACTAATATTTTTATCGTTTGTTCCTTTTTAATTGTATAATTTTATCATGATAGGACTCTTACAACTTATCCCGATTTCTTGCAGCAAACTCCACCTCTTCTTGTAGGAAAAGGACAATTTGTTTGTCACTATCGAACACTTGCTAGTTACTCACATTATCAGGGACTACAGGTCGAACCACTATTTTGAAAAATTTCTTCCCTTCCTTCATGATATCAACAGGTATGTCATATTGTGAGCCAATTGTAGCAAGCTTATCAACATCTTGATTTTGATTTCTAGGAACCGCATGGATCCCAAAAGCTTTGAAATCTTAAATCAAGTCCAAAAATCAGTTCTTGTATGATCTTAAAAGATCATTCTTGGATGCACTACGTGTTGTCACTTGATGAACAATTAATTCACTGTCCTAAAAAATAGTCAGAGCCTTGATTCCTTTCTTTTGGGCTAGCTGAATTCCTTACACAAGGGCCTCGTATTCAACAACATTGTTAGTGCAACTAAATTGCAACCAAAATATGATAATTACTTATCTCCCTCTGAAAAAATTAACATAACACCAACACCGGATCCATTCTTACTCCTCGAGCCATCGAAGAACAATTTCCACAGTCCTTTAGAATTGCTTTGTGTTTTGACCAGTTATGGTATGATTGTATCCTCTTCATGAATGTAATATGTACCTAACCCGTTTCTTCCAAAAAAACCAACAACCAGCTTATTTTATTTCCAATACATCAAAGTGTAGGGATCATACTGATGATCTCCACTTACTTCATCTAGCACAATATCGGGGACCTCTTCAATAAGAGTGGTCGGTTCATGATCAACATCTTCTTCTTGGATCACCGATAGTATAATTCCCATTTATAGGACTAGCAGTGTAGGGTTCTACATGATTATGGAAGATTGGTTCCAACCTTATAGTCACTTTTGTTCCATATCGAGTCCCAAGAATCATATGTGACCAATCGGCTAATAGATAACCACCCATCTTGGCAGTGAAATCTCGTGACAATAAGATGGTGAATAGTGGAGGGGGATCAATATCTGATGTCTTGGGTGAATGAAAAACTTAGGCATGCATGGATGGTAATTTGAATTCCCTTGATAACTCCAACAGTATTAACAACTGTTCCATCCAGCTAAATAACTCCTCTTACAATAAACACATATTGTATGCCAAGTACATCTACAATTTGTTTAGGCATGATTGAGCTACTGGCACCAAAATTGATCATGTAATTATACACCAGGTGGTTGCTAATGATCAAGGAAATATAGAATGGAAGTGGTTTTTGTTGGCTTTAGGAATAATTTTCCCTTCCAGTTGACACAAAATTGTAGTAGTTGCTTCTCCATGACTTGATGATCCATTGGTTGTACCAAAACTATTTAGAGCCTCTCACAAAAAAATTATTTGAGAAGGAATTGAGAGTGCGTCCCACATAGTAACGCTCAAGTTGGTCTTCTTCATCTATTCTACTATGTTGAAAGGAATTTCTCCAACTTTTTTGACACTTCTTTGGGTGTTAGGATCCTCTTTTAGAAAGTTCTTGTTGGGTATTGTGATGCCTAAAGAACCTTCTTTCCTCGCAGCTTGGCTAATAGGTGTTTCTGGTGGTTTCTTTCCCACATATTTATCAACCGCCACTTGTGTATGAGGTTGTGAAGTGGATGATTGATCAGCTTTGGAAGTTTTAGGTTCCATTTCTCTCTTCTTGGAATGATTTTTTCCGCCACTAATGAGGAATCTATATTCAACCCACAAAAATATTTTTCTTGCCAGTTTAGGAAAGTGGTTTCTTCAGGTGCCTATGGTTGATATGATGTTTCTTGTATAGATGAATTTTCTATTAACTCTAAAGGGGAAGATACGATTTGAACCATAAGGTTCTAGATAAGAAATCCATTGGGACAAAGATTTTGATTGTGGGGTTAAGAATAATGATAACACCATTCGTAGTCTTGAACTAGATTTTTTTGGACAAGTATTATTACTCTAGATGAGCTAGCAACAAGAGGGTTCCGAAAGTTCAAAGGCCTGACATTCACACTTGATTTGTAGCTTGATTTTGTGGCTGATTTTTTCCTTGAAAAGGAGGATGGTTAGCCTAATACTACTGATTTTATGGCTGATATGGACGATTGTATTGAAATTGTTGCCTCTTGAGTGCAATAAGCTCATTTCCAAAAGTTTGTAGCAGTGACTTGACTTCAAATAGATCATTTGAAGAGGTAGGGGCAGACTGAGCTAGTTGATTAGAGGCTGCTAGAATAGGAGCAATGATAGGATGATTGTTCATAAGATCTAGAGACAACAACATTGGCGGTCATGGAGCTATCTTTCCAGCTTGAATCAAGGAATTTTCCACTCTTATGGAAACATCGTAGGCATCAAGTAATGTAGTCCCTCCCATGGACTGGATCATAAATACTACATCGTTATTCAAGGATCATAAATAGTACAAGAATGCATTATTTAGAGAAGGCTTTATGAGTGTTAGAATCCTATTCCAAGTCCTGTGGAATCGGAAGTTGAAATCACTCATGTATTCTTGGGGAGCTTGCTTCATTGTAGTGAGTTGTTCCAAAAGGGACAGGTGATCACTCTTGTCTTCAAACTATTTACAGAGCCTTTTTCCTAACTCGTCTCGAGTGGTTATAGTGCCAACACTTAACCCTCAAAACCATTGAAGTGCTTTTCCCTTGAAAGAGGTAGCAAGAAGTCTAACCACAACATTGTCCTCTGTGATATTATGTATTGCACAAATGTTGGCTACATCAAGAATATGTTCCACTGGAGTAACATGAGTTTCCCCTGTGTAAAAGGGTAAAATTTTGAGTGCCGTAATAGGTATAGGGTCATGTTGAGCCAACAAAAGAGGACTGCTTGCATTGAAAGGGGAAAAAAATTGGTTTCATGCCATAACAGACAAGAGGTTGATTGTTCCTTGGTGGAGGAAACCTTCGTATGGAGGATTTGAATGACCCCTATGAGGTAAAGTTGCAACTAGTGATGTTGAAATGTCTCTTCTTATTCTCTTTGGAGGAGACAAGAAAAGTTTGATATGATGATAATTTCCTTGCTTTGAAGAATCTCTTGTCTAAATTATTCACACTGAGATTTGGAATCCAGAGATATAGAGTCGCTAGGTTCTTTGACTTGTGTAAGTGAGAATATAAGTACCAACTCTATCCCAACAAGCGTGCCAAAAAATGTTGTCACCAAATCACTGCACTCTTTGAATGGCCAGAATATGAATAGGACATTTAGTGTGATTGGGACACATGGGATCACCTATCAAGCTATGGGACTTGGGCTCGAGGTGAACCTCCAGAGAAGATTGGCTTCCTTTTCCTAAACTAAGTGTTGTACTACTCCTAGTGTAATAAAATGGTTATCTAGATCTATGCTAACATTTTCATGGGTTTTATGGAAAGATATTTACAAGAAATGAAACTATACTAGGAATGGTGATGCACCAAATAAAGGGTGTTGCCAGACTCAGGAAGGATTAATTTTAAGAGGGTGTGTGCACCACAAGTCAACTTCACCTATTATGACTTAGAGAGGGTACAAAATACCATAGAATAGGAAGCATGTGTTCCCTTTGTTAAACTCGATCAGACAAACAAGTTATCGGTCTTCCAGTGAAGAAGGATGAACTTGAGAAGGGTGAACAAGCACCACAACTCAACTGCATGCAACACTCCACCACTTGATAAGCATAGATCTCCAAGAACCTGCAATAGAAATGTGAACTTGCACATTGTACATGCAAGTATGAGAAAATACAAAGAAGTAGAAGGATGAAAAGATAGAGATTAGTCATAAAACACACACTTTTATTACTTCAACAACGTGCACAATGCATCATACATTCAAAAGAAGCAATGGTTTCCATTACAATCTTGAAAAGGAGGCTTGAAATTTCTCTCAACATACAAGGACAACTTGCAAAAGAGAGAGGACTCTTGAAAAATTTGCACTTTTCTTAGACATCTAACCTGTCTAACCCGTCTCGACCTATTGAAACCTCTTGAAATGACATTCCAACTTACATTTATAGAAGAAGTTGTGAGAGAGGAGAGAGGAGAGAAAAAATCATAAATTCCCTTCCTAAATTGAAGGTACATGATGTATTTATTATAATTGGTTAAACCACTTGAGAAGGTTCCATCGTGTGTCATTAATTTCCTGTTGACCTAGTATTCTCAATTAATTAAAAGAATATTTAAATAAAATATTTTAATAATAATAATAAATATTATTAATAAAATATTTAAAGAAAAATATTAATTTAATTAAAAAAAATATGGCGGGCCCCCTATTGATTGGTTTGTGTTGAAGGGGGAAATCATGATGAAAAGGCCAAAGAAGAGCCTAACTCAGTGGTTGGCTTGCCAAGCCAACTCATTGAGTTGGGTTTGAGCTCATTCAACATGTGTATTGAAGCTAAGTCCATCACCATCACATCAAACCACAAACCCGCTCCGAGAAACTCCCAATTATTTGCTCCATTGGCTCGACTCCACGAGCTCCGCTTGCAAGATGAATGCCAAGCAAATCGACCTCAACTCGACTCATCTCGAATCTCTTCCCATGCATCATACCAACCGAGCTCATAAGCCATTCCCCTCTATATCAATTGAGTGCATCATGGGCTCATTACCACCATTCACCATAACCGATCTCCTCACATCAAGCTCACTAAACGAGCTCTCCCGAGCTCTAAACTTAGCTCCAAACCGAGATCATCTTCTTATTGATCGAATCCTCAGTGAATATTCCGAGCTCCACACGACCAAGACCCATTGAACTTTCCACCGAGCTCCACCTTGAGTTGGCCCACCTCGCCTTCCTTTCACACACTGACTTCCAATAACTCTCCTCTAACTCATATTTAATGACTCCTGCATCACAAATGCCAAGCTCCATCATCTAAAATTCCTTGTTTTTCGAACATCGCTAGTTATGCCACATTCTAAAGAATGTCGATTTCACCCTAAATAATGTGAAGCTCAACCTGATCATGTGAAAGTCAGGTCACTTCTTCCTCTTTAGAGCACCCTTCAACAACTTAGTTTTGAACTTGACCCCGAGATCCTTGTGTGCCTCTTAGAGCTTGCTACATGCATCTTGTGAGTTTGGCATGAGCTCGCTGCAAATGTCCTTGTCAATTCCTCCGCAAGCTCTCTCTCAAACTTTATTTCATGATGTGAACCATCCAAATGACGAGCTACAAAGCCTGAATATTCTTGTGAATTATCTCAACTTCTATGCCATTTTGGCCAACTTGCAACTTGACTTTAGTGACCAAAATGATTTGACCGTCGAGCTCCATGAGATTACACTTGTGAAGTCATTTCGTGCTATAAACCATGTCTTGAGCTTATGAAAATCTCACACAACCCATCTCGTGTTTTGCCAAAATCTCCTCACCATCATTTTTCCATCCTAACATCCCATTACTAAGCTCATCATGTATTGAACAAGATCACACAATCCTAACTCGGTCCACTTCGAGATTCATGTTGACTCGATTTTATAGCATTCTACTCTTGTAAGCCATTGCCATCTAACAAATTTTCTAACATTATTTTCACTCATCCATTCGATGGATCGAATCAACTTTACCTCCAAACGAATTTTATTCATGCATGAAATCAATGTTACCACCCTGGTGTGAGATCATCCTACAATGATCACTCTTGTCATACCAAGCTCGAGCCATGCTTCATCAAATGACTCGTCGACCAACTCAACTCGAGATCCATTGAACTCAGTTAGTTCACTAAATTTGCAAAATCTAAATGCCCATAGTGAGACGTGTTACGTGTTATCTCGACTCAATCGCCATCAAATTTTCATCATGATAATTCTAAACATGATTTTTTCCATCCCCTGTCTGGTTGGTTCGCATCATAGATCAAGCTACCAAGATTTTGCTAAATTGAGACCCTCCCGTGCATCGGGCCCTGTCAACAATCAAACTCACTTCTACGACATGATTTTTTTTTGAGATCCTTTGAGACACCGAGCTAACTTCCGAGTTCAATGTTGGTGATGCATCGAACCACCATCTAACTCATTCCTATGTGTAAAACTTCCAGCGTCATGACCATATTCTCCAACCATTGCCATATGACTCGGTCTCACCATAATAACTTGGAAATGAACTCGGACCTCTTATCGATGAGTTTGGTTTGTGGAATTTTTACTTGGCTTCCCACCTTTGTTAATATTCCACTTGACCATGTTTTCCTGAACCTCTCCTGTGTGGAATTCATGCTTTGGTTTACCATTAACAAAAACCCACTTGGAAATCATCATGAAATTTTCCCACGCATGGAAATATTATATCGTCTTGCCATGACATTATCTCCATCATGGCCATAGGCCGAAAAATCCCCCCGTCATGGAACCTTTACCTTAGCTCGACATCCCATCATCATAGTTCAGAATTTCATCCTATATAGCACCAATTCCTCATATTCCCTTGAGCTCTGAGATCTTTCACTAAGCTATCCTTAACTCATTCTTAACTCGGTGACCTAATTACCTCATTCTATGATTATACTTGATTGAAACCACCTTCAATTCACTAACTTGATTTGCTAATCTCACTAACATTCCCGAAGCCTCGACGTTGAGTCAACGAGCCAATATGCCAAGTTCTCTTGTTAGACATTTAAACATCGACTTAGTTTTGAGCTCGACTTCGAGCTCTCATTCCTTTATACAACTTGTTATGACTTCTTTGCATACAACATCCTTCCTCGACTTTATGATGTCAAGCTCATCCTATGCCATTCTCTAACCTAGAACAAGCTACTCTCGTGTGTGATGAATCACCTCCATGTCATCCTCTAACTCGTAATGTACGTCGAAGAATTTCCATGCGATTGATGGGTTCCATTAGCATTGAACTAGTCATCATTTCATGTTTCACTTGTTATTTGAGTTTTTAATGAGCTTCCCGACCCAAACTTATTCCATTGATCATGTCGAGTTACAAATTATTCACATCTCCTCTTGACTCTTCACATGGATCCACTTGCTTGACATAGCTTTTCCCATGACAAGCTAGTTTTATATGAGATAGCTCGAAAATTATCGAGCCAAACATTACTTCAACTATTTTCATTTTCCATGTTGAGATTGAAATAAAAATCCTCTTTTTTGTTACATCCGCATGTGTGCATGGAGCCGTGTCTTCACATTAATTTGATCTAAGCCAACATTCTCCCTGGATAACGTGATTTAGTGAGCCATGGGCCCATCTCGAAAACCTTGAGTTGTTTGTGGTCACTTTTTTAAACAATTCACTCTGTGCTAACTGAGCTCACCTTCTATGTCATGATGCTTTAACTATTACAACTCGATATTGAGCTCGACTCCTTGAATTGAGCTCCCCTCATTGACTTAATGCCTTCCCAACCTAGCCATCTTGCTGAGTAGCTCACCGATATACTCAACGAGCTACATTTTTGCTCGATGTCCCTTAGCTTATTTTGTAAACTCTTCCCATTTTGGAAAATTTTCCCATATTTCCCGACTCGAATGACTCTTTTCAATGTTGGGATCGGTGATCGGTCGAGATGAGCTCCAATGATAAATGACCGAGTTCTCAACCAAGCGAGCACCGAAGTTTTCTCTCGAGTGAGCTCAATTTGACCCCATTCAATGCTAGGTAAGCTCACCTATGCAATTTATTAATTATTTTAATCATGTTATCCCGTGATGACCAGAATTGGGCCCTTGGGACCAATGTCGTAATTTGATCGTAATAGGACCCCATTGTCCAATTTTTCCATGTGTACAAAATTGGATAACATTTTTAGAACCTCTCGGGGATGATTTCCTGCTAAGCATGATTTTAGTAGCCTTAAGCCATCCATTGGGCATGGAGTCAATGTTAGAATCTTTAAAGTAATTTGATCTTTTGTGATATATCCCAAGTCTCCTTGAGAAAATCCGATCTTGGACCTCCCTGAAATGCTAGGCATGAAGTATACTAAATCTATTGAATGCTTGGCATCATGAACACTACAGAATTTTGAATGAAGCAGATGTACACCCTTGAGAAACTTTGAATCTTCCTTCCATTTAGAAACTTCTGAGAATGATACAATGTGCAAGAACAACACAAAAATGATAAAAAGGAAAGCAAAAGAACAACAACACACAACAATGTGCATAAGCAATTAGAGGAAAACACCTAACTAAACTGTAAAGGGGGTGGAATGCTTCTAAAAAAAGCTTTGAGATGTATCCCATTCACATGAATGGGTAGTTCTTCTCCATTGAGCATGGATAGATGAAATGAATTCACCTCTTTGTAACTTGTGATGATGTATGGCCCGCTCCAGAGAGTGTCAAACTTGGCGTGCTTTCCTAGCTTAGCCCTATCTTCATCCCATTTGAGAACTAAGTCTCCCTCCTAAAAATTCCTATCAGATGCCTTGTTGTCAAAATATTTCTTAAAATGAGCTTGATGTTACTCCAAAGTGTCTTCATAGCCTTGTTTCGCAATTCCTCTAACTCCATGAGTTGAGAAAACCTTATTGACAAGGAATTGTTTTCCATGGCTTCAATTTAATGAGCTAACTCCAAAGAAGGTGACTCCAAGGAGAGTGGAATTTTTTCTTCTCTTCCATATACAAGAATGAAAGGATAATTTCTGATGGCCCTTTTAGGTGTGATCTCGATCTGCCCATAAGGCATTCTTAAGCTATGTATGCCAAGTCCTCCTATTAGTCTCCATTGTGTGCTTAATAATCCTTATAAGGTTTTTGTTTCCAGAATTAGCCAATATATTTCCTTGTGGATAGTAATTGGATGAAGTCTTGAGGTAGACCCCATTTTAACAACCCATTCACTTAACTTCATACCAAGAAAATCCATCGTGTTGTCTAAAATGACTATAAATGGAACACTCGAACCTTGTCATTATACCTTCCAAGAAATACAGAACTACCTTCTTATTGCTCTCTTTCAATGCTACCACCTCTGTCCATCGAGTAAAATAGTCCGTTACAGTAAGGACCCATTTATGTCTGTCACTAGATGGAGGATTAATCATTCCGATGAAGTCCAACCCCCATTGGACAAAGGGTTGATCCACTTGAATTGGATGCAGTGGAAGAGCTTCTAGCTTATGCTTTCCCATGAAAAAGGCACATTCCTTACATTTCCTTACCCAAAGATGGACATCTTTGAGAAAATCGCCAATAGTAGTTAGCTCGCATGATCTTAGTAGCATTTTTTCATGCTAGAATAATGTCCTCTAGATAGACCATTGTGAAACTCTTCTAGTATCTTGCTTACATGTTCCGGTCCCATGCACCGAAGGAGAACACCATTCAAATCCCTTTGAAAGAGAACATTATCTACCAAAACATATGGAATATACTGAAGATGGAAAGTCCGTCTTTGATTTTTATCCATGTTCACAGGATATACTCTTGAGAAGAGGAAATTCTTCATTTTGGATAACTAGTCAACTTGATCATCACTCTCATCAGTGTTTAGGAGTGTCACATCCTCATCACCTTTTGATTCCATGTCTACAAATTTTTTTGACACAAACCTTTACCTCTGACAAGTTTAGTGACTTTTATGTGCATGTTATACACCATCACCTTTGTGATCCATCCAACATGATTTTCTTTCATCTCTTTGTTTAGGAAAAATTCCTTAACACCTGGATGAGACACCATTAGGTGAATTGTGTTTTTATACAACATGTGCTTGAATTTCTTTAAAGCTTGAATAACCGCAAAGAGTTGTTTTTAAATGAATAAATATTTGATCTCGTAGTCTTTGAGGGACCGATCAAGAAAGAAATTGGTTGCTCCATCAAATCATCATTTCTTTGGGTGAGGATCACTTAAATGCTCTCTTGACTTGTAAAAGAATAAAGTATAAAGTCTTTATCAAACTTGGGGTTTACTAGCATGGGAGCTTGAGAAATGTCCATTTTGATGGATTCAAAGCTCTCCCATCCTTCCTTTTTCCATGAGAATCTCATATTTTTCTTCAACATGCCTATCGGTGGTTTAGAAAATGTTGCAAATTGAGGGATGAATCTCCGCACAAAATTTATGGTTCCCAGAAAACTCTGGAAGCCCTTCCTATGACTTGGGAGAGATATGGACATAATCAAACAAATCCATGCTGGATCGATTGATAGTCCTTCCGCTTAAACAACATGCCCTAACAACTTTCCCTCATGCGCTATAAAAATACATTTCTTGGGGTTAAGTGAAACCCCAAATTCCCGACACCTTTGAAAAACCTTCCTTAGATGTGTGATGTGGTCTTCTACATGATTAGAATATACATTTATGTCATCAAGGTAAAATAGGATGATATCATTGATTATCTCCTTAGATGCCATGTCTATGGTTCTTTGGAAAGTAGCCCCGACATTGGACAATCTGAATGGCATTTTGTTATAGGCATATGTGCCCCACTTGGTAGTGAAATCCATTTTGAATTGGTCTGATTCTTGGACTAAAATTTGATTGTAACCCAAATATCCATCAAGAAAAGAAAATATTTTGGATCCTGCCACTGCTTGAAGAATCTGCTCCATTGATGGGAGAGGATAATGGTTTTTCAACAAGGCACGGTTCAAATCCCTAAAATCTACGCACAACCAAATCTCTCCGTTATTCCTTATGGGCACCAGATTGGATACCCAAGAGGAGTGCTTGATGGGAAAAATAATACATGCCTCGATGAGTTTGGTTAGCTCCATTCACATTAGTGGTTCAATTTTAGGATTAATTGGCCTTTGTTTATGACGAAATGGCTTGGAATTAGGATGTTGTTCGATGGTATGTTGTGCCAAACCTGATTCAAAACCACATAGGTATTTATAGATCCATGCAAAAATGTTGTGATAATCTTAACAAAGTTTGATGAAAGCTTCTTTCTCTTCGAAGGACACACTCTTCAATTCTTCAAAAAATCTAATGCGCTACCTTGACTTATTTAAAATCTTCTTCTCGACCACCATGTTAGAGCTTTGTCTTTTGTCTTGATCATCTAATTAAACATGGATTCCAGATTGACTAAAGAATTTTGGTAGTTTGTTCCTTTTCAATTGTATAATTTGATCACCATATGAATCTTGCAACTTATCCTGATTTCTTACAACAAAATCTACCTCTTCTTGTAAGAAAAGGACAATTTGTTTGTCACTATCAAGCACTTGCTTACTACTCACATTATTAGGGACTGCAGGTCGAACAAATATTTTGACAAATTTCTTCCCTTCCTTCATGATATCAACAAGTATGTCATATTACGAGCCAATTGTAACAAGCCTATCAGTGCACTCGATTTTTATGTCTAGGAACCGCATGGATCCCAAAAGCTTCAAAGTATTAAATCAAGTCCCAAACTCAATTATTTTATGATCTTAAAAGATCATTCTTAGATGCACTGTGTGCCGTCACTTGATGAACAACTAACTCACTGTCTCAAAAAATAGTTAGAGCCTTGATTCCCTTCTTTTAGGCTAGTTGATTTCCTTCATGTACTGAATTACAATTGAAAAGATGATAGTTACTTATCTCCCTCTAGAAAAATTGACATAAGAACATTATCGATCCATTCTTAGTCCTCGATCCATTGAAGAATAATTACCATAGTCCTTCAAAATTTCTTGGTGTTTTTACCAGTGCGGTTTGATTGTATCCTCTTCATGAATGTAGTATGTACCCAACCTTGTTTCTTCCAAAAAAAAAACCATCTTCTTCTTATTCCAATACATCAAAAATACCGATGATCTCCACTTACTTCATCTAGCATAGTATCGGGGACCTCTTCAACAAAAGTGGTCGATTAATGATCAATGTCTTCTTCTTTTGGATCACCGATAGTATAATTCCCATTTATAGGACTAGCAAAGTGTAGGGTTCTACATGATTATGGTAGATTGGTTCCACCCTTATAGTCATTTTTGTTCCGTATCAAGTCCTGAGAATCATATGTGACCAATCGGTGATAGATAACCACCCATCTTGGCAGTGAAATTTCGTGATAGGAAGATGAAAAATAGAGGAGGGAGATCTATATCTCGATATGTCTTAGGTGAATGAAAAACTTGGACATGAATGGATGGTAATTTGAAGTCCCTTGATAACTCCAACAATCTTAACAATTGTGCCATCCAGCTAAACAATTCCTCTTGCAACCGACACATATTTTATGTCTAGTACATCTGCAATTTGTTTGGGCATGACTGAGCTACTGGCACCGGAATCGATCATGTAATTATACACCAGGTGGTTACTTTAATGATAAAGGAAATATAGAATGGAAATGGTTTGTTGGATTTAGGAATACTTTTCCCTTCCAGTTGACACAAAATCATAGCAGTTGCTACTCCACGACTTGATGATCCATCGGTTGTACCAAAACTATTTAGAGCCTCTCACAACAAATTTATTTGAGAAGGAATTGAGAGTGCGTCCCACATAGTAACGCTTAAGTTGGTATTCTTCATCTGTTCTACTATGCTAAAAGGAATTTCTCCAAATTTGTTGACACTTCTTTGGGTGTTAGGATCCTCTTTTAGAAAGTGCTTGTTGGGTATTGTGATGCCTGAAGAACCTTCTTTCCTCGTAACTTGGCTAATAGGTGTTTCTAGTGGTTTCTTTCCGTAACTTTATCAACCACCACTTGTGTCTGAGGATGTGAAGGGGATGCTTGATCATCATTGGAATTTTGAGGTTCCATTTCTCTCTTCTTGGAATGAGTTTTTTCCACCACTGATGAGGAATCTATATTTAACCCGCAAAAATATTCTTGCTTGCCAATTTAGCAAAGTTGTTTCTTCAGTGCCCTGTGGTTGATTTGATGTTTCTTGCATAGATGAATATTATGTTACCTTTAAAGGAGGAGATACACTTTAAACCATAAGGGCCTGGCTAAGAAATCCATTGGGACAAAGATTTTGATTGTGGGGTTAAGAACAATGATAACACCATTCGTAGTCTTGAACTAGATTATTCTGGACAGGTACTATGGATCTAGATGAGCTAGTAACAAGAGGGTTCCGAAAGTTTAAAGGCCTGACATTCACACTTGATTTGTAGCTTGATTTTGTGGCTGATTGTTCCCTTGAAAAGGAGGATGGTTAGCCTGATACTACTGATTTTATGGCTGATATGGATGATTGTATTGAAACTATTGCCTCTTGAGTGCAACGAGCTTGTTTCCAAAAGTTTGCAGTAGTGAATTGACTTCAAATAGATCATTTGAAGAGGTAGAGGTAGAATGAGCTGGTTGATTAGAGGTTGCTAGAATAGGAGTAATGATAGGATGATTATTCGTACGATCCAGAGACAATGTCATTGGCGGTCGTGGAGCTATCTTTCCATCCTGAATCAAGGAATTTTCCACTCTTATGACAACATCGTAGGCATCAGGTAATGTAGTCCCTCTCATGGACTGGATCATAATTGCTACATCATTATTCAAGGCTTGTAAATAGTACAAGAATACATTATTTGGAGAAGGCTTTATGAGTGTCGAAATCCTATTCCAGGTCCTGTGGAATCAGAAGTTGAAATCACTCATGTATTCTTGGGGAGCTCTCTTCATGGTAGTGAGTTGTTCCAAAAGTGATAGGTGATCACTCTTGTCTTCAAACTATTTATAGAGATTTTCTCCTAACTTGTCCCAAGTGGTTATAGTGCCAAAACTTAACCCTCGAAACCATTGAAGTGATTTTCCCTTGAAAGAGGTAGCAAGAAGTCTAACCATAACGTTGTCCTCCATGATATTATGTACTGTAAAAATGTTGGCTACATCAAGAATATGTTCCACTGGAGTAACGTGAGTTTCACTGTGTAAAATGGTAAAATTTTGAACACCACAACGGGTATAGGGTCACGTTGCGCCAATAGGAGAGGACCGATTGCATTGAAATTGGGAAAGACTTGGTTTCATGCCATAATAGCAAGATGTTGATTGTTCCTTAGTTGAGGAAACCTTCTGCATGGAGGAGTTGAATGACCCCTATGGGGTAAAGCTGCAACTGGTGATGTTGAAATGCCTCTTCTTCTTCTCTTTGGAGGAGACAAGGAAAGTTTGATATGATGATAAATTCCTTTCTTTGAAGAATATATTGTATGAATTCTTCACATAAGTTAATGATCCGAGATTTGGAATCTAGAGATATAGAGTCGCTGGTACTTTGAGTTTTGTAAGTGAGAAGAAAATTACCAACACCATCCCATTGGGCATGCCAAAAATTGTTGTCGCCAAATCACCGCACCCTCTAAATGGCGAATATGAACATGTCATTCGGTGTGATTGGGACACATGGGATCACCTATCAAGCTATGGGACTTGGGCTCGAGGTGAACTCTCGGAGAAGGCTAGCATCCTCTTCCTAAACTATGTGTTGTACTACTCCTAGTGTAATAAGATGGTTATCTAGACATATGCTAACATTTTTATGGGTTGTAGGGAAACAAATTTGCAAGAAATGAAACTATACTAGGAATGGTGATGCACCAAATAAAGGGTGTTTCTAGACTCAAGAAGGGTTAATTTGAAGAGGGCGTGTGTACCACAAGTCAACTTCACCGAATGCAACTTAGAGAGGGTTAAAAATACCTCAGACTAGGAAACACATGTTCCCTTTGTTAAACTCGATCAGAAAAACAAGTTATTAGTCTTCTAGTGAAGAAGGATGAACTTGAGAAGGGTGAACAAGCACCATAACTCAACTGCATGTAACACTCCACCACTTGATAAGCACAAAGCTCCAAGAACCTACAATAGAAACATGAACTTGCATAGTGTACCTGCAAGCATGAGAAAATGCATAAAGAAGTATATAAGGATGAAAGGACCGAGATTAGTCACAAAACACACACTTTTATTACTTCAATAACGTGCATAATGCATCATACATTCAAAAGAGGAAATGGTTTTCATTACAGTCTTGAAAAGGAGGCTTGAAAGTTCTCTCAACATACAAGGACAACTTGCAGAAGAGAGAGGACTCTTGAAAAATTTACACTTGTCTTAGATATCTAACTGTCCAACCTGTCTAACCTATTGGAACCTCTTCTAATAAGCTTTCAACTTACATTTATAGAAGAAGTTTTGAGAAGATAAAAATTAATAAATTCCCTTCCTAAATTGAAGGTACATGATGTATTTATTACAATTGGTTGAACCACTTGAGAAGGTTCCATCATGTGTCATTAATTTCCTTTTGACCTAGTCTTCTCAATTAATTAAAAGAATATTTAAATAAAATATTTTAATAATAATAATAAATATTATTAATAAAATATTTAAATAAAAATATTAATTTAATTAAAAAATATGGCGGGCCCCCCTGTTGAAAGGTTTGTCTTTGAAGGGGGAAATCATGAGGAAAAGGCCAAAAAAGAGCCCAACTCGGTGGTTGGCTCGCCGAGCCAACTCACCGAGCCAACTCACTAAGTTGGGTCCGAGCTCCTCCATCATGTGTATTTGTTGAGTCCATCACCATCGTATCAACCCACGAACCCATTCCGAGAGACTCTTGGTTATTTGCTCTATCGGCTCAACTCCACGAGCTTCACTTATAAGCTCAATGCCAAGCAAATAGACCTCAACTTGACTCATCCCGAGTCTCTTCATGTGCATCATACCAACCGAGATCATAAGCCATTCCCCTCCATATCAACCAAGTACATCATGGTATTTTTACCACCATCCACCATAACCGAGCTCCCCACATCGAGCTCACAAAATGAGCTCTCCATCAAGCTCTAAACTCATATCCAAACCGAGCTCCATCTTCTTGGTGACTGAATCTTCAACGAATATGCTTAGATCGAAATGATCGGGACCCATTGAACTGTCCACCAAGCTTCACACCGAGTTGGCCGACAATGCCTTCCTTCCACACACCAACTTCCAACAAATCTCCTCGACTCGGCCTTCAATGACTCCCTGCGCATCAGAAATGCCGAACTCTATCATCTACACTTCCCTAATCGACGGACACCTACAAGTTACCTTATAAAAAATGTCAAGCTCACCCTAAAGACCATTAAGCTCAACCTAATCATGCCAAAGTCAGGTCACCTACTCCTCTTGAGCACCCTTCAAAGAACTCGGTGTTGAACTTGATCCCGAGCTCCTTGTGTACCTCCAAGAGCTCGTTACATGCATCATGTAATTTTTGCATGAGCTCATTGTAAACATCCTTTTCAATTCCTACACGAGAGCTCTCTCAAAATTTATTTCATAACGCTAACCCTCCAATAGGCGAGCTATCAAACCTCGACTCTTATTTTGAATTATCTCAACTTATGTGCCATTCAGGCAACTCACAACCCAACTTTAGAGACGAAAACAATTTTTGATGTTGAAATCCACTAGATTACACCCGTGAATTCATTTTGTGTTATGGACCATGTCTTGAGCTTATGTATAGCTCACACAACTCGTCTTATGTTTTTCCAAGATATCCTCACCATCAACTTTCTCGCCACTAACATCCCATTACCGAGACCATCATGCATTGAAAAAAATCACGCAATCCCAACTCTGGTCCACTGAGATTCATGTTGACTCAGTTTTATGGCATTCTACTCTTGCAAGCCATCATCATCTAACAACTTTTCTAACATTATTTTCACTCAACCATTCGATGGATCGACTCAACTTTACCTCCAAACGAATTTTCTTCATGCATGAAATCGATGTCGCCACCCTGGTGTGAGATCATCCTACGATGATTGCTCTTGTCAGACCAAGCTCGAGCCATACTTCATCAAATGACTTGTCGACCAACTCGACTCGAGCTCCATTCAACTTGGTTAGTTCACTGAATTTGCAAAATATAAATGCCCACAGTGAGTCATGTTATCTTTGACTCACTCGCCATCACTTGTCATCATGATAAGGATAAACACAATTTTGACCATCCCTCGTCTGCGGTTGGTTCACATCATGGATCGAGCTATCAAACTTCTACTAAATTGAGACCTTTACGTGCATTGGGCACTATCAATTACCGAACTCACTTCTACGACATGAGCTTGTTTTTTCGAGCTTTTCTAAGAAATTGAGCTCACTACCAAGTTCAAAGTTGATGATGCATCGAATGACCATCTCGACTCATTCATATGTGTAGAACTTCAAGTGTCATTTCCATTAACAAAAACCCACTTGGAAATCATCATGAACTTTTCCCACATGTGGAAATATCATATTGGCTTGCCATGGCATTATCTCCATCATGGCCACAGGCCCCAAAATCCATCCGTCGTGGAACCTTTACCATATCTCGACATCCCGTCATCATAGCTCAACATTTCTTCCCGTAGTACGAATTACTCATATTCCCATGAGCTCTAAGATATTTCACTAAGCTATCCCTAACTCATTCTTAACTTGGCCAACCTAGTTACCTCATTTTGTGCTGAGACGTTTTCACTCATCGATCTCTCCGAATTCCATGGGGACTCGATCGAGATTATACCGATTGAAACCACCTCAGCCTTCAATAACTTGATTTATTGATCTCACTAACATTCATGAAGCCTCCACGTTGAGTCAATGAGCCAATTTTCCAAGTTCTCTTGTTATAAACTTAAACATTGACTCAATTTTGAGCTTGACTTGAGCTCTCATTCCTTTATATAACTCATTATGACTGCTCTATTACAACATCCTTCCTCGACTTAATGATGTCGAGCTCATCCTACACCATTCTCCAACCTAGAATGAGCTACTCCTGTGTGTGACAAATCACCTCGTGTCATCCTCTAACTCAGAATGTACCTTGAATACTTTCCATGCGATTGATGGTTTTCCATTAGCCAAACTAGTCATCATTTCACATTTCACTCATTATTTGAGTTTTTAATGAGCTTCCCGACCGAACTTATTCCATGGATTGTTTGAGTTACAAATTATTCGCATCTCCTCCCGACTCTTTACATGAAGCCACTAGCTTGACATAGATTTTCCCACGACAAGCTGGTTTTATATTAGATAGCTCGACACTTCTCAAGCCAAAAATTCCTTTAATTGTTTTCATTTTCCATGTTGAGATTGAAACAAAACTCCTCTTTTTTTGCAGCCGCTTGTGTGCATGGATCCGTGTCTTCACATTAAATTTATCTAAGACAATATTCTCCTTGGATAGCTCAATTCCGTGAGACTCGCGCCCATCTTACAAACCTTGAGCTGTTTACATGGTCAAATTTTTAAACAATTCACTCTATGCTAACCTTGAGATCACCTTCTACGTCATGATGCTTTAACTACTACACTCAATATTAAACTCAAATCCTTGAACCGAGCTACCCGCATTGAATTAATACCTTCCAAACTGGCCAACTCACCAAGTAGCTCATTGAGCTACTCGGCGAGCTACATTTTTCTCGATGTCCCTTAGCTTATTTTGTAAACTCTTCCCATTTTTGGAAAATTTTCACATATTTCCCTTACTCAATTGACTCTTTTCAATGTTGGATCGACCGTCCCATCGAGTTGAGCTCTAATGACATTGAAGTGTGTTGAAACACTCGGTGGTGGCATTGACAGGAGTCCAATGCACCAATGCTTATGGGTCCTGGAGTTACTAATCGAGAAGAGAAGGATGTGGAAATGGAAGGGATCTTCATCGGGATTGAGGAAATATTGGGTGATAGATCCGTGAGAGATGAGAAGATGGAAAGGTGGGAGATGGAAGGGAGGAAGGGAGAGGGGAAGACAAATCCATAGAAAGAGAAGCTTGAATGATAGGAGAAGGAGGAGCGTAAGAAGGAACACTTTGGGTACCTCTCGTAGTTGTAGTCGTGATAACATCCGGGTGGATGTATCTCGTTAAAACATCTGTTGTTTCTTCATCACCTGGAGAGACCAGGTTGACTACTTGCTTCTCAAAAGTAGGAGGAATATCTTCAGGAGTAGTGGAAGAGGGAACACTAGGTACCTCTTGTCTTCTTGGTTCTGCCACCTTGTGTTTTCCTTTTCCTTTTGGCACACGGTCCGGCCTTGGAGGTGCACTGCCGAAAGGATAAGTTGTGAAGTCAACTCAAGGTATGTAAGGCCATTTTGATTGCACCAATGTTCAAGTGCGGCTGTAATTTGGGTTTAACCATTTCTTAAATGGTCTTTGGCGCTTTAGCTATGTCGATCTCCATGAATGGCCAGTTGTCCCCATCTGTGTCAATGTAAACCTGATCAATTTCTTGATCGAGTCTCTTTGAATTTATTTGGGACACTAGAAAAACCATAGTGGATGATTTTCTCCGAACTACCGGGAGTGATCCTTCTGCCTAATGTCTATTTCATGGGTTAGGTCTATCTAAATGTCCTCAATCTCGGGAACATGGATGGGATCAATTTTTTCCTTTGGGAGGAAACTCCGACAGTCAAAGGTTGACCTTGCTAGGAAGTTTTGCTTTAAATTCAGTAGCTCTAGCTCAACATACATCTCCCATGCTTTAGCAAGTGTAGGGCAGGTGTATCGGCCAACTGTAAGGGGGAATGGAGTTCCTCCTTTCTTTCTCTTCATACACTTTTCATGATAAGTGATTAACTACCTCAAAATTCTAGGAGGACCAGCTTCGGCCCTGCAAACCTCGGCTACGCTTCGTTGATTCTCCTTGAAATTCACAGCTCTGAGGTATGTGAATGTGGGGAATTGTGTGAACAATGCTCCCCATTTCTTTGTAGCAGCAATCACACTCGGGTTGGTTCGACCGTGTCTCATATTTCGTCTCAATGCAGGACATAATACCTCATAGAAGAAGGTGTTATTTATTTTGGAGAACTAGGAGATGATGTCTTCGAGCCTTAGCTCTGGGTAAAACTCTTATATCTTGACTTGGGGCCATATCCCATTTCGAGTTAACCTTGTGAAATCCCTTCCTTACACAAAGAACGTATACAACGTAGGAATTCATGTAGAAATTCCCAATTGTTAGAACTTGTTGAAGCTTATTGTGAGATGGTGTCACTTATGATTTCACCCCAACCGAAGCGTTGATCGATGCATTCTTGCTTATATTCTCTCGGGTGTCTCAAAGATCCACTTGTGGAAATAATGGGCATGGGGGAGTCCAAATACTGCTCAAGAATGTGATTGTATCACTCAATTCTTCATTAAAATCACTACTGTGGATGGTTTGTGGCTATCCGCTCACCGGCTTCTTGTTCTTGGGATAGAGTTCATTCATCATTTGCATTCATTGATCTTCATTATCATCCCATGCCTTCTTGCAGTCTTCAATACTTATTTCCACATATTTCCGTGATGAGGAATACCTGGATCATCTCAAAGTGTTGAGCTATGAGGTTTATGATTGTCTCATGTTCTTTATTTTTGACACATCTAGTGTCCTTGTTATAACATCGGGAAATCAACATGATGAAATCATTATTTATGGCACTCTTTGGAAGCCCGACTCTACAAAGTGCAATCCATTTCCTATTAACTTATTCATCCACGGGCCATTGTTTGCCTTGGTGGTCCTTACCCAAAAATCATCCATGTCGATATGACCCAGCTTAGAGGCTCTGATGTCAAGGTCACACTCTGCATATAAGTCAGGCATCCTGACTCTCTGGTACTTGTACTTCATTTCTTGCTCTGAATGTTTAGCTTTAGCTTTAGCTGGTCTCTTGCTTGATGAAGACAAATGTGAGCTTGAGGACAAATGTTGTTATTCTGTAAGAAGAATCAAGAAGGTCCAACACATAAGAGCCATGTCAACTGTCATGTTATTCATAATGAAAGTTTGAAGAATAATAGAACACCTTTGAATGTGTGAGAAAATAGTTAAGTTTAGCTTGCAGAAGGATGAACGAACAAATTTAAGCCTTAGGGCACAAGGCGCAAGGTTACAGTAGGCTGCAGGAGCTTTTTATGCTTTGGCACATTTGGGAAAGTGTTGACATGAGAAAATTTGTGCCAGGTGTTGACATGGGAAAAGTTGCAACATGTTAGAAAGGGCGCACTTTTCGAGGTGTTACATGAAAATTGTCAATGCCAAAGGGTAAAGAACAGGGCACGGATCTGTAACATACAACATGTCATATCAATGTTGTGGAAGTTGCGCCGCGCCTCAGAAAATATTCTAAGTATTCTTTGGCTTGGTGCACTTTCTGAGCATGTAACATCTTTGAAAATTACGCTAAAGGGTAATGGGTAACGGTTTGATCAATTTCTTGATTTCTTGATTTGGATTTGGATTTGATGGCAAGAAAGAGAAATTTGTTGGCAAGGCAGCAAGCAGGTATAAATGGTTTTTTGGTTTACTTCAGTGGCAGATTCCTTCCAAATTTGTAGATCTGGAGGGGGAGGAAAAGAGGGCTTCAACTGGGTTGCGGATTTTGAATTTGTTCTTTAGATTTTAATTATTTGATACAAGCCCTAACATATTAACACAAAAAAATGAAAATCACAAATGGGAGAGGAGCCACTCACCCAAATTTATAAAAGACAAAGAAAGACGCAGGGTCCATAAGCTTGAAAACGGCATGCGAGGGCTGACAAGGAAGGTTTCCACGCGCAGAGAAAATACCTTTCGCAATTTTCAATTCATGAAAATGACATGTGGTAGGTTTATATTGTAGACACCTATAATTATGCCCGAGTAGTTTAAATACTTAAATTGTGCTAATTATCTCTTTTGCCGTAAATTGATGGCATATTGTCAATAGCGCTCATCTTCTCTTCCATTGTCATTAATTGATTACATTACACTAATTACTTAAGACCCCTAACCAACACATACCCTAATTAACGACCCTTCATTAATCAAACACCTTTTATCTAGTCTAATTAATTATTATTAATTAATTATCCTCCCTTCTCATTAAACCAATAAATCACTATTTAATTGGTTTAATCCTTTCTTAATGGTCGAAATCACACTAAAATCCTTCTAAAAGCTTATAAAAAAAGCTTGCACATGTATTAATTAAACATCTTGATTAACTAATACACCCCCTTTATCCACATGAGCCACTTGAGTACAAACTAAACCCTCCTAAAGCTAACTCAAACCCATCTAAACCCCCTTATCCGTAACTAACTCTACATATCCATTTATCCCACATTCATGAGGATGTGTTGAATCCTTTACCCTTTGGGCTATACAAAGAGCCCTCCTCCTACTTCTACACTTACACCTAAATCTCTCAAGAGACAAAAGTAAGCACATAGTTTCATACTAATAGCCTTTTGTCATTCTTGAGATCTCCCTCCTCCATTCTTAAAGAGCTAAGCCTCACAACCAAGCATCCGTTGTTGGATCAAAGCAAGCAAATATGATTTGATTGCCATTGGACTACTTAGGTCCATTTTAATGTTAAATTAGGCAATTAAGGGGAATAGAGTTCATTAATTTACATTGTGTTTTGATCAATTTCAAAGTTATTAATGTTAAGGGTAGGACTTGCTCATTTCTTCATCATGATGGTGTATATTTCTCATTTTTAGCTAGGTTAGGAAGCTATTTCTAGGTGGTAGTTTTCTTGCTAAAATTGTAGAAACACTTGCACACATTTGGCACGCCCGGTGGGACACTTAGTCCCATGGCATTTTAGTTTAAGTTTCATTGTTTTGGCTAATTTTTGATATACACATGTAGTAATTAATGTCCATTTTCTTGGAATTTTTCTCATTTGATATGTGTAACCTCATGTTCATAGCCATAATTTTAATGGGTTATTTCCATTCTTAAGCTAACTTGTCAAAATTTGAGATATTGTGAGTTTTCTTGTGTTTGTTGCCATATTTTGGTTCTGAGTTTGGCGCGAGCACATTTTAGGGGAGCAGACATGGTTTTCATGGCACATGCATGGTTTTTGTGGCGTATATGTCTCTCTCGGTGATGCAGCACACTGCTTGGTTTGGTGAAAACATGTTTTTAGGGGCACAACCATGATTTTCTTGGCGCAGCACGGTTTTCGTGGTACACACGGCTCTCTGGAGGCGCAGCACACTGTTAAAACGTGTCACTGCTTTTTGACCACTTGTGCATGTGCACTAACACCGCACACATACCCTAACCAACACGTAGGTATACTAACCCATGTGTAGACGTTGTTTCGCATCTTGTACCTTCTTTGGATTCAAACCCGCCAGATTGGCATACATGCCCTAGCCCAGGTGTACATGCGTTTTAGTGGCACAGCACATCTTTCAGTAATACGGTTATTTCTGTCTATTTTTCTTTTTGTTTTTTTCTCGAGTAGCGCATACACTTTTTTTTTGTAGTGCACACACCTTTCGGTGGTGCGGGCATTTAATAAATCTAAATATTTGAGTGAGTGGTGCAGCACTATTTTTAGGCGGACACCTCACTCGAGTGGCGTAGGTACACTTTGTGAGCCGAAATTTTTTTGGTGGCGCATACGCCCTAACCCGCGTAAGCACTAAAAAGGGGCGCATGTTTCCTTTTGCATTTTTGAAATTAAAAGTGTTGTTGTGCTAACATTCTTGCAAGTTTATCTAATCATATATTTGTCTTTGCATGCTATTTATACATGTTTGTATTTGATTAGGTAATAATGTGCATTGTTTACTTATAGGGTTAAGATCACATATGCTCTTCCCTCCTGTCCCTTAGGGTGATCTTGGGAATCAGAAATGATTCTTAAGTCCTTTTGATGCTTTGAGATTGTTAAGGGTATTTGATTTGGAATTGGTTAATTTGGCATAGTTGAATTAAAGTGTTTTTCCATTTGATATCTTTTTAGATTTTGGAAGACAATCACATATGCTCTTCTCTTGCATCCTTGGATGATCTGGAGAATCAGAAATGATGCCTTCTCTTTTGATGGAAAACTACTAAACATCATCATACAGGACCAAAACGCTTGTCAAAGAATGAAGGAATCAAAACAAAAGTCGAAAACTACTAATACAGTTGTTATACAGGTTGCCAAACGGTGTTCGAGAAAACCACATCTAATTAAAAAAGATAAAACGAAAAACAAATTCAAAACACTCTTGTATTGCAGGTTTCGAAAAGGGTATGTCCCTCTCCGCTCAACTGGAACATAACCCCTTTGGCATAACACCTTAAGCTATAACAATGGGGGTGGTTCTAGGAACCCTAAAGTAGTCCACACAAGAGGGAACCTTGTGGATGAAACGGGAAGTGCTCCGCACTACCTATCTAACTAGTAAATCCTTTGTGAGATAGAGTTACAAGTTGTCCCTACGCGACCCTTTTAAGTACACATTTGGACGCATTTATTGCCCACTGTGCTTGAAGGGGGCAAAGTCGAGATACTCCCAAACTAGTCATTGTAACTTTTTGGGTAAATCATCCCGTTCATGGATAATATTTGTAGCACCTAGGATGAGAGAACCACCTAGGAAGATATACTTTGGCTAGGAGCCCACTTTGACCATTCTAAAATAGTGTTGAGTTGTGAACCATATTTTTATTGAGAAACGTGTGACGCATTAATTTCACCTAGTTTTTACTTGCCTTAGGGCGAGGCGAAACTCTGCCGAAGTGAAGCCAACATTTTTCATCCTTTTTTATTTGCTTCCTTCACATTCTTTTGACACTTTGTTGATCGAGAAGAAGGGTGACTACCTTTTGTTACCAATCGATTTGTTTGTCACTTTTATGTCTGTTTATGCCCATACATGTTTGCATGGGTGGGTAAGTTAAATGTCTAAAGTGTGCGAAGGTGTATTCACGTCATTGATAGCCATTGTGATCTTGATACCCATGTCAAGATCGTCATTGTAGTTAGGTGTGATTCATCACCACATACTTCCTTAGAAGAGTTAGCTTGCTTATATCGTATCACTATAATTTCGATATTTATGTCTTGTTTCTTGTAAACTTGACATAAATATATATATTGTAAGGTTACGCTGCACACATTTCTAACTATTCCTAGTTGTACTTTGAGGTTCTTAGTTTGGTTCTATTATTACCTTGATTTCAAAGAGTGCTAGGTGTTACCATTTGTGCATGTTATATCAATAACACGTTGATATCAATACTTCACTTTCGCAAAGTGGGTTAACATATCTTGGTGATATTGTTGTGTCATTCGCAAATTGCGATTGGCACTTTTTGAGATATAGGTCTTAATTGGGTTTGAGCTCACTCATCATATACCTTGATTGGGAGGTCGACCGACTTCTTGTATTTACTTACGTTTTGTTCATTCTCTTGAACTTGACATAAGTGAAGACATTTTGTTAATCATATTGCGATGCGAAACTAACTTTTAGAAATGTAGTCTAGAAGGTACTTCATTTGAACAGTGTTTCATATTTTGTCAAACCAAAATATGAGGTTCAACCACGAAGACATGGGATTAAATCCCTCCTCAAAGATAGGTGAGGTTTGCTGTTTATTTCTAATCTAAAACACGGTAAACAATATATACAGTATTCACACTAATCTAACCATTGGGGGTTGGAATGAAATCCCAAAATCCACATTCATAAATTCAAGGGTATTTCTTTCGTAAATGAACTGGGTCAGAAACTATTACAATGAAAGAAGCGGCAATAGAAAGGAAATGGGAGAAACGTATTTTCTTTCGAGTAAACACAGAGCACGAAATAATCATACGAGTTTTAGATCACAAATATAATGTCTGAAATAATCAGAAACACTAAGATGCTATGCAAAGAATAGCTTAAGATCATGAACATAAGAACACTGTCTTAAGTAAGATATATTCCACAACACAAAGTCTGTAAAACGATATCAATTCCTATTCTTCAAAATGATTGAATGAAAACACAAAGTTTTTCTTCTTTCCAATAGCCCCTAAATATTCCAAAAAATCTCGACCCTTTTGGAATGCACAACATCCCTTATTTATAACAAAAGAAGTAGAGATAAAATAGGGCAGATCCTAAAAATTAGCGCTTCAACAAGAGTTCTGTTTTGCATGATTCTCACGCAGGAGATCAAGTCAAAACATGATTCAAAAATGTGATGAAACAGAAATGAAAAAGACATGTCGATTTCAAGATTGAAATGACATGAAACGCTGGGACTTAATCTGAATCATCATCTTTTGCTCCTTCCTCTTTTTCTTCCTCCTGCTGAGACTGTTTGCTCTGAAATTCCTGGAACTTTCGAATTATGCCTTGCATTTCATTCTCATCAGGTGCAGTGGAATGATCATTCCAAATTTCACAAGTTTCATGAACATCGCTGGCAGTGCCGGGAAGCTTTTTCAATCCTTTGCTGAGTTTTCTTAAGGCCTCCAAAGAATGCTCAATCTTTACCAACCGGTCCATCTTTTCAAGATCAAATCCGAGCATTGATTCATGCTGAACAGACTCTTGGAATTGTTTGAAGAGATCATCCGCTGATAGTATACCTGAATTTCCTACTGACACCTTTGAACAAATCTTCAGCAACTCTTCTTCTAAATCACTTTTCCCATCAATCAGTTTATCCCTTGATTCTCTCAACTTAGCGCAGGCTTCGTTGAGAATCTTCACCCTGAATCTGATGGCCTTGGTCAGCTGGAAATGCTTATCCGTATGAGGGAGAACGCCTTCTTCTACCAATAGATGTGCTGGTATTTGCTTTAACACTTGGAGAGCTTCATAAGTCAAATCAAGCTATCCAATTTCTTGAGAAATCTCCTCATCCATCTTTTCTCCATCTTTCTGAATGTCTCCCATAGATTGATGAACTTTCACAATGCCTTGTATTACTTCCTTCCCCTGTTGGAGCAACCTTTGGACCCATTCATCAACCACCCTTCCTTGTTTAGCAATCTTCTCAATTGTAGGTACTGATGAGAAATCGAATCCGACAGGAACAGAAGAAGGTGGTATGGATTCAAGGGGTTTTGAGAATTTAAGCAAAACCTCTGTCAACTGCTCCACTTTTCTCTTAAGTTCATCTCTGCTGTCCTTTGTTTCTTTCAACTTTTGGCACAGGACGTTTATGGAATCCTTTGCATCTTGTTGCGCCCCTTCTGCTGTTACTTTCCCTAGAGCCACCCTGGTTACCTGATAATCAGAAGCTGTTATATCCTCTCTAGTTTTGTCAGCCGAAGGAGTGGCAATCTCTGCAAACTTATCTCCTGAAGCATCCACCAAAACCCTCGAAACTGTTTTGGGTTTCTTGGCTGATTTCGCAGAAGAAGCCTTGAGTGAGCTGAAATCAAAGGCTGGTAGGGGTACCATCACTTTCCTCTTCCTCGGAGTTTGCTCAAGTAACCATTGTGGCGTATCAGAGGAAGTTACACATGTTGTAGTAACTGGTATTCTACTCTCAAGAGGGGAAGATTCTACCATTGGAGGAGGAACAGTTGTTAATATGGTAGTAGATTCAATGAATAGAGGCACAGGTTGTGGGGGAGTGTTGGTGATCACTTGGGTTCCAGCAGAGAGGGGTGAGAGCCCGGAGAAAATACTGGCCATGGTTGCAGAAGTGGATGGAGAATGAGGAGGTAGAAGTGGCTGTGAGGGAGGAGGTGCAGATTCAGATTCCAAAGCCTTGAATGCAAGAGATAAGGCCTCTCCAGTTGAGCAATCAGCAAATGGTGAAGACAGAAGCTGGCTTCCTCCTTCTTCCAAATTAATTTCTCCTATTTCTGGTGGTGTTGGTGATTCTGGCACATTCACCGTTTCTACAGGAGAGACAATTGAAGAGATTTCTCTTTCTTTCCTCTTTTTGACAATCTTGACCTTTATAGGCGCCTTAGAAGACTTTCTGTCCTTTTCCTTTTTGGAGGGCCCCGCCTCTAAAACAGCCAACTTTGAAAACTTATCATCTTTAAAATTCATTCCCCAAGAGGAGAGCCATGCTTTGGTGCGAGCAAGAATTAGAGCCGACCTATCTGTAATAGAGGCTTTTCACTGGTGACCAATCATAGGTGGGAAAACATATTGATCCTCCTTTAGTCCATCATAGGAAAGATCCAACACACTTTCATTGTCACCTGTACCCTCTGGTAAATCAGCAAGCTCCAGTGTTTGAATCTCAGCAATAGTTAATCTGCTATGATCCTTTCTGCGAATAGCAACCTCATTACGTAGATCCACCCAAATATCCTCTATATTTGGCTCTGTGCAAATGCTGGGTTCCATATGCCCTGAGCACTCCTCGGATATCAAAACCATCTCGAGGCTTCATATGCTTCTTTAATTTGTCTTGAAGTTCATGGACAACATTTTTGGCCTTTACTACCGTCGAGCAAGTGTATCTCCCAATAGAAATCGGGAAGGATACAGCAGCCTTATGTTTGCTTTGTTGGAATTTATGAAAATCCAACAGCTGCCTAACCAATTCCATTAATATCAATCTATCCCCTGGATATCGGGGCAGGCGAAAAGGATCTCCCGAGTACATGACCACCCGAAGGTATGTAAACTTCTTGAATTGTACGAAGATACATCCCCATTTAGAAACTTCTGCCCAAGCCTCATCTGAGACTCTTGTCTTCTTCAGCTCAGGATTTATCCTGCAGATATTCTCATAGAAAAAGGCATCATTTACCCTCCTGAAATGATCTTTTGACCCCTTCTTTGTCAATTGAGGGAAGTATTGATAAACCTGATTCGCCATTCTGCTTCCCTTAGTATCCAGCCCGGGATAGTTCCTCATCTTGGCTGCTGCGTATGTGACATATGATGACATATAAAATTTCCCAGTTGACAAGACCGTTGTCATTTGGGAATCAATCTCATTGCTAATGAGAGTACCCCAGTCAATCCCCTGCTGATTTTTCTTGATGATGATCATAAATTGATACATCCATCCTTGAAATACATTTGATTCGGGCAAACCAAAGACCCGACTCAGCAGGGTGATGATATCATTGATTTCTTGGATGAAATCACTCCTGGGGATAGTCCTTGGAAATCTGGACACAGCTGGCTTGGCCTTGATCAAGAACTTCTTGTTCACATGCTTGATACAGTCCTCCTGATCATTGTCCCAGGCTTTCTGAGCTGACTTCATGTCCAACTCTCCATACTCGTCAAAATTAGGCAATTTGAGGAGATCATCAAAATAACCTCCATCCAATTTGATGACTACCTCACCATCCTGACTCCTCACAGAACGAGAAGCCGAGTGATAACTGGATGCGCAAGCCAAAATGAATTCGGACATTGGGCGGACATGGGAAAACCCGCTGCGAGAGGCAAGCCACTGTCAGCTATAGCTTTCATCCATGGAGTTGGGGAGGAACTCCTCACCCTACTCCAGAAGTCTTCCATGTCTATATTTCCAAGTTCTGTGTCTCGGATATCATAGTTACAATCAATGTATGATGGAGATTCCGGCTTCTTGAATTTGTATTTCATTCTGCCAGACTTTTCGGCCTTTTCCTGAGATGGACCAGGGTCCGACATGAAGAACGTTGCAGGAGGAAAGGTTCGAAACTCAGGAGGTGTTGGCCACACTGAAAATCCCGATCTGCCGAATATGCCGGAACTTCTGAAAAACCCGACACACTTGATACTGTCGGAACTTTGGGAAAGTCCGACACTCACCGTTGATGTCGGATACGGAAGAAACCCCGACACCTGTTGTGGATGTCGGAACTGGAAGAAAACCCGACACTTCAATATACTTCGGAACTTTGAGAAAGCCCGGCGCGCCAATCCGTCAATACACTTCGGGTCTCCGGCTCTGCAAAACAATCTTCAAAACCCAAGAAGAAAAACAGGGTTTTTCGTTGAATTCCAAAACATGTAATCTCCTTCTTTTTTATTATTCATGTTCCATGCATATAATAGAACTTGGAAGAAACAGCACCAAGGGATAGTCTCAAAAGAGATAAACCCTAGAACCTAAAACCCTTCCCAAAACAACGCAGAAAGACGAAGAATAAAAATCATTCGCAACCAAAGCAAGAAATTAGGAAGACACCACGCATAATCGATCCAAAAACCAAGAACAAAGAAGGAAAAGAGAAATACCTTCAATTGGAGAAATGGAAAACCAAAAACAGGCGATTCAATCGGGCAAAGCGAGCTTTCGGGTTTCGAAATCGGAAGAGCATGCGAAAAATCCATGAATTAAAAATAACTCCGGTAACAATGACGTGAAATCCATGTATTTATAAGAAAATTAGCAATTAATGTTTTTGGGCTCAGCACGTGCCAATTCACCGACAACTCGGCATGAATGCCATGTCAGCATGTTTGAAAGGTCCGAAAACCCGACACGAGGGGACTTAGTGCAATTCGGGTTTCGGGTATCGGAAAGCATGAGGCATAAAACATGAAGTGTTTAGATGTTACATAGCTCCGATAACCCGACACAAAGGACTAAGCGGAACTCGGGTATCGGAAAGCATGAGGCGTAAAACATGTTTTAGGTAAGGCATGTTCCGATGCACCGGAGGTCCGAAAACCCGATTTTCACAATATGAGGCGGGTTTCGGGTTTCGGAAGACATGAGACATAAAGCATGTTCAAAACTTATGTCGAGCTGTTGGTAAAACCGAAAACCGAAATTCTCTAAAAGAGGCCATAATGCAAAATCAACTTCAAAAATTTCGTATAGGTTATCTAATCGTTTTGTCGTAAACTCAAAACGGAGATAACAAGCTGGCTCTAGCTGGGGACTTTCTTTGTAATATCAGAGGAAGAGAACTCAGAATCTCTGGTCTCGCAGACCAGGGCCTTATCCATTGGGCTACGGAGTCAAGAAGAAAACCAAAACAAAACAAAATGGAGAAAGAAAGAAAACCAAAAGCAAACACACAACAAAAGTAAAATATGTACAATGCAAGAGAGCATCTTGCATTAATGGTGGAACAGCTTTAGATGTTGTCCACTGAAAGGCAACGGGAGTAGTCCTCCATCCAGATATGATAGTAGGAAACTATTTTCGCCATTCAGCTGATGAATTTTGAAAGGTCCTTTCCACAAAGAATCAAACTTCCCATGCATTCCTTTTTGTTCTCTCCTTTTATCCCAAAGTAACACCAAATCTCCAATCTGAAAGTTACGCTGCTTTGATTTTTTGTCAAAAATTTTCTTCACTCTGCTCTGATGATCTGCAATGTGATCAATCACCTTAATTCATTCCTCCTCTAGCCTGGCTAGATACATAACCCTCTTTTCGATAGAACTATGAAAAGCCGCATCCTCAACCGCTTTCGCCAACTGCAAGGCCGGCAATTCTACTGAGATAGGGATTTCAGCATCAATCCCGTATAGTAATTGAAAAGGAGACATCCCTATGGCTCGCTTTGGAGTGATCCGATCAGCCCACAACGCATCATACAATGCTTTGTGCCATGTCCTCTGATTTTCATCCACTAGTTTCCTGATTATGGTAACCAGGTTCTTGTTGCTGGATTCGGCTTGCCCATTACCCTGGGGATAATAATCAGATGAGTGAGCCAGAGTGATGCCGAATCCATAGCAAAAACTCAGTTAACTCATGTGATGAAAAATTAGAGGCATTATCGCTACGATCTTATGAGAGGTACACCGAATCTGACAATTATATTTTCCTTAAGGAACTTGCAAACAGCTTCAGAAGTTGCTTGCTTGATTGGTGCGGCTTCTACCCACTTGGTAAAGTAGTCTGTAGCAGTCAACACATAACTATGTCCAGCACTGGAAGTAGGATTCAATGTTCGATGAAATCAATCCCCCATTGGCGAAAAGGTTCTTCAATCACCACAGGCTTCAGAGGAAGAGCTGCTAGCTTGGGGCGACCAACGAAATGTTGACAAGCCTCACACTTGGACACCCATTCTACTGAATCCCGGAAGAGAGTAGGCCAATAGTACCTAGCCCGTAGGATCTTATAAGCTGTCACAGAGGATGAAAAATGTCCTCCACAAGCTAGACTATGAAAGGACTCCAATAACTTTTCCTGTTGTGATTTATCAACACAACGCAGGAAAACACCATCTATACCTCTCTTGTATATTGCATTATTCCACAAAAGGTATTTTCACGGATCTCATCTTGACGGTCCTCTTCTCCTTTTGATTTAAATGCGGAGGGCATTCACCATAAGTTAGGAAGAAAGCAATGTCCGTGTACCATTCATCGGTCGTACTCACGAATAGCACCATAGGCAGCTCTGAAGAGGTATCTTGAGTCTTTTCATACTCTGCTTCGGCATGATTTTCTGCAATTAATTGGCACAGGCCCCTTCCTCGTACCAACTTGGTAGGCCTGATGTCTAAATCGTACTCCTGAACTTTAGCTATCCAGGTACCTCGTTGACTTCCCAGCTCTTGTTGAGTCAGAATGGATTTAACAGCAGTATCAGGAACGAGAACGCGAGTATGGGAATTCAGCACATAGTACCTGAAATGCTTCACCGCTCGCACCACCGCATAAGCATGTTTTTCAATCTGCGACATCTTCAATTCATGCTCCTTCAACGGACAGCTCATGAATGCGATGGGAGCTTCAATGCCTTCCCCATTTTCCTGCATCAGGATGGCTGACACTGTGTGAGCAGAAGCATAGCTATACATGATGAAATCTTTCTTGAAGTCTGGACATACTAAGATAGGAGCGGAAGCAACTGCCCTTTTGATTTCTTCAAATGAAAGCTTCCCTTCTGCACTCCATCTGAATGGGACTTTGCCTTTCATCATTCCAAGGATATCCTTGGTTTTGTCAGCGAAATCAGGTACAAATCTTCTCAAGAAATTAACTTTTCCGAAGAAAGAATGAACTCCGGTTTTACTTGTGGGTAAGGTAAGACTCTGAATGGCCTTTACCCTCTCTGGGTCAATTTTAGTTCCTTCTTTAGTCACAATATGACCCAGCAGCTTTCCTTCGGTCACCCCGAACATGGACTTCTTGGGATTCAGTGAAATCCCATGACGCCTGCATCTCAAAAGTACTTGTTCTAAATGACCATAATGATCACTCCGTTTTTTAGAGAAAACGGTCAAGTCATCCAAATACACAACTATGACCTTGCCCATTAGATCTCTGAATGCCAAGTCCATAGCTCTCTGAAAAGTGGCTCCGGCGTTGATCAAGCCGAAAGGCATCCTTCTGTAAGCAAAGGTACCCCATGGGGTCGTGAAGGCCGTCTTGTGTTGATCCTCTGTGGTTACCTCGACTTGATTATACCCTGAGAATCCGTCGAGCATGGATAACATTTCTGATCCAGTAACAGTTTGTAATACCTGGTCCATGATAGGCAAGGGATAGTTATCCTTGAGCGAGGACTGATTCAAGTTCGGAAGTCAACACAAATCCGGATCTCGCCATTCTTCTTCCTGACAGGAACAATGTTTGCAATCCAAGTGGAGTGATGGATTGGGAAAATAATTCTGGCATCTAACATCTTCTGAATCTCTGCCAGGATAGTTCCTGAGATCTTGGGATTGTAATGCCTTTGCTTTTGTCTATACGGCTTCACATCAGGTTTCAAAGGGATACTGTGTTGTACATCTTTGGGCTTGAAGGATTTCAAATCCGCATAAGACCAGGCCATCACATCGATGTATTTCTTCAAAAGCGAAGTGAATCTCACCTTCTCTTCGGGAGAACAACATTTCCCAACATTCACCATCCGAGGTTGATCAAACGAACCTAGATTGATTTGATCTACTTCAGAGGAAGAAGCTCCTTCGACTTGCCTTTTATTTTGGATAAAGCGATCATGCTTATCAAACAAGCCCTCCAAAGAAACCAAACCTTTGGGTATCTTGTTGCCTTTCAGCTGGATATATTCTCCATCAACCTCCTGATATGGATCTGAAATAGTTTCACGGAAGGCTGATTCTGAACCTTCAAAATATAACTCACTGAAATTGTCAGCCTTTTCTAGGAAAGCCAACACCTGTCGATCATCATTGAACACTTGCCAATGAGTTGCATTATCTGGGATACTGGGACGATATACAATCTCAATAGAGTATGTATCTTGCTTGAACTGAGGATGAGGAAGAAGAAGAGATGCAGATACGGCCAAAGAATCAGCCTTGTCATTATAATCTCTTAAAACTGCCTTAATAGAAAATGCATCAAAGCATTCTATACTATCCCAAACTTTATTTCGGTAATGTTTCAACCGATCATTTTTCACCTGATATATACCCCTGACCTGATTGACAATCAGTTCTGCATCTCCCTGAACCTTGAGATTTCGGATTCCCTTCTATCTGGCCAATTCTAATCCTAATAACAAGGCTTCATATTCGGCCGTGTTATTAGTATTATCAAATTGCAACTTGTAAGCTGATGGGAAAATCTCGGAGCTAGGAGATATAAGGACAACACCAGCCCCTGATCCAGAGGTTGAGCAGCTACCATCAAATTCGAGTGTCCAAATAGCATTGGGATCTTCTTCTTCAACATCTACGATGGGTATCTCTGAAGTCATGAAGTAATTTCCAAAGCTAGCATCTTCGAAAAGAATCTGAGCTTTTGGATCATCTGATTTGGTCACCAAATACCTTGCCTGTGGTTCAGGATGAAGAACCTGATGAACCCCATTGACCGGGATCTTAGCTTTGGTCCAATCCATGTCAATCTCTCCTCCGACATCTTTACAAAATCCTCTACCCAAGAGGATACCGTAAGCTGCAGGAATGTCAGCAACCAGAATAGTCATTTTCACTCTCTTCTCAGGGAAGGCAACAAATGCAAACTGTGCATCTTTGATTTGACCTATCAAAGGGACTTGTTTAGTTTCCATAGAATAGCACCGTCCATATGACTTAGTCAAAGTAAGTCCGAGGGCATGGGCCACTTTTGCGGGCATAACATTATCAGAAGCCCCTGAGTCGATGATGCAATTGCTGAGTTTAAACCCATTTATAAGTAGAGACAAATAAAATGGTTCAATCTTTCCTGAGGAAGACGCAGAGGTCAGATTATTCTGTGGTGGAAGTTGAACAGGATTTGGAAGGAGACCTTTGGAAGGTGATGGAACGGCCGCTTTACTCCTAATGAACTTGGCCAGCTTTTCAAACTGTTCAGGATTCGACTGAAGGTATTCCGCCTCTGACATTTGAATTTTGGTTCTCTTTGCATGATCAATAATGTCAAAAGCAGTATAAGAAGGAATGATGGTAGGCTCAGATCTAATTACATGAGCTTGTGCCGAGGCACTGATCTTAGGAGAAGGAGAATAAGGAGCAGCTGCCTTTTTGGTAACCTCTCTTTCAGTTTGCGCGAAATAGGGGTACCCCTCTTAACTATGGATATGGGAGGATCCTTATTCTTCTCCTTAGTGTTTTCGAGAGGTTTTCTGGGATTCTGAGATTGGGACCGAGTGAAGACAGCGAATGATTGACCATCTGGCGCACATTCATCTTCATCGTATTCCAAATACCCAATGCTGGAGTCGCCAGCTGATTCATCATAAGACTCATCAGCATATCCTGAAGCTTCGAAAGCCTCATGGGATTCTTGTTCTTCTGGTTCATCTTCTTCATCAAGTATTTCCACTGCTGCATTGACGGGAGGAGCTTCAATTGCTAGTCTCGGTTGAGCAGGAGTTAACCGTGGCCTATCTCTGACAGGTGCACCATTGTTGTTATTGAAATTCCGCCTAGGTATATCCCGATACGGAACATTGCTCACCTGCTGGGACATTTGCTTCTTTAAAGCAATCAAATCATTAGCCATTTTTTGAAACATAGGATCTGTGTTACCTTGAGAAGAACCTTGATTTTTGAGTTTGGGTATGTCTTTCTTGATCCTTCCGGCCAAGATAAGATCATCCTCTATTTCAGTAGCTGTTGACTGAGCAGTAGCCAAATCTAGGATAACCGACCTTCGTAATAAAAAGCTTATATCAGGAGGTTGAGCATTGATGAAAAAGCATTTTTGGTTTTCCAGAGTAGGTACAGCTATTTCTGGAATCTTCCGGATCAGCTTGTTGAACTTTGCCACGAATTCCCGCATAGGTTCATGCGATTCCTTCTTCATATGCGTGAGCTGAGCTAACAATGCATGGGAATCTTGGCTGGTTTGAAACGTGCTTCGAACTTAGTCCGCATGGTAGCCCAGTTTGGGATGCATGCATTTGGGAGGTGATAAAACCATTCAGCTGCTACACCCTGCAACGTTTCAACGAAGAGTCGGACGGAGACATCTTCGTGGGCTACTCCGAGAACACCGCATGCAACAAAGAAAGATGCTATGTGCTCGTCAGGATGCTGCTTCCCATCCCCGTTGAACTTAGGAATGTTTTTACGTGATCCACGTGGTAACTCATTCAATGGAGGAGTCAAAGAAAGAGGACCAATAACTGCACCCCAAGGCACAGGTTGAACCGCCATCCTTCTGAAAAGAGTGCGTACAGGGATCGAGTATTAGACAAGAGTAGCACACGACAAGTTGCAGATGCTTCCCCTTCCACAGGGATCCGGTTTCTCCGAACAGGTGAAGAACTTCTGGTTCGATTAGAGACAATGCTGTTGGGAGAAAGACTGAAATTGTGTTGTTGCAGTAACTCAAAGAGTGGATCAATTTCACCTTGAGCTCGGTGGGACCGAGTGAAGATCTTCCTGGCCAGCTTGAACTGAAAGGAGATCTTGTTGAAAAATAAGGCAAATACGGAGTCACAGACACCGAGAGGATAAGCTTTATACTATAGATCCGTAGTCCCCAGCGGAGTCGCCAAAAACTGTTGGTTGGATATTTTGTCAAACCAAAATATGAGGTTCAACCACAGTACATGGGATTAAATCCCTCCTCAAAGATAGGTGAGGCTGCCTGTTTATTTCTAATCTAAAACACGGTAAACAATATATACAGTATTCACACTAATCTAACCATTGGGGGTTGGAATGAAATCCCGAAATCCACATTCATAAATTCAAGGGTATTTCTTTCGTAAATGAACTGGGTCAGAAACTGTTACAATGAAAGAAGCGGCAATAGAAAGGAAATGGGAGAAACGTATTTTCTTTCGAGTAAACACAGAGCACGAAATAATCATACGAGTTTTAGATCACAAATATAATGTCGAAATAATCAGAAACACTAAGATGCTATGCAAAGAATAGCTTAAGATCATGAACATAAGAACACTGTCTTAAGTAAGATATATTCCACAACACAAAGTCTGTAAAACGATATCAATTCCTATTCTTCAAAATGATTGAATGAAAACACAAAGTTTTTCTTCTTTCCAATAGCCCCTAAATATTCCAAAAAATCTCGACCCTTTTGGAATGCACAACATCCCTTATTTATAACAAAAGAAGTAGAGATAAAATAGGGCAGATCCTAAAAATTAGCGCTTCAACAAGAGTTCTGTTTTGCATGATTCTCACGCAGGAGATCAAGTCAAAACATGATTCAAAAATGTGACGAAACAGAAATGAAAAAGACATGTCGATTTCAAGATTGAAATGACATGAAACGCTGGGACTTAATCTGAATCATCATCTTTTGCTCCTTCCTCTTTTTCTTCCTCCTGCTGAGACTGTTTGCTCTGAAATTCCTGGAACTTTCGAATTATGCCTTGCATTTCGTTCTCATCAGGTGCAGTGGAATGATCATTCCAAATTTCACAGGTTTCATGAACATCGCTGGCAGTGCCGGGAAGCTTTTTCAATCCTTTGCTGAGTTTTCTTAAGGCCTCCAAAGAATGCTCAATCTTTACCAACCGGTCCATCTTTTCAAGATCAAATCCGAGCATTGATTCATGCTGAACAGACTCTTGGAATTGTTTGAAGAGATCATCCGCTGATAGTATACCTGAATTTCCTACTGACACCTTTGAACAAATCTTCAGCAACTCTTCTTCTAAATCACTTTTCCCATCAATCAGTTTATCCCTTGATTCTCTCAACTTAGCGCAGGCTTCGTTGAGAATCTTCACCCTGAATCTGATGGCCTTGGTCAGCTGGAAATGCTTATCCGTATGAGGGAGAATACCTTCTTCAACCAAGAGATGTGTTGGTATTTGCTTTAACACTTGGAGAGCTTCATAAGTCAAATCAAGCTGTCCAATTTCTTGAGAAATCTCCTCATCCATCTTTTCTCCATCTTTCTGAATGTCTCCCACAGATTGATGAACTTTCACAACGCCTTGTATTACTTCCTTCCCCTGTTGGAGCAACCTTTGGACCCATTCATCAACCACCCTTCCTTGTTTAGCAATCTTCTCAATTGTAGGTACTGATGAGAAATCGAATCCGACAGGAACAGAAGAAGGTGGTATGGATTCAAGGGGTTTTGAGAATTTAAGCAAAACCTCTGTCAACTGCTCCACTTTTCTCTTAAGTTCATCTCTGCTGTCCTTTGTTTCTTTCAACTTTTGGCACAGGACGTTTATGGAATCCTTTGCATCTTGTTGCGCCCCTTCTGCTGTTACTTTCCCTAGAGCCACCCTGGTTACCTGATAATCAGAAGCTGTTATATCCTCTCTAGTTTTGTCAGCCGAAGGAGTGGCAATCTCTGCAAACTTATCTCCTGAAGCATCCACCAAAACCCTCGAAACTGTTTTGGGTTTCTTGGCTGATTTCGCAGAAGAAGCCTTGAGTGAGCTGAAATCAAAGGCTGGTAGGGGTACCATCACTTTCCTCTTCCTCGGAGTTTGCTCAAGTAACCATTGTGGCGTATCAGAGGAAACTGCCCCCGTCGTAGTAACTGGTATTCTACTCTCAAGAGGGGAAGATTCTACCATTGGAGGAGGAACAGTTGTTAATATGGTAGTAGATTCAATGAATAGAGGCACAGGTTGTGGGGGAGTGTTGGTGATCACTTGGGTTCCAGCAGAGAGGGGTGAGAGCCCGGAGAAAATACTGGCCATGGTTGCAGAAGTGGATGGAGAATGAGGAGGTAGAAGTGGCTGTGAGGGAGGAGGTAGAAGTGGCTATGAGGGAGGAGGTGCAGATTCAGATTCCAAAGCCTTGACTGCAAGAGATAAGGCCTCTCCAGTTGAGCAATCAGCAAATGGTGAAGACAGAAGCTGGCTTCCTCCTTCTTCCAAATTAATTTCTCCTATTTCTGGTGGTGTTGGTGATTCTGGCACATTCACCATTTCTACAGGAGAGACAATTGAAGAGATTTCTCTTTCTTTCCTCTTTTTGACAATCTTGACCTTTATAGGCGCCTTAGAAGACTTTCTGTCCTTTTCCTTTTTGGAGGGCCCCGCCTCTAAAACAACCAACTTTGAAAACTTATCATCTTTAAAATTCATTCCCCAAGAGGAGAGCCATGCTTTGGTGCGAGCAAGAATTAGAGCCGACCTATCTGTAATAGAGGATTTTTCGCTGGCTGACCAATCAATAGGTGGGAAAACATATTGATCCTCCTTTAGTCCATCATAGGAAAGATCCAACACACTTTCATTGTCAGTTGTACCCTCTGGTAAATCAGCAAGCTCCAGTGTTTGAATCTCAGCAATAGTTAATCTGCTATGATCCTTTCTGCGAATAGCAACCTCATTACGCAGATCCACCCAAATATCCTCTATATTTGGCCTGTGCAAATGTTGGGTTCCATATGCCCTGAGCACTCCTCGGATATCAAAACCATCTCGAGGCTTCATATGCTTCTTTAATTTGTCCTGAAGTTCATGGACAACATTTTTGGCTTTACTACTACCGTCGAGCAAGTGTATCTCCCAATAGAAATCGGGAAGGATACAAGACCTTATGTTTGCTTTGTTGGAATTTATGAAAATCCAACATTTTGCCTAACCAATTCCATTATATATTAATCTATCCCTGGATATCGGGGCAAAGCGAAAAGGATCCCGAGTACATGACCACCCGAAGGTATGTAAACTTCTTGAATTGTACGAAGATACATCCCCATTTAGAAACTTCTGCCCAAGCCTCATCTGAGACTCTTGTCTTCTTCAGCTCAGGATTTATCCTGCAGATATTCTCATAAAAGAAGGCATCATTTACCCTCCTGAAATGATCTTTTGACCCCTTCTTTGTCAATTGAGGGAAGTATTGATAAACCTGATTCGCCGTTCTGCTTCCCTTAGTATCCAGCCCGGGATAGTTCCTCATCCCGGCTGCTGCGTATGTGACATATGATGACATATAAAATTTCCCAGTTGACAAGACCGTTGTCATTTGGGAATCAATCTCATTGCTAATGAGAGTACCCCAGTCAATCCCCTGCTGATTTTCCTTGATGATGATCATAAATTGATACATCCATCCTTGAAATACATTTGATTCGGGCAAACCAAAGACCCGACTCAGCAGGGTGATGATATCATTGATTTCTTGGATGAAATCACTCCTGGGGATAGTCCTTGGAAATCTAGACACAGCTGGCTTGGCCTTGATCAAGAACTTCTTGTTCACATGCTTGATACAGTCCTCCTGATCATTGTCCCAGGCTTTCTGAGCTGACTTCATGTCCAACTCTCCATACTCGTCAAAATTAGGCAATTTTAGGAGATCATCAAAATAACCTCCATCCAATTTGATGACTACCTCACCATCCTGACTCCTCACAGAACGAGAAGCCGAGTGATAACTGGATGCGCAAGCCAAAATGAATTCCGGACATTGGGCGGACATGGGAAAACCCGCTGCGAGAGGCAAGCCACTGTTAGCTATAGCTTTCGTCCATGGAGTTGGGGAGGAACTCCTCACCCTACTCCAGAAGTCTTCCATGTCTATATTTCCAAGTTCTGTGTCTCGGATATCATAGTTACAATCAATGTATGATGGAGATTCTGGCTTCTTGAATTTGTATTTCATTCTGCCAGACTTTTCGGCCTTTTCCTGAGATGGACCAGGGTCCGACATGAAGAACGTTGCAGGAGGAAAGGTTCGAAACTCAGGAGGTGTTGGCCACACTGAAAATCCCGATCTGCCGAATATGCCGGAACTTCTGAAAAACCCGACACACTTGATACTGTCGGAACTTTGGGAAAGTCCGACACTCACCGTTGATGTCGGATACGGAAGAAACCCCGACACCTGTTGTGGATGTCGAAACTGGAAGAAAACCCGACACTTGCCGAGGATGTTGGAACTCTGAGAAAGCCCGGCGCGCCAATCCGTCAATACACTTCGGGTCTCCGGCTCTGCAAAACAATCTTCAAAACCCAAGAAGAAAAACAGGGTTTTTCGTTGAATTCCAAAACATGTAATCTCCTTCTTTTTTATTATTCATGTTCCATGCATATAATAGAACTTGGAAGAAACAACACCAAGGGATAGTCTCAAAAGAGATAAACCCTAGAACCTAAAACCCTTCCCAAAACAACGCAGAAAGACGAAGAATAAAAATCATTCGCAACCCAGCAAGAAATTAGGAAGACACCACGCGCAATCGATCCATAAAAACCAAGAACAAAGAAGGAAAAGAGAAATACCTTCAATTGGAGAAATGGAAAACCGAAAACAGGTGATTCAATCGGGCAAAGCGAGCTTTCGGGTTTCGAAATCGGAAGAGCATGCGAAAAATCCACGAATTAAAAATAACTCCGGTAACAATGACGTGGAAATCCACGTATTTATAAGAAAATTAGCAATTAATGTTTTTGGGCTCAGCACGTGCCAATTCACCGACAACTCGGCATGAATGCCATGTCAGCATGTTTGAAAGGTCCGAAAACCCGACACGAGGGGACTTAGTGCAATTCGGGTTTCGGGTATCGGAAAGCATGAGGCATAAAACATGAGGTGTTTAGATGTTACATAGCTCGAAAACCCGATACAAAGGACTAAGCGGACCTCGGGTATCGGAAAGCATGAGGCGTAAAACATGTTTTAGGTAAGGCATGTTCCGATGCACCGGAGGTCCGAAAACCCGATTTTCACAATAGGAGGCGGGTTTCGGGTTTCGGAAGACACAAGACATAAAGCATGTTAAAACTCATGTCGAACTGTTGGTAAAACCCGAAAACCGAAATTCTCTAAAAGAGGCCATAATGCAAAATCAACTTCAAAAATTTCGTATGGGTTATCTAATCGTTTTTGCTTCCACTTCTTATTGAGAGAATGATAAAGTGGTAGAGAATAGAATACCCTTTATCAAAGTGCCACGAAGAAACAAGATAGAACATGAGACGGGTGAAGAACCTCCACAGTATGAGGAGGAGGAACCTTTAGAAGAAGAAGCCACAAACCAAGCCACAATCCAACAACAAATCAGTAACCTAAGCCGACAACTAGCTTTGCTTACTTCCCATGTACAGAAAGACACAAACAAGAACATTCAAAAGTTGAGGCCTAAGGTTAAGATCAATGAAATCCATCGGGAAAACCAAGGAGAAGAAGACACATGGTATCATCGGGTATGTATTCCCGCTAATCCCACTAAAGAAAAATTGCTTGCACAAGTAGTGTAGTCTATGAAAGCGATGCTCGTGAGCTTACAAGAGAGCAATATATGGAGCATTAGGAAATATAAATACGAAGAATTATGCCCCTATCCTTTTGTGACAAGACAATGACCCTTTAACCCTTTCTAAATAAATTTGATATACCAAAGTTTGACAGATATAAAGGGAAAGGAGACCCAAGGGATCATGTTAAAAAAATTTATATGGCATGTCAAGAGGTGTCTTATAGTGACAATTACCTCATAAGAATTTTTCCTATAAGTCTTGGGGGTCAAGCCTTGGAATGATTTACACGCTTACCATGAGGATCAATTTTCACCTGGCCAAAATTGGCAGAAAGATTTGTGTGTCACTTCTCGTATAACATAGAGAGTGATGTCACCATGGTAGACTTGTGTGGCGCCAAGCAATGCCCAAATGAGACCTTCGCCAGCTTCCTCTAATAGTGGAGAGGGATAGCTAGTCACTTCCCTTGTGCTTTCCTTGAAAAGTAGCTGGTTAGTATTTTCGTTCCCAATCTCAACCCGGATATAGCTTTCCACCTCCAAATGCATTGTGTTCGTACTTTTGAGGAGGTTATCGAGAAAGGGATTCAGATAGAAAAAGCTCTCATTGCCAAAGGCACCCTCAAAACCCAATCTAAAGATAACCAAAGTGTCAAACCCACGGAAAATCTGAAGATCTTTAACAAAAACAAAAATGTGGTGGGAGACGGAATCACTAATTCCAAATGTGTTTAAACAGATTTAAAGCTGGTCAACCTTTTAAACTGACTAAGGGCCCAATTCAACCACCACTAAAGCAAAGAACATTCACCTCTCTCAATGAACTGTTGTCAGTCATACTAAAATAATTGGATGCAGCCCACATGATGACCTATCCTACAACGCAACCATTTGATGACAACACTCCTAAACCTTCATGGTACAAGGTGTATGAATATTGTGAAATGTATCATGTTAAAGGACATAAGATAGACAAATGTCTATGGATTCGCCATTATATTCAAGACCTCATTGACAACGGGGAGATAGAGGTGGATAACCCTGGCAAAACAAAAACACCTAACGAGAAAATGGGGATTTATAAAGAACCATTCCCCAAGCATGATAAGTCAGAAAAGTCAAAGCTGGATCGGGGAGAGTCATCCCAAACTTATAAAGTCACGAATTACTTGTACACCAAAAGAGACAAAAATCACTATGATTTGCTTATTGGATGTATTCGCTCTCTTGTTGACCATGTCAATACCATCTGGATCAAGGGAAAGGATTGCACTATGGTAACAAGGCGTGCCCACCTCATGATTCAGAACCTTCTCCGTCGACCCCGCATACCGGTAAATATAACCTTTTAGAACAACTTGAGAAGACGTCTGCTAAGATTTCGATCTTAGATCTTCTCAAGATATCTAATGTGCATAAAGACATTTCGTATCAAACTCTTCGGCGGTCAAGAGTGGCTTTAGAATTCGATCCCGCACACCTTCAATCCACGGTGGCAAACATCACACTCAGTGAACACCTCACTTTCAACCATAGGGAGATCCCTACCAAGAATCCTACACATAATCTTCTCTGATACATTGAGTTAGTTGTCATCCGCAAGAAAATCAAACAAGTGCTTGTGGATAACGGATCTGGGTTGAACATCTGCGCACACTTAAGTTGGTCAAACAATTGGGACATACGGAGGAAGTTCTTGAGTCCCATATTATCACCATCACCGCATACGACAACGCAGAAAGGGAATAAGAAGACACCATCACACTACCCATGGAGGTGGTCCCCACTTGTCATCAGAAAAAGTTTCACGTCCTAGACTTGGAACTTCCATATAACATGCTTCTAGGCCAACCATGGATTCATGCCATGTAGGCTGTGCCATCAACATTTTATCAATGCATTAAGTTGAAGCATGAGGGAAATACGGTTACAATCCCGGAGATTCAAAGCCCTTTGATAATTGTAGAGATCTCAATAGCTTTGCATGAAAGGGTACATATGCATGTCCCTATGTAGATATAGCTATCCCTCTTCGGTTTGAGGCTATGGAATCCCAGAGTGGATTGATTCTCTTAGTTCTTGTGCTTATGGGAGATGAAAATCCTGGAATATGGCTACGGGAGTATAATGTACAACAAGTGCTCTTGGTGTCGGACCTCTCTTTTCACCCAAGACTAGAGGTCGACCCAACTACCACTTCAAGAGACCTAGAGAGGAACACACTATTAGGTCGTTCCTACTTGGAGGCTTGTTAGCTGAGGAAAAATTACTTGATCCACCTACAACTTGGGTCCCTGAGGATACTCGGACATCCTATTATCGAACCCCATAATATAAAAATCTAGTAGAATGATGTACCCCATGGGCTACAAAGGCATATGATGTGGGAGGAACGAACAAGGACAAAGAGAACCGGTCCCTCTTCCACATTTCAAAATAGAAAGATATGGCATTGGGATTCACCCCTATGGAGCGTACCCCAATGATCAAGACACAACTTGCTCGAGCGTGAGGATGACTCGGATTATCTAGAAAGTGATATGGATTCCGATTGTAGCCAATATGAGGATCGGCCTCCATGAACCTTTTCATGAACAACGCTGTCCCGACTATAACCCTTACAGAACCAACCCTTGACCTTGTATACCCTTCCCTTGTTGAATGGGACCAACAACATCACATGCCACTGGATTTATTTGAGAACGAAGAGGCTATTGTAAAATTCATGGGCATAAGGGATATAATTCCCATTGGAGATCACAAGAAAGGTTTCTTTATCGACTTAGATAAGCTGCGCCTACTTTGGCAAGGAGGCTAAACTTTGTGGTCAACAAAATTTAAAGAAAAGCAAGGGCAAAAGTTCTAAAGAAAAGCTTCAGCAAAAATCAAAGTCCAGTCACAAAATGAAAACCTCTTTGAGGCCTTTGGATGATAAACAAATAAGAAAATCAAAGGACAAACAAAGTGACCATGCCAAGGATGAAAATCCCGTGGAGACATCCTTGGATGAAGATCTCAACCTACCTCCTGATCCTATGCGTATGGAGGATTTATCAAAATTTTTAGTTGAAGAAACCATTGATGTCAATATTGGTCATGAAGAAGATCCTAAGATAGTAAAATTGGGAGCATCACTCTCGGCTAGAGAACAAAAGACATTCACTATGCTACTCTTGTGAGAGTTTATTGATGTGTTCACATGGTCTTACAAAGACATGGCGGATTAGATCCAACTTTGGTCGTGCGCATGAGATGCCAAGCCTATTAAAAAAATGTCTGAAAGATGCACCCAAGAGTGGCCTTGTTGGTTAAAGAAGAATTGGAAAGATTGCTTTGCAGCAAGATTCATCAGACCAATTGATTATTTTGAATGGATATCGAACATTGTTCCTATCCAGAAAAACCTATAGGTATCTGAATCTACACGGATTTTAGGGACATCAATAAGGCTTGCCCTAAAGATGATTTTCCATTTCCCAACATTTATATGATTTTTGACTCAACAACGGTGGTACAAAATGCTATCTCTCATGGATGGCTTTTCATGTTATAATCAAATCAAGATTCTTTGAGGAGGACCAACACAAAACAACTTTTACGACTCCTTGGGGCACCTTCTGCTATCAGGTGATGCCATTTGGCCTTTAGAATGCAAGAGCTACCTACTAGCGGGCCATGACAATGATTTTTCATGATATGATTCATGATATCATGGAGGACTATATAGATGAAATCCTGGGAAAGTCGAAAACAAGAGAGGATCATCATGTCATTTTGAGGCATATCTTTGAATGCCTACATGAATACAAAGTTAGGCTGAATCCTAAGAAATGTGTCTTCAGTGTGCTATTCGGGAAACTACTAGGATTCATTGTGTCAAGGTGAGGTATTGAGGTAGACCCTGCTAAAGTGTCTGCTATCTTGAAATTCCTCCACTTGAAAATATCAAGCAATCAAGCAACATGCAACTTACGAGGAGAAAATTCAAGCCATTCACCACTTTATCTTATAGCTTGCAGATAAATGTCACTCATTCACCCATTTGCTTAAAAAGGATGTCACTTTCATCTAGGGACCCGAGCAATAGCAAGCCTTTGCTTTTCTTAAATGATGCACTGGCTAATCCACCTATCCTCATGCCTCCCACTCGAGAGAACCACTTTTGCTCTATATTTGCTACCCAATTTTCTATTGGTGCGTTGCCTTAATCGACTTTGGCCATAAGGAGAAAGTGGTGTACTATCTGAGTCACACCCTCATCGCCTATGAGCTTAATTATCCTCAGATTGAAAAGGCTTACTTGGCCATTATTTTTACCTTTCAAAAACTTCGCCATTACCTGCTGAATACTAAAACCAAGCTCATATCCAAGGTCGACCCACTCAAGTATTTGTTGTCCAAACCCACCCTCATAGGTAGAATGGCTAATTGGATTATTATACTTAGTGAGTTTGACATAGAATTTGTCCATCAAAAATCAGTTAAAGGACAAGTACTTGTATACCAGCTAGCGGAAGCACCTTTGCAAAGCATGGAACCTTTGAATCTAGATCTGCTAGATGCCTCCTTACTCTACATTGAAGAATATTTCGTATGGCAGATACATTTTGATGGATCATTTACATTTCATGGTTCAGGTGCAGGAGTGGTCCTTATTACTCCTTCGAGTGATCCTATACCGTAGGCTTTTCACCTGGGCTTCCCTTGCACAAACAACATTACAGAATATGAAGCACTTATTGCAGGGATGAAGTTGGCCATCAAGTGGAATGTTCATCATGTCAAGGTTATAGGTGATTCACAGTTAATCATCAAACAAGTTAATGATGAATATAAGGTTAAGGATGACAAGCTCATACCTTACAAAAAGTTAGTGGAAACTCTAAAGGAGTATTTTGTGTGCATTACCTTTGAGAAAATCCCAAGAGCGCAGAACAGATCGGTGGATGCCATGGCAACAGTGGGATCTATGCTTTGTATTCCACCAGGGAATAATGATATGCCATTCTTCATAGAAAATCTACACCAGCCCGCGTATGAAATGTCAGAATCTTGCTTGGCTTGTGAGGTTGTTGGTCCCCATTCCCCATGGTACGAACCCATTTTCACCTATCTTAAGAACAACACATTCCATCCCAATATCTCCCATTCTGAAAAGCAAATCTGATTCGCTAGATAGCCCGTTACACCCTTTTAGGAGGTACACTTTATCGTCATGGCTATAATGGGAATCTATTACATTGTCTGGATGTGACGAAGTCAATCCGCATACATTAAAGAAGTGCACGAAGGGGTATGTGGAGCACATACAAAAGGAATGGTCTTAGCTAAGAAGCTGTTGAGAGTAGGTTACTATTGTCCTACCATGGAAATTGATTGTTGCAATTATGTTAGAAAGTATGTGCTTTGCCAAAAGTATGGAAATTTCATTCATGCTCCGTCATAGCCATTGCGAACCTATCACTACCCCATGGCCATTCTCCAAGTGGGGACTTGATTTAATAGGAAAACTTACTCCTACCTCATCTGATGGTCATACACATATCATCACAACTACAGAATATTTTACAAAATGGGTGGAGGCTGTCCCTTTAACCTATGTCACAGGAGCACAGATTTCTAAATTTATCATGAATCACATCATTTGCCGATATGGTATTCCCGCAACCATTGTTACAAATAATGGGAAGTCATTTAAGAACAAAACTATGAAAGGTATTTGCCAACGGTTCCAAATCAGGTTAAAATGGTCCACGCCATATTACCCTCGAGTCTTGGACAAGTTGAGGTGACAAACAAGACTCTGGTAAGGATAATGGAGAAGGTGGTTAGCAAAACAGTCAAAACTAGGACTCAAATCCATCCAGCCCTTTGGGCTTACCGAACATCCATTCGCACTCCTACAGTGCAACACCATATTCCCAGTATTCGGGACAGAATCTATCATCCCTTTAGAGATTGAACTTCCGTCCTGAGAATTTCTCTTAGATATTATTTGGATAAGGATGAGGATTATCGAGTGGCAAGAGGACCGAGGCTGAGTTAGAGCTACTAAATGAGAGGCACATTCACCCTCTTAATCACTGAAAGTGTATCGACAGAGTCTCCGAGAAACTACAACAAGAGAATCATCCCTCGTCGGTTTGAAGTTGGTGATTTAGTCATGAAGGAGAACAGTTCAACACCAAAGAAGAGAAAGAAAAGAAAGGGAAGTCGAACCACATTAGTTGGGACCCTATGTTATAGTTGCCAAATACGGCATAGGTGCATACAAACTAGCTCACCCCAATGGTGACGAGCTCACGGGAGCCCATAAATGCCATGCACCTTAAGCGGTTCTATGCTTAAACATGGCATGAGGAAGTTAAAAATAAAAAATACAAAAAATCCAAAAACATCAGAAAAAGAAAAAGAGAAAACAAGTCATCCACTAGTGAAAACCATGCAATTGTGGCACTTTGGACAAGTCCTTGGGTGAAAACCGGTTTCTGACACCTTAGGAGAATTTGTTGTTCACAAGCATTCAATATTAGGAGGGTAGTTGTCTTTGGCCTGGACCTGGTTTTACCTTTGAGATTCCTTGTGCACACCATCATGTCCACCCTTGATTCGGCTTTTCCTTCTTCTATTCGTCTGTGAAGGGTATGGTCTCTCACTATTTTCCATCTTATGCTGGGGCAACTCAATGACTTCACCTTCTTGTTCATAAACACGTGGCTTCTGCCCTTGTATATTCCCCATCTAACGTGGGGGCATCCATGCTTTCTTGGTTACCTGCACATAGCTTTGGAAAACCATTGGAAAACACCAAAAACAATAGAAAATTGTTTCACAAAACACAAAACTAATAGAAAATTGTTTCACAAAAACCTAAACAATAGAAAATTGGTGCATGAAAACATATCTTACAAAAACATTTACTTACATTGTCTTGTTTCCTTGCTTTGCTTGTTGCTTGTATAGTGTTTTGCATTCTTGCTTTTGGGTTGTTTGTTGCTTGGGTGTACTTTGTTAGGATTCATCTTTTCTTTCTTAGATTAGATTTATTCTTGCTTGTGCATATTGCGGTATGTTTTTAGGAAGTCATGATGAAATGTGTTAATTCATTATGTTATTTCTTAGCATTTGATTGTGTTTGTTACTTGTTAATAAAACATGGTGAATCATGGTGTATTACATTAATTCCTAGTGTTCTTTGTTAGCATTTGGTTGTGTTTGTTGCATGTGCTCTATTTTGTTATCATTCACATCCCATTTCCATCATTATAATCACATCTCACATCATCTATACATCATATATAAAACAAAATGCTAAGTTTTACATCATGCATGTATGCTAAGCTAATCATCACATATCGTATCATCAATGGGGGAAAGAGGGGTTGCACATAATCAAAAATATATCCCCCACACCAATATCATCATATCATCCCGTCCATATACATCAACATAACACATGAGAAATACATTTGATATCATCTAAGGATCTATCATCTAACATCCATAGCACATGTATACATCAAACATCAAAATCAGATACATACAATGTACAAAATTAGATAATGCATCCATAAGTGCTGAATCAAAACACACAGCATGCAATGAGAATCAATGTATGCCCACTCGTGTCACAATGCATCCATAAGTGCTGAATCAAACAAATGCAACATGCAATGAGAATCAACATAGAGTTATTTCGGAAAGGGTATTTCACATCATAGAATTATGCCCACTCATGTCACATACATCAGGGCACAAAAAAAATAAATTACATCATCTCATAACCATGTGTATCTGAGCCAAAACAAAGTAATCCTCATATATATATACATGTGTGTCAATATACATCTATATCAAAAATGGATACAAATTAGTGCTCTATATCAAAAATGCCTTCAGCTGAGGTGTACAAAGATGATACATCAAAAATTTCGTACACATACATAAAATGTCCAGATAGGTACTCAATACAATACATCATCGATACATAATGCCATAAAAAAGGGGCATGTATCTGAAAGAATCAAGCCTTCATCATGAGGCATCATCATAATACATATACAAGACTGTACATCAAAATCGGCCTTCATAAGAGGCATACATATAAAATAATCTATACAATAAAAATGTGGCTCTCAACCATAGCTCTCGCCCTTGCAGGGGCTTCTAGATATGTCATCTGGTTGATGGAATGCTGGAGGCTAGGATGGTGCTGGTCTAGCCGGCTGCTCTGGTAGAGGTTATCTAACTGATCAGGTGGAATGGCTTGATCTCCGTGATCGAGAGCTTAATGCACTCAACCCTAAAAACTGTGGTAGTGCTACTCATTGTTTTGGCAGAACCACTCTATAATAAGTAGTCTTGTAAAAGAGGGCCTCACCACCAAGCCTAGTGGCATCATGTATCAAGTCCGCATCTCTAGAGGTGAGCACCACTGAAGGAGTATCTCACTCACCTGTCACTCGGCCCAAGTCTGCCTCGGCCTATCTAGAGGCAGCAACCTCTTGATCTCTCTCTGTAGTCATTACCTGTAGCTTGGCATGGGCCTGGTCCCTTTGTGCTAATAATGCCTATGATCGTGCATACACATGGTCTCTCTGTGCAACGACCATGTGCACTGTGACTGGGACTGATGAAGGAGGCTCAATATCTGAGCCCCTATGCCGCTGTCTCTCAGATCTAGCTCCGCCATGCTACTCTGTCATCTCCTGGGCCAGCCTGGGCCTGAGCTTGATCCCGCTCTGAAAGTAAAGTCACAATGTGAGCTCAGGCCTCATCTCTCTCTGTGGGATCCTGAGACTAGCCTCGAGCCTCGTCTCTCTTGGCTACGAGTGTTGTACCTACACTGTACTATGGTCATGCTCATTGCCATCTTTGGGCTGGGAGGTTGTGTGTGCCTTAGGGACTGGTCCTTGAGGTGCTCTAGAAGACTGTCCCTACTCAAAGACCCTACCTTTGGGTGGCTGAACTAATGCTGTCTTTGGGCCTGCCGCCTTGGTACCCTGTCCATCGTGTTGGATACCATCAAAAGGATCCTCGGAGTCAGCCTCTATCTACTGCCCTAGCCCTACACTCTGACCCATGCCATATCTCTACAAGCGGGTGAATGCCTGCTACCCATGCATCCTCTAGGATGGTGAGACACCGAGGTAATACGGGTGTACTTGGCTGCATACTCAGTTGTGGTCTTGGGGTCTCTCACCTGTCGTAGGGGGTCCCATACCTGTGGGACCACCTATGTGAAACTCACCCTAGCTCGGGCCACTAGTATGTGAGGCCCCATGGTCTACCTCTCAGAATCGCTGTGAGCATGCCAGATATTTGGCTAAGGGACCCCTTGTACCCTACCACTGCAGCTGCCATACCGCCCTTGTCCACTCGGTATAACTCCATGATATAGCTGCGACTTCCAATAAGAAAGTGCTCCACTAGGCACATGCTAAGCTCTGTGGCATCCTCTGGCCACTGGAAATGCCTATATGGATGCCAGATGACGTCTATCTCAACCAGCTCGTCGAACTCCTGCCTATATCTGAATAGGCTGCCAAGATGGCCACGTACATCTCCGCCAGCTGCTACCCATGCCATATATGATGGCTCCTCAGGATCTCAGACATGGAAAGGGCCCACAGGGCGTCCGATCATGATATGATCCCATGACCATATCTGTAATAATGATGCTGGCCCCATGGTCTTCTGACCATGGTATGTAATCAGGTGCAAATCCCAGTATAAATGGGCCAGTATACACTGCCCCCAACAATATCTCTCACCACTGTAAATGCCATGAACCAATGGTAGTAATCCTCTTAGGAATGAAGTCCCTATCTTATCAGTGAGTAGGAACCCACTGATAAGAGCCATGATGTAGAGAGGTCCCCGATGCAATGTGGGGTTGGAGATGCACTCATGTAATGCTATAGTCATCCTGTCATGTGGGATATCGTCGACACCAAATAGGGCACTGCAGCTACTCTAATCAGCCCTGCATCAGATTTGTACTCGATCAACATGCCCATCATGGGCATGTGAAGGATCCGCCAAACATCCTCAATAGTCGGCATCTTTCTCGTAGGTATTTTGAAACACGATTCTTGCTATGCCATCACTCGGCTAGTGCAGTCAAAAGGTCGTGATCTAGTACAATAGAGGGCATCCGAGCCACGGGGCCCAACCCCACCACCTCAAGTAATATCGCCATAGCTTGCCGGTCGCGCCGGTGCATACTACCCTCTAACTCTGCAATCCGGGTATGCCACTCCTGCATCTACATAACTGGTAGTCGTCTTTGCAAAAATAACATGCCACTCATTAGTTCCTAGCATTTCTTCTAAAAATCTATCTCATCTTTTAGGGTTAACCCAAAAATCCTAAAAATTCTTCTAAGTGTCATGTTTTTGGACACTTTCCTATCTTTTTCTGCCTGTCTAGGGCACTTGCATGCCCTTTTTGGCATGTGTGCCACATTTCAGCACATGTACTTGCACACATGCATATTTTGGCACATGCGCCCTCTTTCAGTGCCTACGCACCCTTTTTGGCATGTACACCATGAATTTGGTGCCTGCACTTGGGCATATGCACTCTTGTGTGTGTACGCCCCTACCTCTCTATGCCTGCGCCACACTTTTTGCCTATGTGCCCCATTTCTAGCGTGTACACATGCGCGTACATGTTCTTGTGTGTGCATGTATGTGTGGGTGTGTGCGATCTGTCCCAAGCACATGTGCGCACATTGAATTTGAAGCATGCGCCCTAAAAAAGATGCCTGTGCCCCCAAAAAGATGCCTACACGCAGGTGCACCTACACATTTTTCTACGGCTAAAAGCTAAATTTTAGGGCATTAATGACAAAATTAACGAGCCCGGTTTGGATGCTCACAAAGGGGCCATCGTCCAGTGTGCGCTGGTACCCCGGACTGCATCTGCGCGCCTCAAACGATCTTGTGCGATCACCATGGTTCTCCTCAGTGTTAGAGCCTCATGGTAAATTTTCTACACCGAGCAAAACTAAAATGAATTGGTCACGATGTTTTTACCCCCTCCGCATGGGGTATATTAACCTTTTTCACCGTCGGGAGGGCAAGGCGGTCCATTTCGATCGTCGTTTTCTCTTGTTTCTTTGTGGAATAATTATTTTTCTCTTATTTTCACCGTATTGGGGAATTTTTTGTTGTTTGATACCCCTTTCTTCTTCCTCAGACAATTTTATTGCTCCCTGGCAATTTTTATTCTTCTACACACCCTCGTAAATAATTATTTTTTCTTAATTTTTCCACTAAACAAGGACATTATTTGTCATTTTTTTCTTTCTTCCACCAAGGGCAATTTTTGTTGCCCCTAGGCCGCTTCGCTTTCTTCTTCTACTTTCTTCTACTGCTCCCCACAGTTTGGAAAGCAAAAACAATAAAAATAGTATATATATCAAAAATCCAAAAGCAGGCAAAATTTATCAAAAAAATCCTACAAAAATGGTAACTTGCTTGCTACGGTTGAAACTTGTGTCTTGCACATGGTATTTTCTCCATATCCTATTGGTTTGTCTCACATCTTCCCCAATTAATACGACTCGTGGAACACCAGATTCATAACCATTCACAAAGCTAGTTGCTTGCTTCGTTTGTACTCTGGGGCACTTTCGTTGCCTGATGTTGTTTCATTGTGCACAAATGCTTTTCATGGACCCCATGTCCATTGTCATTTCCCCTTGCATGTATCCTTGCTCGGGGCATCATTTTTAACCCTTGTTGTCAATCATGAACTTGTGGATCTCTTCAGAATTGATAACAAATTTTTTTTTACAACTATCTTAACCATTGTTGGGTTAGATATGTGCGTTTGTACTTGTTTTCCCTGTTAAATGAGCTTGTTTCCTTCTTGTATTGCATTACATTATTATATGTTGCGTGGAGTTGGTATCTTCAATAATGGACAATTGTTCATAGTATGGCTTTTCATGTCATTCTACCTTTGTCGTATGCTTATATTTTTCATAAGGACCGTTGATGTAGTTCCTATGGCAATATGATGATATCAAAATTGTTCCAATAAACAGTGGCTAGAGGCTAAGCTCTTCTCTTCCCTCCATATTTCTTCTACATCACTTCCCTTTCACCCCTAATTTTATCTCTCGGTGGGGCATCTTTCCTCTCCCCATTCTTCCTGCCTATCTCTCACATTTTTCGATTGTCGATCGATTTCTTCCATAACCCCATCGACACTCGAGGGGGTGTCTCTCCCTCCTACTAATTTTTCTTCTATCCCTTCAAAATTTTGTTTTATCTACTATCTTTGAAGTGGAATCACTTACGCCACCCCAAAGAGGGGCAAATGTAGAGACCTATAATTACACGAGTAATTTAAATACTTGAATTGCGCTAATGATCTCCTTTCCCGTAAATTGACGACATATTGTCAATAACGCTCATCTTCTCTTCCATTTTCGTTAATTGATTACATTACACTAATTAATTAAGTCCCCTATCCAACACATACCCTAATTAATGACCCTTCATTAATCAAACACCTTCTATCTAGTCTAATTAATTATTATTAATTAATTAGCCTCCCTTCTCATTAAACTAATAAATCACTATTTAATTGGTTTAATCCCTTCCTAATGGTCCAAATCACACTAAAATCCTTCTAAAAGCTTATGAAAGCTTGCACATGTATTAATTAAACATCTTGATTAATTAATACACCCCCTTTATCCACATGAGCCACTTGAGGACAAACTAAACCCTCCTAAAGCTAACTCAACCCCATCTAAACCCCCCTTATCCATAACTAACTCTACATCTCCATTTATCCCACATTCATGAGGATGTGTTGAATCCTTTATCCTTTGGGCTATATAAAGAGCCCTCCTCCTACTTCTACACTTACACCTAAATCTCTCAAGAGACAAAAGTAAGCACATAGTTTCATACTAATAGCCTTTTGTCATTCTTGAGATCCCCATCCTCCATTCTTGAAGAGCTAAGCCTCACACCCAAGCATCCATTGATGGATCAAAGCAAGCAAATATAATTTGATTGCCATTGGACTACTTAGGTCCATTTTAATGTTAAATTAGGCAATTAAGGGGAATAGAGTTCATTAATTTACATTGTGTTTTGATCAATTTCAAAGTTATTAATGTTAAGGGTAGGACTTGCTCATTTCTTCATCATGATGGTGTATATTTCTCATTTTTAGCTATGTTAGGAAGCTATTTCTAGGTGGTAGTTTTCTTTCTAAAATTGTAGAAACACTTGCACACATTTGGCACACCCGATGGGACACTTAGTCCCATGGCATTTTAGTTTAAGTTTCATTGTTTTGGCTAATTTTTGATATACATATGTAGTAATTAATGTCCATTTTCTTGGGATTTTTTCTCATTTGATATGTGTAACCTCGTGTTCATAGCCATAATTTTAATGGGTTATTGCCATTCTTAAGCACGAGCATGGTTTTGTGGCACACACGTCTCTCAGTGACACAGGCACTGCGGCTTTGGCGCATGCATGTTTTTAGGGGCACAACCATGATTTTCTTGGCGCAGCACAATTTTCGTGGTACACACATCTCTCTGGAGGTTCGAGCACTGCTTGTTAAAACCTATCACTCTGTTTGTTGACCCCTTGCACATGTGCACTAACCCTGGCACACATACCATAACCAAGCACACATGTATACTAACCCAGGTGTAGATGTCATTTAAATCTTGTACCTTCACTTTGGATTCTAAAACCTGTCAGATTGACATACATGCCCTAACTAGGGCACACATGCGGTTTTAGTGGCACAGGCACATTTTTACAGTAATACTGATTATTCTGTCTATTTTTCTGTTTGTTTTTCTTAGAGTAGCACATACACTTGTTTTTATGGTGCACACACCTTTCTGGTGGCACAGGCATTTAATAAATCTAAAAATTTGACAAAGTGGCGCAGCCTTGTTTTTAGGGTGCACACATCTCTCGGGTGGCGCAGGTACACTGCGAACCGAAAAAATCCTTCTAAAAGCTTGCACATGTATTAATTAAACATCTTGATTAATTAATACACCCCCTTTATCCACATGAGCCACTTGAGTACAAACTAAACTCTCCTAAAGCTAACTCAAACCCATATAAACCCCCTTATCCGTAGCTAACTCTACATATCCATTCATCCCACATTCATGAGGATGTGTTGAATCCTTTACCCTTTGGGCTATATAAAGAGCCCTCCTCCTACTTCTACACTTACACCTAAATCTCTCAAGAGACAAAAGTAAGCACATAGTTTCATATTAATAGCCTTTTGTCATTCTTGAGATCTCCCTCCTCCATTCTTGAAGAGCTAAGCCTCACACCTAAGCATCCATTGATGGATCAAAGCAAACAAATATAATTTGATTTCCATTGGACTACTTAGGTCCATTTTAATGTTAAATTAGGTAATTAAGGGAATAGAGTTCATTAATTTACATTGTGTTTTGATCAATTTCAAAGTTATTAATGTTAAGGGTAGGAATTGCTCATTTCTTCATCATGATGGTGTATATTTCTCATTTTTTAGCTATGTTAGGAAGCTATTTCTAGGTGGTAGTTTTCTTGCTAAAATTGTAGAAATACTTGCACACACATATTTATAGAAAAATTGGCATTTATGACCTCACCAACCACTTTTGGTGCGGTTTTGGTAGCGTCAACATGAGAAAAGTTGCGCTTAGAAAAATGCTTAGCTCAAGATTCTTGGTGTCGACACAACATTTTTAGTGCCGAAGGATGTTGTAAGGGGGTGCAATGTTTTGTATGTCGACACAGGTAAAGTTACACTTTGAGTGTAAAAGGGCTGATTTTGGGCATGTTGGCATGCAAATTTCTACGATGAAGGATTATCTAACGGTGGCTAAGTCCTGAGACAACTTGATTTTTGGAAGGGAGTTTTGGGCTTTATCGACGTTGTCAAAATTCCCTAGGGGGACAAAACAAAAATTTGGTATAGTTACTGCAAATTTCTCTTGTCGATTTTGCGGGATGTGATTGGCTCCTTGGGGACTATCTTTGAGTGAAACTTAAGGATAGAGAATCCAAAATTTTTCATGTGCCTATCCATTGGGTTACAGAGAGTCAAAAACAAAGGTGACAAAAAAGAAAAATGAAGGGAATACACAACAACAAAAAGAAAACACACAACGAAAGAAAAAGAAAAAAAACAAGAAAACTATACAAAGAAGAGAGCAAGCTATAATTCCTCAAGATCTTCAGATGCTACCCGCTATAGGGAAGCGAGAGCTCGGTTCCGTCTAGATATGAGAGATAGAAACTATTCTCTCTGTTGAGCTACTTGATTTTTATGGTCCTCTCAAAAGAGAGTCAAACTTCCCATGCATCCCTTTCGGTTCTCTTCGTTTGTCCCACAGAAGAACAAGATCTCTTAATTAGAAATCTCTTCACGTAGATTTTTTATCGAACAGTCTCTTAACTTGATTATGATGTTTAGTGATCTTGTCAACCACTTTCACTCACTTTTCTTCAAGTTCCGTCAGGTACATAATCCTCTTTTAAGAGAATTCTAAAAAGTTTCATCTTCAATTGCTCGAGCCAAGCGCAGAGCAGGAAGTTCTGCAGAGATAGGTATTTCAGCATCGATCCCATATAACACCTAGAAAGGTGACATGCCGAGAGACCTCTTTGGAGTGATACGATCCACCCATAAAGCATCATACGAGTGATTTGTGCAGGACCGTTGGTTTTCATCAACTAGTTTCGTATGATAGTTACCGTGTTCTTGTTCTTTGGATTCTACCTCACCATTTCCTTAAGGATAACAATCAAAAGCATGAGCCAAGGTTATTCCATATCCATAAAAAAAACCAATTAATTCCGATGAAGAGGAGTTGGAAGCGTTATCAACAACGATTTTGTTTGGAATATCGAATCTCACAATAATATTCTCTTTGATGAAGTTGCAAACAACCTCAGAAGTGGCATGCTTGACAGATATGGCCTCCACCCATTTCTTGAAGTAATCCATTGCTGTTAGGACATAACTATGCCCAAAACTTGATTGAGGATTGAGTGATCTAATGAAATCAATTCCCCATTATCTTAATGGTTAAATCAATGATGATGGGCTTGAGGGAAATGCAACGACTTTAGTTTGCCAATGAACTGTTGGCAAAGTTCACATTTCGCTACCCAGGTGGCTGTATCTTGAAATAGTGTCGGCCAGTAGTACCTAGCCTAAATGATTTTATGTGCTATCATAGATGAGGAGAAATTATCACCGCAGGCTGAGTCGTGAAAAAATTCTAGCAATTTTACCTGTTGCGGCTTGTCAACACATCGTAGAAAAACGTCATCAATTCCACATTTGTACAATCCATCATCCCATATGACATATCTTGTGGCTCTAAGCTTCACCATTCACTTTTCCTTTGTGGTTAGGTGAGTTGGGAACTCACCATAGGTGAGAAATAACATGATGTCAAAATACCATTCGTCATTGGTTGCGACAAATAGAACCATGGGAAAAGAATCTACTTTCTCCAGTTCATTTTGTTCTCCATCAATGTGATCAGCTTTCTCTTCAGGTACCTCTGAGTCTTTATTTTCAGCCATTAGCTGACATAGGCCTTTACCTCTTACCAACTTGGTTGGTTTGATATCTAGATTGTATTCTTGGACCTTTGCGATCCAATTCCCTCGTAAGCTCCCTAAGTCTTTTGAGTCAGGATAGACTTAACAGCCGTGTCAGGAACTAGCACTACTGTATGAGAATTCAAAATATAGTAGCAGAAGTTCTTGACTGCTTTTACCATGGAAAAGGCATGCTTTTCCAATTGTGACATCTTCAATTCATGAGGCTTAAGAGGAGAGCTCATGAAAGAAATCAGGGATTCAATATCCTCGGAGTTATTTTGCATCAAGATAGCTGATACAGTATGCACAGACGCATAACTATACATGATGAAGTCTTTGTTGAAGTCAGGACACACTAGAATAGGAGCATGAGTGACAGAGGTTTTTATGTCTTCAAATGATGTCCTACCTTCCTCACTCCATCGAAATGTTTGGGACCCTTTCATCATATTAGATATATGACGAGTCTTCTCAGCAAAATTAGGAATAAAGCGTCTAAGAAAATTTACCTTTCCGAAGAAAGAGTGAACACCAATCTTGCTTGTAGGAAAAGTAAGGCTCTGAATAGCCTTGACCCTTTTGAAAACTATCTTAGTTCCTTCTATGCTAATGACACGTCCTATAATATTTCCTTCGAGTGACTCCAAAGCTGACTTCTTGGGATTTATCGAAATCTCGTGCTCTCGACATCCGATTAAGACTTGTTCCAAATGATCGCAATGATCACTTCATTTTTGGAGAACACGGTCAAGTTATCTAGGTAAACTACAATAACTTTTCCCATAATACCTTTGAATGCAAATTCCATTTCTTGTTGGAAGGTGGCACCGGTGTTGATCAAACCGAACGACATTCTGTTGTAGGTGAAGGTACCCTAAGGAGTGGTGAACATTGTTTTGAACTGATCTTCAGGCGTGACTTGAATTTAATTGTAACCTGAAAAACCGTTAAGCATAGATAACATTTAAGAATCAGTTCTTGATTGTAGTACTTGATCCATTATCGCAATGGATAGTTATCTTTTAAGGATTACTAGTTCAAGTTGTGAATTTCTATGCATATGCGTATCTCGCCATTCTTCTTCGCACAGGAACAATATTTGCAACCCAGGTACTGTGATGAATTGGAAAAATAATTCTTACATCCAACATCTTCTAAATTTTAGCCTAGATGGTACCTGAGATTTTGGGGTTGTAATGCCTTTGCTTTTGACGAAAAGGCTTGACATCGTCCTTGAGTAGAATGTCATGTTGAATGTCCTTTGGCTTGAAAGACTTCAGATCAGCATAAGACCATGCTAACACATCCATGTACTTTTTCAGCAACTTAACAAATTTTCACTTTTCCTCGGGCATACAACACTTCCCGATATTCATGGAATGAGGATGTTCCGCAGTACCTAGATTGACGGATTCAGTTTCCAGAGAAGAGCAAGGATCATCCTATCACTTTTTCTTGACAAAACGGTCATGATTATCAAATAATCATTCTAAGGAATTTGAACCTTTTGGGATCTTATTTCCTTTGAGCTGTATGACCGTATCTTTTTCAGATTCATGTGCTTGGCCGGTGAGAGACTCAAAACATGTAGAAGTTGATCCATTGAAATGGAGTTCTTTGAAATTATCAGCTTTCTCTAAAAAAGTGATAAGTTAGTTATCATCATTGAACACTTGCAAGTCTTGTGAATTATCTGGTACACTTGGGTGAAAAACCTTCTCCATGGTATATGTATCCATTTTCAACCACGGGTGAGGGTGCAAGAGGTGAGATGACCAATGAATCAGCCATGTCATTTTGGGCTCATGGAGCTGCTTTGATTGAGAAAGCGTCAAACTCTTCGATGCTATCCCATACAACATTGTGGTAGTGTCTGAGTTGGTCATTTTTTACTTGATATATTCTTTTTACTTGATTGAAAATTAGCTCAGCATCACCTTGTACTCTTAGATTCTTGATTCCCTTCTCTTTTGCAGCTTGCATGCCAAGTAACAAGGATTCATACTCAATAGTATTATTCGTATTGAAGAACTACAACTTGAAAGAAAAAGGGAAAATCTCCTCTTTAGGAGATATTAGAACAACTCCGGCACCACATCCACTTGTCGCGTAATTGCCATCAAACTGCAATGTCCATACTTTGTTGAGATCTTCTTTTTGGATGAGAATGTCCATTCTATCTAAGTCGAGTGGATAGGAAGTAGTTCCCCATCCTTGATGATTCGAAAAGAATCGAGCCTTAGGGTCATTAGAGTTGGTGACTAGATATTTCTTTTGTGATTCTGGTTCCAATGTCTACATCACTCCTTTGACGGGAATCCGGCTTTGGACCAATCCATATGAATTTCTCCACCATCTCTTTACAAAAGCTATCCCTAGCAATATCCCGTATGTTTCTTTGGAATATCACTACGAGAATAGTCATTTTTACCCTTTTCTCGGGAAATGCCATGAATGTGAATCTGCGTATCCTTGATCGACCGATCAATGGTACCTGCTTGGTTTCTATGGAGTAGCATCTACCAAAAGGTTTAGTAAGTGTGAGGCCCAAAGCATGGGTGACCTTTGCTGGAATAACATTGTTAGAAGCTCCAGAATCAATTATACAATTACTTAGTTTATGACCATTGATCGGAGAGATAGGTAAAAAGGAGGAAAAAGAACGTGAGTAGGGAGTGCAGTTCCACTTAATAAAAGAGCACCGCAAGTTTATGTCGAGGCACCGTATGAAATCCGGCTCTTCCGTGGAGGTGAGGCACTTCTTGCGATCGATCTACTAAGTTTAGTGATACAAATCGTGTTGAGTGATACTGAAATTATGCCTTGAAGTAGATCAAATTCTCCACAAGCTCTTTGTTGTAAGTAAATGGTTCACCCACCAACATATCCATTCGATGTACAACAATTAGGAGCAGATTTACAACAATCTTTTTTTATACTTGCTGATTTTCTGATTTTTCTAGCAAAAAATAGTAGCATGTAATTTTTTTCAATATTTAATTTTACCCTCTTAAATTACAACCGATTGCGGTTTTCTAACAAAGATTAATAAGGATAAAAAGTGGGTCAATTTAGTAGGCTGATTTTCAGATCTTTGACCTGAATTTTGCAAGGTTTTGAAGATAACATAAAATGTCGAATATCAAATCTCTTTGAAATATACAAGTTTTTGTAAAAAATCAGTGAACTAAAAGTCTCTATCTAGTCCAGATCTATGGATTTTCATAAGGAAATTTTCAGTTTTGATCACTTATGCAAAAATTTTGATTTTTAACAAAGAGTTAAAATTTGCAATCTGGTAGTGATTTTTACAATTTTTAGTCATTTCCTTAGTTTGGTCCCAGTGAGAGTTGCCAAAAACTATTGGTTTGAAAATCTGTTGGGTAGGTAGGTCGTGGGGAAATAGGCCAACAGTGTGTAGGGCATAGCCCCTCTTTGAGACAACAAAGCGAAACTGGTTTATTACTAATCTATCAAGTAGGAATCTATGCAAATCTACACTATTATAACTTCAAGGGGTTTGAGATCTCATCCCAGAGAGGTAGTTCCAACAACGAAGAGAAAGGTAGGAGTGAAGGAATGGAGGATGGTAAATCTGAAGGAAGAAAAGAATAGAATTCCAAGATGGAAAGGTCAGAAGGTTTATGCTTTGAGCCGGTAGTAAACAGAGTCAAACTTACTTGCATAAACAATTAAAGCAACACTGATGAATATATGAAAATAGTAGGAATGAATCTAACATAATAAAAACATAGATCTAACTTAAGAAAGATCTGATGCAAATAACACACACATTAAGCACAAAGTCTGAATATGTGTATTAATATTTCTTCTATTGCAAGAAAACACAAAGTCTTTCTCTCCTCACTTCTCTTTTCATACAAAAAATGTTCACCTGAGAATATAACAAGTATTCTAGTATTTATAGAAGGAGAGGAAGAAAGAAGACAAAAGAAAACCCACTACTTACAAAATATCTTACAAGATATTTACAAAAGATCTAGAAAATATCTAAAAATTCAACAGTTGACTTGGGCAAGTTTTTAGATGGCAACATCCAATGGTGCAACATGGATGAGGTCATCATGTATGCCAACATACTTTTTAAAATATTTAAAAAATGATCGAGTGCATTCTAAAAGGATAAACTACTCTTCATCATCCCTCTACTCAAACTTGGTGTCTTGCTTTTGATTAGGAGAGTCGATGTGACACTGCGCTCGATATTTTGCAAACTTGCTGATCATTGCTTGAAGTTGATCATGGTCGGGACCATTAAAATGGTCGTGAATGACTTCGCAGGTTTCTTTCTCATTCTTGAGCTTGTCAAGTAACTTGGTGAAATTTTTGCATGCATCGATTAAAAATCTAATGAAATCACAAAGTGGGCAAGAGGTTATTGATTGAATCTCGATCGAAAGTGACCTCGGTGCCAAACCTTGAGTGACGATAGCCTTGAAACGCTGGAATGTATCATCTACTTCCCTCAAGTTATACGATTCACTAAGCATTCCTGGAGCCATTTTTGCAACTGTCTGCTTCATGTTGTATCATGCTTCCAAGGCTTCATCTTTAACTTTATCGATTCTCTCCAGGATATATTCCATCTGATCAACCAAGTAATCTAATGCAGTGAGATCCTTATTATGTGCACGTGAGCGATTTATAATGCCAACCCTCGATAGTTAGCTAGGTGAGCGTTAACCATTGCTTGGAATGTTTCTTGCTGCAACCTGGCGCTATCAAACTCTTCAGATAGGGCACTTGCTACTACTTGTCGCTCCTTATTTGCTTGAGTTATATCCTGATAGAGAAATGTAAACTTCCCAAGAACTTCCTTACCATCTTTGAGGATCCACTCGATCCAGGATGATACTGCTATGCCTTGTTCACCATTCTTAACATATTCATTTATTTTCTTCTGGCTGGGAACTTGAATGGGTTTGGAGGTAGTCACAGGAGGAGCATTATCCATTTTCTGCAATGCTTGTAGGAGATATTTGTTTTGTTCTTTAAGTAGTCTTTTCTCCTCTTTTTCCTCTTGGGGCTTCTTATAGAGAGAATCTACAATAGACAAGGCTTCCCCTTCCAGGATTTTAGATGAGGTCCCCATTGTGACTTGAGTCACTGTGAAGTCTGTGGGAGACAGATCTTCTTTTCTCTTGGTGGGATCCGAGAAAGCTATCTCCATGACTCTCTCTCCGAAGTTCCTTTAGAAAAGTGAGTTATCTCTTTCGATTCTTAGTTCTCTTCTTTAGAATAACGAAGAAATCCATGGCTGCAATGGGAACTTTCCTCTTATTTTGACTCAGATGGTCAGAAATCCATTCAGGACTTATGGGAGTGGGAGCGGAGGAAGAAGAAGAAATGAGAGCTAGAGGGGAGTAACTATAGAGGCCTAAGGGAAGTGCGTTGAAACACTCATTGGTGGCATTGACAGGGATTCCAATGCACCGATGCTTATGGGGCCTGGAGTTACTAATGGAGAAGAGAAGGACATGGAAATAGAAGGGATCTTCATTAGGATTGAGGAAATATTTTGTGATAGATCTGCAAGAGATGAGAAGATGGAAGAGGTGGGAGATGGAAGGGAGGAAGGGAGAGGGGAAGACACATCCATAGAAATAGAATCTTGAATGATAGGAGGAGAAGGAGGAGAAGAAGAAGAAACATTGGGTACACATGTAGTTACAATTCTGATCATGATAACATCCTGGCTGGATGTATCCATTGAAACATCTTTTGTTTCTTCATCACCTAGAGACACCAGGTTGACTACTTGCTTCTCAGAAGTAGGAGGAAGATCTTCAGGAGTAGTGGAAGAGGGAATGTTGGGTACCTCTTGTCTGCCTTGGTTCTCCCACCTTGTCTTTTCCTTTTCCTTTTGGCACAAAGTCTGGCCTTGGAGGTGCACTGCCCAAAGGAGAAGTTGTGAAGTCAACTCCGAGGTATGTAAGGCAATTTTGATTGCACCAATGTTCAATGTGTTGTAATGTGGGTTTAACCCTTTCTTGAATTGTCTTTAGCGCTTTAGCTCTGTCGATCTCCTCGAATGGCTAGTTGTCCCCATCTATGTCAATGTAAACCTGATCCATTTCTTGATCAGTCTCTTTGAATTTATTTGGGACAATGGCAATGCCATAGTGGATGATCTGCTCTAGAGCTAGCCAGAGTGATCCTTCTACCTAATGTCTATTTCATGGGGTAGGTTTATCTAAATGTCCTCGATCTCGGGAACATGGATGGGATAAATTTTTTCCTTTGGGAGGAAACTCCGACAGTCAAAGATTGACCTTCTGGGAAGTTATGCTTTAAATTAAGTAGCTCTAGCTTAACATACATCTCACGTGCTTTAGCAAGTCTAGGGTAGGTGTATCGGCCAACTGTAAGGGCGAATGGAGTTCCTCCTTTATTTCTCTTCATACACTTTTCATGATAAGTGATTAAGCGCCTCAAAAATTCTAGGAGGACTAGCTTTGGCCCTATAAACTGGGTAGCTTTGTTGATTCTCCCTCAAAATTCACGGCTCGAGGTATGTGAATGTGGGGAATTGTGTGAACAACGCTCCCCATTTCTTTTAGCAGCAATCACACTTGCATTGGTTCGACTGTGTCTCATGTTTGGTCTCAACAGATAGAATACCTCATAGAAGAAGGCATCATTTATTTTGGAGCTGGGAGATGCGGCTTCAAGCCTTAGCTTTAGGTAGAACTCGCATATCTTGACTTGTGGCCATATCCCATTTCGAGTTAACCCTACAAAATCCCTTTTTCGACGACTTTGTATACAACGTAGGAATTCATGTAGAACTTCCCAATTATTAGAACTTGTTGAAGCTGTTGTGAGATGGTGTCACTTATGATTTCACCCTAGCCAAAGCGTTGATTAGGTGCATTCTTGCTCATATTCTCTAGGTATCTTAGCATCCACTTGTGGAAATAATGGGCATCAGGGAGCCCAAATACTCTGTTCAAGAACGTGATTGTATCACTCAATTCTTCATTAAAATCACTATGGTGGATGGTTTGTGGCCATCTACTCACCGGCTTCTTGTTCTTCAGATAGAGTTCATTCATCATCTACATGCACTGATCTTCATTATCATCCCATGCCTTCTTGCAGTCTTCAATACTTATTTCCACATATTGCCTGTGATGAGGAATGCCTAGGATCATCTCAAAGTGACGAGATGTGAGGTTTATGATTGTCTTGTGCTCTTTATTTTTGAAACATCTAGTGTCCTTGTTATAACATTGGGCAATCAACATGATGAAATCATTATTTACGGAACTCACCGGAAGCCTAGCTGCAAAGTGCAATCCACTACCTATTAACTTATTCATCCATGGGCCATTGTTTGCCTTGGTGGTCCTTACCCAAAAATCATCCATGTCGATATGACCCAGCTTAGAGTCTCTGATGTCAAGGTCACACTTGCATATAAATTAGGCGTTCTGACTCTCTGGTACTTGTACTTCATTTCTTTCTCTAACTGTTTAGCTTTAGCTTTAGCTGGTCTCTTGCTTGATGAAGACATATGTGAGCTTGAGGACGGATGTTGTTGTTCTGCAAGAAGAATCAAGAAGGTCCAACACAGAAGAGCCATGTCAACTATCATGTTATTCATAATGAAAGTTTGAAGAATAACATAACACCTTCGAATGTGTGAGAAAATAGTTAAGTTTAGCTTGTAGAAGGACGAACAAACAAATTTAAGCCTTAGGGTGCAAGGCTAAGTTTATGATGAGGTCAGTAAGAGCTTTTTATGCTTTGGCGCATTTGGGAAAGTGTCGACATGAGAAAAGTTGCGCCAGTGTTGACATGGGAAAATTTGCGCCAAGTTAGAAAGGGTGCAATTTTCAGAGGTGTTACATGAAAAATTTCAGCACCAAAGGGTAAAGCGTAGGGCACGGATCTGTAGCATACAACATGTCATGTCGATGTTGTGAAAGTTGCGCCTACGCCTCAGGAAAATATTCTAAGTGTTCTTTGGCTCAGCGCACTTTTCCGAGTGTGTAACATCTTTGAAAATTATGCCTAAGGGTAACAGGTAATGGTTTGATCAATTTCTTGATTTCTTGATTTTTCTCTTATTTGGATTTGGATTTGATGGCAAGAAAGAGAAATTTGTTAGTAAGGTAGCAAGCAAGTATAAATGGTTTTTTGGTTTACTTCAGTGGCATAACCCTTCCAGATTTATAGATATGGAGGGGGAGGAAAAGAGGGCTTCAGCTGGGTTGGGGATTTTGAATGTGTTCTTTAGATTTTAATTATTTGATACAAGCCCTAATAGATTAACACAACAAAATGAAAATCACAAATGGGAGAGGAGCCATTTACCCAGATTTATAAAAGACAAAGAAACACACGGGATCAAAAGCTTGAAAATGGCACACGAGGGCTAACAACTGACGGTTGACACGCGTAGAGAAAATACCTTTAGCAATTTTCAATTCGTGAAAATGACATGTGGCAGGTTCATATTTATAGAAAAATTGGCATTTATGACCTCACCAACCACTTTTGGTGCGGTTTTGGTAGCGTCGACATGAGAAAAGTTGCGCTTAGAAAAATACTTAGTGCAAGTTTCTTGGTGTCGACACAACATAATTAGTGCCAAAGGATGTTTTAAGGGGGCACAACATTTTGTATGTCGACACGGGTAAAGTTGCGCCGAGTGTAAAAGGGTGCGGTTTTGGCCATGTAGGCATGCAAATTTCTGCACCGAAGGATTATCTAAAAATGGCTAAGTCCTGAAACAACTTGATTTTTTGAAAGGGAGTTTTGGGCTTTATCGAACATTGTCAAACTTCCCTAGGGGGGCCAAAACAAAAATTTGGTATAGTTACCTGTAAATTTCCCTTGTCAATTTTGCAGGATAACACAACCGAGATAACACCGAGTTGTCTTTGAGTTGAGATAAATTTGACCCCATTTAATGCTAGGGGATATCACCTATGCAATTTATTAATTATTTTAATCGTGTTATCCCATGATGACCAAAAATGGGACCTTGGGACCAATGTCGTAATTTAATTGTAATAGGACCCGTTGTCCAATTTTGCCATGTGTGTAAAATTGGATAACAACTACTTTGGCCCACTTAGAGCTTGATGGTTTTAGGTTAGCCACCATTTTTCATTATGTGAATGACTTGTGCTTTTCATGGCTCTTATTGGCAAGATTTGGGTTGGTTTTATCAAGCTTTGGTGCATTGTTCCCATACGGCCTCCATTTTTGATGACCGGGAAATATTTTCTTTCATTGCTTAAATCTGCCAAGGGTTTTCATTTTCTTGGTTTCGTGATTTTACATGTTATTAAAATATGTATTTTACTTTTTTTTTCATGGTTTGTGTCTCAACTCAAGGGCCTTGCGGGGTTTATAGATCTAGGGCTTTGTTTTTAAAAGTAGAGGTCATGGTCATTATTATATTGTGTTTTAGCTCGTTGGGTGAGATATCTTGTTCCGAGTCCAGCTACTTTGGATTTCAACTCAATCATATTTGGGAAACTCAACCATGGATTTAACTTTGGGATCAAGCTCTTTGTGTTCATTTAAAGAGGATATGGGTTTTAACATAACCCATGAGATGAGTTTCCAACTTACAAAGCTCAAGTTGTGTGAGTGGTTAGTTATCCCGCTCAAATTTTTTGAGTGTTCATTGTTCTATCATAGTTTGGTGAGTATTTTTAAAGTAGCTCGGTTTTCATTTTTAGTTGAGTCGACTTTCTAATTTTTGGTGGTAGATCGATAAGCCGCATAATCAAACTCATTCTTTCTTAGCTAGTAGTTTCGGATGTAGGTGACCCCCATAGCTTGACCTTGGTAGTTTATTGACTCATCCTTGTCATTGTTATCATGTTCTTCCAAATATCTACGTGTTTTATCCATTTCTTGACTTGGAATTTAGATTTGGGTTGCTTTAATCATTTTTGTTATCACATTCTTACACAACTGAATTCAAACTCCCTCATCTATGTGGGCCTGCATTAAATCTAGTTACTTTTTTTTAACCTTTTTTATGGCTCATTCTTATTGATTTGAATCAATGTACTAATGACTTAGGGTATTTAAGGTTTTGAATTTATTATTGCAACTTGGTTGCATTTATAGATGACTTCTGTTACCTTATTGTGAAGAGCTCGGTTTCACCTAGATCCGTACCTTTGAGTTGACAATGTTTAACACATAATGTGCTTTTATGGGGGATGAGATCTGCATTTGTTTGTTAAATATAACTTGGATGATATCTGAATGGCCATGTATCCTCTAGGATTACCATTGATTGTTTTTCTTTTCACAACTCACCCTCGTGTCAAGTTTCTTAATAAAACCAACAAATATCATCTTCTAGATCATTATGAATTATTTATTCTAATATCACTCATCTCGTTATGATTATAGCTCATTTTTGTGGTTTGAAAACTTGTATGTGCAGTAGAAATGTATAGCTATAGCTTTTAATGTTCATTATGACTTCATGATCACTTTTATAAAGCACATCTTGGGGGATTATAGTGTTGTTCCTATTGTATTTTCACATACTTGAATATTTGCAAAATGCGTGGATAATTTTGAAAGTAATAAATTGTAGTTCTAGAAATTTTTTTATGCAAAACTATAATCTTGTGAAGTGGTTGTTATTTCTTAATTTCATTTTCAAATATGGAATCCTTTATTGTTGAACCTATTTTGAAAACTTTTCAACCGCATGAGCTTTTGAGGTCACTAAATCTTGTATTTTTCGAGATGTATCTATACATTATTTATATTTGAAACTTGTTTTCTCTTATATTCTGTGAGATAGTTGCCTTGTTATTTTATGAGCACACTTTGAAGTATTCTTGTGAGATGATTTAATTGTTTTTTTATGATTACACTTTAAAATACATACTTTGAAATATACTTGTGACTTGAGAAACACCGAAAATATAGAATGGGAGGTTCTTTTATTCGTGTAATATTCAATGCATGCATATTTAAAGTTGGAAATATAGCGAGGAAAAGAACACGAGATATGTAACCATATATCTTTTTATTATTTCATGTGCCCAAAGCATATTTATGAAGACCGTTGGAAAAGAATCTTGCAAAGGAGGAAAACACCATACATGAAATGACAAGTTCTTCCCTCCTTAAAATTTCAAATTTGCGTTTACATGCATTCCTTAATTTTCAGCCATATTCCTTGGCTTGTGTGGGATATTTTACATTTATTCCTTATAAATACAAACAAATGTTTATGCAATGAGTTATTTCTTGATAAATTATCTTATTGTAATTGCATAATCAGATGCACATATAAAAAAACCTTAAGCTGTTTCACACATCATCGTATGTAATGATAAGGAATAAAATGTAAATAGTTTGAACCTTTTTCCAATAATCTCGATCTTGGTAGTCTTATATGAATGAATAAATGACCCTCATAACTTAAATATGCTCCCATAATGAAAACTTAAATAATGAAATCTGATTTCCTGTTGCTTCTGAAATGTCTTTTTCTGATGTAAGGTACCTTTCCAAAATTTATCTAAACCTTGCATCAATCCATTAAGGCCTGATGCATCATTTTGATGAAGATAAAAGATGGAAAGGCATCTTATGTGTTGAACGGGAATTTAGAACCTTAGAAAATCAATTTTGTAATAATTATCAATGCTTTTTCCTAAGATAATAAAGCTATGAATTTTTTTTACCCCTCAACCAAGATGACTAGAAATGGTAAATAGAACCTTTAAACTACGTTACTCCATAAGAGGAAATTGCTGAAGAAGGTTTTAAAAGAATCGAATTCATTCTTGAAGGATTTGAAGTAGAAGAAGATGATGATGATGAGGAAGAAGAACCACCAATTTCTTAACAAGAACCACTAAGTTTGGGGAAATATACATGTCTCTTAGATCTCAACCCACCTCGATGAAGAATGTGATAATATAAAGCATGAGGATACTGCGGGATAACACGAACATCGACCGAATTACACTCCAACAGCAAGATGAGGTTACATGGGGAGCGAGCATCAACCATGAAGTGCATGCAAATATTTGAAAGGGGAAAATATCATATATCCATCTAATAGATCTGAATGAAGGTGTACAAATAGGGGGTGTTGTGTAACCCCTAATCCCTATAATCATGAGCTCTCAAGTGGATAAGGGGAGTTACATTCTCTAAATGGGAAGTAAATCCCATATGATGCAATGACACATAAAGATACATAAGAAATATTATGATGACCCCTAAAGACACCTAGACCTAGGACCTCACCTAAGTGATATGAATCACTACGTGATACAGAAAATGACTCACACCAACACCCCCATTCATTGTAACTTAGGATGAGGTAGCAAGTCGAAATGAGAAATGGGTCTTGACACTTCGAAGCTTGATTAGGCACCCATGAACAAAAAGGATGTCAAGTAGTGGAGGAAAAACCTAGTGGGAAAAGCATCAATCACAAGAGATGAAAAAAATCTCTAATCTAAAAAGATGTGACAAATGGATCCTAGAAACTAAGGATCATGATGAGATACACATGCACAAAATGAAAATATCTCGGAAGAAGAAGAAGACAGAAGAAGAGGGAGATAAGAGGTCACGCAGAATATTTCATGGATGGATCTAAAATCTACAACTCTAGGAAGTCTCCAATAAGAATTTTGATGATGTGGTCCTCTGGCTCTAGACTCGAAGAAGAGCCACCCACACCAAACTGTGTTTTTCCCTTAGGAAGTATATAAAATGAGTAATAGAAGTTTTCCCATTCCATGAAGGAAATCCAAGGTAAAAATATGAATAAACCGAGTCCAGTCTACGAAATGTGACATAGGTATAGAAATGAGTGCAAGGGCGAAAGTAATTCCATGTGTGTATAACTATCGAGTATGTGAGAGGAACATCTATAGAAAGGATTCCCGATTGATGTGAAGGTAAAGCAACAACCCCCAAAACATAAAGAGGATCTACAAGAAAGGGTGGATCACTGATGGTCTCTGAAAATTTGAAGTGATAAGGGTCCTAGAAGGGGAAATCCCAAAAATGGAGATGAAGAACTCCTCTGAAATTCCTATAAAAGGATGAGGAACTTGTACTACATCACAAGTAGGAAATGTGAAGAGATGAAAAAGGTCATGGAGATACCCATCCCAAGAATGGAAATTGTGAGAAAAAGAGTGATGTTTGATAGGTATGAATTATCAAATGAAGGAGTGGAAGGGGCATCACATATTGGAAGTAGAAATGAGGTGATGCACCGACTATATGAGACCGAGAAGGAGAATTCTGATGTAGGATGAGATAAGAGAGGTGTCAAAAACTCTAGAATAGGACTAAGAGAACGAGGAGAGAACTCCTCATTAATAATCTCATCATTAGAACTATAAGAAAAATCCTCATCATTAGAATTAGAACCAAGTGAATATGTGTTAGTAGAACTTTCATCACATGAATCGAATAAGATACAACTATATCAATAGTAGCAACAACAATAGTATGTGAAGGGTCTCTAAACAAGGACTGAAAGATGCTCCAGACGGTGTGGAGAGGACTTGAGTTTTCCAAATGAATGTGGAGAGGTCTAGTGACATGAAAAATCAAATGATCAACAACATGGTTGGATGTGTCAAAATATTCTTCTAACCGATTGAAATTAGTGGGTGCAGGAGCTAGCCCATGTTAAAAGTGTGAAAGAACTTCATAGGTAAAGTAAAAATCCATAGAATCACACCATGATGTGGAGTTATCTCTCAAGAATAAGTGGCGGAGGCTGTAAAGTGATCCTACGATGCTCAAGTATGGAAAGAGCATCCTCTATGATGTGAAAGAGAAAATTGTAAGTTGCAAAAGAATGAGAGGGTACAAGAATGTAAGACGTCAAACTTATCCGAGAATGCATTTAAAAATAATTCGATACCCAAGAATAGTGATAATCCCCTATTTACGAGAGCTTTATAAGTAGTGCATGATTATAATAGAGTTTATTCACATGATGTTAGACAATTGACCAATCACTGCAAGCAAGCGATGAGTCATGCAAGAGTGGAGGCCAAAATAAGTCCTAGTCGGGAGCATAGGAATGACACACAATCAAGAAAAAAAGATGTAAGAAACAAAAGGGTAAAAACACTACTAAGTGTGAGAGATGGTGTATCTCATCATAAAAATGAAGGTTCTCTTTCTAAAGGGCTATGATGGATGCACTCATGAACCACAGGAAAAAGGAGCACTATAAAGCAACAAGAAAGAAAAGTTTTCTAGAAATCCTAGTTCCCTTTTCAAAGAGCCCATACAAGGATACTCTCCGTATACAATGTTGAATTTTATTTTTTTCCATTTAATTGCCTAAAAATGTGAAAGAATCAGAAAAATCCATAAAAGGGTGAAATATTAGTCTCAAGGCTAAGAGGTAAAGAATCTCGGTGGAAGATCGATGAGCTATACGGTAAGTTTGAGGTCAAGTCGGCTTAGGAGGATCCTCATGAGTTGGCTCATGCGGCGCGGCGAGATAAATAGAGTGAGCACGGAAAGGTGGGTGGGAAAGTGTGAAAAGGAGGCTTGGGCATGTATGGTGAGTTTTCTAGAGTGGGTATGGAAAGGATCAATACTTGAGTCGGTGATGTATTTTTAGGAGCTCGGGGTGATCGACTTGAAATTCGGTGTACGGGAGTTGAGTTGACACTAGTGGCGGATCTCCGAGGAGCTATTGGGTTAGAGTGTTGATTATGATCAATGCATGGAGAGAGTTGATAGAACCATTGAACTTGCTAAGTTGATGAAAATAAAGATCCGAGAAGAGGATGTGAAGCATGTCATATAGCATAATGCATGGTGCAACGTGGAACCAAGCTAGGCATGGGAGAGTCTAGGGTAGGATAGAGATAAATGAAAAATTTAAAGAGAAAGGTGAGGATGGGAGTGAATATCTCAATGTGGAGTAAGTGGAAATGTAAAACCAGAGTATGATAAACTAGATCCAATCGGGATTGAGACCTGAAGCGAGAGGACTGGGTTAAGGTCCAAAGGTGAGGTAACGAGTTAGTTATAGAGGGTTGTTGTCTTAACGCGGGTATATGATTTTTTCAAGCCACTACAAGATGTGGATGCGAGTTGTAAATTCAAATATTAGATTGAGAACCAAGGGAAAGGCATCATCTAACCCACAGTTCCTGTAATCATGACCTCTCAAGCGGAGAAGGAAGTTTCCTAGAATGAGAAGTGACTCCCATATGACGTAATGATGCATAAAGACATGTAAGGAATATCATGATGACCCCTAATGACACCTATATCTATGACCTCACCTAAGTGACATGACCCACCACGTGATGTGAAAATGACTCACAACAATAACATCTCGCATGATTTTCCTAAAGGGTCAAGATTTTTTTTTCCCAAGTTTCATGGTGATGGGAAGCAACATCCAGATGACCACATCGTAGGATTCATCACTACGTAAAAAGTTATATGAGTTGGATATGATGATGTATCATCGCCTTTCATATAATCTTTATAAGATGTAGTAAATGATGATTCTACCACTTGCCAACTAGATCCATAACTAAATAGAATGACATGATGACCATGTTTAAAACAAGATTCAAATGTGCAGAAGGTGCTCATGAAATTTTATCCCAATGGTCTCAACTGAATAAATAAACCTTCGAACCAATGAGGGAGTTCATGGATAAGTTTAACAAAATACTTTACAAGATACCTAAAATGGCACAGCCTCTTCAAGATAACAAGCTAGTATTCTTCACAAATGCCCAACTTCCTGATGTGAGTTTTATGTTAAGAAGAACTCAATAAATGGATTTGGATGAAGCACAAAAGCTTGCAATCAAAGTGGAAGATGACATGATCATGTTGGGAAAGATAAAAATTTCCAAGTAAGGAGAAAGGCCAAAGCTCAAATGTGGGTACCATAGATTCATTATTCCATAAATTGGCTAATGATGTCTTATCTCTTAAGAAACAAGCTGACTCAAGCTTCCATGATCGAGAGAGGAACCCAAGAAGAATTTCAAAATAGATAAAGGATTGGCCCACCACCTAAAATACTTGCTAGAGGCTCCCCTATTAGTGCAACTGCGATATATATAGTAATGATGAAGATGAGATTGTTGAACAAGATGATGATGAAGAAGAATAAAATGGGATTGAAATTGAATAATTTGATGATGTTGAGATTAGGTACTTTGAGTAATCATTTGGAGATGAAAGTGAATAAGATGATGCAAATAATTTCTCTTATACATTGTTCACTTACTCTCAATCCAGTAAAGTAAATTTCTTTGAATTCTATCCGAAGAAGAAGAATTATGTAAAATTTCCCATGGAGACTCCATCTAATAAAATAATCAGCATAAGATTTACACTTCCACATTCTATGGACTTTTCGAGGAAAAATAAGACCTTGTGGCAGCTAAAAAGACCTAAGATGAAACAAGTAATTCTTCTAAGTATACATCTCATTAAAGGATCTCCTTTTAATATTTGTAATGTTGCTTCTAAAATATTTAAAATGTTTCTAGAAAAACTTTTGAGGTACCTTATAAACTTGCAATAGCTTCCAAGCCTACCCTACTTCCAAAGTAACCCCTGTTTCTAAAGTAGAGTCTTCTTCTCTCCTCAAATCTTCCACCACCTTTGAAATATCTACTTCCTCCTCTTTCTATACCATAGAAAATATCAAAAGGTCTAAGTTCCAAATCTCCGAGTCCGAATATTTGCAAAACCTTCAGAATAGTTTAATAGACTATTTTGGTTTATCAAAGGTAGTAACCAAAATCTAAATTCCATCATGCCCTTTTCTATAGGGTTACTAAAAACTCCCCTTCCCCTTCATCTCAAAACATGCTATCCTTAAGTGCATCCAATACTGACAAGATTGAACCATTATACCTTTCTCTTCTCATTGGAGGCTACCAATTGAACAATTATATCATAGACTCAAGTTCTTTTGACAATGTGATGCCAATAAAAGTAGCTAATTCCCTTGGTATCACTCTAACATGGGCTAAAGGCTGGTGTTATTCTATGGAAACCAAAGAATTCCCACTTGTGGGAAGAATAAAGGATGCCTAAGTTGCTCTAGTTGATTTCCTTGAGAAGAAAGTCTTATTGACTATCTTGGTGGCGAGATATTCCAAACATCATACAATATTTTGTTAAGTAGAAGATTTTGTAGCAATTTGAGAGGTTGAATTCAAATGGATTTCTCTTTAGCAAATATTCCGCTCAAGGGCCAAATGAAAAATTTGTTATTGGTGAGAAAAATGAAGTATAGAGAGAAAAAATCAAAAGATGCTAAGGCAGATATTCTTTATAAAGACACCGTTCATGGGAATTACTTTATGAATTCTGAAGAGGAGATGATATGCCTCTTATCTTAGAACAAGATGAGGAAAAATATGGACTATGGAGTCTAATGGAATCCATTGCGGTATGGGGTGCATAAGAAGTGTCGTTCGATTTTCCCATCGGTGAGTTGTTTCCTTTTTCTTTCAAGCTCCAATTTTAAAATACCAATAATATTGTAGAGTATGAAGCCCTTCTCTTAGGAATGGAAACAACTAAGTCCATGGGAATTAAACAATTGAGATGCCTAGGAGATGTAGAGGTAATTATGAAAAAATTCTAGAATCAATACCAAGTGAAGAAATCACGACTCAAAAATTATAGGAACAAAGTGTGGGATTGCATTGAATCCTTTAATGCTTTCTCTATAGAAGATGCTCCCGTGAACAAAACTAAAAAAATTATTCTCTTACTGTGTCATCTTCTCTAGTGATACCACATCCTTCTTTAGATAAATATGAATATTCTATTGAGATGATATGTATACCAAATGTGCCCAATAATGCCAACCATTGGCAAGTATTCAATGATGATAAACATATCATCTCTTTCCTCGAGCAACAAGATAATTTTAACAACTTGTTCTTTAAAGGAAGTAATTTTCCACCACGATAGTCAACTCCAAAAGAATAAAAAGGTGAAGTTGAAGATTTTGATTCAGATGGATTTCTTGTTCTAAAAGGTAATAAGATTACTAAGGGCCTAGTTTTAATTGAATAATTGTTTCATATGCATGATAGATTTGTGAAATATAAAGCTAAGGAGCCTCGAGAGTCTTCTTGAATTTGAAAAAGTAAAAAAATGGAATAGAGAAGCAACCTCGTTTTGTGAATATAGGAAAATGTTGCTCACTAGAGGAAAAGAGAAATTTTGTTTCATTGTTGAAAAAGTATTCAGATGTATTGGCATATTCTTATGATGAACTGAAATATTTTAAACCAAAAGAGATGCAACACTCAATACCTCTCAAGCCTGAAGAAAATCCATTCTAGAAAAAGCAAAGACAATATAATCCAAATATTGTGAGAACAATCCGAGAGGAAGTTTTGAAATGCTAAATGTAAGGATCATCTTTCCAATCCATCACTCTACATGGGTGGAAAATATTGTCCCTGTCTGGAAGAAAAGTGGAGAAATAAGGATTTGTGTAGACTTCCAAAATTTGAACCAAGCTTCTCTAAAGGAAAATTATCCACTTCCAATCATGGATCATATTTTACAAGTAGTCATAGGTTTAAAAGTACTTTCTATGCTAGATGGATTCTACAACTATAATGAAATTGAAGCTACTAAAGAAGATCAATATAAGACTACCTTTATAGCTCCATGGAAAAATTTACCTACTACAGAAGATACCATTTGGTCTCATCAATCTTGGGACACTTTTGAAAGAGAAATGGACTTGACTTTCAAGGATCCGAAGAACAAATGTATTTTTGTTTATCTAGATGATATCAAATTATCCTCTAATAAGAGGAAAGAACATTTGATACAATTTGAAAAAGTTATGCTAAGTTGTTGAGAACATGGCCTATTATTGAATCCGAAGAAGTTAATCTTTGGAGTGACTGAAGGAAAGCTCTTATGAAATATTATGAACAAATAAGGAACAAATATTGATCCAAATATAGTACAATCCATTCAAATTCTCTCCTTCCCCACATGCAAGAAGGGAGTTCATTCATTTTTTTGTAAGGTCAACTTCCTTCACCACTTTGTTCAAGATTCAAATGAGCTGACCAAAAATATTACAAAAATGATGAAACCCCAATGTATTTTCAAGTGGAGTAAGAGGGAAAAGAATCTTTCAAGAACATCAAGAATGTTATATCCAAAGCTCCAACCCTAGTGTGTCCTAATTTCAATAATGATTTCATTGTGTATTGTTATACATCTATGCACACTATTTCAGCCATTTTGGTTTAGAATAATGAGGAAGGAATCAATTCTCTTATTTCCTTCATGAGATGGCCATTGAAAAATAAAAATATCAAATACTCTACCATGGAAAAGCATACTTATGGTGTGGTTAATTACCGAAATATTGTTCATAGTGTGAACACTTAGGAGTGGTTTGGGTTATTTGGTAGTAATAGTTTTTAATATTTATAAAATAATATATGAGTGTGCACAATTAGTTGTCATGCACAACTCATAGAGATAGAAATGTGTGAGAATATCTTGGGATTGAGAGTAAGACTAGGGAATAAAGGAGAGATATGGGGATAAAATGATAAGACTTGACTCCATGATTTTAGGAGCAAGCAATTGTATAAAATTCCCTCTCATATTCAATAGAAATTGCTCCATTCTATTTACATTTGGTTTCTATCTTCTGTAGTTTTCATTTCATGTGTTGATTTTAATTAATTATTGCTTAATTTATTTATGCAAATCTAGAGATTTTTTTATCATTAAGGAAATCATGAATTTCATATTCTACATCCTACACTTTCACACCATTTTGATGGTTCTTGGATCATCTATAAAGTGTAGCTTGACTCAACAAGACCTCAAAGTAAAAATATGTAACTTGGTATCAAAGATTTAAGTGTATGACCTTGAGATAAGGCCATCTAGTTTTGTTAGAGGAAATGGGTTATGCAAGTTGATATCTGGAAATGAATCTCTCATGACTCACTACCAATGAATGGTATAGTGATATTGCTCACTTTCTCACTTATGGTTATTCTTTGAAGCATATGGATTACAAGCAAAGAAGGAACCTCAAGCTCAAAGTTGCAAAGTATGTGATTTGGAACCATGTTTTGTATAAGAGAGCCCTTGATGGATGTTTCTTAAGGTGTGTTGAAAAAGAGCAATAAGATAAGTTTCTAAAATAATATCATGGCCAAGCCTATGGTGGAAAATTCTCTACCATGGTAATTGCACACAAGATCCTTCGACAAAGCTACTCCTGGAATAATCTCTTTCAAGATCCTCAAGAATGGGTATCTAAGTATGAGCCTTATCAATAGTTTACGAGAAGACCAAAACTATCTCGTACTTGTTCTCATACCAGTGTTGATTGAAGAGCATTTCAAATAATGGGGTCTATACTTCATCGGTTCTCTTAATACTCATTCTAGTGCACGTCATATCTTCTTGCTTAGAGTAATGGATTACTTGAATAAATGGGTGAAGGTCATACCCGTCAGCGAGGTAATTCAGAAATGGTATGTAACTTCATCAAGGAAAATATTTTTATCCATTTTTCCATCCCACATAAGTTATTTGTTGACAATGCTACATATTTCTCTTCTATGGAATTAACCTTGTTATGCTATGAATACGAAATTTCCTTGGCCCATGCATCTAACTATTAACCTCGGTGGAATGGTAAAACATAATATAGTAACAAGAATCATGTGCTAATTGTTTGAAAGTTTGTAAATATGAATCAAATAAATTGGCACAAGAAGCTATATGATGTACTAATGGGTGATCATATCACTCCAAAAAGATCTATTGGTATGTCTCTATTCCAACTCCTATATGGGATAAATGTAAAAGTTACAATCACTGTAGAATTACTAGTAGTACAACTAATCAAAACACTAGAAGATGATGAGTTTTAAGAATCACTTGATAAAAGTATTTTTACTTGAATCTATGTGAAGACAAGGTGTTGGTGGTTGATTGGATAAAGGACTATCGGTTGAGAGTAAATAAATTTTTTGATAAAAAGGAAAAGAAAAGATAATTTCAGATTGTCGATCTTATCCTATTATGGGATAAGATAAAGAGAGAATCAAAAGGAATTCATATAAAGTTTGATTCATCATGGCTTGTCCTATTTCAAATATGGGACACATGTGCAGAGAACAATTTCTAACTATCTTATCTAGATGACACTCAATTGAAAATTGCCTTGCGATTAGTGCACAATAATTTGAAAATATACAAATAGTAAAAGTGGTTTGTTCCCCTCATATACCATAGGTTAATATAGGATTGTGTGTTTCCATTTTTGTCATGTGTTTCCTTTTCTATTGTGTATTGTTTAGTCATGTGTTGTGCTTAATAAATGACATTTTTTATCTACCCTTGTTTTGAAATGACCTCTATAGCCCATGGATAAGGAACTTGTCCTCTTAGTGTCTTGAGATTCTAGGATTCTTACTTTCTTCTTATTCAATTTGTTTATTCTTAAAAAAGTTCCTAAGCAAGATCTAGGTATTTTCATGCTAAACATCTAGCATAAAAAAATTATTTATTTTTCCATGAAAACTAAGCCCACACTAAAAAAATACATGAACTAGGTAATGTAAACCTTCCCTCTAGCCAATATTTGACTATGTAAAGCCCATCATGGCCGAGAGGGACATGATAACTATATTTTAAGTGTGTTTCATATGTAGGTAAGTTTTTAGTACAAAATCCATGAGTTCATTGTGATCCACCTAGAAGGAGTTTCCTTGGGAGGCCTACAAAGGCCTATTTTTAAGACTTTTGCAATTGGTGAGCACCCACAGGAATGTACAAGGACAATTTTAATCATCTGTAAAGTGTGTGGCATAAATATGTAATCATACAATGCATTTTAGGAAAGTTATTAAAGAAAAACAAGCTTTAGGAATAAGTTATTAAAAACCAAGTCTTTGCGAGCAAGGTATTGGGAAATGCATGTTTTAAAAAAAGCTAGTCGCCTTGTTAAAAGGGTTTCAAGATCCTGGTGAAGAGTTAAAATCCCATACCATAGGAATTGGAAATATAACAAATCCTATTTCATGATGTTATAATTGAGGAAAGATTTTGGGAACATTGAGATGTCAAAAATTATCGGGCAGTGTGACATAAAGGTCCTTCTACAATATATAACTTTCTCAAAAGGTTTTTAGAGCCTTGCGAATATTTGTGAGCCTAAATAAATATAAAATTAAATTATATTTAGTGCTCTTCATGAACCATATGATGTTTTAGTATTTGGTTATCATAATCTTTTCCTTTCATTCGAGTCTCTTGGTGCACAACTTAAGGAAAAATTTAATGTATGGGTAAAAAATGATGAATACTTCATTTTCAAAAATTCTAAATAGGCTTATTGGATTCTTTGTTTCTTTTCCATAAATATTCATATATTTGAAAACCAATTTTTTTAAAATTCATCTCTCGGGGTGAAGAAAACAATACTTAGTGACTTGGGAAGTTCTAGTTGTGCAACTACAAGTTGTGATCATGAGAATGAAAGATCTAGATGCGTAACTATAAGCCCTAATACGTGAGAAAACATGTTGCAAATGTGCAACAACAAGTGTTTGTCACTTGACATCAATTTTGTCTCCTGAAATTGAATTATAGGCATCTAATAGGATTTAGACATGCGACACGAGACCTAGGAGACCGCAAAATGCATTCGAGTGACCAAAAAGTCTTGGTGTGTATCACGAGAGGCCTATATGAAAAAATACGGTCGCATGACCACAGAGTGGTCACATGTCAAGAAGGTTTTGAGAAACCCAAAGACATTGTCACATGTCTAGAAGAGTCGAGTCACATGTTAAGGAGATTTTTGGAAAAATGGAAAATGATATCATGTGTCGAGGAGGATTTTGGTGATATGGAAAATGATTTTGTACGTCAAGGAAAATTTTAAGTGACCCAGAAAATGATGTTATGTGTCAATGATATTTTGGGAAACCTAGAGATAATGTCATGCACCAAGAAGGTTTTATGTGACCTAAGGATGTTATCATGCAACTAGAAGATGAAATAAGGTATTTTCATGACAAAGGAAGGAAAAAGGTCACAAGTGATGAATGTTTATCAAAGTTCAAGATAGGATTTTGAAAGTTCAAAAGTCACGGAGGAACATCAAAGTTCGTGACGGAAGTTGAAGGGTCAATATTCATGAAGGAAGGTGAAAGGTCGTATAAGGGAGATGAAAGGACAATCATAGCAATATAAATATGAATGACACCCTCATTTCAAGAGGATGGTTAATTATTCTTTACTATCTCTTGCTATCTTTCTAGAAACAATCTCCTTCACTTATTTTGTTTCTTGTTTACTACTATTCTATCTCCATCTCAAGTTGTATTCGATGAGCATTGTAAATTGTGCAACATGATGCAATAAAACTTTTTGTTTCTTGTTGATTGTTTCTCTTTCTTTGTGAATGGTTTCTTCTCATTGATGTTAGTGATGTGTTTTTATTTTAGTACAATGAACTTTGTTATGTTATTTGTTGATTAAAATCCCTTTCCTTTTTCCCTCTCATATCTTCCTTTGTAAATAAGTTTCCTCCTTGTATTCAATACATTAAATTGCCACATGTTTAAGGAAGTATTCATGTGTGATCCCTCATCTTCGGGCCAACCCATATATTGGTTTAGATTATTTTCATTTCCTTGCATTCAATAGAGCGGGTCTTCCACGTTCAAGCGAGAGGATTGAGTCCCACACAATGTTGTTGAGAACCCACCACTAATTTTCCCACTCGACAAATTATTTTTCCAATTGGTTTTCAAAACATGATTCGAAGGTGAGGCATTGAACTCCTTTGAAATTCTTCAAAACTCATGCTATGAGGCTTCATGTGCATGTTGCCTAAAAATGGAAGCCTTCTTCCCATATATGTGAAGGAAGGTGGTGGTGCATTTGATGGCATCATTCCACCAAGTGATCCAACTAGACCCATCAAAAGGTTGATCAACCAGATTTCATACTCGTTGTATGTGTGACACAGTCTGAGCATGCTTAAGGTGAGTAGTATTAAGGTAAAGCGAGAATTAACATAATATGTTTTTGTAGGATTAGACCACGTAATGTTAAATAAAATGGGAGAATGATTGGAAAGAAAAGTAGTGTATCATGACAATAATAAGACGACCTAGAATAGGGGAAGGAAAAAATGATTGGTCATAAGTGACCGGTCTAACCAATGAACAACTCAATCTTGTCCTTCTCTAAAATTAGACCAAGTGAACTAGGAAGAAGGGTATTTATGATGAAAGGAAATATTGGGGTAAAAAATTCCAATATTTTTCCTAAAATAAAACCAATACTCCCACTCACATGCACTGCAACACATAATAAGATGACCCTATTTATATTAAGATCTTTCAACCATGTTAAAGTCACCACAAACAATCTAGAGGGCCTTTGGTAAGGATTCTGTAAACCAACACCAAAAATATCCCGCTCACTTACATTGTACAAAGTGTAGATGTCGGCTAACCTAAAAATACTCCCCTCAAAATCGAAAAGGGACCACACCACTCGATGCGTGGGGTTGGAGCCCTAGAAAATTTCTTCTTTGGGAAATGTCCACAAAAATTAGGCTCGTGACTCTACCATGGTCAAGATCATGATTAGAGGAATGAAAATGGCATGGGGATAGATAGTACGAGATGCATCGTGGAAATTATTTTTAGCTAGCTTGACTTCTTACAAACATAAAATTTTCATGTGACGAAAATGAAGAAAAATGTCCTTGACCAGATATCACAATGGGTCGATTCATTAAGCCCACATATATTCGAAGAGTACAAAATCATTAAGAATGGTTGAAGTACATGTTCCCTTCATCATCCATATCAGCATAGGTAGAAAACTAGTCATGAGAAGAAGAAACCCGGGTATGAATGGGAACTAGATCTCCTAAATTCAAAGGGTGGCATTTATTTTGCACATAATCACCATCCTCTAAGGGAGAAAGGCTACGAGAGCACGCTAACCAATTGGTGTGTGAGTGAGATGAGTCAACTACAAAAGGGGACTCGGGTAAATCCAGCAGATACATGGATGAAAGGCGAGGAAGAGTAACAAGGGCAACAACTTGAGGCATCCAAAGGTTTGCGGGAAGTTAGAAGTTTGGGTTTCGTATGATTAGCTTGTTTGAGAGGAGTTGTGGAAGTAAAAACACTATTTTTAGATACTAGATAAGTAGAGGAGGAGGTTTTTAAACGGCCTTGTGAAGCACTCTTTTTATTAGTGATAGTGGTCTAACCATCAAAATTGGAATTTTATTTAGGGTTTGTATGAGGTTTATCAATGGGAGCCGGATGATATTTGGCCATAAGAGGAAACTTACGAATCATGTGTTGAGACAAGTGACAATGGAAACAAGTATTCTATAAGTTAATGTAAACCAACCTTTGGGAAAAACAAGTGTCCCCAATATAAATATCGATGGTTTCTTTTAAATATTTTGGCAAATAAATTTCAACGAAAACATGAAATTGAGGACGAGCATGAAAAAACTTGGGTTGTTCATTGCTGATAATGTGTCCTAAGGGTTTGACTATATCCCTAATAAAACCTCAAAGTGGTAAAGGCAGGATTGGAAATTCAATCCAAATAGGGACTTTGAGCTTGGATTTCTCATAAACTTGAAACCCTCAAGTCTAGTATGAAAATAGAACCAAGGAATTATGGATGAACCAAGGACCATGGTTAACAAAGTGGTCTTGAGGTGTTCGAGGGTGATAAAGAGAAACATAAAAAACCCTTTATGAGGTTTTGAACTCCATCTAATTTAACCCCAGGACTCTGGCAGTGGTTGTGAACCCATTATTTCAAAAGGTTCTTAGGGGGACACAACCAAAAAAATACTAGACTAGGGTATAATTTTCAAACCAAATACATGCATTGGAAAAAGCAAGAAAATCAAAAACATCATCAGGTAAAGAAGAATCAAACTCATTACCTCATCAAAAACTTTGGGATGAATTTCGTGTTTTCTTTGGATCCATTATTGTTAGTTACTCCATCGATGAGCCCTACATCATTAGATGAGGGAGTTGAATTGGAGGAAATTAAAAGGGGGTTAACCATCACCCAAAAATGCATGGTAAAAACCCACGTAAGAGAATTAATGAGAAAAATCTTTGCTGAAAATCCTAAAGGGATTACAATGTGACAAAGTATAGACGATGATCATAGACATACAAAAATATAAGACCTAAACCCTAGCATATCTCTCCCGGTTTCAGATCCCTCTCTCTTTCATATTACTTCACTCTATAGTTTTATTATTGCATGCACTTATTTATAAAGATAGATTATTAGATGTGTGGATTTATAAGGATTTAAAAGTTGATTATATATATATATATATATATATATATATATATATATATATATACGTGTGTGTGTGTATGGTATTATTATTAAAATGTATATATCTTATATATATATATATATATATATATATATTATATTATATTCATTATGTTATTTATAAAATATTTTGATTTAGAATGTAATAAATCTTATATTTTTCATAATTGAAGATTTGATTTCAATTACATCAATATTTAAAATGTTATATAAATTTAATTATCTAAATATTTGAAATTAAATAAAATTAATAAGAATAATATTATACATATAAATAAATATTATAAATATAATAATTAATAAACATTTTATTTTTAATTAAAATTAAAAATTAGATATCACATATTTTTAATGAATGTATTCTCAATATATAGTTTTTGACAAATAAATTTAACAACATGTAGAATATTGATCATAAATTATTAGGATTTAGTCCATAAAAAAATAATATATTTTTGAAATATTTACTATTACCATATTGTGGAACCACCTATAAAATTAGTATTATAGTAGTGTATGTCATTATTTTAAGATTGTGGATCATCAACATTCTAAAAATTGTGAAAATTGTCACACAAATTTCAATTGTGGACATATGACAATGTTTTAATTGTTGAAATTTGAATTGTGGACATATGACATTGCCTCTAAACTTATAACATCTGAAAATTTCAATATCTACTACAATGGAGCTATGGAAAATGCAACTGTTCCTGCTTGATGATCTTTGTTGTCGAACCTAGGAATATTCCTCTTCTTGAAGGACATGCTTCCCTGTTCACATCGATGTACTCGGTGATCCTACTAGGGTCAGTGTCAATGCTAAAAATGAAAAAGGAGGCAACCTTGAGAAATATTTCCCCTACACAGAACAAGAGATCTGATTTGATAAAACTAGACATGTGGGTGGGAATTTTAAAGAAACCTCTTGGACGGATAATGGACCCCATTTTCTCTATGGATCCACATGCATTGTCAAATTTTTCAAGCTCTAAGGATGATCAAGGTATTTCCCACATTCAAATACCTGAAGCATGCCTCAAAAAAGTGATCCAAATGACTCAAATGGTGCTAGTGGGTAAGTTTGGGTCCATGACCTAATATTGATGTGGTTAGGAAATGGGCCGCTAGAAAATGGAATCCATTGAGTGAAATGGGTATTTTTCTATGGCTAACGGATTATTATTTTCAAATGTAATCTCTAAGAAGACATTGATGTGTTTGGGGAACATGGGACTCTTCATTAAAATGTGGTACCCTAGTTTTGATCCTTTCAAAGAAAATATCAACACCATCCCCTATGGTGCAGACTTACAGGACTACCAATGCAATTTTGGGATGATGAGATCTTTTTGAACATTGCCATATCTATCAGATCTCCCATAGGTTTGGATAACGCTACTAAAAATAGATCTTGTTTGGATTTTGCTAGGTTCTGTGTCTCCATAGACATAAAGAAATAGTTACCTGACCATGTCATTCTACAAACTAGAATGGGTACTTGGAGGCACCAATTGGCTATGAATCTTTTCATATGAGGTGCTTCAGATTCCATAAGTTGGTTCATTTCACTAGAAAATTCCCTACAATAAAAACCCTGGATGATATAAAGGGGAAAAAGGTCATGATCTAGATCCACACCAAGCTAAGAAATTTGATCCTCTCTAGATGTGGAAGAGAAATGGCCACTCTTAGAAGCCAATCCAAAAAAACCTCCAAAGCAAAGGAGAACCCTCTGGGTGCCAAAAATCCTCTTATGAAGCTATCCAAAAAGGATCGTTAGATAAACCCATAAACAATTAAAGAGGATAAGCTTATTAATCTTACCATGAAGGTGGATGAGACTCTTCAGTCAATGGAGATTCATCTCCAGCCAAGAGGTGAGTTTAAAGAAGTTGAGAAAATCACTACCTTACCTATCCCGCTTTTAGGTGAAGAGCAGGATCATAATCATATTTTTGAAACATTGTCGAAAATGTGGTGAATGTTAAAGAGGAATTTGGTTGAGGACTACAATGCAGCCCTATAACAGAGCCTAAAAACCACTTTTTGAAAGAAAATCCCTTGAAGGAAACAATGATGTTGGACAGGAACTCTTGGGAGAAACTAATATCAATGAATATGTGCTTGAAAATATCCCCTTACACTTTTGAATAGCCCCAAAATAACAACTCGCTAGCTTCACTATCGCTAGATTTGCGAGAGAACTCCCAACCATGAAAAAGAGGAAGGAGAGCTCACCCTGTAAAACATGGCATGCTAGAGGAGTGTGTCAACACTTTCTCTATATATTTTACTCTTGTGACAGTTAAAAAATAGAAATACGTCACCGTGAAACTAGAGCGCCTCCTGCTCTAGGGTCATTAGATCCAAGAGACAAGCCAACACAGGGGCTAACACCACTAAAGGAAGACCTTCAGAAAAAGATCATAGAAAGAAGGAAATTAGTAAGGCTATTGTGGATGGAACCCAATCCTCTTTGGACCATCTAGTACACATCTCCCCACACATTTTTAAATAAAAATCGTGTCTTTGAATATAAGAGGCCTTAATAGGAGCCGTAAGTAGTGCACCCTCAAGGAGTTAAGAAATAAGTGTAACCCTACCATTATGGCTATCCAGGAAACCAAAATAAATTTGGAAGCTTTGAAGTTCTGTAGTAGGTACATTTGGAAAAAAGTGGAATGGATCATGGTGACTCTAAAGGGACATCTAGAGGTATTGCTATTTTCTAGGAGCCAACTCTTCCTCCCATCTTGATGTTTATTTTCATTTGCATGAAAACCCCTGGTAGTTGGATCCTTTCGGTTGTCTATGCCCCTAATACTCTTCATGGAAGGAGACAAATCTGGAATGAGCTTAAAAATTTCCATTCTAAGCTGTAGATATTGGCGGTGGATGACTATGAGGGATTTTAACACTTGAGTCTCTTCTTTTGAAAAGAAAAGGGGTTCTTCAGTTCATAACCCAAGGATGAATGATATGGAAGAGTTTATTTCTCACTCTAATCTCTTAGATCTTGAGTTATATGGTAATCCCTACACATGGGCCAACAAAAGATTACAGAGGTGTTCATTCAAGTTAGACTTGATCGAGCCATTATTTTAGCCGATTTGGATTTTAGCTCAAAATTTTCATCTCTCCTCTCTCCCTAGAATAGGCTTAGATCATAATCCTATCGTCTTGAATCTGTTAAAGGTTGATAAACCCACTCATTTCTCATTCAAATTTGAGAAAATGTTGTTGGACTATCTGGACATCATGGAAAAAATCAAAGAGTGGTGGAGTTTAGAATTGAAAAGTACAACTTAGTTCAATTTTTCCAAAAGCTTAAAAATGTTAAAATAAAATCAGGACCTAGAATAAAACTCTGTTTGGTAATATCTTTACTTAGAAAAATAGATTAGAGAAGAGATTGTAGCTATGGAAAATAGAGTTGCAGCGGCTGGTATGTCTCATGAGGACTTTATTTGTGAAAAAACACTTTTATCGAATTTCATAACCTCTACGAAGAAGAAGAATATTTTTAGAGGTACAAATCTAGAGTGGTCTAGCTAAAAGAGGTTAATAAAAACACCAATTTTTTTCACATGACAACCCTTAAGCTGAGCTCACAATAGAATATCGGAAGTTTTCCTTCTTGATGGAACAATTACTTACGATCAAAACAACATTAAGAAAGAAGCTCTAAATTTTTATATGAATCTCTTGAATGATAACTCCTCTTTATCTTTGGAGGAAACAAATTACATGATAGATTATATTCCCGAGATCTTCTACCTCGGAAGGTTTCAGCACTTTGAGAAAACCTACCACTTTAGAAGAGCTGCAGAAGGTGGTATTTTCTATGAAGCAAGATAAATCTCTAGGCCTAGATGGATTCTTTGCAAATTTTTACCAAAAATTATGGGATATCTGCAGTTGAAGATCTTAAAGCTATAAATGAATTCTATAGGACTGGGAGACTCTTGAAAGAAATCAATAATACATTCATTATATTATTCCCTAAGAAGTTGGGGGCCAAATAATTCAAGCATTTCATACCTATTAGTCTCACAAATGTCCTTTACAAAATATTCACCAAGATTCTTACTAGTAGAATTCAACCTTTGCTTCCTCACCTTATCTCGAACCAACAAGGTTTTTTTTTAAAGGTAGAATTATACAAGATGGTGTTGTGATGGTTTATGAAACCATTCATTCTATGGAGAAGAGAAAAAAATTAGGGATGGTTTTGAATCTTGACATGAATAAAGCCTTCAATGAGTTTCCTAGTCCTTCCTTGATAAGGTTATGGAAAAGTTGAGATTTAATGCTCATTTCAAAAAGATTATTAGTGTTTGCATATCTACTCCCAGATTCTCGGTGATTGTTAATGGCACCTTGGTGGGCTTATTTTCTATCAATAGAGGTATACGGTAAGTAGACCCCATCTCCCTCATTCTCTTTATCATCATGGCGAGACAACCTTAGCACTGTCCATCACTAGAGATATCTCTAGGGATATCTCAATGGATTCGACATGCTTCCCTAAATCTCAAAGTATCCCATCAACCATTTTTGGATGACTCTATTTTGATTATGATGGATTCTCTTGTAGAAGTGAAGATGATGAAAACTATTCTCAAAACTTATGAGGAGGCTTCAGGACAACAGATCAACTTTGATAAAAGTTTTGTCTACTTTTTCAACAATCCTTCGGAAAGGGAAAAAGATTGCTCAAATTTTGAGATGTGTTATTAACTCTTTTCGCACCACTTATCTTGGTCTTACTCTAGGCACTAAAATAGTTTCTTTGAGTATTTGGAATGATTTTCTATAAAATTTTCAAAGGAAGCTTATTGGATGGAAGGGTACTATGATTTCTAGTGCTGAAAAATTTTTGCTAATCAAGAGAACACTTCAAAATATGCATATCTACATTATGTTCCTATTTTTATACTTTATTCTATTATGGATATGATTGAGAAAATTCAAAAGAACTTATTGTGGACAGGTATAGAGGAGAAAAAGATATTTCATCTTATGGCATGGGATAAAGCCTACACTAGCAAAAAAGTGGGTGGTTTAGGGATCAAGAATATCATGACTCGAATGTTTCTTTTGTCTCAAAAATGAGTTTGAGACTTCTCAAAACCTCCCTTGGATGGAACTTATAAGAGCCAAGTACTTAAACCAAGGTTCATCCCAAGATTTCCTCAAAGGTTACTCCCTTCCTAGTGGTATGATTTTTTGGAATAATCTAGTTAAGACTAGAGACAATTTTGAAGAGGGTTGTAAATGGACACTTGGAAACAGGGGAGAACAATCATTTATAGGATGACGTGGGAAAATTTTTACAATATTCCTAATAGTTACCATTGGGAAAAACTTAAAAACAGTTTCAAAACAACCATTGGTCAACATGTTTGTAACTACATCTGCTCTATTGATGGAAAATTTCAATGGAAAAGCTTAATCTCTAAGATCCCCGATCATAAGGATATCCTCTTAGATTTGTAGAGAATCCTCAACCACATTCCTATAAGTCATATACAAGCTAAAGATGAGTTCATCTGGTCCCATTCCTTTGATGGAGATTATTCATAGAAACACTACCAAGTCTTTGATAGAAGAGACCCCTAGTGGCTTTACTTGGAGCAAGATCTAGTTCAAATAACTCAAACCTAGGATTAATAAGTTCCTTTGGTAGGTCTTGAATAAGATAATTCTTACAATAAAAATCTTATCAAAAATGGATCCACCATGCACAATTGGTGTTATATCGTAAAAATATAATGAGTTTATCCATCACCTTCTCTTACATTGACCCACTATTGTTGCCTTATGGAAGTTAATGTTTGCTTATTTTGGCATCACGTGGGAGTTCTGAAAGATATTGTGTAGGCACTGGGAAAAACAAAAACCACCTTTCAAGCATGGTCTTCTCAAGATATTTTGTAGGATTCATTTTCCCCATATCATTTAGAGAATTTGGAAGGCTCAAAATTCTCTTTTTCTAGGAATGTTAACAAGTCTCATTAAGAGGATCCTCAATGAAATCAAAATTGCAACTAAGGAATTTTTTTCAAGATTCAAGCACCCCAAAAATACTAAGTATCACAAGGATGAGGAAAGAAAATTGAAATCCTGGAACATTGAAATCAAATAGGGTCAAATTACTTCTCCTAGCATTGACAAGACTCTTGTTCAATGGATTCCCCCACTTGAAGGTTGGTACAAGTTGAAATTTGATGATGCCTATGAAGGAAATCCAGTGTAGCTGGTGGTGGGGGTTAATAATAAACCATCAAAGACTCCCTATTGCTACCTATGTAGGACCTATGGACAATTAATCAAAGCATTATACGAGAGGCCCTTGCCACTCTCTGGGGAATCGAAGCTGCTAGGGACCTACAAGTTAGAAATTTAGTCATTGAGGGAGATGTTGGAACATAATGGTTAAGTGGACTAGTCACCCCTTAATTAAATATGGGTCCAACATTATACTATAGGTTAAATATTTAATAATAAGAAATATTTATATTTATATTATTAAATATTCAAACCTAGAGATATACTTTAGGTTAAATATTTAATAAATAGAAATATTTATATTTATATTATTAAATATTTTAAACCTTTGTATATGTGTAAACCATTTGGGTTGAAAAGGTGGGTCGAGAGACATACCCGGTCACCTCTCATATAAAAAGGAATTTGAGTCCTAATTTGATATATTAAAAATATATATCAAAGGTGTTTTTACCCTTGTGATTAGGGTTTCTAAAGGAGGAGGTAATTTACTGGATGTAAAAGGGTTCTCTACAATAAAGGTTACTTTTCACAAGTGGTTTTTACCTTCGGGTTTTCCACTATAAATCATGTGTCATTTGTTATTTATTTTTCTGTAAGTTTTCTTTATTTGTTATGCAATATAATGTGATGTTTATTGATTTAATATTGCATAGTTTATTAATGTTGTATAATTTAATTGATTAAATCCGTAGTTAATAGAATCCTCAAATTCTATCATGGTAATAGAGCAAGGTAAATTAAATAGATTAGATCAAATGTTGTTGTATTTAATTTATTTAATTTTGTATGGGTTTTTTCAACCAAACCGAAGGGTATTTAAAAATCATCGGGCCCCCTTCTCCCCAATTTTTTGCAATCTAATTTTTTTGAATGTTTTGTGAGGAATTAATGTGAGTGTGCACAGGTGAAAGGGGTTTACATGCGTGTGAAAAATCACATACAGGTAAGGGTAAATTAATATATGAAATATTTCTATTTCTCTATAGTTTTAAATGTGTGTAGGGTAAATGTTTTCAAAGGTAAAATTCAAGAGTAAATGAAGGGAGGAGACAAGTTTCATGAAAATAGGGATTTCAAATTATTTCATTGGCCAGGTGAAATTACTTGTCCCCTCTGTAAATCTCTAGGTTAATTTGTACTCTCATGTGATTTGAAATCTCCTTGCACCTGGTAAAAATTCTCTTACTATTTTTACCTTTTTTTTTTCAAAATAATATGCCTGTGTCCTTTGGACCCCCTCTAATAGGGCTTGATTTTAAAAATATAAGTTTATAGTTTTTATAACTATATTCTTTAAATAAAAATTTACTATAGAATAAATATCATTATAGTTTATATTATATAAAATATTCTCAAAAAATTATATAGTTGTTTATATCTTATTATAATTTATAAACAAAATTTGTTTAAAACTGTATAGAAGAAGAAATTCTAAAATTTCATATTCTAGAAATACATAGGTAATTTTCATTGTGTTAAATTTGATGGTCAAATGACTGTCATGATAGACCAAAAATAAGGTAGAATGACAGGTCATTTAGACGTCAAATTTAAGCTAGCCATATCCAGGAAATTTTCACTGTGTTAAAATTGACGGTCAAATGACCATCACGGCAAACCAAAAATAAGGTAGAATGACGGTCATTTAGACATCAAATTTAAGTTGGCCAGATCTTTATCTTCATTAACACTTTTTAGAAATTTGAATTTGTTCATTCTTAGGGGTTTCATCTTCACTTCTATATGGTCAGAATTTTTTTATGATAGGTCTGGGGTATAATGTCAGAGCCCTTTATAATGTGGGTTATTATTTGATTATGGAAAGTTAATTAGTATGCATTTTAGTGAAAAATTATTTACAATCAAATACTTTCCTTAGACATATAAATTTAGATATGCTTTTATTAATGTTTTTATGATCAAGGAATGGTGGAATTGGGGAGAGTAAGAACTGCTCAATTTAGGCTTATTCAAAAGCTTTAAAATGTCAAAAACATGTTAAAATATGGAATAAAGAAGTCTTTGGGAATGTTTTTGTGAAAAAAAGGAATTAAAACAGAGACTCCAAGATCTGGAAAATAAAATAAACTTACAGGGGAGGTCTGTGGAGGATCATTTAATGGGAAAAAATATCCTTTCAGAGTTGCACACGGTTTGTAGCAGGGAAGAATCCCTATGGAGACTTAAATCTAGGGCTATATGGCTGAAAGAGGGTGACAAAAATACAAAATTCTTCCATATGACCACATTGAAGCATAGATCCTGTAATAGGATTACGGAAGTCTCTAAAGGTAATGACATCATCATAAAAGATCCGTGGATCATCAAGGAAGAAGCTCTTAGATTCTATGAAAAATTGCTCAATGAGAAGAGTGCTACTAATGATATGGTTGACTCTTTTATGTTAGAAGCTATCCCACATGATAAAATAGAGGAGCAAATATTTAAAGATATTACCAAATTTGTTACTTTGGAGGAGCTTCAGAAAGCTGTTTTTACTCTTGAAGGAGATAAGGCTCGGGACCAGATGGCTTCTCTATCAATTTTTTTCAAAATTTTTGGGAAAATTTTCTCGAGATGATCTCCTTAGGGCTGTAAATGAATTTTTTAGAACTGGAGATTTATTGAAAGAGCTTAATAATACTCACATCGTGCTAGCTCCAAAAAAATGGATGCTAACGATTTTAAAGATTTCAAACCCATTAGCTTGGTAAATGCTATCTACAAAATTTTTACTAAGATTATTGCCACCAGACTGTAGTTCATATTGAATGATTTAATCTCAAAACAACAAAGTGGGTTCATCAGAGGAAGGATAATTCAAGATGGTGTGATCATGGTGCAATAATTATTCACTCTATGGATAATAATAAAAAGGAAAGCATGGTCCTTAAACTTGACATGAATAAAGCCTTTGATAAAGTCTCCTGGTCTTTTCTTGACAAAGTTCTAGCCAAATTTGGTTTTCTCAACAAATTCAGAAGAATTATCAAGGCTTGCATTTCAACTGCTAGATTCTCTATGGTGGTTAATGGTGAACCAGTGGGGTACTTTACCAGTAGTAGGGGATTAAGACAGGGGGATCCTATTTCCCCTCTGCTCTTCATTATTATGGTAGATAGCCTGAGCAAAAGAATTACCAAAGTTGTTAAAGATGGCCTTCTAAAAGGAACTAAACCTACCTCTACGAATCAAACAGACTTTCATCAGCAATTTGCGGATGACACTATCCTGTTATTAGTGGCATCTATCCTAGAAGCTAAGGTGACCAAGTCCATTCTAAAATTTTATGAGGCTGCTTTTGGACAAGAGATCAACTTTGACAAAATTTCTATTTTCTTTTTCAATACTCCTTTGGAAAGAAAATAGAATTGCTAAAATATTGGGTTGTAAAATCAATTTACTTCCCACTACTTATTTGGGGCTCCCCCTTAGTACTAAATGTAACACCTTTGACAATCGGTTATATTTCTGTTTTGCAATACAAGCATAGGCATGTGATTTTATTGAATGAGGTGTGTTTCCTTGATTGTTGAAAATCATGCTTATTATGGATAAATCATTTCCACTCTTGGATTCATTAGACTGAAATGATATGGCTTGCAATAATCCATTTTCACTTCTTGTAGGCGAGTTGCAATCTGGTTTTGGGAGTTACAAACTTATCTCTTTTACTAAATCCTCCTTGGATCAATTCCAGTGATCTAAGGAATATTTTAAATCTCCTTACCATATTGAATGATAAATTTACATTCATTATTTTGAGAGACATAATAGATTGAACTTTGTATGTTACAAATTATTTTGTCTTGTATGACACACCTTTATTCGGTTGTATGATTGTGCTTCGATCTTTTGGATTGATCTCTTCAGGACCTTATCGTCTTAAATGAAATATAGTCTGCTTCATGAATACGAAGGGAATCAGAATCCTAAAACTAAAGGATTATCCTAACGGTGTCCTAGACTAGGTAAAAAGCACCTACTTCCTAGCTATGTCTACTTAATTGGATTATAATCTAACATAAGCTTCTTATTTCTATTGTGTTTGGATGACGTCCTAACCTAAGCTCTTGTGCTAAATGAATAAGGGAGAAAATTACTAAAGTAATGCTAGGCTATTTGATCTAAGACCTAATACTATATGGTTGGGAATTTGACCTAACCTAAGGTGGAAATTACCTATGGAAATGTTTTAAGACCTAAGGTAATTATTGTTAGACTAACCTAAGTTTTGGGAAATCTATCCTAAACTATTAAAAGGGAACCTAAGGGGTCGCATGGCACTATGGCGATAGTTCCAATGGAATTTAATTGATTTGATTGGGTTAATTGAAGGGAGGTACATTCAGTTTTGGCAAAGGCTTATAAACTTTAGTGGAGGCATATGTGGAGGCTTCACTAAAGATGGGAATGCATGTTAAATTATAAATGGCATTCACCAATATTGGGAGGCAGTGGCAAGGAGAGATAAGCGGGAGATTTGGTAGTAATTGAATTTATGGACCTCAGTTTTTGTGTGCAAACCATCTTGGAAACAAGGGAGACAAATTTGTGCGAGGTTGTTTGGTCTTACATGTCTAACAAATTTTACTGTGCATGAAGCTATTTGTTTCTTCGAACCAACAGTTTGAATTCTACATTATTGCTATTTTCAGTTTCTCTAGTCTATTTTCGATCAAGGGAATGTATATGAGGCATTGGAATAAATTTTTTTAGTTGTTGATCTTTCGTGGAGAAGAAAAAGAGTGGGAAGCTTGGCTAGAAGTCTCCTTCGAATTGGCAGAGGCACTATCAGGCATGATAGGCTCTACCCATTAAGATTTCTTGCTTTCTTCTAAATGATTCATTAAAACAACTCTACTCTCATGAGATAAATGTTTGCATGACTTGTCTGGTTAATTAATTTCATGCTTTTATGAATCTATGTGGTTTTTAGATATAAATCCATTGCTAAATAATGTTAGCCTTTGGGAACTTTCTCTCTATGCAAGATCAGTGTTGACATGCATGTTAAACTTGTATTTGAAGCTCTGTATTTCGTTCTGAACATGTGTTCGAGGTTGGTGTTGTTCTGAACTAGCATTTGTTTCCTTGTGTTTCATTCTAAACTTTTATTTGGAGCCTTGTGTTTAGTTTGAACTTGTATTGGAGCTTCATGTTTTGTTCTGAGCTTGTATTGGAACTTTGTGTTGTTTTGAACTTTTGTTTGAAGCTTTGTGCTCGACACTGTACTCATATTCAATACTTGCATGTCATGAACTAGTATTTGAGTCGAGGTGTTTGGTTTTTACTTGTGTTCGAGCTTGAGTTTTACTCGTATTCAAGGATTTGAAATGATTTGAACTCATTTATGGACTATCTGCTTGAAAAGGCTTGAGAGATTAATTTTGGTTTGAAGTTGATTTGGTAATCTCTTTTGAGATCTTCTCCTTGTAGCTTCTTGTTGGATTGGTTGTGGTACTTCTGTTGTTGGAGACTGTACCACCTTCTTTGAACTTGTAAAGGTGTGTGAATATGGAGGATAATCTTCTCTCCTTTTCTCTAAGAAAACCCGCGTCTTGTGGAAGGCTTGACTATTTTGTTTAAAGTGTTAATAGACTAGAACTATATCTTGTTGTGGGTTTGGTTTGATATAGAGTTTGTTGGGAATAGTCGTTAATAGTTTTGAGGTTTATGGAAATGCAAAGTATGCATTCTCCTTCTTGTGATCAATGTTTGAAACGAATACCTTCCTTGTCACAATCTTTTTAGGTGGAACTTGAGAGTCTTTGTTGTGATTCTGTTTCAGTCACGTTGGAGGTAAGATTGGGACATTACTTGACTTAAACATATTTTGGGTTTTCTTACTCTCTTCAGATCCGTTTAATTGATTTTTGGGTTTTATTAGAAAGAAGAGTTGAATACCCTAGTGTACTTGAATTTTTATGGAAGGATACATTATCTCTGGTTCAGATTGTTTTGTATAACTATTCTTATTGGATCATGAACTACTTGCTCTTTTGTATTGAGTTGTTGAAGCTTTGTAAATGGGATTACAATTTTTACTAAGTTCGTGAGTTTTATTGAATCTTGTTTATCTTATACTATTTTGGGTTTTCTATTCCTTGTTGGGTTCATTGAATGAATCTCTAGGTATTTTAAAGAGAAAGGAATATGTTCTCTTGTGGATAATATACTATTTTTGGGACTGTATTGGGTATTCCTTTCTGGGAAATGAATTTGAACTTGTGTTTAATGAATTGGAATATATAAACCAGGTTGTATTGATTAGTAAGGGAAAACTAGAAGTGTGATTTCTTTAAACTATTGGTTTGGTTTTGTGTTCCCTATTGGGAACTAGCTAATGAACTTCTAAGTTTGAAATAGAAGTGGGAATTCATTTGATAGTATAAATGAAATGAATTATAGATTTGGACCCTTTTCTATTTGAGATCCTTTTACTTTTGTAAAGATGAGTTCACTTGATGGAACTTCTCTAAATTTTGATTCTCTTATGAGATGGGAATTTCTTCATGGATTGTTAGTCTACTTGTACTAATCGTTTGTTGTAATGATGTGGAAAGAGAATAGCTGAGTTGATCTGTTGAAAAGAAAATAATAACATACTTAGACCAATTTATTTTTTTGACTGAGTTATACTTCATTTGGATTTGATATTGGAAGGTTTCCTCTTTTTGCACTCTGTCTTATTATGAACCCTTTTTGGATGGACACGAGAAGAAATTAACCCTGTGTGAGTCTAGCTTTGATTGTGGAATGCCTAGTTTCAGATCTTTGAATGATATCTTCTAACATGTGGAAGTTAGTAAGACTTGTAGTTAGATTGTGTTGATTCTCTATTCCTTCATGGATTGAACTGGGAATCTTGTTTAAATGTTGTCTCTTTAATATAGAATCCATATTGTTATCTTTAATCGAAGTAATTTTGTGTGTTACGAACCGCTTCTAACTTTTAGATGATTAGTGTAAGGGAAAATGTATGTATTGATTCTTCTTTGCTTAAGTGGTAGGATGAAACATCCTAATATGATCTAGGCTATGAATAACTTCTTTTGCTACATAGTAAAGATAAATGTTGTATTTCTATTCTGATAGAATTATGAAACCATTGGGTGACAAGATTTGTTGTTTGTCTAGAAGTAATTGATATGATAAATTAAACCATATGTTATAATGCAGATGTTGCAGATTATATTATGCTCTTTTCTTAAAAGTGAATTCAGATTCATTATTGAACTTCTTTTCTAGTTGATATTACTTATGCTTATTTGTATGATATATATATATATATATTGTTTTATTAAAGTAGATTTGTTTTAATGGAATAATTAGTGGAATGCACTTCATTTTAATGCTTAGTGCTTTCATGCCCGAGTTCAATTGAACTGCCCGTGCTAGAAATTTTTGTAGATGGACATTGTAAGTGATAAAATAAGGAAATTTTTTTTTATGATGCATTAGCTTATTTATTTCTCGGATCTTATGTAAAGATTTTGATTCATTCTTGAGTTGTATTGGAAAAGAGAAACAATGTTTTGTTATGAACTTAATGATGATTGGCATGCGAGTATGGTTGAAATGCATAGTATTGTAAATGTATATTTATCACCATGAAATGAAATGTTTTGAGTTGGACTTTAATTTGTGATGTGAATTCTTTTGTACTTGTAAGACGGAAATAGTAGCGATATCTTGGAGGTATTCTTTATATTTGTTTTGTATATTATTGTTGTTATCATGTATTAAGTTGTATTAAGGGGATAACACGATCCCCCTTATTATAATGAACTTGTTAAACTATAAAATATATCGTTCTTTATCTACACAACTAAAGTTTAATATGAAATATGCTTTGGACATACAATTAAACTATATGAGTAAATATTGGTAAAAAGGTTAAGTTAACCTTAACATCTAATCATGTAGAGGAAGACTCTTCCTCTCTCAAAAGAATGAAAGATAAAAAGGAATAGTGGTTATGATCTTTAATCTTTGTACTTCATTTATAAGAAGTAAACACTAGCTGAATCTAGGTGGATGACACACTTGATTTGGACAACTAGGTTGTGTAAAAAATTAAATGCTTGATGTTTGTTGTCTTGTTTTTGGGATGACTGCTTGTTAATCCACATTAGTAAACATTAATGCAAACATGATTTAATGAAGTTATCAATATCAAATCAGGTTAAATATGTATATAGAACTTAATGAATGTTGGAATTAGGGTTAGACATGATTGCTGCAATCTAAATCTTAATCCAATTTAAATATTAATCTAATGACCACTAAGGGATATGTATGTCATGATGAATCATTCCTAAAGGATGTTGGCACATGCCAACCATAGGACTGTACCTTCGAGAATTCCAAGGACTTCTCAAGGATACAGTGTTGCAGTTGACATGTGGAAACACCCTTCCATATTGTTCATCTAGATCTACACAAATTTGGACTTGAACTTAGTTTTCTCTCTAGGTCAAGTTAGTAGCATGTTTGGAATAGGGAGTAGCTTTCTATGACTCAAGGTACCTTGGCACATTTGGTTGACTTAGGTCGGTCGAGTATGCCCATATACCCTAAGTCATCGTGAGCATATTCCTATAACAAGTTATGTTGCTAACCTGAGCTAGGGTCAAACCTTGGGCAAGTGGACTGATGGTAGTCGATAAAGACCATTCTAGATAAGAATAGAGTGAGGTGAAGGAGGTATTCTGAAATGACGAATATGTTGTCTAAGAATAGTAACATGAATAGTATGTTGAAAATCTTTCGCCAAAGTATCACAAGTTGCTAGTTGCGTTGTCCTATGTCACCTAGTTTAAAGCAATGTGATGTCAGATGAATATTGGTAACAAATATTTAGATAGGTTCTTTAGAAAGATCACTCAGTACCCGAAATAGGGTAGGAGAACAAAGTATACATAGTATACATAAAGTATTCTATACCTTAAGTCAACATGAGATTTCGGTAGCATAATGAGAGTCATTCACATTGCATATGGTTATCTGTTATGAGATTGATTGGCATAAAATGTGTATTCTAAATGATTTTTATTTAGAACAGAGAACATTATGATTCAAAAAAAAATCCCTTGTTTCTAAAGTCTTAAAATGAGAATGTTACATCTTGGTATCAGAGTAGATGGTTGTAGCTCTTGGACCTATTATGTCCATAATTTGATGTAAATTAAACTTTCTTGTCAACAGAAAATGGTTAGAACAAGAGGAAATGTTATAAATAATCCTCCACGAGGAAGGAGCAGCATCTGCCCAAAAAATTGATGAGATCCTTGCTTCCCTATTAGACACAAGAGATCATTTGGTTGTACTTGAACAACAAGTAATGGGAAATGAGGAGGAAGAAGATGCTGGTAATAATAATCAGCTACCTCCAAAGGACAACACCAATTTAAGTGTTGATAATGTGAACATACTGTTCATCCTAAGAACAAAAAGGCTAGGCTAACATCCGAGCTCACTAATGATATAAAAATGATAAGTCCATCCAAGTTTTATCATACCACATTAGGAGATGGAGCTGAGAAGTGGCTCAGTGAAATAGAGAAATACTTTGCAATAAGGAATTTCTCGGAAGAAACAAAGGTGATATGGGGAGCATATCAACTTTCCCATGATGCATCCTTGTGGTGGGATATCCGTAAGGATGAGTTAAACATTGATGAAACCAATATCACATGGGATTAATTTTAAAGGTTAATTTAGGCAATGTTGGTTGCCACAACTTTACTATGATAAGAAAATAACTGAATTCCAGAACATAGCTCAAGGAAAGATAACTATAATTGAGTATTGGGAGCGGTTTACCAAACTCCTTAAGTATGTACCTTAGTATCAAACTGATGAGAAGTTTAGGATATAGAAATTCATCATGGGATTGAATCCTGTTATAGGAGGATAGGTGGATGTTCATAGCCTAACAATGGTGGAAGGGGTTGTTGAAAAATCCATAAGGTAGGAATAGAAATTGAAGGCAATTTCTACTCATAAGGAGGAAGTAAGGAAGAAAGTTCCCAACTCCTCTTCATCATCTCTTACACCTAAGAAAGGACCATGGAAGAAGTTTAGAATGAAAAATAAGTTTTCAACTAATAATAATAAGAAAACAACAATGAATAAGACTACTGGTAATGTACGGAACAACTTTTTCAAGTACAATAATAACGGAAAAAAGTCCTATGGAGGTTAGAATGATAATTCTAGGACTAGAAATAAATCGAGCCTCGAAAGGGACTGTAAAAGACTGTTATAACTATGGCAAAGATCATTACATGAATCAATTCCCTTTGAAAAAGGATGATTGTAATTATGCAACACAAAATACACGCTGCAAAAGTAGGTGACAAACAAAGCTAAAAAATAGGCCATGCCCATAGAGGTTTCGGGTAAGTTATTTGGCATACCTATAACTATTATTTTTTATACCAGAGCTATTGAATGTTTTATTTCCATTAAATTAGCATCTAAACTAAAAAGAAAAGATGGAAACATGGATAAAAAATGGACTGTACATTATGGAAACAATTTTGTTCATACTGTTAGTATGTGTCTTTTTGGAGCAGTCCTTGAATTACCTAGTTTTTCCACATAAGTTGATCTTTATGTTGCACATTTGGGGTTTTATGATGTAATCATAGGTGTTAATTGGTCAGCTAAACATAAGGTAAAGGTGGATTGTTTTGAAAAACATATTAGTTGTTTAGATGATTTGTAGAAAACAATAGAGATTCAGGGCGTGAAACGTGAAATTTCTATTAGGAAACTATCAGCTATGCAACTTAAAAAGGCCAAAAACAAAGCTTGTACCTTATATGTTGTATAGATTAGAAACAATCAAGAGAACAATGATGTCATGGAAGCGATATCTGCTTTGTTATGAAACTTCAATGACGTGTTTTAAGAGTTAGCAGGTCTTCCACCCAAAAGGGAATTTGATTTCACAATTGAGATCAAGCACGAGGCTGAGCCTATTTATAAATCACCATATCAAATGAATACTATAGAATTAGTATAGCTTAAGGCTCAATTGTAAGAAATTTTGTCTAAACGTTTGATTAGACCAAGTATTTCACCTTGGGGAGCACCAGTAATTTTTGTGAAAAAGAAAGATGAAACACTTAGATTGTGCATTGACTACATAATGTTAAATAAAGCAACAATCAAGAATAGATACCCACTCCCTAGAATTGATGATCTATTTAATCAGATGCATGGGGCATCGGTGTATTCAAATATAGATCTTTGATCTGGATATCATCAATTATGGATTAAGGATGAGGACATTCATAAAATAGCTTTCAGAACAAGGTATGGACATTATGAGTTCATGTTCTTACCCTTTGGATTAAAAATGCACCTGCAACATTTATGAATTTAATGAATAATATCTTTCAAGAATTCTTGGAAAAATTTGTGCTCGTATTCTTGGACGACATTCTCATATATTCTAAAATCATAGAGGAACACCATGAGGGAAATTTTGAGAAAAAGAAGGTTATATGGTAAGCTATCAAAATGTTCTTTCTATGACACGAAGTGCACTATTTGGGACATGTAATAAGTAAGAATGAAATTTTGTAGAACCTTCTAAAATTGTAGCTATAACCGAGTGTCTGCACCAAAGAATGTACATGAAGTTAGAAGCTTCATGGGGCTTGTTGGTTACTATAGAAAATTTGTAAAAGATTTTTCTAAGGTGGTTGCACCAATAACTTCATTACAGAAAAAAGATAAGAAGTTTGTTTGGAATGAGAAATGTGAATCTGCATTCGAACTTTAATGGAACAGATTAACTTCAAAGCACTTATTCTAGCTGTACAGATCCTAATGGAGACTTTATGGTAGTAACATATGCATCTAGAGAAGGTATAGGAGGTATTTTACTACAAAATGATCATGTCATAGATTAAGAAAGTATAAAACTAAAGTTACATGAGTTGAATTATGCTCTACATGATTTAGAGATTGCTACTATTATTCATGCAATGTTAAGTTTGGAGGCATTACTTGCTTGGTAAACCTTTTGAATTAAAGACTAATCATCTTGGGCTGAAGTATATTTTCACTTAGCTAAATCTTAATGCAAGACAATGAAGATGGTTAGATTTTTTGTCTCAATATGATTTTGACATCAATTACATTAAAGTTAAGGAAAACATAGTGGTTGACGCTCTGAGTCGTAGGAAGCACATTTCTACTCTTATAACATTAAGAACTTAGTTTAAGAATGAAGTAAAAAGTGTTATGGAATCTGATTCTTACTTTCAGCAAGTAAAGACAGTGATTTCTGCAGATCCAAATGATGTGAGGTATAAAGGTTTTCACTTTGACAATGAATGAATCTTAAGATTTGAAAACAGAGTATACATACCTTCACTAATTGATTTAAGAAAGAAATTATTAGCAGAATTTCACAATTCACCTTTTTCTGGACACCCTGGTATTACAAAGATGCTTGCTGATATAAAACAACAATATTTCTAGAAGGGGATGAAAAAGGATGTTATTGACTTTGTGACACATTTCTTAGAATGTCAACATGTTAAAGTTGAACATATGCACCTAGCCAGTTTATTGTATCCTCATAGCATACCGCAGATACAAATGGCAAGTAATAAGCATAGATTTTGTACAAGGGTTGCCTATGTCAAGAAATAAACATGATGTTATTTTAGTAGTTGTTGATAAACTAACAAAGGTAGCACATTTCATTGTTGGTAATTTGAAGGATGATTCTCCTGTATAGGCTAAAAGATTTGTACATGAAATTTTCATATTACATGGAATACCTGAATTAATCATATCTGATAGAGATCCTAGAATGATGTCAAGGTTTTGGCAAACACTTAATGTAGCTCTAGAAACTATATTGAATTTCAGTTCTATGTATCATCCGGAAATGGATGGACAGACTGAAAGAGTTAATCAAGTTTTAAAGGATATGTTACGAATTTATTGTATGGATCAGCAATATAAGTGGGAAGAGTACCTTCCACTAGTTGAGTTTGCTTGTAATAACACATACCATGCCTCTCTTAAGATGGCACCTTTTGAAGAATTATACGAAAGCAAATGCAGAACCCCCGTTAGTTGGGACAACATTGAGGATAGAGATGTAATTGGACCTGAAATCCTTACGGAAATGAAACAAGTTAAAATGATTCATGAACTCTTGAAAGAAGAAGCAAATTGGAAAAAGAGTTGTGTTGATTTAAAGTGGGTTGATAGGAAATTTGAACTTGGTGAGAAAGTATTTCTTTGGGTTAGACCAAAAAAGAGCTCAATAACTTTTGGTAAGGTTGCCAAGTTATCACCTCGTTATATGGAACCCTTTGAGATAGTTGAAGTAATCAACCCCCGTAGCTTCTTGTTTAGCATTACCTCCTTCTTTATCATGAATGCATGATGTTTTCCATATTTCTTTGCTTAAGAAATACATTTCAGATTTATCACATGTGTTAAATTAGAATTCCTTACAGGTCAAAGACCTAGGAATAATCGTGGTTAAACCCATACGAGTGTTGGAAACTCACTAGTTGCATTTACGAAATCATGAAATAAGTCAATGTAAGGTTCAGTGGGACCAGTTTAACGAAGAAAGTGCAACTTGGGAAAATCTAGAAGATATGAAAACTGATTTTCCATATTTATTTGATCAGAATTGACTATGATGACTGATAAAAATTTGTGATTTTATCTTTATATGTCAATAAGTCTGCCAATTTTGGGTAGACAACTATTTATTTATTTTAAATAAACAACTATGTGAATGTTGATTTTGGGAACTTTAAATTCTGATATTGTTGCAAAACATATGTTAAGTAAGTAGATAAATTGATTATCCTTAATGCAATGATCAAAATGAGATAATCATCGGGATGATGATTCTTTTTAGGAGGGAAGTATGTAACACCTTTGACAATCAGTTATATTTCTCTTTTGCATTACAAGCATAGGCATGTGATTTTCTTGAATGAGGTGTGTTTCCTTGATTGTTGAAAATCATGCTTGTTATGGATAAATCATTTCTTCTCTTGGATTCATTAGACTGAAATGATATGGCTTACAAGAATCCATTCTTTACTTTTTATAGTTGAGTTGCAATCTAGGTTTGGGAGTTGCAAACTTATCTCTTTTATTGAATCCTCCTTGGATCAATTCCAGTGATCCAAGGAATGTTTTAAATCTCCTTATCAGACTGAATGATAAATTGATATTCATTAGTTTGAGAGACATAGCAGACTGAACTTTGTATGTTACAAATTCTTTGGTCTTGTATGGCATGCCTTCATTCGGTTGTATGATTGTGCTTTGATATTTTGGATTGATCTCTTCATGGCCTTATCGGCTTAAATGAAATATAGTTTGCTTCATGACTACAAAGGGAATCTGAATCCTAAAACTAAAGGATTATCCTAAAGGTGTCCTAGACTAGGTAAAAAGCATGTACTTCCTAGATATGTCTACTTAATTGGATTATAATCTAACCTAATCTTCTTATTTCTATTGTGTTTAGATGACGTCCTAACCTAACCTCTTTTGCTAAATGAATAAGGGAGAAAATTACTAAAGTAATGCTAGGCTATTTGATCTAAGACCTAATACTATATGGTTGGGAATTTGACCTAACCTAAGGTGGAAATTACCTATGGAAATGTTTTAAGACCTAAGGTAATTATTGTTAGACTAACCTAAGTTTTGGGAAATCTATCCTAAACTACTAAAAAGGAACCTAAGGGGTCGCATGGCACTATGACGACAATTCCAATGGCATTGTAATGCCCCGTGTGATGTTTCCCCAGTCCCTGGCATGCCGACCTTGTTGTTAAGCCTAGGAGACTGGTGTGCATGTGCTTTTGTTGACCGTTGTTGACCATGTCCAGGTTGTAGTGAAGATTTTTCACCTTCCCTCTGCTTCTTTCCTATCGGTTCGTTGTCGACACCCCAAACTGTGGACCCCATAGTGTCATGGTGGTTATCCAAGAAAGGGAAATTTGGTTCTCGGTTCGTCGAGTTACCTGGTCATCGCCATTAATAGGATTAATAATTATTATCATTATTAAGCCGTAAAATTATTAAAATAATGTTTATAATACTATTATAACTCATATCGCCGACTTCGATCAGTCGCTTTTGTGTCAAAATTTCACCTCTGGTAATGGATTGAGTTTAAGTTATAGTTGATTTATTTGTCTACTTTGTTGTAGGGTTTTATGACGTTTTTGATTTAAACAAAAAAAAAGAAATAGATAAATAAATTTAAAAGGAATTAAAAATAAAATTGAAAAGCCCGTAAAAGGGGCGGATTAGGGCAAAGGGGAGGAATAAAAAAAAAGAGGCCCGTGATTCTTTTGGGCGAGTTAGGGTTTTTTTTTGCTATTATAATGAGTGGTTTGTTTGGGGCGCGAGGATCTCGCACAAAAAAATGAGTTTGTTGAAACGGCCTTGAAAACCTTCAAGCAAATGCTTTGATTCACGTAAAGCCAAACTCCACAACCGTTCAACATTCTCCTAGGCTGCGCCACACACTCCTACGTGGGAAAACCAAGCTCATTGGAGAGAGGGAGTTTGCCAGATGTTGTTACAGTGCCAAAAGCTTAGGGGACAAAGTATGGACACGCATCAAAACAAAATGGAGGAGGATTTTTGGTCTGTGTAGTTGCCACATTGCCAGCATACTCCCAGCTGTGCCCAGACCTGCGTGGGCTTCTAGTAAATAAAAAAATAGAGGAACTTGGTCAGATGTTGCAGTCACACGTGCCCTAGTAGATACTTATGTAAAAATGTGAAAACATGCGCTTGGCATGTGAGTAGTGCGCCTAAATGCCTGAAATAAACATGGCTACTTTGACTACCACAAGCGTAGGTGATGCACAAAATGGGTCTATTTAAAGGCATGGGCTGTTTGTTTTAATGCCTCAAATAAATTTTGTCTCATGGAATGCCATGATGGCAAAAGCATATGCACAAAATGGATGTGTAGAAAAGGAATGAGATGTGTTTGGCGAGAATGCCTCAAATATGTGGTTTTATGGAACATACCCTAACCTTGTAAGCTTCATTTTTGTTTAATTAGCTTTTAGCCATGCAGGTTCAGTGCATGAGGGTTGTAAATACTTCGATGGCATGAGTGCCTCTTGTAGAATCATGCCTAGAATTAATCATTATGTTTTCTGGTTTTTGATGAGCACATGAGAATGTGCAAAATGTGGAGGCATGCTTAAGGCATGTGAAGTGTTTGACTAAATGCCTTCAAAAAAATCATGGTCTAATGGTTGCAAGATTTGAGGCTACGCACAAAAGGAGGAAGATCTCATCCTATCCAAACAACAACAATAAGAAACCATTTGATCATGCTCAACAAGTGGTGGGTCGAATCCAGAAGGTAGGAGGAATGTGATCAGAGTAGTGGAATGGTTTTCAAGTCTGTAGTTACAGATTTTATTGATAGACATGTATGCAAAATGGTGGAGCTGAGGACGCTCGTGGACTGGTTGACGAAGTGCCCAAGCAAGAGACTGAACCCAAGCCTGTGGCTTCGACCGACTTCGTTCTCTAGGCATGGTTCTTCTTCCCTTACCTCTCATAATTCTCGTGTTTTAGTTCTCTTTTGCAACTAAATAGAATTTTAAATTATTAGATTTTTAATACAGTTAAATGTCCCTTTAACTCATTGTAAAACAATAAAGTGTCGTGTCGCAACTCTCGAATTTTTTTTTAACTCATCTACTTTAAATGATGATCTATCACCCTCGCTTTGAAATTATCTAGAAAACTCTTACCCTTCTTGATCGCTCCAATGTCATTGTATCGATTTGAGATGAATTTGACTCTCCATTGATTAAGTTGACCTTCTTCCTGCTTAAAATAGTTAAATTTTGCATTTTTCGAAGACTCACTAAGTACCCTTTGCAACTCTGGAAACGAGATGTGAAGTTTCATTCATGTACCTTGGTATACGAGGAGTCACCTTGATTTTTGGTTTGACATAAAACGATCATATGACATCCTTTTGACGCTCTTATAGGAGCCCTGTTACATCGGTTTACAATAGTAGAGAGTTGTTAAAACTAGAAAGTTGGCTTTCGTTTTGGACCACCATTTGAAACTCGGAAAGAGAAATCATGTTTTGTCTTCGCAAACCTCTAGCGTTTATACTAGACAAATGCATGGAACATTCAGTATAGGAAAGAGAACTTTTCGGGATAGTTTGGCGAAGCCGTTTTGTAGGCCTCGGTCGCAGTTTGACAAGGTCAAACTGGTCCAATTTCATCTTGTCGCTCCAGAAAACTTGTCATCGTTTGAACATGGTTTTCTAGTTCTCAGTCCCATTGAATCTGATGAATTCTATTTATATAGGGGAACTAGTAGGAGATGTCTCGTAGTGTGCTCCTCCATCAAACGTCGATTATGGATGCGGATTTTACGGGTGCTCGAGCTAACATTTGTCATTTTTTACAACTGGGTGAACTACAACTAGTGGCCCCGGAGAACTAACCGCCAAACGCAAACCGTTCGCTCTTTTTCAATTCCGTCAGTTGCTATGAACTCTGGTATATCTAGGGACACGTAGAAAGTTAGTCATGGTGTGTGTGTTCATTGGAAGATAACCTTTGGAAGTAGTTTCTTAGCCTCCGAGCTATTTTGTACGTTTTGTAGCTAGTGAGAAAATGTAAAAGTAGAAAGTTGTGGACCCTCGTAGGGTTGCCAAATCACCCTGGAAACTTTTAACACACGTAAATAACTATTTAAAACACTATAATGAAACTTGTTGTGTGTATTAGAACTTTTGACAAAATGATGTTTTCTCTCTCTTCCTTTCTCTTTCTCTCTCCTGGGTTTATAAAATGAAGAAAATGAAAGGCAATGAATACATGTTTCTAGAACTTTTTTATTTCGATTGCAAATTGTAATTATTGTCAGATGTAAATGGGAAAATGAAAAATGATAATTATGATTGATTAGGGTGGATGCCATTCCAGGGACTTATCACTGATATCTTGCTCACTTGGTTTTTGCAGGTTGAAAGAATGATGACTTAAAGGCGTTGAGTAATTCATTGTTTATTTTTAGTATTATATTGAAAGACTTATTGTTGAAATTGGTAGTATGTAAAAGTCGCTAGATTAATAAATGCTTGAGAAATTTGTATTTTTTCATGGATGTTATTTTTATCCCAAAATTTGTTATGGTAAAAGTGGAATTACAAATGTCAAAAGGAATTAAAATTATTACCTTGTAGTGAAATTTCATTGTGCAATTATTGGTTTAATAATTTGGTGTTCAGCGCTTCGTACCTTGAAAATGTAATAAAGTAACCTAACCACAACAATCAACCTTAGTTCAAAATTTCTATAAAACTAACCTACCAATGTTAATTCCTTAGTGTAGAAAATTGTGACCTTCAAACGAACCTTTACACTCGTTGGAACATCCTAGTTAGGCAAATAAGATCCCAAGAATGGGTTGAACGTCTTAGTAGGTACGTTTTGTGACATCGACATAAACCAGACATATAGGAGCAACATAGTCAAATAAAGCTCCTGCATCGAATGCATTTCTTGTGGGATCCAGATGACATCATGGAGCTAGTGAAATAGTGATTCTATCACTTAAAACTTTGTTAATGAATAGATCCTCTTAGCTATATGTACTATCCTTAGCTAGTAACAATACAGTGCTTTGATCTTTTACGAGAGGGTTATAGGGCGGATATGTTTTGATTCTTATTCTAATCTATAATAGAGTGTAAAGCCCTAAGTGAAAAATTGGAATTAAACTAAACCCTGGTGGATTAGGATGTTAACTTGTGGGTAGAAAACTATAATTCAACTCCTTGCATATGAAATTGAGTTGAAAGATGTTGTTTCTAGAGAGCCTTTGAAATTGTGGTCTTGTCCCTTAATCCCTTGTTATGTCATTGTATGGCATTAAGGAATAAAGAATATTTCTTATGTGGAATCGTGCAATGCAAATATATGGGATCTTCGTGAACATAGATAACTTGTGTTCATGTGTAGTTTATAATGCTCCTAACAATGTACTTCCTTAAAATGTCAGACAAGTGCTTTTGTAACTCTTTTGTTTTGAGACGATGCTAAGGATGAGACCATAGTGTGATGTAAGAGCATGTCATATAAGATGAAAATGATATTGGAGATTAGGATTAAGGTCACTCTAGGAGTCCTTATGACTTAATTTAAACATCTTCATTTGTTACAAAGAATATAAATTGCCTTGGTGTGACCAAACTTTGAGAAAACAAAAGATATATAAATATAAATGGAAGTCCATAAATTATTGAACTTTAACAACCATGGTAGCGAAATAGCTATTCCGTGATCGATGGATATTCTTGGGAAAAAGCTATCTCGAATCTATGTCTCCCTTAATCCCAAGATTTCATCTTGACACCACGTTAGGTTCACTTGTGTAGTAAGTTTAAATTTTAAACATTGAATAAGCGTATTGGGAAGCATAATCTTAACATAAGAATGAGAGAATTAGAATTTTCTATGAAAATTTGAAATATGGAAAATATTTATATAAGTTATGAAGATTGTCCAAAGGGTAAAGAGCAAAATTAATTGGTTAAACAATAAGTGAATTGTGAAACGAATTTTCAGATCATGTAGGTGGAAAAAGGGAGAAATTTTTTCTTACATAATAATGTTATTGGATGTTTAACGTACTCTAGATGTAACCATGGTGATGTTGTGTGTGTATTGTCAATCCTTAAGTCCCTTTTTGTTGTGGTCATGTTATTGCTAGTATTCATTCATTGGGAAAAGTGTGGCATTGATGTGTCGATGTCGTCTGCATGTGTCTATGTGAGTCGATGACTTATGTGATTGTTGCATGTGAGTTGAGTTCTGTACTTAGAGCCCTTGCTGTGTTGTGTGTAGCGTGTATTGTAAGTCAAAAAAAATATCCTGGTATTTTACTATTGTATTTGGGTGTGTAAAATGTGGGCACTACATATGGTATCAGAATGAGGTTCATGCTCTCGAACCTCTGGGATGGATTGGATTTGTGATGATTTTGCATGATAGAGATGGTGTTACATGATGGGTTGCATGATGGTGATGGTGTTTCATGATGGTGATAAATATTGGAAGAGTAATGTGTTTTAAGAGTGATGTGATCTATGTCGTAATTGTGATAGTGTGAACACACATGAGGTGTATGTCACTTAGTGTGCTTTTGTTATCATGTTGATGTGCTAGGGATGGGAGTATTCTCTCTCCTTCGTGTGGATTCTATGAAGATTCCACGTGTGAATTACTGCTTGGAATGTGTAAAAAGAATTCTAATGTGGATGACGGGGTGTTGGAGCATTGTGGCATATTGTGATATGTGGGTGTGTCGATATGTGGTATGACTAGATTGATGTAAAGTGAATTGAATTGTATCATGATGTTTTACCATGTTTTGAAGAAATGTGTGTATCACTTTGTATGTAGCAAATGAATGTTATGTTGTGATGTTACTATGTCCATCGTATGTATGATTTGTGTAATATGTGATGGTTCATGTCATGATTTAGGGGCATATGGTGAGTATGATCCCTAGTGTACAGTGATTGCACTTTGGGTGTAGGATGTGATAATGTGATGTATCGTAACCTATGAAAGTAGTGATTGTGTTATACCCTGTACATATATACCATGTGTAATACATTATGGTTGTTGTGTGTGAATTACCATTGTGTTAGTGATGTAGTTATGTGTATGTCATGGACCCTACACTAGACGACCCTAAGGGGATGAACTGTCAAGAGTGTATGTGTGGAGAGAGGAGGCGTGGACCAGGTTGTCATAATCTTGAGCTGAGTACGAGTGAGGAAGTGGAGTCTTATATAGACTGAAAACCCACTTTTATCTATTTAGTATACTTCAAGCTTGCTCAGTATATTGTGGGTGTGCACCACCTTAGGCTCAACTTATGCAACCTTGTGTCCCCTGCTCTTTCCTATTGGATTGTTCATTGAATAATCCTATGTGATTTTGACTATGTTGATCCTTGTGGGAGTTTGGAGTTATGATTCAGGAAGAGATGATGATAGTTACATTATTTGATATACTCATTTCTAGTTACATGTATATTTTCACGAGCTGAGGCTCAATGTTCGAGTGCCAGCAACTCGATGAGTACCCCTTTGGTGGTGGTATGAGGCCACATAGTGATTGTGATGTGCTATTTTCTCATTACGTATTTTATTCATAAATTAATCTTTCTCTTTTAGCTAGAACCAGCCGTTTTCTTGATTGACATGTTCTTATATTTTGGGCATTTATTTGATTGTTTCATTAACATTTGGATTTTTCACTAACCAAGGCTAATTAGCCATTTGTTTTTTTTTCTTGGTTTTAAAACTTTCTTTTCATATTTGAAAGATTTGTAGCCTAGCCCAAGGATTTTGTTTTTGCCACTTGGCATTTGAATGGATTGTTATGCTGGTTCTAATGTTGTAATGTGTTGGATTAGGGTCATGGGATTAACCATGGAGTGGTTAGACCTATGGACCCACTTCGTTGTATGGGGGTATGCCCCAAGGAGTTACAGATAACTAGCGGGTTGTTGAACCACAAGTTTTTATGTCACTTGGGTTTGGGGTTGACGGGGCTCTATGTGACCAGGGAAATAGGGTGACTCGACCTCATTAAAAGGAGAAAGGAGATGTGCCTCTATGGTTGAGTGACTGATATTCTTGATGGGGATCTATGGTTGAGTGACCCGACTTGGTTTTGGAACTATGTTTCTTCCTCTTGGGAGGTATATGGAGTTTATTTGGTGATGCTTTGGGGAGGTATATGGAGTTGTATTCTGTTTCTTTTGGAGATATCTGGAGTTGTTTCGTGATGCCTTGTGATGTGTGGGGATTGGTATAATGAGTTATGTGTACTTGTGTGAGTCTTTTTGACACCTTGTTATGTATGGGGCTTGACTCTCCTCTTGGTTGGTATGGACTATTGGATATTGTCTTGGCACTATGTTGGTGTAGTCATGGATTTTTGGGGCTTGTGATACCGTTGTATATGTATCAGCGTGTTGATTTTGTTGTCAGTCATATGTGTGTACTAGATCTATGTCTAGGACGTAACTGTTGGAAATTAATTGTTATGTGGTCTACTCGTTGTCATTTCATGGTTTGGTGAATCCTTGTGATGTGTTACAGTTGTGAAAGTATGTAAAAGTATGCATGTGAAAATTAGGTGTTGTGTATAACCCTGGTAGGGTGTTGTGACTGTAGTTCATGATGGGAACCCACATGAATGAATAAACTAAAATTTTACAAAAATGAAAATTTAAAGGACTTGAATTAAGAATAATGTTAACAGAAAGGGATTAATGAAATAACAAATAAGAGAGAACTGTCAATCTTCATAGAACCTTGAAAGTTGAAATTTCAACCAATTGTTCCTAGGGCCACCCCATGACCGTGCCTTTGTGTCTGAAATCTTAACCCTAGCACGTGCCTTCACCTTATTCATTCCTTATTGTTTATCATTTCTCCTTCTTCATTGTATGTTACATCGGGGACGATGCTTTCTTAAGGGGAGGAGGATGTAATGCCCCGTGTGATGTTTCCCTAGTCCCTGGCATGACGACCTTATTGCTAAGCCTGGGAGACTGGTGTGCATGTGCTTTCGTTGATAGTTGTTGACCCTGTCCAAGTTGCAGTAGAGATTTTTCACCTTCCCTCTCCTTCTTGCTTGTCGGGTCATTTTCGACACCCCAAACTGTGGACCCCGTAGCATCATGGCGGTTATCCGGTTAAAGGGAAATCTGGTTCTCGGTTTGTCGAGTTACCTGGTCGTCGCCATTAATAGGATTGATAATTATTATCATTATTAAGCCGTAAAATTATTAAAATAATGTTTATAATACTATTATAACTCATATCGCCGACTTCGATCAGTCGCTTTTGTGTCGAAATTTCACCTCTGGTAATGGATTGAGTTTAAGTTATAGTTGATTTATTTGTCTACTTCGTTGTAGGGTTTTATGACGTTTTTGATTAAAACAAACAAAAAGAAATAGATAAATAAATTTAAAAGGAATTAAAAATAAAATCGAAAATCCTAGTAAAAGGGGCGGATTAGGGCAAAGGGGAGGAATAAAAAAAAATGAGGCCCGTGATTCTTTTGGGCGAGTTAGGGTTTTGTTTTTTTGCTATTGGAATGAGCGGCTGGTTTGGGGGCGCAGGGATCTGCACACAAAAAAAAATGAGTTTGTTGAAACGGCCTTGAAAACCTTCAAGCAAATGCTTTGATTCGCGTAAAGCCAGACTCCACAACCGTTCAACATTCTCCCAGGCCGCGCCACACACTCCCATGTGGGAAAACCAAGCTCATTGGAGAGAGGGAGTTTTCCAGATGTTATTATAGGCACCAAAAGCTTAGGGGACAGAGTATGGACGTGCATCAAAAAAAAATGGAGGAGGATTTGTGGTCTATGTAGTTGCCACATTGCCAGATACTCACCATGCCCAGGCACTTGCATGGGCTTCTTGTAAATTAAAAAAATAGAGGAACTTGGTTAGATGTTGCAGTCACACGTGCCCTAGTAGATACTTATGTAAAAACGTGAAAGCATACGCTTGGCATGTGAGTAGTGTGCCTAAATTCCTGAAAGAAACGTGGCTTCTTTGACTGCCACGGCTGTAGGTGATGCACAAAATGGGTCTGTTTAAAAGGCGTGGAACTGTTTGTTTTAATGCCTCAAAGAAATGTTGTCTCATGGAATGCCATGATGGCAGCATATGCACAAAATGGATGTGTAGAAAAGGATTGAGATGTGTTTGGCAGAATGCCTCAAAAGATGTGGTCTTATGGAACATACCCTGACCTTGTAAGCTTCATTTTTGGTTTAATTAGCTTTCAGACATGCAGGTTCAGTGCATGAGGGTTGTAAATACTTTGATGGCATGAGTGCCTCTTGTAGAATCATGCCTAGAATTAATCATTATGTTTGTTGGTTTTTGATGAGCACATGAGAATGTGCAAAATGTGGAGGCATGCTTAAGGCATGTGAAGTGTTTGACTAAATGCCTTCAAAAAAATCATGGTCTAATGGTTGCAAGATTTGAGGCTATGCACAAAAGGAGGAAGATCTCATCCTATCCAAACAACAACAATAAGAAACCATTTGATCATGCTCAGCAAGTGGTGGGTCGAATCCAGAAGGTAGGAGGAATGTGATCAGAGTAGCAGAATGGTTTTCAAGTATGTAGTTACAGATTTTATTGATAGACGTGTATGCAAAATGGTGGAGCTAAGGATGCTCATGGACTGGTTGATGAAGTGCCCAAGCAAGAGACTGAACCCAAGCCTGCGGCTTCGACCGACTTCGTTCTCCAGGCATGGTTCTTCTTCCCTTACCTCTCATAATTCTCGTGTTTTAGTTCTCTTTTGCAACTAAATAGAATTTTAAATTATTAGATTTTTAATACAGTTAAATGTCCCTTTAACTCATTGCAAAACAATAAAGTGTTGTGTCACAACTCTCGAAGTTTTTTTAACTCATCTACTTTAAACCATGATCTATTACCCTCACTTCGAAATGATCTAGAAAACTCTTACCCTTCTTGATCACTCAAATGTCATTGTATCGACCAGACAAATTTGACTCTCCATTGATTAAGTTGACCTTCTTCCTGCTTAAAATAGTTAAATTTTACATTTTTCGAGACTCACTAAGTACCCTTCGCAACTCTGGGAACGAGATGTGAAGTTTCATTCGTGTACCTTGGTATACGAGGAGTCGCCTTGATTTTTGGTTTGACCTGAAATGATCATATGACATCCTTTTGATGCTCTTATAGGAGCCCTGTTACATCGGTTTACAATAGTAGAGTTGTTAAAACTAGAAAGTTGGCTTTCGTTTTGGACCACCATTTGAAACCGGAAAGAGAAATCACGTTTTGTCTTCGCAAACCTCTAGCGTTTATACTAGAAAAATGCATGGAACATTCAGTATAGGAAAGAGCACTTTTCGGGATAGTTTGGCAAAGCCATTTTGTAGGCCTCGATCGCAGTTTGACGAGGTCAAACTAGTCCAATTTCATCTTGTCGCTCCAGAAAACTTGTCGTCGTTTGAACATGGTTTTCTAGTTTTCAGATCCGTTGACTCTGATGAATTCTCTTTATATAGGGGAACTAGTAGGAGATGTCTCGTTGTGTGCTTCTCCATCAAACGTCAGTTATGGATGTGGTTTTCTAGGTGCTCGAGCTAACTTTTGTCATTTTACAACTGGGTGAACTACGACCAGTGGCCCCGGAGAACTAACCGCCAAACGCAAACCGTTCACTCTTTTTCAATTCCGTCAGTTGCTATGAACTCCTGGTATATCTGGGGACATGTAGAAAGTTAGTCATGGTGTGCATGTTCATTGGAAGATAACCTTTGGAAGTAGTTTCTTAGCCTCCAAGCCGTTTTGTAGCTAGTGAGAAAATGTAAAAGTAGAAAGTCATGTGGACCCTCATAGGGTTGCCAAATCACCCTGGAAACTTTTAACACATGTAAATAACTGTTTAAAACACTATAATTAAACTTGTTGTGTGTATTAGAACTTTTGACAAAATGATTTTTCTCTCTCTTCCTTTCTCTTTCTCTCTCCTGGGTTTATAAAATGAAGAAAAATGAAAGGCAATGAATACATGTTTCTAGAACTTTTTATTTCGATTGCAAATTGTAATTATTGTCAGATGTAAATGGGAAACTGAAAAATGATAATTATGATTGATTAGGGTGGATGCCATGCTAGTGATTTATTGTTGATATCTTACTCACGTGGTTTTGTAGGTTGAAAGAATGATGACGTAAAGGCGTTGAGTAATTCATTGTTTATTTTTAGTATTATATTGAAAGACTTATTGTTGAAATTGGTAGTATGTAAAAGTCGCTTAGATTAATAGATGCTTGAGAAATTTGTTTTTTTCATGGATGTTATTTTTTATCCCAAAATTTGTTATGGTAAAAGTGGAATTACAAATGTCAAAAGGAATTAAAATTATTACCTTGTAGTGAAATTTCATTGTGCAATTATTGGTTTAATAATTTGGTGTTGCGCTTCTTACCTTGAAAATGTAATAAAGGAACCTAACCACAATAGTCAACCTTAGTTCAAAATTTGTATAAAACTAACCTGCCAATGTTAATTCCTTAGCATAGAAAACTGTGACCTTCAAACGAACCTTTACACTTGTTGGAACATCCTAATTAGGAAAATAAGATCCCAAAAATGGGTTGAACGTCTTAGTAGGTACATTTTGTGACATCGACATAAACTAGACATATAGGAGCCACATAGTCAAATAAAGCTCCTGCATCGAATGCATTTCTTGTGGGATCCAGATGACATCATAGAGCTAGTGAAATAGTGATTCTATCACTTAAAACTTTGTTAATGAATAGATCCTCTTAGCTATATGTACTATCCTTAGCTAGTAAAAATACAAAGTGCTTTGATCTTTTACGGAGGGTTATAGCTAGGCGGATATGTTTTGATTCTTATTCTAATCTATAATAGAGCATAAAGCCCTAAGTGAAAAATTGGAATTAAACTAGACCACTGGTGGATTAAGATGTTAACTTGTGGGTAGAAATCTATAATTCAACTCCTTGCATACGAAATTGAGTTGAAAGATGTTGTTTCTAGAGAACCTTAGAAATTGTGGTCTTGTCCCTTAATCCCTTGTTATGTCATTGTATGGCATTAAGGAATAAATAATATTTCTTATGTGGAATCGTGCAATGCAAATATATGGGATCTTCGTGAACATAGATCACTTGTGTTCATGTGTAGTTTATAATGCTCCTAACAATGTACTTCCTTAAAATGTCAGACAAGTGCTTTCGTAACTCTTTTGTTTTGAGACGATGCTAAGGATGAGACCATAGTGTGATGTAAGAGCATATCATATAAGATGAAAATGGTATTGGAGATTAGGATTAAGGTCACTCTAGGAGTCCTTATGACTTAATTTAAACATCTTCATGTGTTACAAAGAATATAAATTTCCTTGGTGTGACCAAACTTTGAGAAAACAAAAGATATATAAATATAAATGGAAGTTCATAAATTATTGAACTTTAACAACCATGGTAGTAAAATAGCTATTCCATGATCGATGGATATTCTTGGGAAAAAGCTATCTTGAATCTATGTCTCCCTCAATCCCAAGATTTCATCTTGACACCACGTTAGGTTCACTTGTGTAGTAAGGTTAAATTTTAAACATTGAATAAGCGTATTGGGAAGCATAATCTTAACATAAGAATGAGAGAATTAGAATTTTCTATGAAAATTTGAAATATGGAAAATAATTATATAAGTTATGAAGATTGTTCAGAAGGGTAGAGATCAAAATTAATTGGTTGAACAATAAGTGAATTGTGAAACGAATTTTGAGATCATGTAGGTGGAAAAAGGGAGAAAATTTTTCTTGCATGATAATGTAGCCAAATTAAGAACAAACCGGATATGCTGCAAATATTATGAACTCCAAAGAAAATAGATCTCCTTATTTGTTCTCAAATAATGAATTACAATGTTTCCTAAATAGGAAAACAACTCCCAACTCGAGTTGCCAAGTAAACTCTAGCTAACTCTGACTAAATCTACTCTAGGTGGCAAAAATTACTATTTTTAGCAGTTTACTAGAACCTGCTATTCTTAGTAAGTTCGCATGCTTATTCCTACGGGAAAAAAATTTCCACGCATCTTCTACATCCCTAAATTAGAGGAATTTCCAACTTTCTAACTCATAATGCAATTAATAGACTAAAATTAACTAATGCTCAAAAATAGGAAAAAATCGAACTATAACTTAAATCCTAATTTTCGGACTCAAGATGGCGGATTTAGGGCCCGAAAATATGTAGAAAACTTGCCCCAATTGGTAGGGCGGATTGCCGCTGCATTCGTCTCATCGAAACACGTGGTTCAAAAAAAAATGGACTCAAACGGACACCGGAACTCAAGTGATGACCTTGTCAAGTTCCTCGCTAATTACGGCACATCACATATTAATGTTATTGGATGTTTAACGACTCTAGATGTAACCATGGTGATGTTGTGTGTAGGTTTTCAATCATTAAGTCCTTTTTTTGTGGTCATGTTATTTCTAGTATTCATTCGTTGGGAAAAGTGTGGCATCGACGTGCCGATGTCATCTACATGTGTTTATGTGAGTCAATGACTTATGTGATTTTTGCATGTGCGTCGAGTTACGCACTGGAGCCCTTGGCTTTGTGTTGTGTGTAGTGGGTATTGTAAGTCAAAAAAAAAAATTATCGTGGTATTTTCTTGTTGTATTTGGGTGTGTAAAATGTGGGCACTACGGGCATTTAATTGATTTGATTGGGTTAATTGAAGGGAGGTACAACTAGTTTTGGAAAAGGATAGTAAAATTTAGTGGAGGCATACGTGGAGGCTTCACTAAAGATGGAAATGCATGTTAAATTAGAAATGGCATTCGCCAGTTTTTTGAGATGGTGGTAAGGAGAGATAAGCGGGAGATTTGGTAGTAATTACATTTATGGACCTCGGTTTTTACATGCAAACTATCTTGGAAACAAGGGAGGCAGATTTGTGGGAGGTTGTTTGGTCTTGCATGTCTCACGAATTTTGCTCTGCATGGAGCTATCTGGTTCTTCAAACTAGTAGTTTGACTTCTACTTTGTGGCTATTTTCAGTTTCTCTGGTCTATTTTCGATCAAGGGAATGTATATGAGGCATTGGAAGATTTGTTTTTTGGGTGTTGATCTTTCATGGAGAAGAAAAAGAGTGGGAAGCTTAGCTAGAAGTATCCTTCAAATTGGTAGAGGCACTATCAGGCATGATAGGCTCTACCCATTAAGATTTCTTACTTTCTTCTAAATGATTCATTAAAACAACTCTACTCTAAAGAGATAAATGTTTGCATGATTTGTCTGGTTAATTACTTTCATGATTTTATGAATCTATGTGGTTTTTAGATATATAATCCATTTCTAAATAATGTTATCCTTTGGGAACTTTCTCTCTGTGCAAGATCAGTGTTGACATGCATGTTAAGCTTGTATTTGAAGCTCTGTATTTCATTCTGAACATGTGTTCGAGGCTGGTGTTGTTCTGAACTAGCATTCGTTGCCTTGTGTTTCATTCTAAACTTTTATTTGGAGCCTTGTGTTTAGTTTGAACTTGTATCGAGCTTCGTGTTTTGTTTTGATCTTGTATTGGAACTTTGTGTTGTTCTAAACTTTTGTTTGAAGCTTTGTGTTCGACACTGTACTCATATTCAATACTTGCATGTCCTGAACTAGTATTTGAGTCGAGGTGTTTGGTTCTGTACTTGTGTTTTGAGCTTGAGTTTTACTCGTATTCAAGGATTTGAAATGCTTTGAACTCATTTATGGACTGTCTACTTGAAAAGGCTTGAGAGATTAATTTTGGTTTGAAGTTGATTTGATAATCTCTTTTGAGATCTTCTCCTTGTAGCTTCTTGTTGGATTGGTTGTGGTACTTATGTTGTTGGAGACTGTACCGCCTTCTTTGAACTTGTAAATGTGTGTGAGTATGGAGGATAATCTTCTCTCCTTTGCTCTGAGCAAACCCGTGTCTTGTGGAAGGATTGACTATTTTTTCAAAGTGTTAATAGACTAGAACTATATCTTGTTGTGGGTTTGGTTTGATATAGAGTTTGTTGGGAATAGTCGTTAACATTTTTGAGGTTTATGGAAATGCAGTATGCATTCTCCTTCTTGTGATCAATGTTTGAAACGAATACCTTCCTTTTCACAATATTTTTAGGTGGAACTTGAGAGTCTTTGTTGTGATTATGTTTCAGTCACATTGGAGGTAAGATTGGGACATTACTTGACTTAAACGTATTTTGGGTTTTCTTACTCTCTTCAGATCCTTTTAATTGATTTCTAGGTTTTATTAAAAAGAAGAGTTGAATACCCTAGTGTATTGAATTTTTTATGGGAGGATACATTATCTCCGGGTTCGATTGTTTTTATAACTATTCTTATTAGATTATGAACTACTTGCTCTTTTGTATTGAGTTGTTGAAGCTTTGTAAATGGGATTACAGTTTTTACTAAGTTCATGAGTTTTATTGAATCTTGTTATCTTATACTATTTTGGGTTTTCTATTCCTTGTTGGGTTCATTGAATGAATCTTTGGGTCTTTTAAAGAGAAAGGAATATGTTCTCTTGTGGAAAGTATACTTTTTTTGGGAATGTACTGGGTATTCCTTTCTGGGAAATGAATTCTAACTTGTTTTTAATGAATTGGAATATATAAACCAGGTCGTATTGATTAGTAAGGGAAAACTAGAAGTGTTCTTTCTTTAAACTGTTGGTTTGGTTTTGTGTTCCCTATTGGGAACTAGCTAATGAACTTCTAAGTTTGAAATAGAAGTGGGAATTCATTTGATAGTATAAACAAAATGAATTATAGATTTGGACCCTTTTCTATTTGAGGTCATTTTACTTTTGTAAAGATGAGTTCACTTGATGGAACTTCTCTAAATTTTGATTCTCTTCTGAGATGGGAATTTCTGTGTGGATTGTTAGTCTACTTGTACTAATCATTTTTTGTAATGATGTGGAAAGAGAATAGCCGAGTCGATATGTTGAAAAGAAAATACTAACATACTTAGACCGATTGCTTTGTTTGAATGAGTCATACTTCATTTGGATTTTATATTGGAAAGTTTCCTATTTTTACACTGTCTTATTATGAACCTTTTTGGATGGACACGAGAATGAATTAACCTTGTGTGAGTCTAGCTTTGACTGTGGAACACCCAAAGATCAGATCTTTGAATGATATCTTCTAACATGTGGAAGTTAGTAAGACTTGTAGTTAGATTGTGTTCATTCTCTATTCCTTCATGGATGAATTCTGGGAATCTTGTTTTTAAATGTTGTCTCTTTAATACGAGAATCCATATTGTTATCTTTGATCTGAAGCGCTTTTTGTGTGTTCGAACCTCCTTCGACTTTTAGATGTTTAGTGTAAGGGAAAATGTATGTATTGATTCTTCTTTACTTAAGTGGTAGGATGAAACATCCTAATATGAGATAAATTTGTGAATAAATTTTTTTGCTACATAATAAAGATAAATGTTGTATTTCTATTCGATAGAATTATGAAACCATTGGGTGAAAAGATTTGTTGTTTGTGTAGAAGTAATTGATAGGATAAATTAAACCATATGTTATAATGCAGATGTTGCGGATTATACTATGCTCTTTTCTTAAAAGTGAATTCAAATTCATTATTGCACTTTTTTCTTGTTGATATTACTTATGCTTATTTGTATGATATATATATATATATATATATATATATATATATGTATGTATATATTAATTGTTTCATTAAAGCATAGTTGTTTTAATGGAACAATTAGTGGAATGAACTTCATTTTAATGCTTAGTGCTTATCATGCTCAGTTCATTGAACTGACTCGTGCTAGAAATTTTTGTAGATGGACATCGTAAGTGATAAAAGAAGGAAATTTTTTTATGATGCATTGACTTATTTAGTTTTGGATCTTATGTAAAGAATTTCGATTCATTCTTGAGTTGTATTGGAAAAGAGAAACGATGTTCTGTTATGAACTTAATGATGATTGACATGCAGTATGGTTGAAATGCATAGTCTTGTAAATGTATATTTATCACCTTGAAATGAAAGGTTTTGAGTTGTACTTGTATGAGGAAATAGTAGCGATATCTTGGAGGCATTCTTTATATCTATTTTGTATATTATTGTTGTTATCATGTAATAAGTTGTATTAAGGAGATAATACGATCCCCCTTATTATAATGAACTTGTTAAACTACAAAATATGCCGTTCTTTATCTACATAACGAAATTTTAATATGAAATATGCTTTAGACATACAATTAAACTATATGAGTAAAGATTGGTATAAAGGTTAAGTTAACCTTAACATCTAATCATGTAGAAGAAGACTCTTCCTCTCTCAAAAGAATGAAAGATAAAAAGGAATAGTGGTTATGATCTTAAATCTTTGTACTTTGTTTATAAGAAGTAAACACTAGCTGAATCTAGGTGGATGACACACTTGATTTGGAAATCTAGGTTGCGTAAAGAATTAAACGCTTGATGTTTTCTGTCCTTTTTTTGGGATGACTGCTTGTTATTCCACATTAGGAAACATTAATGAAAACATGATTTAATGAAGTTCTCAATATCAAATGAAGTTAAATATGTATATAAAACTTAATGAATGTTGGAATTAGGGTTAGGCATGATTGCTACAATCTGAATCTTAATCCAATTTAATTATTAATCTAATGACCACTAAGGGATATGTACATTATGATGAATCAGTCCTGAAGGATGTTGGCACATGTCAATTGTAGGATCATGGCCTTGAGAAGTCAAAGACTTCTCGAGGATCTGATGTTGCGGTTAACATGTGGTAACACCCTTCCGTATTGTTTATCTAGATCTACTGAGACATCTAGACTTGAACTTAATTTTCTCTCTAGGTCAAGTTAGTATCATGTTTGGAATAGGGAGTAGCTTTCATGACTTAGAGTACCTTGGAACATTCGTTTGACTTAGGTTAGTCAAGTATGCCCATATACCCTAAGTCATCGTGAGTGTCTTCCTATAACAAATTAGGTTGCTAACTTGATCTAGGGTCAAACTCATGCAAGTGGATTAATGGTAGTTAGTAAAGACCATTCTAGATAACAATACGTTGAGGTGAATGAAATATTCTAAAATGATGAATATGTCATCTAGGAATAGTAACATGAATAGTATGTTAAAAATCTTTGGCCAAAGTATCGCAAGTTGTTGGTTGCGTTGTCCTATGTCACCTAGTTTAAAGCAACGTGATGTCAGATGAATATTGGTAACAAATATTCAGATAGGTTCTTTAAATAGATCACTCAGTACCTAGAATAGGGTAGAAGAACCAAGTATATGTAGTATACATAAAGTATTCTATACTTTAAGTCAACATGAGAGATCGGTTGGTAACCGAGTCATGGAATGAGAGATCGGTAGCATACCGAGTCATTACAATTGTATATGGTTATTTGTTATGGGATTTATTGGCATGGAATGTGTCTTCTAAATTATTTTTATTAGAACAGAGAACATTATGATTAAAAAAAAATCCCTTGTTTCTAAAGTCTTAAAATGGGAATGTTACACTAAAAAGTCTTAAACAAAGTATGGAATGATTTATTGGAAAGATTCCAAAAGAAAATGGCTAGATGGAAAGGAGCCATTCTTTTTAGTGTTGATAAATGTTTTCTTATCAAAAGCACTCTTCAAAATCTTCCTATCTACATTATGTCTCTATACAACATTCCTTCTTCCTTCAGAGAAAAAATTGAAAGGATCCGTGAAACACTTTTTATTCAGTAGGAATGGAGGAAAAATTCAAATATCACTGGTTGCATGGGATCAAGTGTGCACTCCTAAAAGGATTGGGGGATTGGGCATAAAAGATATAAGAAAAATGAATATGGCCTTAATTGCAAAAATGGGTTGGAGAATGCTATCGAAGGAACAACCATGGATTGAACTCATCAAGGCTAAATATCTTGAATAACAAACAACTTTCTCCTTCCTTCATGAAGAACAACTTCCCCATGGTTCCATTTTCTGGAACAACTTGATTCTAGTCAGGAATTTTATCAAGCAAGGGTGTAGATGGAAAATGGGAAATGGTAGAGACATCAATTTTTGGGGTGATAATTGGTCTAATCTTATCCTTAATGATAGATTTGGTGTAGCAAAGGATAATCTTGAACATAAATATGGTACTAAGGTCATTGACTACATGGAAATTGATGGAAATAATAAGATATGGAAACAAATATCAGTGGATGGATCTGATTTGAACTCTATGTTGTCCTCTCTTCAGGAGTAGTTGGACCTCATCCCCTTGAATCAGCTGGAAGTCAAGGATGAAATTATCTGGCACAAATCTAGAGATGGGGATTATATGGTTAAATCTAGATATAATTCTTACTTTGAGAATATCCAGAGTGAATTTAATTGGAGCAAGATATGGATGACTGAGCTAACCCCTAAAATTAACTTTTTCTTTTGGCTTGTGCTTAGAGGTAGAATTCTTACTAATGATAACTTGATGAAGAAAGGTTTCATAATGCCTAATCGGTGCCACCTTTGCAAAAAATATTATGAAGATATTAAGCATATTTTTGTCCATTGTGAGTATGTTACCATGATTTGGAGCTATGCCTTTTCCAAATTCAATGTTTTGTGGACGGTGCCAAAGGACTTCATTCAGTTTTGAATCCAATAGAATCCTATTTTCAAGCATTGTGTTGTGAGAAGACTTTGGAAACTGGTCATGCCCCATATTATCTAGAGAATTTGGAAATATAAGAATTATATCATTTTCAAAAACAACAAACATCATCAAGCTAGGTCAAAGCATACAAGTGTGTCCCACTTTTTGGCCATAAATATTTTAAAATTTGACTAGTAAATAAATAATTAAAAAATACTATAAAAACTTAAAAAATCAAGTAAATTCTGGATGCCCTGCACCTTGGTATTTATAGCCTCTTAAAAATTTATGTGTTTGGTCATGTTTTGGTTGTCAGACATAGTTTGCTGAAAGTACAAAAACTACAAAAAGTGGGACATAGTTATATGCTTTGACCCAAATCAGGTTTTGTTAATATTGGTCATGCTATTAAAGATAATATTGGGAGATTCAAACCTCCCAAAAATAAGAAATATTCTGAAGATGAAGAATATATTCTTTCCAATTGGAAGATAGGAGTTGCTAGTTTGCATATTAGGAATACCTCAAACATTGATAGGTCTCTGATTCATTGGATCCCTCCTAAGAGAAATTAGCATAAACTAAACTTTGATGGTGCCTCCAAGGGTAATCCGGTTTTTCTACCGGGGAGGTGTTATTCGAGGATCATAAAGGCTATTTAGTTATTGCTTATCTTTGGTAAAATAGGGATTTAAATGAATCATTATGCGTAAGCCCTAGCTTCTCTATAAAGGCTAAGGATTGCCAAAGATCATGATATTCAGAACTTAATTTTGCAAGGGGATTCTCTTAATATCATTAACCACCTAAATCAAATTTCTCCTACTAGTTGAACTATCAAGGACTTTATTATGGAAGCTAGAAATATTTGTCAAAATTTCAAGAATATCATCATTAGGCATACTTATAGGGAGGGGAATAAGGTTGCGGACACCTTGGCCAATGTTGGCATCAATAATAATCTAACCATATGGGATAATGAAAATTACATCCCTAAGGAGGTACAAAATAACATTAATGTGGATAAGTATGGGAATCTAAATGTGGAGTAAAAATAATAATGACATGGAGCGGGCCTTAGCGGAGGTGAAAGATCACACATGTGTGAATTATCTTCCTTTTATGGCCACATTAACGCCATTGAACCTCGCACAGGTGGAAGGAATTTTTAAAAATGGGATAGACATAAGGAAGAAATAGATTCAAATGAGGGTTTTGAGCAGAAAATTTACAGGATTAGCAGGGAGAAGAAGAAAATGGGAGGTGCACCATGTCAATTGGAGCCATGCTATGATCGCTGAAGAAAAATGAGGAGCTTTGGAACCTCTTACACAAGGGTGGAATTTCCAATTTTATTGAACGCATTCAGGGTCATGATCAAAATATTTCGGTTCATTTTGCAATGGACTGGAAGGATAGAAGGGTCAAATATGGTGGCCACCATGTTACTATTTGTTAGAATTTGAGGATTCTAATAAATACATATTTAATCAACTTACATATTACATAATGTTACAATAAATATTTAAATAAATATTACATCATAACATAATTAAATAAAGAAATACTTACAAGAAATAAATAACACATGTGACATAGTATTTATAGTAGTGGAAAACCCCAATAGGGTAAAAACTAATTTGAAAATAACCTTTTACTTGAGAGAACTTATTTTACATCCAAGAAGATTGCCTCCTCATTTGAAATCCTATTTACTAAGGGTAAAACCAAATCACTTGATTTTCATACCTTTGATATATTTGTTGAAAATATCAAATGAGGACCTAAAGTCCTTTTTATATAAGGTGATCGGGTATGTCTCTCAACCCACCTTTTCAACCTAAAATGGTTAGCACATACACCTAGGTTTATAATATTTAATATTAGAAATATAATAATTTCATGATATTAAATATTTAACCTAAAGTATATACTAGGTTAGCATATTTAATAATAGAAATAAAAATATTTTATATTATTAAATATTAATCTATGTATTAGTGATGGACCCATATACATTAAGGTTGGCCAAACCACTTAATCATTATGTTCCAACACTCCCCCTTAATGGTAAGTGGGATAACATAACATATTCCAATAGATTACCTACCCATGGTACACTACACAATTTACAATCCTTAAACCATAAAGGTTTTAAGCTAGCATATCGATTGAAGGAATTAAAACAACTTCATCATACTCAAGTTACTTTTTGGTATAAAAGGATTTTGAATCCAAAATATCATCCGTGATAATTAGCTAAGTATGATTTGTGAGTTTTACATGCGTTCTTATAGGTTCTCATAAAAGGTTATTAAATCCAAGCATATATGATCCTTTTACAACCAATGACCTCGTTAATAATATGCTTGTACTAGATGTTTACCAAAAAATCAATAAGCACTAAAGAGTTTATCAAGACTTTCTTTAAGATCTTTCTACACTTCTTTCTAAAAATAAGTCAAGGAGATATACATGCCGAAGGACTTTTTATGCTTTCCCAAAGGTCTTTTACAAATGCTCAAAGGTCTTTTTACAAAAACCAAGTACCATTAGGAGGTGAATTTGTCATACACACTCTCCCTCAATGGCAACTCCAACAATCCAGATTTTCACGAGAGTGACAAAATTTTGTAGCACTCAAGAACTTTGTGAAGATGTCAAGCAACATGCTCTTGATCAACATGAATTTGAGGTTTATCTCATCACTTTGAACCTTCTCACAGGTGAAGCGTATATGTATCTCAATGTTCTTTGTCCTCTGATGTTGAACTAAATTATTAATAAAAAGTAATACAACTCTGACCACCACATAGAAGATAAATACTTCCTTTAGCTTCCATGTGTATCTCTACCACAGTGGTTGTAACCACATTACTTCTTTACTTATTTCATTGTACTTCTCTGCCTTAGTAGAAACAATGGAGACTGTTGATTGTATTTGTTGTTCCAAGTAATGGTTCCTACACCAAAAAACTTGAACACATATCCAATATATTTTATAACACAATATCAATATGGTTAAAATCACAAAATCCATATAAGATAGCATTTTCATTTTTATTATAATACAACCCATAATTGATTGTTCCTTTCAAATATCTAAAAATTATTTTTACAAGATTCTAATGATCTCTAAAAAAGGTTCTGTATAAACCTTGAAGTAATTCATTTTGTATAGGAAATATCTGATCTAGTTATAGTTAGATAAATCAAACTATCAACTAACAACGTATATAAAATAGGATCAACCTTTTTCATATGCAAATTTATGATCAATATTTATTCCAACTTCCATTGAAGTAGAAAATGGTTTACAATCAATCATAAGAAACTTTTTCAATACAATGGTTGCATATTGTGTTTTGAAAAATAATAATAGAATGAAATACAATCATACAAATAACATGATGTGAGAGACCTAACTCATTCATTTCAAAGTACTACTTCAATTTCTCTTTAATCCTATGAATTAAATCAGAATTATCACCAGACATAAGAAAATCATCAACATATATACATATAATGATAATATGCGAGCCTTATTGCTTAATGAATATATCATTGTTAGAAGAACAATTAACAAAATATAACAGTTTAAAGAAGAAAACAATTTTCGCATACCAAACTTTAAGAGCTTTTTTAAACAATACAAGAATTTCTTAACTTAGAAACATAGTTTTCTTTACCAGTTTCTTCAAATTATTTAGGTTGAAACATGTAAAGTTCTTCTTTTAAATCGTAATTTAAAAATATATTTTTCTTATCCATTTGGTGGATTTCCCATCCAAATTGAGTGGAAATTGTAAATAAGACCCTAAAGAAGAGTACTCATTTTAGCTACGAGAAATGTCTCAACATATTCAATATTAAGTTTCGAGTGAAACCTCTAACAATAAGTCTAGCTTTATGTTTGTTAATACTACCATCACCCTCATATTTTATTTTGTATATCCACCTAGACCCTTAATACTTCATGGCTCAAGTTCATAGAAGGTAATTAATGCATGGTACATATGATGGCTTTCGGTAATTTTTCTAAGGTTAATAGGATTTGATTTTTCTAAGATAGATTGAGCCCAATTTAATTTCTTATCTAGGAAAATAAGAGTTTCAGAAATATCTATAAGCATCAAAACATCATTATGACCATTTACTAAATCATAATTAAAACCATCATTTAGAAGTATTTAATGAAGTAACTTTAAGAGAAGAAGACAACATGTGTAAACCTTTCACTAAACTATATCTATACATTTCATATAAGCTTCGAAAATTAACATGTCATAACTTTTTATGCCATAGTTTTGAATTATTCAAACTCATAAAACAAGATGTAGAAGAGAAATGATAAAAAATATATAGATCATTTCTTTGAATTCCTTCACTATTATACTGATTACTATTCTTGATACACCAAGTATCCTTTATTCATGGATTCTAGTTGTGTCCATACCTCTTTCGGATGTTCGATATTACCAATGTGTAGAAGGTACTCATCGTTCACATTGCATAGAAAAAGTATCTTACATTCATTGCAAGAATACATTCATGTTATCTACAATTGCTTGATGATCGGTGGGAGTAACCTCAGATCTAGAAACAATCGTCAAAGTTTCCTTGCCATAAATTCTATTTTGACCCAAATGTTGTAGTTGGTTTCATTCAAGATCTAGGTTTTGTCAAGATAGAAATAGTTGGACGTCATTGTTTTCCTAAACCTGTAAAACACACCCCATTATAATATATAATGTACCACAAAGTTAGATACATATTTATCGATAAAAACAACACTTTTAATAGAATTAGATCTAAATTTTACAGATCTAAAGAAACTATTTGATCATAACTAATTCTATCATTACAATGCATACTAATTAACCTCCCATGATCAAAATAATAACTTTGCATTATAAAAGGATCTCGCATTATACCCGATTTATATAAAAATATTTTCGACCATATTAAAGTGAAGAAGAGACCCCTAAGAATGCATAACTTGAAATTTCTGAAAAACATTAATGTAGACAAAAATCAAGCTAACTTAAATTTGACATCTAAATGACTATCATAATGGCCTATTTTGGTCCATGTGATGGTCATTTGACCGTCAATTTTAATACTGTTAAAGTTTCCTAGAACCTACGAGTTTAAATTTGACGTCTAAATGACCGTCATATTGTCTTATGTTTGGTCTACCATGACAGTCATTTAACCGTCAAATTTAATGAAGTCAAAACTTGTGTATTTGCAGAATGTGAAATTCTAGAATTTCTTCTTTTGTATAATATTAAGGAGGTTATATTTTAACATATTATAATTTATAATGTAAAAATATATACATTTTTTATTTAAAAATGTATATAATTTATAAAATGAAAATAAAAACAACATATAATTCATAAAAATTATAAACTATAGTATATTATTTTTATATTAAAAAACACATAACCCTTATTAAAGGGGTTTAAAGGACATAGACCAAGTTAAAAATTTTTTTATGAGGTGCAAGTAGATTTATGAGAGTATAGATTAACCTGTATATTTTACAGAGGGGACAAGTAATTTCACCCAACCAATGAATAAATTGAAATCCCTATTTTCATGAACCTTGTCTCCTCCCTTCATTTACTCTTAATTTTATCCCACACACATTTAAAAATATGAAAATATTTTCAAAATATTTTATATAATTCTTGTAAGCTAAAAACTTTAAAACTTTTATGTGCCTATAACTACCAATATTTTAATAAATATTTACCACACTTCACATGGGCCACAAATAAATTAGTCCCATTTTTAAAAATTCTTCATTTATACTTGAGAGTTCCACATTTGTACATGATATATTATCTCATTTTATTCTTCACTCCCACTCTTATATAAAAGAAAACTTTTAAATAGGTTTATTTATATAGTTTTTATAAACTATAAGATCTAAATGAATGGGGCCTCCCCTTACATGGATAATATAAATGGTTAGAGACACATGTTAGGTTTTATTTAATAAGTATTAAGATTTAAAAAGTAATCCCTTCATGGCCAAGAAATAAACATGGACCCCCTTATTAAAAAAGTAAGCAATTTAATTTTTTTAAACATATATAAACCAAATCTAATAAAATTTATATTTTAAGTGGTTTAAAATAACCATATATATAAAATATGATTCAAACTTAGGTTTGTTTTTTTTTAAAAAAATTATATATGCCTAGTTTTATAAGTTAAGTTTAAATATGATTTAAACTTAGGCTTAGAATATGGTCATGTCGACTCTTCCCTCAATCCCATGTAATTTTAATATGTTTTAATACTTTTAATATATAGTTTTTTTTTCAAAACTATATAAATTTTAATATGATGTTTATATAAATTATTATAAACCTTATTCTATATTATATATTTTTATTTAAAAATAATAATATAATTTTCAAATTATATAGGATATAGTTATAGATTAACTATAAACTATAGTTTTTCAAATCAAATCCTTTTAGAGGGGACCAAAGAACATGGGTATGAATTTACCTTCTGAAATATTTAACATGTAAACATTTTAAATTGTAGAAAATATGAAAATTATTTCATATCGTAATAAATTCTTTCTTTTTTTCTATGTGACTTTCACGTAGGTAAATATTTGAAGCCCCTTTCACCTTGCACACATCAATATCCAAACAAAATTAATTCCATATAATTTATAAAATGTAAATGAAATTAAGAATCATATCATATTACATCTCCCCTCCCAAAAAATTAGGGATTTAAAATTGAAAAAACCGTAAATTTTTTACCAAGAGTTTAATTACACAAATATAATGCCAAAATAAATTGGGAAAAAAGAGAAGAGGACCGGATACTTTTAAATAACCTTTCGGGTTGGTTGAAAAAACCCGTACAAATTAATTAAATAAAATATAAAACATTTGATCTTAATTTATTTAATCTATCTCGCTCTATTACCATGTTAGAATTTGAGGATTCTAATAAATACGGATTTAATCAACTTACATATTACATAATGTTACAATAAATATTTAAATAAAGATTACATCATAACATAAGTAAATAAAGAAATACTTACAGGAAATAAATAACACATATGACACAAAGTATTTATAGTGGAAAACCCCAATAGGGTAAAAACCACTTTGAAATTAAACTTTTACTGAGAGAACTTATTTTACATCCAAGAAGATCACCTCCTCCTTTGAAACCCTATTTACAAAGGGTAAAACCAAATCACTTGATCTGCATACCCTTGATATATTTCCGAAAATATCAAATGAGGACCTAAAGTTCTTTTTATATAAGGTGATCATGCATGTCTTCCGACCCACCTTTTCAATCTAAAATGGTTGACACATACACCTAGGTTTATAATATTTAATATTAGAAATATAATCATTTCATGATATTAAATATTTAACTTAAAGTATATACCTAGGTTAATATATTTAATAATAGAAATATAAATATTTCATATTATTAAATATTAACCTATATATTAGCGATGGAGCCATATACATTAAGGGTTGGCAGACCACTTAATCATTATGTTCTAACACTATCAATGAAGAGTTGATTGCTGAGGCTACAGAGCTCAAACTAGAGGGTTATCATTTTTTCAGTAAAAGGATTGACAAGGTCATCGAGGCTAAGAAATTATTTGATGAGGGCGAGGAGCTTGACTTTGTTTCTACGGGCATTAGGGTAAGTTCTATTCCCAAGCCATATGATGAAGTGACAAATATGATGGTTAGATATATTTCTCTGGAAGGGCGTTACAAAATGGTCCCTGTTAAACACCTTGTCTTTTTAAATCATTTTAGAAGGCATTTTGTGGTCTATTTCCGCACTACCTACTTAATTCCCTTCAGCGCTCTATTTTAGACTTTCAGAAGCACTCCCATGCTATCCCTCTCCACCAAGGCCTCATCTTCATGTTGCACAAGCTTTGTGTCTCCAAATTCCCTGGCTTCCGACTACTCCCAGTGATCCACACGTTACCACCTCCTCTGCTCCTACTCCCATTCTAGACACCCCTTCCAAATCCAAAACCAAGAACCCCAAGCTTCCTAAAACTGACACTCCTCACTCTGCCCAAATTCTCAGAAGCACCAAAGAGCTAGAGGTTGCACAAAACTTACTACATATCAACAATCGTTGGTATGGATATGGCCCTGCATCAGGAGGGGAATCATGTGCCTCATAGATTAGAGTCTCTGGAGAAAGAGATGAAACAACTTAAAAAGGACTTGCAGCGTATGGACAAATAGAAAGGAAAAAGAAAAATTGATGAAGATAATGACATTGGTAAGGATCAAATTGTTGATATTTATAAGAAGTTGAACTCACTGGACAATAGATTGGGGAGAGAAAAAGATAGACATGATCATAACATGGCTATCTTCAAAGCCATAAGTGACTTCTTAGAGCAGCAAGTTTGAAGCATTACCATGCTTAGTGGGATCCCTGACACTATTTGGGGGAATGATAAAGAGAGGAGCAGACCAACGCACATCACCACATTGGTGTTGTTCACCTCACTACAAATGATCCAGTCTAGAATTTAAAGACTGCTCAAAAAGTAAACTCACTCTGGCTTGGAGGGATTCATTTTTGTTGTGACTTTATTGTTTTTTTTTGTTCTATTGCATGTTATGTTCTATTTTGTTTCTTGTTTGTGACTATCTCTTGGTTATTGATGGACATAGTGTTTTATCTAGATTTTGATTTTTTTGTCACATCTTTATAGTTATATCTAGCTGTTGAACCCTTTTTGTAATAGGGTATTGTCCCTTTAAAACAATTTACCAATAATAAAAAAATGTTTTTATGATCAAATTTTAAAAAATTAGTTATTTCTTTTAAAAAATATATAATACTTGATTTTTTAATAAAATAATACAAATTTTATCTTAAAATATGGGTATTGTCATTTTTTTGATTAATATATTTCTAACTTAGTGGCACATTATATCATAATGGGGTATGTGTTTCAGGAAATTTGAAAGACAATGGCATCTAGTTTCTTTTCCTCAATAAATCCTAGATCCTAAATGGAGCAAATTACAATATTTGGAAGATCAGGGTCAAATTAGAACTTATGGTGAGGAAACTCTAGACGATTATTTTAGGAACTTAGCTTGCACCCACCGGTCATCAAGAGAATGTGGAAAATATGAATGCATTCTCACAAAGGTGTCGAGGAGACCATTTTCATGATCCTACCCAATGTGAAGGATAAATATCTTCTACACATTGGTAATATCAAACATCTTAAAGAGGTATGGATACATTTAGAATCCATGCATGAAGGTATGCACTTATCTAAGATTATTAAACTTATTTTATAATTACTTACAACTCCTATGAAAGGAGATGAAAAATTAGTTAATTTCTTAGCCAAAATTAAAAATATCAAAGCACAATTAGATGGATGCAATTGTGACTTAATTGGTGAAAAATTAATCTACTTTATTGTTCAGTTGAATATACATGAAATATTTAGGAATTTTATTTCTATCCTAAACTCTAAATATCAGAATGAGGATGAATTACCTAATTTAAATACTTTGAGTTCTCTTCTGATACAAGAAGAGCAAGTGATGATGAACTTTGACTCTAAGGAGAATGCCTCTCAGGCACTTCTTGCTCAAAATTTGAAGTTCAAACCACGCAAGCCCTTCTCTGATCAGAATTTTAGATCTAAATATTCATTTTCTGATAAGAAAAGTTTTACTTCTGAACATTTGCATGTAAGATTTAATGGTAAATGTCACAAATGTGGAAAATTTGGGCATAAAAAGAAAGAGTGTAAATCTAATAAACATATCCATAAAAATAAAAATACACTGTCTCATCTAAATATAATTTAAGGAAAAATGATAGTTCTAATGATGCTCCTAAAACTATTGCATTATATGCTGCTTTATACTCTTCCTCTAATTCTGAATGGATTCTAGATTCAGGTGCTTCAAATCATATGAATGGTATTTCTAATTCTTTATTTGATGTTATAAAAATCAATGAATGTGTGTATCTTGGTGATAACTCGTCTTTAGAAGCAATAGAGAAAGGAAAAGTAAAATTTGCAAATGGTATTTTGAATAATGTTTTATTTGTTCCTAAGCTTAAAAAGAATCTTTTGTCATGTTCACAACTAACTCATGATGGTTTGTCTATTCAAATTTTGAAGGATACTTGGTACATAAAAAATAGTAATGATATTCTTAATCATGTCTATATTTGTAATGATGGTTCTGGGTTCTGATAATGAAAATATGGTAAGATATCACGATGATGTTTCTTGTGTTAATGTAATGGATGTTTTTGAATATCCTATCTACCTAGCTAAGAAACCAAAATGGGATCAAACTATGTTAGAAAGTTCTAATCCTATTGACCTTAAGAAAATGACCAGAATCCATCATACGTACCATGCAATAATGACCTTGTATGAACTGAGCTGCAAAGTTTTGAAAAAGCTTCTAAGGATGAGAAGTGGATCAATACAATGCATGTTGAATATAATGCCCTAATTCAAAATAAAACATGAGAGTTGGTTCCACCTCTTGAGAAAAGAAGCATTATAGGGTCTAGATGGTTATACAAAGTAAAATATAATGTTGATGGTAGTATTTAAAAATATAAAGCTAGACTTGTTGCTAGAGGTTTTACTCAGAAATATGGGATAGATTATGTTGATACTTTTGCCCCTGTAGATAAAATGAGCACTGTTAGGACCTTATTTACTATTGCTTCTCAGTTTGGGTGGGAAATCCACCAAATGGATGTGAAAATTATTTTTGAATGGTGATTTAAAAGAAGAACTTTACATGTCTCAACCTAAAGGTTTTGAAGAAACTGGTAAATAAAACTATGTTTGTAAGTTGAAAAAATCTTTGTATGGTTTAAAGCAAGCTCTTAGAGCTTGGTATGCGAAAATTAATGCTTTCTTTAAACAATTAGGTTTTGTTAATTATTCTTTTGACAATGATCTATTCATTAAGCAAGAAGGTTCTCACATTATCATTGTATGTCTATATGTGGATGATCTTCTTATGACTGGTGATAGTCCTACTTTAATTCATAGGATTAAAGAAAAATTGAAACAATACTTTGAAATGATTGATTTAGGTCTCTTACATCATTTTCTTGGCATGGATGTATTTCAAGATAAACATTCTATTGTTATTTCTCAAGCACAATATGCAACCAATGTACTAAAAATTAATATGATTGATTGTAAACCAATTTATAAACCTATGTAAATTGGAATAAAACTTGATCCTAAACCTGCATGCAAAAAAAGTTGATCCTCATTTATATAAGAAGTTAATTGGTAGTTTGATTTATCTAACTATAAATAGACCAGATATTTCCTATGTAGTAGGAATTGATTCAAAGTTTATGCGAAACCTTATAGAGATCATTGGAATCTTGTAAAAAGAATTCTTAGATATATTAAAGGTACAATCAATTATGGGTTGCATTATACTAAGGATGAAAATGCTAACTTATATGGATTTTTATTATAATCATGATGGTGATATATTAGATGTAATGGAAGCTACAAAAGAGGCACTATGGCTAAAGAGGTTTTTTGCCAAGATAAATATGATGGATCAAGGTTGTATTCCTTTTTATGTGAAAACCAAAACACCATAACTCTTCCACATAATCTAGTACAACATCAGAGAATGAAGTAAATTGAGATATATATACACTTCATCTGTGAGAAGGTGCTAAGTGGTGAGATAGATCTATAATTTTTGCCGACTAAAGAGCAAAGTTGTGAACATCTTTACAAAGTCCTCGAGTGCTACAAAGTTTTGTCACTTTCTTGAAAAACTTTGATTGTAAGAGTTTCCATTAGGGGGAGTGTGCATGACAATGTCATCTCCTAATTGAACTTGGTATTTGTAAAATAAAAATGCATTGTAATAAATATCTTCGGGTAAGTGAAAAATACCTTCGAGAAAGTGTAAAAAGACCTTCCAGCATGTGTATACCTCATCAGCTTCTTTTTTAGAAAGAATTGTAGAAATACCTTAAAGGTGGTCTTCAATAAACTCTTTAGTGCTATTGAGTTTACTGGTAAACCTCCAATGTACAAATATTGTTAAGGAGGACCTTGGTTATAAAAGGCTCCTATATTCTTGGTTTCAAGTAACCTTTTACGATAACTTGTGATAACATGTAAAGCTCAAAAATCATACTTAGCCATTGAAAATGGGATGATATTTGAGATTTCAAATAATTTTGTACCAAAAGGTAACTTGAGTATGATGAAGGTGTTATAATTCCTTCAACCTATATGCTAGCCTAAAACGTTTATGGTTTAAGAATTGTTAATCCTATAGTGTACCACATGAAGGTAATATATTGGCATATGTTATCCCACTTATCATTAGGGGGAGTGTTGGAACATAATGGTTAAGTGGGTTGGCCACCCCTTAATTAAATATGGGTCCAACATTATACTATAGGTTAAATATTTAATAATAAGAAATATTTCTATTTCTATTATTAAATATTCAAACCTAGGGATATACTTTAGGTTAAATATTTAATAATAAGAAATAGTTATATTTATATTATTAAATATTTTAAACCTTGGTATATGTGTCAACCATTTAGGTTGAAAAGGTGGGTCGGGAGACATACCCGATCACCTCATATAAAAAGGACTTCGGGTCCTCATTTGACATATTGAAAAATATATATCAAAGGTGTTTTTACCCTTGTGATTAGGGTTTCTAAAGGAGGAGGTAATTTACTAGATGTAAAAGGGTTCTCTACAATAAAGGTTACTTTTCACAGTGGTTTTTTACCTTTGGGTTTTCCACTATAAATCTTGTGTCATTTGTTATTTACTTTTTAAAGTATTTCTTTATTTGTTATGCAATATAGTGTGATATTTATTGATTCAATATTGAGAAGGTACAAAGTAGCATTAAAGCGGATATTTATGGGCACTCAAGTATGGAGTAAGGATAATGATAAATTGGAGTGGGCTTTAGAGGGGATAAAATATCACACATGTGGGAAATATCATGTAAGCTACGGCCACATTAACTTTCATTACTCCCAACAAGTGTGTGGAACTCTTAAAATCCAGGACAGGCAGAAAGATAACAGATTTCAAACAACAAGTTCAAACAAGGGTTTTGAGGACAAGATTTGTAGTAATTTTAGAGAGGAAAAAATGGGAGGAGCCCCGTGCCAGTTAGAACCCAACAAGTGACCTGGAATGGAAGAGCAACAAGGAGTTGTGGAACCTCCTCAAGAAGGGTGGAATCACAAACTTCATTGATCGAATTCAGGGACACGATCAGAGAATTTCGGTCCAGTTCGCTATGGATTGGAAAGATCAAAAAGTGGAGTATGGAGGACATAAAATCACTATTAATGAAGAGCTAATTGCTGAAGCTACAGGCCTAGAGATGGATGGCTTCCGTTTCTTCAATAAGAGGATTGAAAAAAATGTTGAGGAGAAGAATTTTTCTGTTGATAACAAGGAGCTGGTTTTTATTATTGTGGGATTGAGGGTAAGTTCTATCCCCTCGCCTTTGATGAAATCACCCAAATGATGGTCCGGTATATCTCTTTGGAAGGGAGATATGTTATAGTTCCTATTAAACACCTGGTGTTCCTAAACCATTTCTATAGGAAAATCACTGTCTACTTCCCACATTATCTTTTGAACTCCCTCGAATGCTCCATCTTGGATTTCCAGAAGCATTCCCATGTTATTCCCCTGCATCAAGGCCTTATCCTTTTGCTGCACAAGCTCTATGTTTCCAAATACCCCAGTCTCCCATCATCCCCCAACACCGTTCCACTCTTTCCTACCACCACTACCCCCACCCCCATCCCTTCCACCATGACCAAGCCTAAAACAAAGAACCATAAGAAGCCCAAATTGGACACCCCTATTTGGGCGAGTTCTTCACAACAATCAAGATTTAGAAGATGTCCAAAACTTATTACACATCAGCAGTGCAGGCCAAGAAGAGACCTTACAAAAAGAGGGAAAAAGTACTTCCCAAAGGTTGGAAGCTTTGGAAAATGAAATGATGCAACTGAAAGAAGAAGTGTAGCATTCGGCCAATCAAAAAGGAAAAAGGAAGATGGATGATGATACTGACCTTGGCAATAAGCAAGTTGAGGACATCTACAAAAATCTAAACTCCTTGGACAATCATTCTGGGGAGAGCAAAGGATCGCCATGATCACAACATGGCAATTTTTAATGCAATCAGTGATTTCCTTGAACAACATGTTCGTAGCATTTCTGTGCTTAGTGAGATCCTAGACACTCTTTGGGGAATGAATAAGGAAATCAGTCAAACCATAGAAAATTTGGATGCTAAGGACCCCACACACATGAAAATAGTGGCTCTTTTTACCTCACTGTAAACTATTAAGTCCAGAATTAATAGAGTTGCGAAGAAGTAAAGGAGTTTTTCATTACAGATGCTACTTTTCATCATACTTTTTGCTGTTTTTTAGCTACTTTGTTACAGCACACGATCTATTTTACTTTTCTTTAGTAACTCTCTTTCAGTTACTGTTGGCTTTAATGCCTATTCTAGATGTTGATCCTTTTTTTGTGGAACCTCTTCGTGTTTTATCTGGATTTTAGGCCCTGTATGTAAACAGGTGGTATAGTCCCTTCAAAACTTTTTACCAATAATAAAAAAATATTACATAGGTTATTAATGTTGTATAATTTAATTGATTAAATCGTAGGTAATAGAATCCTCAAATTCTATCAGAGACTCTCTAAATATCATTAATAATCTCAATGGTTCCCAACCCTCAGCTGGACCATAAAGGAATTTATATTCGAAGCTAAGGTTTTATGCAAAGGTTTCTCAAACATCAAAATTGGACATGTCTATAGAGAAGGGAATGGGGCGGAAGATGCCCTTGCTTATGAGGGGGTTAATATTAATAATTTTAAAAATTTGGTATGATCTTGATGATATTTCTAGTGCTCCAAAACCATCATTAAAAATGAAGTCACAACTACTTAACCTTTTAATCATTTATAGGTGGTGGTTTCGACACGTGTGGAGGGATGATCAAGCGTACTTCTAGGCTATGTGAATTCATTCCTCCAAATGGATCTCTTTTTATTGTTTTTTGAGCTCCAGTTTCAACATAAGGTTTTTATTTCCAATTTACATCTCGGAAGGTGGGTTTGAAAGATTTTCATTTTCTCGTGTGTCATTACTTTTACGACTAAGACGCCCTATCATCGTGCTCGATTTGCCGCCATTCGGGTTTTCTAGTTCCAATTACAACATGGCGAGACCAACTTGTAGGGTTGAGCCCATTCGCAACCCATCGTGGAAAAATAATGCAGAGTTGTGGGATGTGTTGAATATAGGTGAGTTCACTGAGTTCATGCAAAATTAAGGGACATGATGTCCATATCTCCCTGACTTTTGCTAAAAATTGGAAAGACAGAGTCATTTCAAAAATATATTTTACAATTACTAAAGAGATGATCTCCTTCATTACGGGCATGAGCATGGATGGGGTAAATTTTTAGGAACAAGTTTGATAAAGATGTTGAGGAGTAGTGTTTCTGGTGGGCGACGAGTCTTTACAAATTGTTAAGTTGGTAATCCTCTATTCCTTCATCCCCCTCCGTTTAATGAGGTGACTAAGATGGTTGTTCATTATATTACTCTAGAAGGTTGATTTTTACCTTTTCATTGCATCATATTGTTCTCTTGAATTAATTCAAATATGCGGCTAAAGTTAGTTTCCCTCACTACATATTGCATTCTCTTGAGAAATATATTAGAGAGGTTCAAGCCCACACGAGGGTACTCCCTTTGCACCAAGGAGTGATCTTCCTCCTTCATCACTTCTTTCTTGATGTGGTGGATAATGAACCCGCCCTCCGGCTCTACCTATGGCCCCTCCTCCTCAACAACCGATGATTTTCTCAAAAATCTGAATATTCATGTTCCCTTGTCTAATCCTCCTCGAGCCAAAATAATTATTCATAGTACAAATGACAAGGATACTGTTGGATCTATGAATCTATTAGAAATTAGTAAGGCCACCCATATTCCAGGTTCTAGGTTAGACATGTCGCTCAAATTAAACAACAGGATGAGGCCCTTAAGGGGATTGAGGAGAATGTGGATATCCTTATCAAAGAAGGCTTCAAAACCAACCTAGACCCCTCTACCCTCTCTAACTTGAAAGAGAAGAAGAATAGCCTTTCCACTCAGCTCAGTGATTTGGAGGAAAGGATTTTATAGGTGGAAGACATGCAGTCCAACCAACTAGCTATTCACAGTCGGTGTTGGATTATATCCAAACTAATGTAAAACATGTATGTGAGGCTTGTGGCATCCTCGAGTATTCTTGGAAGAATGAAAAAATTAGAAACAAGACCATCACCAAGAGTAACCAAGACTTAGAAATTCAACCGACAATCACCTCTATAGATCGTTGAAGATTGCACTAAAATTTTACAACAAATATCTGTCTTAATTCTATTTTTTTATTATATTACTATTTTCTAGCTATTTTTTCACCGATGTTATGTAGTTTTTGTGTTGTTAGGTGGGCTCCTTGTTGGTAGTTGGTCCATGCCTTTTTTCTTTTACTATTTTTCTAGCTCCTAGCTTTTTTGGTTAGGGTGTGGCACCCACGTATCAAAAAACCACTTGGTTGTTATTGTCTTATTTGTCTATTGAGACTTTTTTTACTACAAGATATGGTCCCTTCAAAACTATTTACCAATAGTAAAAAAAAATTGTGAAAAATTACACAAATTAAAAATCATTGAATTCTCACAATTATTCTCCTCGGTTTTCCACTTTTTCACATTTTATGTTTCCACAAAATTAGTGTGGTTGGAGTCCAAAAATTGGATTCCCAATTTTAACTATAATATACATAAAGAAAATGTAAAAAAATTGTTTATACGATAGCCTTTATCTTGTAGTGGTGGGTTGTGGTATTTGTAATAGGTCAAATTTTGGACTGTGTTTTTATAAGGAGCAGCGGTTTGTAGAAAAGTGAAATTTTGAGTAGTTTAGGAACATTTTAAAATCTCAAAGTGTAAATTAGAAAGTTGTCAATAATTTTGAGATATTACTAGTGCATCTATCATTTTCCCAATTTAGAGTCATTTTTATGTCATATTACAGCATTCAAGTCGTGTGTTAATAGAGAATGAATGCGAGTGATTAACTAAAACAGACCATATTGGGGTAGTGCAATATAGTTAATCTAATCTAGGAGGACATATAAATGCAGCAAATAGATGTACCAAGATAAAATGTAAATTAAATAAATGAAGTAAACTAGTGAAATAAACACCCTAATGTGTAAGAAGAAGGAAAGGAAAGAGCACATCGATAACTGGTGACTATTGGACTATGTCGTAGTGGTGCGAAAATTAGAAAGTAGAACGACTATACCGCAATGTTGTGACAGATCTGGATGATGTGCTTGTCTTGGGGCACCTAAAGTAGGACTGGGCACCCACAAGTGTTGTAGTATGAAATCTAGGTGTCATGGTTTTGGAAAAATGCTCTTAATTGGTCTTCACAGGTCGGAAGGTGATATGAAGTTCTTCCTACTTGTCACACTATTTTCTATGTACTACGTCGAATGCTCCAAATATTTCAAGAAGAAGTAATAACTTGAAAGAGAAAAAAAGGAAGTACCAAAACCCTAAAAAGATGTAGAATGAATGGGTCGATCGACCTCATTTGCCACAATAGTAGGCTTACTAATCGAGTCTTGTACTACATTTCGGACCCAAATGTAGTTACGGTGTGTGTGTGTATGTCGTGCCCTAGGTGCTCTTGTGCAGTCACAATTTTTAAAGTAGCGAGAAATTACTAAATGTAGAAAATATAATAGTATGTGTGCATGGAATAGAATAAAATCCCTACCCCTATCTATTGTGATACTGAGATGTCCTAGCTTGTGCCTTGATGATGGAGCTATGTGGATGCAAATTCCATTGATGCATCTCTAGATGAAGTGATAGTAAATAGTGATGTTAGGTCCCTCATTATGGTCTCATAAATTTATATTTATAGGGTTATCTTACTCTAATTTTGTAATTAACCCCAAAAAGGCCGACCAAAAGAAAGATAATAATGAAAAATGGCTTGAAAATACCCAAAAATGGATGGAAAGTGCTAGAAGGATTAGGACACTCCAAGGTTAGACCAGGGTGCCCATGTGCACCCCAGTAATAAATTTAGGTGCCCTAGTTAGGGATAAGATGACATGGAATGTTTAGAAATAACTGGGTAAATAGGTGCAACAGGTCACATAATACGAAATAAAATATAATTAAAATGGCTAAAAGGATAGGGGTTAATTAGTAATTTCTTCCCTTGAGAACCTTTTAAATAGTAGTATGAGACCGGGATAAATAAATGTCTAAAGTGGATGATTTTGTGACTACATTTTTCCCTTAATTTATGTTGGTGATTGGAAAGCTCATTAACATAAAGTAGATAGAGATGCGTACCTGATTCTGCTGTAGAGTGATGAAGAAAGCATGCCAAAGGACTAGACAAAGCGTGGAATGACAAAAAGATAGAGGAGCATGGAAATTATAGATGAAAAATGTGTAAATAAAAAGTGATGAGAGTGGACCTAGGGTGGAACACATGTATGTAACTGTTGTAGTGTAGAGTACTTGCATGGTTAGTAAAACACGTGTGATGTTACGAGAATGTTGTTGTTATGGTTGTGTTATTGCCTGGATTTGACTACTTATTTCTCATATGGATGGACCTGCAAGGATAAAATGATCAATTAGTCAAATATTTATGTATGTAAATGTAAAAACACTATGTAAAACACACATGTAAGTGTAAAATACACAAAGTGTAAATGGAAATGGAAATGAAAATGTAAATAGAACATGTGCACCTAATCCATGTCGGGAAATATTCAAGAAGGATATCATGTATCTGTGAGTTTTTGGGCGATCTCATGCCACCCTAACTGAAGAAGTGTAGTGATGTACCCTAGAATTCTTACATAACACCTAGTCACACTGGCACATCACTCAACGTAGGATGAGTGCTCACCCGAAGTGTGCAAAGGTACTAGGTCCCTCTTTAGGGTTCTTTGAAGAAGAATGCTAGCATGGTGAAGTAGTATAACAAACATATATTTAGAAACTAATCAATCTATACATCGTTACACCATACCAGATCTATAAGTACTTAAGTGTAAATCATCATGATAATAATAGTATACATTGAAAAACATATCAGACATTGTTTTTGGCCAACATTATTCATATATTCATCATATCAATAGTACAAAAGCTTCATACAATTCCAAACACGCGCGCATTGATCCGTTATAATTATCTAGTCTCATGTACTCATGTATCTCTAACCCTTCAAAGTAGTATGTGTCCTTGTCTATATCTTACTAAGTAATTCATTACATATATATAGGGTGGGGGACTAGCCCTTCACTACTTAACTCTACCAAAATAGGTCACATGCTAATAATAGCCACACACCTTTTACAACTATAGCTATACATGCAAGTATGCTATCTATAGATCATTGATGGTTAAGTATAGTGGTGGATCTATCCTTAGCTTTTGTCCATGCCGAGTGATTTGACATGCTCTTTGAAATCTCCACAAAGAGTGGCGCGCAAGTCTTGGCATCACTTTGTGTGCTCCGCCCACCAACCTCTAAAAATAGCCCTGATCTCCAAAATCGGCTAAGTCCTGAAAGTCTTACTCTACACCTCCACATGCGATGCCTTCCTATACCTTCACGACTTTGCTCCTGTGTTGTTCTCCCACACGGACTCTGTGTGTGAGTTCTACTAAGTGTTCTCTAATCAACATTACCCCACACTAATCTCATTGTCGCCCCAACAATGGTGGTATCCAAAATTTACACAAAGAATGGATAAATAAAGAATGGAGCTACAAAGAATTTTGAATGAGGTACACACAACAAAAGCTGCTCAAGCCTCATGAACCTTTGTTTCATTCTGAAGCAGTAACTCTGGATATTGTTATTTTATATCTACTTCCAAGTTCTCCCACTCTGTCAACGTCGTTCCTACCTTCTCTGGCACGTCTACAAGGATAGACTCCAGCTCATCCATAGTTAGCTTTCCCTGCTCATTCTGTATCACAAGAATTACGCTTGACATAGAGGTTTGCACCCCTTCCAATATATCCATCTGTTGAGCAATGATATTTCCAAGCTCATCTAACCTTTCCTTATGTGGTGCCTGTGCCACAGCTAGTGTCTCATGCTTCTACTTCACCAAGATTAATCGTTCAGCGCAGCCTAGGGTTGCATCCTTCATAGCCTTGTGCACTTCATTATCTTCCTCTAGTGTTTTTACCATAATCAGCACATATGGAGTTGTGCATATCATTAGTGCATGATTGGATTTCTTCATCTCGTCATGGATGGCTTGTAGTAGGCCTTCATAAGTAGCAATCTTCCTTACTACTGCAGCCTGTGCTTTCTCTGCCTCTTCCATGGGGTCCTTGGGCTATTTTGGTATACACACCTTTTCATCCTCCAACACTAATGTTATCATTGTCTTTACGTAGTGCATCGCAGAAGGAAATTATTTTGGTACTTGGGATTCCAAATGCGGGCGTACCTTTAGGACATCATCTCCAATTTCCTCTGCCATACTAACAAAAGTGTCATATTTTCTCTTGATCAGGTCCTTTTCCTGCACTAGGCGTGCTATCTCCACATCCTTGGCTTTCAGCTTCTCTGTCAGTGCCTTAATGGTAGCAGATTTATCAATGTTTCTTCTTGCTACTTTAGTAGATACCTTTACTAGAGCATTGCTTACCTACTCATCTATCATCACTCGTTGGCTTGATTGTCATGTGCCTTATTTTAGGTGCCTTCTTCAATCGTCTTGACGTGCATGATTCTTCCATGACATCAAATTCTAGCTCATCCATATGCATGTGCATTGACCATGAAAGTTTCTTCCATGTACGCAGTGTCACCTTGTCCTCGTCCATGAGCACCCATCCGAATAGATCCTTCTACTCGATGGTGCTCTAAAACCAAGCGCAAACAATTAGCTTTGGGTCTTCTACATATCCCATTATATGTGCCTTGGCATCCTCACCTATTTGATGGGATCTTGGCCCTCTTGGAATGGCTGCATCAAGGTTAGGAATACTAGATGTATCCTCACCCTTGTCTTGTGTGGCCTCTGATTGTTCCCCTTCTCCTCCTTCCATTTTCTCCTCCTCCTCGTGTTGAGGTTCCTCTTCTGCTAGAGATGAGGGCACCTTCTCCTTAGATTCTTCTGCTTCCTCACCTAGCTTGAGTTTTCTTATTTTCTTCTCCTCTGGCTCCTTTACTTGTTGGGTTTCTCCTTGTGCCCTTATGTGCTTGAATACCTTCTTAAATCTTTGGTCACCCTGCTCTTCCCCAGTAACTCCTCCTGTGAAGTCGTCATGTGCTCCTTCTCCATTGGCCCAATGGCTAATTCCTCTTCCACACCAAGCCATCGCTATCCTCCTGCTCTTCATCCTCTTCCTCATCATCTTGCTTGGGTTCAGAGGGCCTAGGTGCCAGGACGTTCTCCATGGTATGCTTCCCCTTCGGTGGCCCTGGAAGCATGAACTCATTTTCCACATACTTGTTATTTTCCATTTTCGGCTTAAGTTGAAGGTATATCAGTGCGGCCCCGATATCCGCAATGGAAAGTGTCTCTGGTTTAATGCTCAAAATCTCTGAGATATTACTCTCGTTGTATGCATTCTTCCCTGGATATCCATATGTTTTCCACAAGGTGTGGTATTCACAGTCCACCTTGTCTACATTAAACACTAACCTTCATGTGTTGGTGAACCGATGAACTAAAGCTTGGAAATATCGTGTGGAAAATGTGTAAGGTAGTTTGCACCAGGGGCTCCATGACCCATCTACCATTGGAAAGCATGCAATACAAAAGTGTTGGTAGACTACAAACTGTGCCTGCTTCCCTAGAACCAAAGGAAACTCCTTGGGTATACGCCATTCCTCTTCAAACGCCACGCAGAGCCTGTCATACCACATCTCCGCTCGCTCCTTTACCTCGTCCATCATAGACCCCTTGCATAGATACTTGCTGAATCGTTCAGTTGGAGACTTGTGATTCATGGGGTATTCCCATATATTCTCTTTTGGGCCATCTGGTACCCCAATCTCCATGAATACCAAACTTAGCAAAACACAACCAAAACTTATCTTGTTTCCTGCACGCACTTCCTCTACTATTTTCTCTGCAATGAAGTTGGCAATGTTGTAAGTGACTCCTTCTGACATGCGCTTTGCCACATGCAGCCACATAGAGTTAACTTGTGACCAACGTTCTTGGTCATTCAACTTTGTAATCAAGTGCGTTGTTGCCTGTACTACTGAGACAATTTTGTAGTTTATCAATGTCCATTCCACGTGGTCCTTTCTGGTAGCCTAGTTCTTTATGTGTCTCCAAAATGACACTCTTTTTGGCTAGGTCAGTCTTAATTTCTTCACTGTTTCCTTTAATCCAGTTACTGTGGCAATAAGAATGGGTGTCAATCTTACCCTCCATCCTGCAAAATAGAAAAATTCCTCATGGACTCGGCTCATCAACCATCTATACAATGGTGCATATTTCCCAAAGTATGGGAGCTCATACAGCTGGTAGACACCAATCCTCTTTAGTAGCCTTTCCCGGCATCATCATATACTAGCATGCCATCCTCAGTTCATCTGTTCGTTCGGGAAGTGAGCAAGTTGTCTAATTTCTTTTGGTTATCCTTGGTCGGTGATTATACTCACTTATCTTACTCTGTCATATGTGGGTATCCCATTCCTAGCCCATAATTACGTCCTCAGGGTACTACATCTCTGAAAAATTGCTTTCCGAGGCCATCTCTTCCTCTTCTTCTACTATCACCTTCTTCTTTTCCTTTACTGGTGCTGCTTTCTTCTTTGGAGCCATTCTTCTCTTTGGGTTATGTTTTCTAGACCTTATGCTACAAATTTTTATTATTTTTCTTCAAACCCTAACTCGATTCAACCGTGTTGTAATTTACAATAGTGAAATCATGTGCCCTAGCTCTTTTCGTCACTCACTGCTCGTTCAAACCCTTCTCCTATGGGGATACAAGCCTTTCCAATACACAGATCTATCTTTCACGCCTGGTTCACTTGCTTCGCACCTTGAATCACTTTACTTGGCTCTTCGCACGTAGCTCTTTGTCGAATTCTCGTAGTCACAAATGAAATCACATCCCATCCTTATATAGATTTCCACTTTTTGCTGCATTAATTACTCCTCCACCTACCAAATTCTCCTCATTTATTGCTCATTTTTGTCATTTCCACGTGGTACATCTTCACGCCAAAAGCTATAACCTTCTAGCACACCTTTTTACCCTTTGTCACAGACTTCTCTTCAACACGTGCTCTAGCGCCCGAGTACCTCATCACTGCACCATCTCCTGGTAGTTACCATGGCCGCCGCTTACCTCGCGTTATACTTTCCCTCATTCATCTCCATCCTTGGTTATCTTTGAGAAGTAATCTTTTGTCAATCACCCTTAGCAACCTTCTTTCTCAACACCCGCAACATTAAATCTTCGTAGCATATACCTGAGAGTCACCAACAATCCACCCCACACTAAAAGTATGTGCAGTCTCTCGCACATCAACATGCTTCATATTGTAGTTAGCTTCATGCACGCAAGCACGCTTATTACACAAACAAGAACTAAATTGAAAAAGCATAGCAACGATGAAAGAAACACATTAAGGGAATGTAGAAAGGGAACCCTAATCAACTGGCAATACTACCTTATTACAAACACCAAGAAGAATTATTTATAGTAGGGCTTCAACCTACTCCTGTTAAAATAACTGGGTAACCTAGTGCCATCAATTGCTTTCTAGCGCAAGCATATAACTCAAGTATATGAGTTATAATATACATCCCCAACCAATGCACCTTGAGCTTCCCTGGATGGCGTAAAAAATTGGAGTCAAACAGAAGTACCATTTACCCAACCGCAAGTTTCTTATCCCTGATATGTCTATCATGCCATGCCTTTTGGATCCCTTTCTCTTGTTTCTGACTCCAGCGTGCAATGGCTCGGTGCTCATCTAGTTGAACCATCTTCTCAATCCGTTCTGCTAAGGATTTCTCATCAGCTAGACCTCCAGCGTGCACAATGCACAAAGAAGGTAACATAAATTCTATAGGAAGAACAACTTCCATGCCAAACACCAATTAAAAAGGTGTGGCTTTGTTCAATCTCTTGTATGTTGTTCTATAATCCCAAAGAATAGCAGATACTTTATCATCCCAAAATTTTCTTCCAACATCACAAATCTTGGTCAATGTGTGGCTCAAAATCTTGTTAAAATCCTCACAGTTCCATTTTCTTGAGGGTGATAGGGTGTAGTCTTATGGTGGGCCACCATAAACTCATCTAATAGAATTCTTATTGTCTCATTTAAAAAATGTGTGCCCCTATCACTTGTTAAACTTAAAGGACAACCATACCTTGTAAGAACATTCTCCCATAAGAACCTTGCTGCTGTAGCCACTGTATAGTCCTTTGTAGGTGTTGCTTCTACCCATCTAGTAAGATAATCTGTACAAGTGATGATATAGCATGATCCAGTCCTACATGCGGTTGGTGAAATAGGCCCGACAAAGTCAATCGCCCATTTCTCAAAGGGTTCTGCACTTGTAATTGGTCATAAAGGCATCTCATCCCTTTTTCTTGGTCAAACTAGACGTTGACAATGGTCACATGCCTTACAATACTCTTTACAATCCTTGTACAACATTTCCCACCATAACCCAACAAGTAGGATCTTGCGCATTGTTGCATCACCTGCATAGTGGCCACCTGCAATACCACCATGTGCTTCTTCCATTATATCCTTTCATTCATGCTCCAATACACAATGGCATAACACCTCATCTCTACCTAATTTGTACAAATCACCATTGATTAACATGAATGGTGCCACGCGTATAGCAAGTTACTTCTTCTCTAAAGATTTCATGCCTTCTGGTGTCATACCAGTCCTTAGAAAGACAAAAATGTCCTCTAATTTTGATGGCACACGTTGTAACCTATACAATTGTGCATTAGGCATGGTCTCTTCTATTGTTTGTGCCTCTTCTCCTGATTGAATTCTAGACAAGTGATCCGGTCCAGAATTGCTTTTGCCTAGTTTTACCACAACTGTAAAGTCAAACTCTTGAAATAAGAGTATCCATCGGCATATGCACCCCTGTAAAATGGGCTTGTTCACCAAATAATTCAATGCCATGTGATCTGTATAAAACACAAATGGTGTGGCCAACAAATACTGACAAAATTTGTGCAAGGCATAGATCATGGACAAAGCTTCACACTCTGTAGTGGTATAATTTTGTTCTGCAGGGGTCAACTTCCTACTAGTAAAAAAATGGGATGATCAATGCTACCTTCACTAGGTTGAGCTAAAACAACACCAATGGTCATGCCAGAGGCATCCACATGCACATGAAAAGGTTTATCCCATGAAGGAAAGCGCAAAATAGGTGTGGTAGTAAGTTTCTTCTTCAACATCTCAAACATGCGCTGCTGCGATTCCCCCAATAGAATGTACCTTTCCCCTTGAGAAATTCTTCCAAGGGTGTGGCAAATTTTGCATACCCTTTTATAAACTTCCTGTAATACCCTGTATGACCCAAAAATCCATGCACCTCACTTTGACTGGCAGGTGCTTTCAAGCCTACGATGATTGCAACTTTAGTTGGATCAACTAGCAACCCTTCCTTGTAGATAATGTGTCCTAAAAGTATGCCAAAGGGAGTAGCAAAGATGCACTTCTTGATGTTCAATGAGATACTCAACTATCTACATCTTTCAAACATTAAGTGTAGATTGTCACAATGATCCTTAATTAGCCCATAAATGGTCCAATCATCAAGATAGACCTGTAAGAAGTTGTGAATAAAATCCTTGAATGCTTGTACCACTATCCTTGAAAATATAGTAGGTGCATTCTTCAATCCAAAGGGCATCACAATATAGGCAAAGCTTCCCCATTCAGTAGTGAAGGTGGTCTTCTCTTGATCTTCCAGGTAATCCTAACCTGATGATACCCTGAGAACCCATCTATAAATGAATATATCTCGTACCCAGCCACTCCTAATATTTCCTCTGTGAATGGCGTAGGAAAGGGATCTGTAACACATGTTGCATTCAACTCTCTATAATCAACACATTCGAATCTAACATCCTTTTTATTCTTATCACCATAGATCGACCCATTGAGTAATCATCCAATGGTGAATGATCCTAGATTTCAACATATTGTCAATCTCCTCCTTTACTTTCTTGTGCAAATTGGGATTCATTTGATAAGGTCACTTCCTAATGCAGGCGTGCACCTTGTTTTGCATGGAATGTTTCAACTTTTGGGAATAGAGTTGCTTTTATCCTTTCATTCCTTTAAGAAACAGAGATAAGGGTTAGGGCTAGGAGGAATACCTGTTGAATGTCGAGAGGGTGTGCGCGTACCGTAGAGAAAGATCAGATCGACTGCGAAGAACTCCTTTTTGTCTGGAAAGGACTACTTGTAAGTAAGAATACAAGACCACCAGATTTTAATTAGACAATAAATGAGGAAACTGCCTTGGGCCCAGGAAATATAAAACTTCCTTTCGAAGGTGGTCGGGTTCCGCTAATATGAATTAACACAAATTCTAACAAATAAGCTATTGTCCAATTACAATTTTTTTACCTTGTTAGAACAATAGAGAAAGGGATGGTCTTGGTTTAGAATCAAGGTGACCGATGCCGGTCACTTTAACCGGTACCGGTTGGTGCTAACCGATATCGGTAGGGGCAATGTTTTAGGGGCTTTTGGTGAAGGTTGGTTGTAAGGTGGGTGTGTTGTTTTTATAAGGCTGATGAATGGGTGGGATTAGGTAATGGGGTGATGAGAAGGACTCAGAGAATATGGGGGGTGTTCTTGGGGTAATGTAAGGGTGGAGGAATGACAGTTAGATGTAGTGTATTGCTGGGTAGTAGATCTAGGAATAGACTTATGATGGCTGTGATTCAGAAGTTCAAGAAATGTTATTAAAAGAACGTATAAGACTTACTTACTAGTTCCTGATGGAAAATGTAGGTTCTGGGACTGTGATGATGAAGACAAGGCTCAAGTAGGATGATCTGACAATCCAAGATGAGCTATCTCTTCTCCTGATACTCGGATGAGTGTCACAAGGCTCTGGTTACTCAGTTGCAGTTTTTGGGCTTGATGTCCTTCTCTGCAAACTCTTCTTGTTTCTTCACTTGTCTCTGCTCGGCCAAGCAAATCCAGATCCTTTCAATGATTTCTCCTCTTTCCGATCAAATGAAAATCTGATCCTTTGTTTTTGGTTGGGAGTGGTCATTTATAGGGAACCGATGGCGGTTACGCAACCGACGGCGGTCGAGTAGGAACCGGTATCGGTCAGGTCAAAGTGGGCTATTTTTGGTAAAATAGCCAGCTTTCCCTCCTTTTCTCTCGAGGGATTAGTTGCGGGCTTGGTCAAGTCATTATGAGGTTGGTTTTAGGTGCGAGTGAGGAGTAATTAGTCATGGGTGTGGATGTGGACCAAGTTATAGGTCTTAATTAGGTTAATTTAGGGTTAAGACTAGGTCATGATGAGGTGGAAAAATGAGGTGGCAGGTATGGCGATGTGGATTTATTAATTATAAGGTAATTAATAAATAATTGTGTAAGGTTTAGGTGATGAGGTTAGGTTGCGAAATGAGATGCGGGGCACAGGGGGTCGTAAGACACAAATTTGGTGTCTACATTAGCCCCTTGTTGTCGTGTAGCTTGTCTTTGTTAAAGTTGCACGGACAATAATAAGAAGTGGTTACCCCTGTTAAGGGTATAGGTAATCCCCCTCAAATCTATCACAGATTGAGGTAGCGTGAAATCAGGGATAGGGTTGATAAAGGGAAATGGTGTTGAGATGATGGTAAGATGGTGGGGTAGGTCCAAGGAAGCAGACGCATGTTGAAATGCAGTAGTGTGACCAGGGTACATGATTTGAAGAGCAAACAAGCAATTCATAGGCAAAGGTCGATAGTTTATCTAAACAAGGGTGATATAATCCTGGTATCCAAGGCATAGGAAGTAGCTCTAGGGGATATAACGGGTAAGGTACAAGAACGGTTAGGTATGTTCGGCAGTACCAAATGGTTGGTTTGGTTGAGATAAACGTCACGGTCTTGGTCTAGGCAAAGTTGGTCGACTGATCAAGTCAAGGACCCTAATCATGCTAAAACATGAACAGGTGAGCTCGATTGAACAAAAAGCTACATGATGGGTGGATAAAATTGTAATTTGTTGATTTTGGGCGAGGTATTTAATTGGTGCGGCCTTGGGTCGGGCCAAATGGGTTGGTTGCGGCCTTGGGTCGGGCCAAATGGTTGAGTGCGGCCTCGGGTCGGGCCAAATGGTTGGGTGCGGCCTTGGGTCGGGCCAAATGGTTGGGTGTGGCCTTGGGTCGGGCCAAATGGGTTGGTTGCGGCCTTGGGTCGGGCCAAATGGATGGTTGCGGCCTTGGGTCGGGCCAAATGGTTGGGTGCGGCCTTGGGTCGGGCCAAATGGGTTGGTTGTGGCCTTGGGTCGGGCCAAATGGTTGGGTGCGGCCTTGGGTCGGGCCAAATTGGTTGGTTGCGGCCTTGGGTCGGGCCAATGAAGTTAACAAAGGGTTTTCAGCCAAGGTGGATATAGGCGATGTTGTGAGAAAGGGCGATTAGTAAATAAGGGCAGAAATTGGGGAAGAGGTGGGATAAAACCGATATCGATTGTCTATGACCGATATCGGTTAGGTGACCGATACCGGTTCCTTAGGGCACAATATAACCGGTATCGGTTATAGGTCGAAAACCTATAAAAAGAAAAAATACGGCCTGTCATTGTCATATTGTCAATTTGAAAACCAATTTTAGTTGTCTGAGGTCTTGTGGCGAGATTGTTGAGTTTGTCGGCTGAGGTGGCACTATTTGAGTGGAGAAGTGAGTGATTGGTAGGCCCTAGCGAGGAGGAGGCAACATTTGATTGGTGGAGGACCCAGCAGAGGAGTTTGAGAGCCATGGCACAGCCAGGAGGAGCTGGAGGTGCTGGACCAGCTGGACCACCACCACCTATCCCACCACGACGATGTGTCGTCGTACCAGTAGAATTTAAACCCTTCCTTATGTGAATTTGATGTTGTTAAGCTATATTTGGGGGTTTGGGTAGGAATCCATGTTTTGATAAAATAATGAATAAATTGAAGTTATTTGAAAAATGAAGAGGATAGATGGGTTAAATAGGTCAAGGCGGTAGGGTGGGTAGGTTTTTAGGGTGTTAGGGTGGGTAAATAGAGAGAAATAGGGGAAAAATGGATTTGGGGGGCCGCGTCGGGTTTGGCCCAATTTTTCAGTGACCGATGCCGGTCACTAAGCGACCGGCATCGGTCAAGAAGTTTTGGGGCAGGGGTGGTGGTTTTGTGGTTGACCGGTGTCAGTCATACGTCGACCGGCGTCGGTGGAGGGGGACCGGTGTCGGTCATGGGTGACCGGTACCGGTCCCTAGTTAGGATTTTCTATTTTGTTGCTTGGTTTTGTTGTGGTTGTTGTTATTTGGGTGTTTTGGTTATTGTTTGGGAGTTATGGTTATTGGGGTGAAGAGGGAAGGGGTAGAGGTTGATAGGAAGGTTGGTTGGTGGGTGGGGGGAAAATGGGGTGGTTGTGTGGTCGGGTTGTTAAAAGGGGGTATAGAAGGTTAAAGGAGTTGTTGTGATAAAGAGTAGGGCTAATGCAGTGAGTTGGTTTTGCAGGCACGTCAGCAGCTGATGATGCGGGATAGGATGCCCCTGTTGTTGAGACGGATGTGGCCACATGTGTCCGCAGCGCAGTGGGCCATCATGCGCGAGGTGGGACTCGGCGGAGTCCAGCGTTATAGGGTGATAGAGAGGGATCACAGTCTTATGGTCACCCTCATCGAGAGATGGGATCCGGCGACCAATGTGTTCCATCTCCCGACTGGAGAGATGACCATTACATTGGAGGATGTGTATCGCATCCTTAGATTACCGATCGATGGAGAGGCAGTCTTCCAGGTGGATGCAGAGACAGCCATGGACAACATCTTACAGGTATTCGGGGATGCAGCCGCGCTATTGACTTATCACAGCGTGAGCATCGCCTATGGGGATATGTATCGTGCCCACCGACATGAGACATGGCTTGCCGTGTTGATGATGATCGGCATTACATGCTTCGCCCTCCCGGACTCAGAGGGAGGCCGCTTTCCACGGTGCTGATGGGGGTATTACATGAGATGGTTGAGGAGCATACATGTTATGCTTGGGCACCAGTATACCTGGTGCAGTTATACCGAGAGCTGTGGGGCTACCGCCGGATGAGGCGATTCGGGATTTGCTCTACGTTTTTGTTACACTGTTGGGCATATGAGCATATCATATGCATTCAACCAGTAGGGCTGCCCCAGCAGCCAGGGCCATAGGTGATTTATAGATATGGCTTTCAGAGGTGGCTGGGGGTCGTGGGCCAGCCACGAGCAGTTCTCGCCGGACGGGATGTAGCATATTACCGGCATGTATTAGAGGGCGTGACTGCCCTAGATATTGTATGGAGGCCTTACAGAGGTCATCAGCCCCACGGAGGAGCCCGATCACAGTTGCTGTGGATCTAGTATACATTCTAGATAGCGGGACGGAGGCCAGAGAGAGCGTGAGTGATACCCCTGGAGAGGGTACGACGGCAGATGGGGCTATGACAGGATGAGCCACCTCCCTTCCCTCAGTACCGGAGGGATGATGTAGAGGCCCCACTGCCTGTACCACAGCCCGTGGACCCAGATTGGGTAGCCGAGAGGCCTGCAGATGATACCGTGGATGACGCCGGCTGCACGGGATCATTTTTGGTATGGTGGGCAGGAGAGAGAGCCGCGAGGAGAGCACAACCCGCACAGCCAGACTTGGCGGTGGTGATAGCAGAGAGGGACCAGCTCAGGGCTGTGCATACGCTTATTATAGGGTAGCTTGCACCGCAGCACGTAGGTGTCTTACAGGTCAACTAGCCCAGCATGTGTACATCCATAGCACACCACAGCCCCACCATAGGCACCACCAAATGGTACCACCATAGCACCACCAGTGGCACCACCAGCGGCACCAGCATAGGCACCCGTACAGCCACAGGCACCGGCACAGGGGGCACTATTATTAGGAGTCGGGGGACCAGCCCCAGCAGCGATGGTGGCATGGGCCCGCTATATGGAGGCGAGAGTGGAGGCCCGGTATTATCAGGATGTTCTTGATGGTACCGGGGCTGACTATCAGCCATATGCGGCACACAGAGCTGAGACCTCGCGTAGCCAGAGATCCCAGGGGGGTGCAGCCACAGCCGGTGGGTCCGTTACAGGGAGGAGGTGAGAGGCAGCACAGGGACCAGCAGGGAGATAGGCGGAGGGCGGTGGGGAGAGCTGAGGGATCCCTGCAGAGGAGATAGTTTGTGTTTGTACAGTGGATATGGGCACCGGTCTACGAACCGGTTATGTTTATAGAGGCCTGCGTGCCTACATATGATGTATTCATTCATTTATTCATTTATTGTAGATACCGGCCTGCGAGCCGAGTATATTTTTGATATGAGAGACCGGCCTGCGAGCCGAGTCGAGATTATTGATAGTTATTGCGGCCTGCGTGCCGGCTTTGTATTATTATGAGATCACAGAGGCCCCTATGCAGGGCACATTGTATATTTGAAACTTTTGATATATAGATATGATGATTTTGACCCACATGCTGTGTTTAAAATGTTTTAAGTGTTTTGTCGATGGTTTGTGATATTTAATGTATGATGAGTTTGATCCACATGGTTTATATATTGATGGTGTTGATGTCTTTTGTTGATGGGATGTATGTATATATAGATGATGAGTTTAATTGACATGTTGTGTTTATGAAATGTTGTATGTGTTTTGTCGCTGGTTTGTGATATTTAATGCATGATGAGTTTGATCCACATGGTTTATATATTGATGGTGTTGATGTCTTTTGTTGATGGGATGTATGTTTTTGTAATATAGATAGATGATATTGATGAAATTGTGATGAGATATGGATTTGATGAAAAATTATAGATAATGGTGTTGTTTATGCAGGAAAAAGGGACGGGCGCCACAAAAATTAGGTAGAAAATAAAGAAAAGAACTATGTGTAAAAAAAGTATGTATGTGACCGATATCGGTTAGATAACCGATGTCGGTAGGCAATAAACCGATATCGGTTAGCTAACCGATACCGGTTATTCAAATATGAGCTTTTCTAAAAATAGAAAAGCTTGGGTGGCAACTGAAGTTCTTATTTTGAGCATTCTTATTTTTAGAGTCATGCAACAAGTTAAATACGTGAATGCGACGCTGTTTGACGACTGATACATGTGATTGCATGAAAGAATTTGAGTGATAAGGAGGAAAGAGACAGATGAAGTGAATGTGGGCTGAGATTCAGAAAGCAGAAAGGCAAATTTGAAAAGGGTGGTGAACATGGCTGAACGAGGAGAAGCATCCAGCAGGCAGGGACGAGAGGGAAGACAAGTTCCACCTCAAGCTGCTGCAGCCCAAGAGGTAAACATTTTGGTTGTAATTTGATTCTTGCTTGTTTTGTGAATAGGATGAGAGAAGTGTAAGTGGGTAAAGATGAGAAAGAAAAGGTGATAGGCAAGGGTTTGGGATGGGGTGAGTGCTATGGGGTAGGTAAGCAGGGTGGTCACGTATGTTTTTAGGTATAGATAGGAGTAAACGGGAAAAATAATTATCGTAGGTGTATGTTTTTAAGCAGGGTGTATATTTTTGACAGTGACCGGTATCGTTTAGAGATAACCAGTATCGGTTAGCAAAATGGTATCGGTTAGCAAACCGGTATCGGTTATCTATAACCGATATCGGTTACTGTAGGAGTTTCCATAATTTGAGAAAAAACCCGTGGAGATTTGTTTTATTGAATAATTATGTGTCGTTTTGATGTATGCAGGCGGAAGCAGGGTTAAGGATGAATGATACTGTGCCAGCGTTGTTGTCACGAATCCGAGCGGATGTAACACCAGCTGAATGGGCATTGATAAATCATTTGGGGTTAAGTGGAATCCACTATTATTCAAGAATCACACGTAACCATGCTATGTTGCAGGCATTGATTGAGAGATGGAATCCAGAAAGGAATACCTTCTATCTACCAACAGGGGAGATGACAGTGACTTTGGAAGATGTGTTCCGTATTTTGAGACTCCCAATGATAGGAAAAACAGTGTATCAGGCATTGCCTAGCGCGGGGTGGGCAGCGATAACAGCAGTATTTGGTTCAGCTGCACGAGATTTGACACAATGAGGTTTAACATTTACGTATGGTACAATGTATGCAACACACCCTGAGGAAACAAGGTTGGCCGTGCTATTAATGATAGCGGTGGGGTATTATGCATTACCGAGGGTGGAGGGTGGAAGATTTCCAAAAGCATTGATGAGTGTTATTTGGGAAATGATAGAAATGAGCGTTACTTTTGCATGGGCACCTGCATATTTGGCGGAGCTATACAGGGGTTTATGGGCTTGTAGACGAAATCACAGGACAACACTGGATTGTTCATTTTTATTACATTGTTGGGCCTATGAGCACATTGTTTGTGTGCGACCAATAGGCCGACCCATCCAGTCAGGAGAGACCGGAGTGCAGAGGTTGGGATTCAGACGATGGGTCCAGACAGAACAAGAGGTAAGATCCCAGGCCGTGACGGGTGACACTGAGTATTATAGGTAGGTATGGGAGATGGTGATGATTGTGGATATCTGTTGGAGGCCTTACAGAACTATATGGTAACAGAGAACATAGCTGAGGAGTTGAGGGGTGTAGAGCGATTGAGGTGGATCACGGGGCACAGGCCAGGTGAGTATGAGAGGATTCCTCTAGATCGCGTGCGGTGACAATTTAGATTTGTGTATATGAGGATCGACGTGGAGGCAGCATTCTCACCTCCCCGGCCAACACCTCCGGAAGGGCCAGAGGAGATAGCAGCCGATCGCAGGGTGATGGATGCAGGAACGACAGAGGCCTATAGATTATGGTGGGTAACAGAGCTGCGAGGTGAACGTGATCGTCCTGACATAGCTATGATTACAGCGGAGAGAGATCGTCTGCAGAGTTTAGTTCATCAGCTCCAAACACAGGTGAATGAGACAAGAGGATTGTTAGCGGTTGCGGAGTCACGAGCGGAGGGACTAGAGGTGAGATACCTCCATGCGAGAGAGCGTATTCACATGTTACAGGAGAGATTGGCAGATCAGTGGGCGGTACCAATAGCCGTGGTACCTTTGAGGACGGAGAGGCCCGGCGAGAGGCGTCGATGATCATGATCATCACCTAGTTCGGGATGAGGCGTGAGGGTCTAAGTGAATGTTATCGAGGTATAAGAGTAAATAAGGATGCCGACCTGCGCCGATGATAGAGAAGATGTATTTGTTTAACGTCTAAATAAAACTAAATATGTATGTTGATTTGAGTTATGATAATAATAAGAATGTTTGTGTTTTGAATTTTTTGTTTTGAAAAAGGATAAAGATGAGTGTTATCAAATAGAAATACCCAAAACATATTCATATTTACAACACATGATAGTGTATGGTAGGGGATGGTCGAGCTAACCTTGGGAGACTCCATGTCTCCTAAGTGCTGCCTACATAGCCCATTACACAAAGCAAGGAGGGGCCTCAGACCGATGTAGTTCTCCCTTAGGACCAGGGAGAGGTGAATTCAGGCAATTTAGTTGTGGTTAAGCAAGTTGTCGGTTGGTAAAAATAGTGATATTGGTAGGGTAATGTTGTTGGTGTTGGTAAGGAATGTTGTTAGTGTAGGTATAGGTGAAGCGAAAGTTAGCTTACCCAAGTAGTAGGGAATCGTGTCCTGATTAAGGTCAACACACAATCCTAGAGTCGAGCAAAAGAGGCAAGAGTGTCCCGTAGTTGAGAAGAGCTAAACAAACCACATATTAATGTAGGATGAGCTTGAATCCCTAGGTACCTTGCATAGGCGAGAAGTCGATAGGTGAAAAGAGTTGTATAATCACAATATATTGGATATACGTCATGTCCCTTGAGTTTTGTTGTTTTGACGGATGGTGAGGTGAGGTGGATGATGTAGCTGAGGTGCAGAGAACTTGTTATAAAGTGAGTATTCTGACGAAAGAGAACCTAACCTAAATAGACAAGTCCATGACTCAAAAGTTCTTTTGAATGTGGCTTTTATTTTGCTGAATATAGACTGATCGATGTGGGAAGTCTACAAGGGATATGTATTTTGTTGTTCTTGAGGTCTTCATGAAGCTGATCAATGCGAGAAGCTTCTGATAAAGGCTGACTGTGTATAGCTTTCCTTCAAGGGAGCAGTCTATTTATAGTAGTAGATGTGGTGTTTATGTATAGCTGTCCTTCGGGGGGAGCAGTCTATATATAATAGTAGCAATAGTTTGGCATATAGCTGTCCTTCAAGGGAGCAGTCTATTGCATAATTTAGGGGTCTAGATGTTTGTTGGGCATAAAGCATCTAGTTTTGTAGGAAGTTTGACTCAAGAAAATCCCATAAGTGTTTAATTAAGAATGTGTCATTTTGAGACTTTGAAGTCATGGACTAGACTAAAAAGGGGAAGGCATCTTTAAGGGGAGGTGATAATCAAACCATGTGAGCTTGATTTGATTTTGAGATGTAGGAAACAAAGTGTATGCGGTGGTAAATGAGCTCAAGGGACGAGCGCAAGGTAGATAAAAAGTGACATAACACTGAATTCAATAGTAGAATGGTTGAAGATGCAAGGCATTAAGGGGCTCAGGCTCAGGTTTACCATTAAGCGAAGCTAAATGATAAGTGCCTGATCCATAAGTGTGAGTGATAATGTAAGGCCCAATCCAATTAGGAGCAAATTTTCCACGTTTGCTCTTTTCTAGTTTGGTTACATGTTGATTCTCTTTGAGGAAAAGATCACCAACCTTAAAGGTACGCTCATGAAGTCACTTATCATAAGCACGCTTGATGCATTTTTGATAGATTTGAAAGTGATCAAGAGCGGTAAGATGTCACTCGTCAAGAAGCTCTAATTGGGCTAACCGCTCTTGGCGGAAGTCATCGTTGGTGAGAATATCCCAAGAGATATTATGAGGAGGGTATTTGTATTTCGAGAGGCAAGACAGCCTCGGTACCATATACCAAAGAAAATGGTGTGGCATTAGTGGAGGTACGAATGCTAGTACGATAAGCCCAAAGGGCAAAGGGAATGTGATCATGCCAATTTCTTCTAGAATCATTAATAACTTTCATGAGGATTTTGGTTAGGGTTTTATTAGAAGATTCAACTTGACCATTGGCCTGTGGATAGTAAGGTGATGAGAAACTAAGTTTGATATCAAATTTGTCACAAAGGTCTTGTAACAACTTATTTTTGAAAGATTTACCATTATCTGTTATTAGGCGATGAGGAATACCAAAACGACAGATAATGTGATGGTTAACAAACTCTACAATTTTTTCTTTTTTGGTTGAAATGAGTGGAATGGCCTCCACCCATTTTGTGTAATATTCTGTTGCTGTGATTATCCAATGGTGACGTTGCGAAGAGGGTGGGTGAATCTCACCAATAAGGTCTAAACCCCATTGTGAGAAAGGCCAAAGATCTCGTGCGACCTGTAGCGGATGGCTAGGAGTATGTTGAAGGTTGGCATGTTGTTGACACATAACACAATGCTTAACATATTCGTAGCAGTCATTATTGAGAGTAGGCCAATAATAACCTAGGCAAAGGATTCGTTTGGCCACGGCAAGGCCGCTAAAATGTCCACCACAAATACCGTCATGGACCTGTTGGATGGTATAGGTGACCTCCGCACCGGTTAGACATCGAAGGAGGATGCCATCAAAGCCACGTTTATAAAGGAGTCCCCCCATGATGACATAATGAGAAACACGTTTAAGAAAAGTGCGTTTGCCAGTACTAGTAAGGTCAGGTGGGAGAACGGAGGTTGTAAGGTAGTCGTGAAATTGGTGGTACCAGGTATCCTGCGAATTAGCAGACACATTATTTATCATACAAACAATCGGGGCTAAGTAAGATGGGGCAAAGAGTTGTTGGACCAAGACGAATATGTCAGAGTCAGTTGGTGAGGCAGGAATTTGCAAGGCTAAGCAAGCCATAGTATCCGCAAATTTGTTAGTGGAGCGGGGAATGGTCTGGATAGAATAACGAGTAAATGAGGTCAAAAGTGAATCCACGTAATGTTTGTACTTTTGAAGTTCCTCATTTTTACATTGGTAGATGCCCATAACTTGATTGACTACCAATTGAGAGTCACCGAAAATATTAATAGATTTGACACCTAAGTGTAACGCAACCTGGAGACCCAAAACAAGGGCCTCGTATTCTACTGTATTATTAGTGTAGGGGAAATCGAGCCGGAATGAAAGAGGCATAGGCTCAGCGTCAAGAGGAATGAGAACAACACCGCCCCTCCGCCACGCTGGCATTTGGATCCATCGAAGAAGAGGGTCATTGGATACGACTCTTCCCTAAGTGAAAGAGTGGCGATGAGTTCGTCAGGGAAATTAAAATTGGTAAATTGTTCCCGGGTAAAGGGGCTTCCGCGAGTTGATCGGAAATGGTTTGTCCTTTGATTGACTTCTGGTGTATAAATTCAAGATCGAGGTCAGCAAGGAGCATAAGCCATCGGGCGATGCGTTGGTTTAGATGAGGTTTGGCATACATATAATGGATGGGGTCCGTGTTGGTGATGACGAAAGTTTTGTGATTCAGGAGGTAGTGTCGGAGCTTGGTGGCCACGAATGATAGGGCTAGGCACAACTTTTCTACATGTGTATACCGAGTCTCATAATCCACGAGAGTACGACTTATATAATAAACGGCTTGTTCTCGATGCTCAGAGTCACGATGTGCGAGCATGGCCCCTACAGCGTGGTCGGTGGCGGAAAGGTAAAGGTAGAAAGGGTGATCGTCCTGAGGTGGGATAAGCACGGGTGGCTGCAAGAGATAAGCTTTGAGAGCCTCAAAGGCTTGGTGGCACTCTTCGCTCCATTGAAAGGCAACATCCTTTTTAAGGAGGTGATGGAAAGGTTGACATCGATCCGAGAGTTGGGAGATGAAACACCGGATAGATTGGAGCTTACCTTGTAAACTACGCAATTGTTTGAGGTTAGTAGGTGGGGGCATTTCTAGGATAGCTTTGACTTTAGATGGATCAACCTCAATGCCACGCAAAGAGACAATAAAACCAAGAAGTTTTCCCGAAAGGACACCAAAGACACATTTCTTTGGTTGAAGACGGACAGAATATTGTAACAGGTGATCAAAAATAATGGTTAAAACATCGAGATGTTCACTGCGATGTTTAGATTTGCCAAGAAGATCATCGATGTAATCCTCAAGGATAGTGTGCATAATGTCATGAAAAATGTAGGTCATAGCCCGCTGATAAGTTGCACCAGCATTCTTAAGGCCAAATGGCATAACACGATAACAGAAGGTTCCCCAAGGAGTTATGAAGGCAGTTTTATGTTGATCGGCCGGGGCTACCAAAATTTGATTGTATCCCGAAAATCCATCCATGAGAGAAAGCATTTCATGACCCGCAGTGAGATCAACAAGTTGATCAATACTTGGGAGGGGGAAGTCATCCTTGGGGCAAGCGAGGTTAAGGTCTCGGAAATCCGTGCATATCCGAAGTCCCCCCGTCGCTTTAGTGATAGGTACAATGTTAGAAATCCATTGAGGATAGTCAATAGGCAAGATGAAGGAAACAGAAAGAAGTCATTGAAGCTCTTCTTTGACCAAGAGGGCAATGCGTGGATGCATTTTTCTCAGTTTCTATTTAATTGGCTTGGAATCGGGTTTTAGGGTAATGTTATGGACAGCAATGTCAGGATCAATTCCTGGCATGTCAGCGTAGGACCAAGCGAAAGCTTGGTTGCGAGTACGGAGAAAGGTAGTAAAGGTGACTTGTTCTGATGTGTTAAGGGATTGTCTGATCTTCACAATGTGAGGATCCTCCTCTGTGTGGATGTTGATTTCTATAGTTGACTCGTTCAACATGGTTTGAGTTTCAGATGGTAATGCGCGTTGAATATAGGAGTCGTCTGCACCAAGGTAAGTGAGGATGGAGTCGTCATCCTGGCACTCAACAACATTAATCGAAGGCGAATCCTCTTCAATCATGTCGGGATATAGAAGGGGAAGAGAAGATGGGTCCTCATTATCACGTTGATAAGTGAGAGGACCTAGGAAGATAGCATTTATGAAAAAAAAAAGTTAGGAGGGATAGATTCAGGGTCTATCGACTCTGTGGGTGACGATGGAAAAATGGGTGATGATGGTTTGGTAGGGGTGACATCGTCATCTTCTAGGATACAACTGACACGAGGTTTCTCCGGTGTAAGTGTTTCAGGAAAACTAAGACCACTACGATCATTGTGTTTGCGTGTAGTCACGGGAATGAGTGTATGTCGGCCTTGTTCATAAAGACCAAAACCAAAGCCTTTCCAAGCACAACGAGTCAAGAAGGTGAGGGTGAAACGATGATTTGTCAAGTATTGAAAATCGGATTGGAAGGGAACCACACCAAGAGGAGGTTCAGGGGTAATGGAGGATGCGTCAACACCCCCATACGTTAGGTTGGTGCGGCAATGGGGTGGTCCGTAAGAGATTACCTCCCCCATGCGATGGTCGTAGGTAGGATGCACATGTAACTGTCCGTACTCCTGCGGGGTATGGAAAGAGCTAACGTTATATAGGCGGTACTCCCCCAGCGTAAGGCATTGAAAAACATCTACTAAGGGGTCGGAGGTTGGGATGTTGTCTGTGGGAAAGGAAGTGGTATTTGTGACGGTGGTTTCATTGGTTGAAGGCGTGGGTGCGGTTGAGGTAGATGGTTGAGGTGCGGTTGAAGTGGATGGTTGGGTTGGATGAATGGGTGTCTTGACTGGTACAAGCACATCATTAGGGCGATACAACATATTACAGGTTTTGAAGGGGGGAGGATCAACTTTTACGGTGTAGGACTTCCCCTCGTACTCAAATTTTATGCATCTATGTAAGGTGGAGGGAATGCATCCCATAGCCTGGATCCAAGGGCGGCCTAACAACATATTGTATTGGAACTCTCCCTCAAGGACATAGAAGAGTTCGGGTAAAGTACGTGGTCCTACACGAATGTTAAGGATCACGGTGCCTAAGGTAGAAGTAATAGCATCATTGAATGACCGCAACATGATGGGGTTGGCACACATGCAGCTAGAAGGGATGTTCATTTGTTGGAAGGCTTTTGAAGAGATGATGTTTAGGCTAGCACCCCCGTCGATCATAACACGACGCACCCGAATGTCCTGACATAAGCTGAGATGAAAAGAGCAGGGTCAGGATCTTCAGCACCAAAGTCGATAATTTCATCTTCGGAGAAACCGACAAAGAAATGGCTTGGCTTTGTATAGAGATAGAAATGGTTGGGGAGATAGGTTTTTGGTGAGCGAAGAAACATGATTGGGTGTTAGAATAGAGGTGATAGGAAAGGTTTCATTAGGTAAGACCTTTATCCTGAAGGATTTCAACGAGAGCTTGTCGATGAGATTCGAAAGTCGAATGAGATCATACAAAGGTCATTTTTACAGCGATTGGTGAAGCTGTTTGATCATGGTTCGGTGGGCAATTCCATTAGAGACGGGATAGGCGTGTCCGCGAATAACCACTTTAGGTGGTGGTGCAATCGGGATGGTGGATGGAGAAAGAGATGCCGCAGGTGTGTTTTCTTTCGCTTTCCCATTGTTTTTCTGCCCTCGAGTAGCAACACTAATCATATTGATCTCATGAATACGAGAGGAGGAAGACAGTAGGGATAGGTCATGGTCTTCGAGAGGTGGGGCTGTAATAATGATAGATCTTGGTGAGGCGGGGACAAGTGGTATAGGAGAGGGAATTGGAACTAAAGGTCTCTCTCTTCGTAAGTTGTCTTTCTTAACTTTTTTATCTGAGAGAGGTGACTGACGAAGTATGGCTTTCAACGCTTTGCATCCCTCTACATCATGTCCTGGTGTGTGGTGGTAAGCGCAGATTTTAGACTCATCATAACCTATAGGTCGAGGTTTAGATGGATCATAAGGTCTAAGTGGGGGTAGGGAAATGGTCACATTCTCCACCAACATAGCAAGGATTTTGGCATAAGACCCTTTGAGTGGGTCAAAGTCAGAGGAAAATGAGGCTATTGACTGGGTAGTTTGTGGTAATGACGGGGTATGGTTGGTTTGTATGGGTGGTGGTTTAGCCAAGGGGTTTTGATAATGGGTTTTAACTAAACGTGGCTTCTTTGGCGCAGAAGCTATGTTTAGCTGGTTAGATGATGAGGCCACAGATGATGTGGTATCAGAAAACAACCACGGAGAAATAGGAGTGACAACAAACAAATCTTTTGATGATGGAATTTGTTTAGGGTTGGTAGGTGGATAGGATACGCGGGGTGACGGTATTGCTATACCCTTGGATTTCTGTATGGGTACAGAAGGCGTAGGTCGCTTTAAAGAAAATGCAGGAGGTATGATGTATTCATGCAAGGTAGAGGGATGGGGTCCCAATATGGAAGGTAGGTGTGACGACGAGGGTTTTAGTTGTGATAGAGGCATAGATTGAGGAGATTGAGTCTGTCTCCTAATGGGATGGACGGCTTTATTTTTAGATAAATCAAGCCGCTTAGGTGGGTGTGTTAGAATGGGTATTGGTGAGGTCCTAAAGCATAGGGAAGATTTGGTTAGGTTAATAGAAGTGGATGAGGTATTTGGTAAAGATGAGGGGGTGAAGATGAGGACATAGGCATTTTAAGCTTCGTAAACACTTGGGTATATGGTAGAGGCATCGGATCGGTCATCGCATTTGAGTAGAATACGACGTACTCAAACATTCCCATAGGACCCGTCTATCTTTTGTAGAATGACAGTCCTCACGTGTGAATAGGAACTTTTGTATGGAAGAAAGGTGGGTTGTGATTCCGGTCCACTGTGGGTGTGATACAGGGGGTAGATGAGGCACTGTATCAATGGGCGTTAAGAGGTCAATGGGTCACCTTTGAAAAGATTTAGGTGATGAAGAACTAATAGGTAGGAGGGTGTGTTTGAGAGGACCCGTCATGTTTAAAGAATGTGGTGATGTTGGTTCAAGAGGTTTCTCGTCTAAGGATGACAAAATAAGTGGCAAGCCTTCCTCCTGTACAATAAGAATGGTAGAAGGAGACGTTTGGGAAATAGACAAGTTAGATAACATCCGCTCACAGTCTTGCAAGGATGTGGTGTAAGAAGGCTCGTTTGTGAGAAGGGAACTCTGGGTGGTTAATTCCTTGATGGGTAAAGGAACGACAAGGATTTCAGTTTGTCTTGATGGTGGTGAAGGAGGTTCGGGCCCCTGCGTTAGTGAAGAGGCTTGATTCAAAATTTTCTCGATAGAGGCTTTTGGCTGGGAGTCGAAGACTGCATGGATCTCATGAACACTCTCCTCGGCTAAGATATCTTGGTTTATGTTACTGTTAGAAGAGTGATTCGGGAATGGTTTGTTGAAGATTTTCAAATTTCGGTTAGCAGGGGCATTAGGATTATCGAGGGTTATATCCCCTGCATCAACCATTTCCTGCACTATGTTTTTCAACATCTTGCAGTTTTCATGACTATGTCCCTTTACACGGTGAAAGTTACAGAAGTCATTTTCTTTGTACCAGGAAGGTATAGCACGGGTGGAGTCAAACCCGGAGTGAGGTTTAACAGGAGGCAAGGTGATAGCTCTAGCTTTGAGCAATTTTTCCAAGATGACACCATAAGTTTCTCCCAAGGGGGTGTAATTGATGGGCTCGGCTTTATATTTATAGGTGGTTTTTGGTGGGGTATTAGATGGTGCTTGAGATTTGACCATCACCGCGTGGACAACTCCTTTTGATTTCGAAGAAGTGGATGTGTGAGGAGTGGTGGTGTTTGGTTTATTGGTGGAATCTGGAGTTCGGAAATTGGGGTTTTTGTTGCGCAACCGCAATTTCTCTTCTTCTAAGGCTCAAATTTCTAGTTTCGAGCCATAGTAAAGGCCTCGTCAAATGTGTGGAAAGTTTGAATTTGAAGGGTAGGAGAGATGTGCTTAGCGCAGGCCCGCGTAAAAAGTTTGATAAGTTCAGCCTGAGGCAAGGCATATGTAAGTTGGTTGATAAGGCCCCGCCATCGTCCAACAAAATCTGCGATAGATTCGTCTTCAAATTGTCGGATGGCATAGAGGTCGGTGATAGATACTTTCTTGGCAATGTTAATGGAGAAATGATCCAAGAAAGATTGGGCTAGTTGGTTAAAAGAAAAGATTGAGTGTTGGGTTAAAGCACTGTACCAATCCAAGGTGGGTCCTGATAAGGACATAGGAAAGGTGCGGAGTAGCAAAGCATCATCATGAGCAATCAAATAACAAGCATGTCTAAATGGTCACAAGTGTTGTTGAGGATCCTCCTTACTATTAAAACGGTTAAATTTTGGTAATTCCCATTGAGGAGGATATGAATGAAGGGGGACTGAAGGGTGGATAGGCTCCCGACAAACTTGTTCGTATGTCAAGGCGCTACGACTTCCTGAAACAGAAGCCTCTAGATTTTGCATTTTGTCCGTCATTTGTTTAATTAAATCAGTAGTTGGATGAGATGATGGTGTGGTTGTGGTAAACGGAGGCAAATTGGGCCAAGGGCCACCGCTAGACAATGGTGGGATTAAATGTTGATAAGGTATGGAGGACGAATGTGTTGAGGCGACTGAATAGGGATGTCCTATATAAGATGTTGAGGTCACTGGATACGTGTGTGGGAATGAAAAGGTGGGCGGAGCTTGAGAAGGAAAGCTCGTGTGGATAGGTGGCAGAGAGCAAGTCATGAACAGAGTAGTCTGCAAGAGAGACGAGGTAGGAGCAGTTGGCGGTAATGACATGTGGGGCCCAAGATTAACCAAAGGAAAGCCAATCTGTGTCGTATGAACCTCTGAAGCCACTGGATTGGGAGACGGGGCTAAGGATGCAGCAGGCAAAGCGGAGCTATCAGGTGGAGAAGGAGCTAAATGAGCAGCTATACTAATAGGCATGCCAACAAGGAGTTGACCATCGGGCGTACGGTCAGGGGCATGAGACAAATAGTATTGTACAGTGCTAGGATTAGCATCCAGAAATTTGGCAAATTCCTTATCTCCTACAGGAATTTTAGGAACCTCGCTGGTATCCGTAGGATTCCCTATAGAATGTGAAGGGGGTGATTCAGGCAAAGGCACAGAGCAGGCATGTGAAACCATGGCGGCGGCTTGCTTTCGAGTGATAACAACCATGGACAAGAGTACACAGTAGGGTTTCAATCTATCAGGAACAGAAACAGCCTCAGAATGTTGAAATTGGTAAGTTGTTGGTTTTTCAAGAATCGTAAAAAGACAAGAATCGAGCGATATCGGTCTGCTAACCGATGTTGGTTAGACTATAGCTGACGTCATCAATTAACCGATGTCGGTGTAATAAGACTGGTATAAGAAAATATAAGAAGCTGCTGATTTGAGTTTTTAACAATGCTTAGTACATCTATCAAATTGTTCTGAAGTGATAACTGAAACAGTGTATGACAGAGAAATAGAACTGAAAACAAACAAGATACACAAACAAATTAACAGACTAACCCTAGGATTAGTGTTTATCAATTTGAGCTTATGCCCTTAGACACAGAATGATGTCAGAATCCTAAACACAAGACCTAGGGGAAATGTCAAGTTTGTTTTGGCTTATAAGGTTACCTCAATCGAGCGGAGGAATACCGCGGAGAAGGGGGGATGTTTTGAGCTGTTGTGTTAATTATGAAGTGATTCGGTATGTGTTGTGCAGTGAAAGTAAGATTAATTTCCTGTCAATACCATGGAAATCACCCCCACGTGTACGACCTGTTACTTAGTCTATGTTCACTAGAATTGAAAACAACAAGCAAGAATGTAATGCACGTGTTTTAAACCCAAATCGAAAATGATATTCGATGAAGCAAAAGAGATGACTTTCACTAATGCAAAGATGTAAAAGCAAAGCAAGTTCTTTTACCAAAATAACAAAATACCTTGTGAATATCTTTAGAAGAAGAAAACAGCAAGTATGCTCCCTATATGAAAGCAAGCAAGAGAAACAGAAACCCGAAATGGGTCCCACCGGGCGTGCCAAAATGTTTCGCACGGAATGTTTCAACTTTTGGGAATAGAGTTGCTTCTATCCTTTCATTCCTTTAAGAAACAGATAAGGGTTAGGGCTAGGAGGAATACCTGTTGAATGTCGAGAGGGTGTGCGCGTACCGTAGAGAAAGATCAGATCGACTGCGAAGAACTCCTTTTTGTCTGGGAAGGACTACCTGTAAGTAAGAATACAAGACCACCAGATTTTAATTAGACAATAAATGAGGGAACTGCCTTGGGCCCAGGAAATATAAAACTTCCTTTCGAAGGTGGTCAGTTCCCCTGCTAATATGAATTAACACAAATTCTAACAAATAAGCTATTGTCCAATTACAATTTGTTTACCTTGTTAGAACAATAGAGAAAGGGCTGGTCTTGGTTTAGAATCAAGGTGACCGATGCCGGTCACTGTAACCGGTACCGGTTGGTGCTAACCGATATCGGTAGGGGCAATGTTTTAGGGGCTTTTGGTGAAGGTTGGTTGTAAGGTGGGTGTGTTGTTTTTATAAGGCTGATGAATGGGTGGGATTAGGTAATGGGGTGATGAGAAGGACTCAGAGAATACGGGGGGTGTTCTTGGGGTAATGTAAGGGTGGAGGAATGACAGTTAGATGTAGTGTGTTGCTGGGTAGTAGATCTAGGAATAGACTTATGATGGCTGTGATTCAGAAGTTCAAGAAATGTTATTAAAAGAACGTATAAGACTTACTAGTTCTTGATGGAAAATGCAGGTTCTGGGACTGTGATGATGAAGACAAGGCTCAAGTAGGATGATCTGACAATCCAAGATGAGCTATCTCTTCTCCTGATACTCGGATGAGTGTCACAAGGCTCTGGTTACTCAGTTGCAGTTTTTGGGCTTGATGTCCTTCTCTGCAAACTCTTCTTGTTTCTTCACTTGTCTCTGCTCGGCCAAGCAAATCCGGATCCTTTCAATGATTTCTCCTCTTTCCAATCAAATGAAAATCCAATCCTTTGTTTTTGGTTGGGAGTGGTCATTTATAGGGAACCGATGGCGGTTACGCAACCGACGGCGGTCGAGTAGGAACCGGTATCGGTCAGTCAAAAGGGCTATTTTTGGTAAAATAGCCGCTTTTCCCTCCTTTTCTCTCGAGGGATTAGTTGTGGGCTTGGTCAAGTAATTATGAGGTTGGTTTTAGGTGCGGGTGAGGAGTAATTAGTCATGGGTGTGGATGTGGACCAAGTTATAGGTCTTAATTAGGTTAATTTAGGGTTAAGACTAGGTCATGATGAGGTGGCGAAATGAGGTAAGGTATGGCTATGTGGATTTATTAACTATAAGGTAATTAATAAATAATTGTGTAAGGTTTAGGTGATGAGGCTAGGTTACGAAATGAGATGTGGGGCACGTGGGGTCGTAAGACACAAATTTGGTGTCTACACACCTTCTTTGAGATTTATCTTTATTTCCCCAAGTGATCTATGCATGCCTTTAAGTTCATGGTATCCTCTTGGGAATAATTCCTCATAGTCTCTAAGTAACTCTATGATCTTTGCTACTTCTGATTCTGACCAGTAATCCCCAATTATCACCTCCTTAGGTTCAACTTCTATGCCTATATTTACCTTTGTTGTCTTCATAGGTTCATGATATGCACGTGCATCTACATCCACACTGGCTAACACTTCACGTGTTCCATGTGAATGATCCACTTCCAAGTGCTCAACTTCCTCATCATCAATTATGTAAACCATCTTCCCCTTGTCTTTTTCCAAAGAAGCGTGCTCAAGTAGTATGATATCATCTTCTTCATCCTCAAAACACACCCCTGTCTCTATCTCACTAAATAATTCCTGAATAAGTTCTTCCGCTTTCCCACTGTCTCCCATGGTTAAGCGCTTGATAAAGCTTAAAGTTGTGTTCATTGGTAGTGTAGATGAAAAGAAGTCAAAAGTTTGGATCATCGCTGCAATCAAATTTGGCCAATGTCGTTGTCGCGATGTAATTCAGCATATACATACCAAGCACACGTGCAACCTTGAAGAGTAGAATAAAACCGATGCACCCAAAGTGAGGGTGGTAATGCTTCCTATCCTACTGTTTAGAGTCTCTCACACTGTTGGATATAATGTTGAGCAGGTTGATCACCATGATAAGGGAAAATTTTTGCAGGTGCATTACTTTTTGAAAACCTGGTTGATAAGGTGGTCCCAATCTTTCCCCATTCTAATAGATTATCCCTGTGGACCACCCACCAGTGCATTGCTATCCCACCCAAAGTATATGATAACATATCTCATCTTTTAAGCTGGTCAGCCTAGTTTGCTTCCATGGCCTGTAAGAATCTAGCCAAATCTTTGGATCCAGTATAGTGGGGTACTGAGTGACCTATACACCGGATAGAGTGAAAACCATTTTTGCAAGCAACCACGCGCTTAACTTTGTGCCCCACCAATTCATAAGTGCCATGAGCCCAATTATCACAAGAAATACTGGTAGTATCACTGATTGACTGAGAATCTTCCCAATGAAGGATTCCTTCCTTAGATGGCTCATTGACCTCTGGGTCCCGAATAACACGTATATAGATTCTGTTCAAGTCCTCTTTGCTTAAAGGTTCCACATATGGTATGGATTTCCCATCTATCAACGGTATTATGACCCTTTCCTCCTTGTTCTCGAAGCTGATATACCCCTTGTTAAACCTTAAATCAGCATTGTTTGCATAACATCAAGGGTGCCCAAGCAAAGCTGGGAACCTATTTGCTTCAATAAGTGCTAACACTTCGAAGTCTCCTATGAACTTGGCCCCTTGTATAGTGATATATGCATCTTTCAAAACTCCTATGGGAGTAGCTTTTGTTCTGTTTTCCATGAGAAATACATTAGATGATGGATGTAACGGGGGTCTCCCCATTTCTACAAGTGAATCCAATGTAAGTACATTCACTTCCGCACCTGTGTCAATCAAAATATTGCTCAACAACCACCCATCCACAACAGCATTCAAAGTGATCTCCTTGTCGTAGTCAATGCTATTGGGGGAAGATTTGCATGAAGTATTTGTCTTCTAGTCTTAGTTCCCATGTGCGGAGTATTCCCCTTCAACCAATTTCCTAATAAATGAATAATATTCTCCTAGCACAACATTGTACATACCTCTCTGATGTCATCAATATCGAAGAGGCCTTTTCTGTATCCTTATGCTCCAACTTCGAGACTACTCTTTCAAACCCTATATTTCACCTTGAAGGCTTCTAAGGACCTCCATAGTTTCTGATAGACTTATTTCTGATGAGCTGGATCTAGATACCTAGCATGTAAAACCTCCTCCCTAGTGATTGTCGGCTTCTATTACAAAACCTCTCTTGCGCATGCCGCCTCAGCTCATGTGGTTATCTTGACTGTTACTACCTCAGGTTCTAGTGTTAACTTGGGCATCCACTAATTCTCTACTATACGTTGGATTCTAACCATCCCCGCACCTTTGTTTTCTTGCTTGTGCTGCTTATTGAGATGCTCATACAAGTATGGACACTCTTCATAACTATGCCTCTTTCCACAAAATGAACAAAAATATTCTCGGGCATTTGTGCCTATAATGGTCAGTGAGCCACATGTATTTCAAGTTCCTCAAGGAGTCTACTCCTTCCTCCACCTCGGCCTCTTCCTCCATATCCACCTTAATATCCTCATCCTCTTTCACAAACCCCTTCAAACCTTCCTTCATTCCTGTCATAGCACATTTGATTATAATCCCTATCGTGATGCTCATTCTTTCCTTTAGAACTATCAGCCATACTTGCCTATCATACCCCAATATCAATGGCATCATGGATCTGGCTAATTAGTCTACAATCTTCGGTATCATGAGTCATGGACCTATAAATTTTACAAAAGGAGGATACATTCTTCCTGATCGTGCGTTGTAGTAGGGGGCAAAGTGACTAACATCATGATTCAAATGGAAAATATCACAGTCTAATTTAATAATAGCAAACGTACATTTTACGTGGGGAAACTATCCTTGGTGTGGCCTTCTACTTCACAATCTGACACCAGATTCCTGAGCATGTCTCATGAGCTGAGTTTGCTGATAGTTTCTCCAACTGCTTCACCATAGCTGCTATTTGAGCCTCCAAGAATGGACTAACTCTAGTGTCAATACTCCCAACTGCTTCAGTGTGTAAAGCTACTTCCAATGCTTTGTGCGGGTCGGTATAAGTCTTATGCGATAGTGCTCTTCAAAATGGAGTAATCAATCCCCTGACAAACCATTGTGCATGCTAACTTGCATGAATGTCATAGGAGAGTTTGGATAGAAGTGTTTTAAAATGGGCATCATACTCACGTACACTTTCAATAGTGCCTTGCTTTATCTCCTTGAGTGCAATTATACTCTTCTACTTAAACTCTGGGATATGGAACTCTTTCAAGAAAGCATCTTTAAATGCTACATAGTTAATTTGATTGGGGTCAAACTTCCTATACTATTGTGTGCACGCACCTATAATGTAGTAGTAAATTGACTTTCCTTGCACTCGAAGATGTGATACCTTTCGCACGCCACAATATTTCACACATATGAACATGTTCAGCAGATTCCTTGATACCTCTCAGTACTGGGAGATGAAAGGACATCTCCATATAAATGTTCTGGGGCTACTACAGGCCTTGACCACCTGACCTAGAAACTCCTTAGTTTCCTCTTCCTCCAAAACCACCCAAACCACCGGAACTAGAACTTCCCATAGCACCCAATCCTCCTCTAGAATTTGGAATAGGGCCCGTGGATGCACTCTCATGTGTCCCGATAGTGGTACTATACTGGATCCCTACAGTCTGTGAAGTAGCCCCAGTTCCAGAGGTGAATCCTACACTCGGCACACTCATATTCTATGTAGATGATGAGCTTGAAAATGTACCCCCAAAGAATAATGAAGTTATCTGTGCTGCCATTGATGTACTTGCTATCTAACTTATTTCTGTTCTTTCACTTCCTAAATGAAAACTTTGTTTACCTGTTGTACTAGATACTAGAAAACCAAGCGCAAGGTCTAGGTCAGTAGGTTGGATTAGATGTGCACTCGGGGCCCAGGTCATATTTATTGGCATGCTTCCATATGAGGCCGAAGAGGGTTCTCTGTCATGCTTTCCTAGATGGGGGAGTTCCTGATGCTCTTTCTCTTCTTCCTCCCCATGAGCCTCAAATCCTTCACGAGCCATCTCTCTCCACAACACCATCCATTCTACAATTTCTTGTTTCTTGCATAATTCCCTCTCACGTGCCTCATCATACTTTAACCACCTCTCTTCCCTCTGTTATGCTGCCGCTAGGTCTGCCATCTTTCACCAATCCTGTTCTTGCCCCACACGTGGAGATTTTTAGCTTTCCATGGGTTTATCTTCCAAGTTCAACATTACCATCAATATTTTGATTTCTAGTGGAATACCTTGCAAATACGTCCCTCTAGGATACCATAGGAATTGGAACTCCGCTACCTCCGGGAATGAATAAGTTGAAATTGAATACTCCAGAATATAGCTGTTTAGAACACCACAAAACCAGGTATCTACCACGCGAGTCCGGCTCAAGTCAAAGCATCATATAGTGATTGAAATTCCTCCTGTGTCCAAACAAGTGTGTGATACCTCCAATTTTGCTTAGATGCATATGCAGTCAACCACTCGTATAATTCTACTGGAAAGATAGCAAAGAAGCTCTTGTACAAACTATCATATAGATTCTGCTCTACCCAAGTACATGCGCTGAATCCGGATCCAATATCAAACCTCCATTTGTATTCGTCCTCTAGATTGTGAATCCACTCTACAACGCTCGCCAAAGTTATTTGGTATGTCTTCATCACGAATCATTCAAACAATCTGAAAAGAGGTCCCATGAATGGAACCAATGATGCAACCTAGAATTCTTAGATAACACCTAGTCGCGCTGGCACATCACTCAGCCTAGGCTGAGTGCTCACCTGAAGTGCACAAAGGTACCAGGTCCCTCTTTAGGGTTGCTGAAGTAGAATGGTAGCATGATGAAGTAGTATAACAAACATATATTTAGAAACTAATCCATCTATACATCGTTACACCATACCAGATCTATAAGTACTTAAGTTTAAATCATCATGATAATAATATTATACATTGAAAAACATATCAGACACTATTGTTTGGCCAACATTCTTCATATATTCATCATATCAATAGTACAAAAGCTTCATATAATACCAGACACGCGCACATGGATCTGTTACAATTATCCAGTCTCATGCACTCATGTATCTCTAACCTTTCAAAGCAGTATGTGTCCTTGTCTATATCTTAATAAGTGATTCATTACATATATATAGGGTGGGGGACTAGCCCTTCACCTCTTAAATCTACCAAAATAGGTCGCATGCTAATAATAGCCATGCGCCTTTTACAACTATAGCCATACATGCAAGTATGCTATCTATAGATCGTTGATAGTTAAGTATAGTGGTGGATCTATCCTTAGCTTATGTCCATGCAAGAGTGATTTGACATGCTCTTTGAAATCTCCACGAAAATTGGCATGAAATTCTCGGTATCGCTTTGTGTGCTCCGCCCGCCAACCTCTAAAAATAGACCTGATCTCCAAAATCGGCTAAGTCCCGAAAGTCGACTCTACACCGCGCGCGACACCTTTCTATTCCTTCGAAATTTTCTCTGTGTTGTTCTCCCACACGAACTTTGTGTGTGAGTTCTACTAAGTTTTTCTATGATCAACATGTAGGGTGGAAATTCTCTATGTCCTCCAAGCTCTAACCGCTTACGCTGAAATGTGTATGAAGAGATATGTGTCTTGTATAATTTTTTTGGGTGATATGATGCCACCGGATGAAATAGTGTAGAGAGGAACACCCACTCTAACCTCCAAGCCTATAATTTCTTCCCTTAATGCTAATGACATCATGTCATGTAAAATCATTGTGTATGGGGTTCATAGAATGGTTTGAACCCACTCGTTGTATATAACTGAACCGAACCGATGTAGAATCTCTATGTTAGTATGTAAACCCCCAAATGATTCCCCCACTTTGGGTGAGCATGAAACGTCAGCGATAGGTGACATGAAGGCCTAAAATAGGACCAACCACATGTACATGGAAAGTGCTTGGTAAAAACCAAGGCACGCACAAACAAGAAGGCTAGCCAAAGACAAGTGTAAACATGCATGCATATAGAAAAAGTGTGTAATCTACGCACATAGTGTAAAAGTTGCCAAAAATGTAGTAAACACGCATGAAGATAGAGTAAGCCACACAAAATGGGTTTGCAAACATGGGACATCACTCATGATGTCTAAAGACACACAAGGTCATCATGGCTGCAAACAAGCAAACAAGTGTGCATACCAAACATAGGAAAGACCCACATACAATAGAAAACAAGAGCGAGATAATATAACAAACAAGTATGGAAACCAATATCCCCACATAAAAAATGTTACACATGAAGTACCTGTTAGCATGTTAGAAAGATAACTAGTATGTCAAAAACATGTGTAAGCGAGTAATGTATAGTGCTAAGTACAAAATGAAACAATAACACCTGAAAGAGATGAATGTGAATGCCCCCAATGACCAATATAGTAAGGGTAGAAGGCGAGCATCCATGTTGCATGTAAGATACCTATATATTTGATCATAACTAGAAGAAGGCGTGAACACGCATGTGTGTATGATATAAATAAATGACATACAAGTAATCAAACTAGCATGTGTAATAAAGTGACCAAGAACAAGAAAGAATAAGCAAGAATAAAAGCAACCATAGTATGCAGTATGTTTTCGATGGGTGGAATGGAATGGAATATGGAGTGATAGTAGTTGTGTATCCCATGAGTGAATGGAAATGTATGCAAGTGAGGTTCATTTTTTCCCCTTATCAGTCTAGAATGAACCATAAACAAGAGTTAGTCATCATGAAATGGTTGAATAGTGTGTGTATTGTTTCTAGCACGTTGTGATAGATGTGTATATGCATATTGGTGATGATATGCGATATGTACAAGAGATGTACGTGGATCTTATATCCCGAGCGTAGACTATGATGAAATAGAATGTCAAGTGATGATTTAGCCCTAAGCGTATATCACTATAGGATGAAAAGAGGGAGTGGTGATGTAACCTAAGGTGTATACCACTACAAAATGATTTATTAGGTGACAATTTATCCTAGTGCATTTGTCATTAAAAGATGATTGGATGAGTGATGATTTAGCCCTAAGTGTATATCACTACAAAAATGGAAAGAAGGGTTAGTGATCTAAACTATGTTGTATACCACTACAAGATTATATAAAAGTGATGATTTAGCCTAAAGCATATGTCACTAGCCTAGGAATCTCACATGATAGAACATGGAATAGTGATCACGTGATGGGTGTAAGGTGTATTTATTTGTAAACCCTCAACATTCGAGTATGGATTGATGAACTAAAGTACGTCATTGGGTAGAGAGTGCATCACATAGAATAGAATGTAAGATGACCATGTAATGAGTGGATTGTGTTAATACGCTATGTGTAGAATGTGTAAAGTGTGTTAAACATATATATATAGACTAGTAATAAAATGCTAGATTCCTATGTGATGAAGAGTAGGACGATATAGGATATGTATATGCACAAATTTAGAAATGTCGTGAACTAGATGTAGAATGTATTATGTATGACGCATGATGTGTGCTAAAATACAATGTGTAATTCCTATAGTGTAGTGTGTGGGGTTCAATGTAGTAATAATCCCTTGACAAGAAATTGTGAACCAAAGCACAAAAGTGTGTCATCGGGTAATAACACTTTGAATGTATAGTGAGTATATGCCTAATGCGGGGAGATGAAAATGTAAAAGAGAATGAGTGTGAAAATTCTAAGATGAGGTGGGGGAGGTGAAGTGTTATGTTCCCCCAAGTGCATGGCTAAGGAATGAATATATTCCTTGATCAAAGAGATCATTGTTGTCCTCATCGAAACCGAATGGAGCAACATCAGAGAGACGTGATAAGCTATAGAGTGGGTAAGGTCATAGAGGGACCTGTTATGGTGGAGTGTGTAAAAATTCAGGGCATATTCTTCATCCGTAAAATCAATCGGTGGAAAACCATGAGCATGCCAACGAGAAATATTTGGAACATAAGTGGGAGAAGAATTCTTGTGAATAGAGATGGTGCCAAAAGGCATATGAAATGTGAGAAAAAGTGATGTGTATTGAATGTTCCGCCAATATATTCAAGCCGGGATTGTCCAAGTGTAAGTAGATAATCACAAGGGGAGTGTGTAACAAAAACCATGAAATGAAAAACACGTAATCCATAAGATGTTGTAATGTGAAAATAGCCATGATAGAGATGTGGTGAATGAAGAGGTGGTAAAATGTCATTGAGTGTTATGCCAAACCTAGTCAAACTCTTACGTGTACAAACAATTTATGAACATGTAGTGTTAACGGGATATGTTGCCAAAAGGTCCTATTGATGAACAATGTGCATGTAAAAGGGTAGTGGAGAAGCGGTTTGTAGAGGGGAAGAGATAGCATCAACACTATGCACAAATCCGTTATACAATAATATAGCATTAGTGGATGGAGGAGTTTGAAACCTATATTTTCTAGGGCCATCGCCACAAAAGGATCTTCAAAATACAAATCATCTACTCCTAAGGGGTAAAGTTTATTTTTTAATGCTTCATATGTAAGCTTAATAACATCAATTTCATCATCGAGTCATTAGAGTCATCGGTATGAGCATCATCATGTGGTATGGCATTATCTAGAATGTTTGTAGTGGGTACCATAGGCATAATAGTAGAAAGTTCCATAACTAGTGAAGGAGGAACACTAGAAGGGAATGTTACTGTAGGTGGAATGGAAGGTGTCGCGATGGGTGAAGCGGGGAGAATAATAGGAGTGTTTAGTGTAGGTTAAATAATATCTATTGTGTGAGTAGAAATAGATAGAGAAATGAGAACCGTTAGGGAAGATGATGAAGCATTATATTTCCCAATGTCATACATGTCAATACTACTATATTGAATGCATTGTGAGGGTGGTATAGGCATAGATGTAGTTGGGTCTATGCGGAAATCTTTAAAATGTTCTAGATTGGCAGCGATAGTGTGTTCATATCCATCATGTAAGAACTTAACGCATTGGTGTATAGTAGAAGGTATCACATGCAATGTGTGAATCCAAGGCCTACTTAACAAGAGATTGCACTGAAAGGAACCGTCGATAATATAAAATTCCATAAGAATGGTTTTAGGCCCAACCCAAATATCTAAAGAGATAGTTCCTAAGCAAGTGCGAGTGGTAGAGTCATAACCGCGAATGAGGGTAGAATTTTTAGAAATGAAATTATCACTAATGCCTAATTTATTTAAAAGGGAATGTGCACATAAATTAATAATAGATCCGTTGTTAATAAGGACTATTTTAATGTAAGTATAGCTAATAACAATGGTAATGAGCAACATGAGCATATGGGTTAGCTTTGAAAAAAGGTGATATATCCTCATCGGTAAAGGATATGGAACATGGTATATTACGAAGGGATTGTATGATATGTGCAAAGGCTATTGTGGAATTATCGGTTTCAATATGAATAGTGTGAAGGGAAACTTCTAGTGTGTTGCGACAATCTAGTGCATTATGTAATAGGTCATACGAGAGAGATATTAGCGGATGTGTTTTTGAGTTTCTCAATAATGTCATAGCCCTTGGAAGTAGTAGGAGGGGGTACTAAATTAATAGGTGGGGGAATAGACGTGGGTGGAGTCGTATGTGGATTAGAATTATTACAATGAGTGGTAAAAACATTAATGGATGGGTCAACCCTAGGTGTGATAAAGTGAGGAGGATGTTGAGTACACACACATATGAAATCAGCAACAACAGTAACTATACCCATGACTTAAGTTGGTGCAAAGGTGGGATAAGACGATTGAGCCGTAATGCCGGAGGGAGAATAGACCCTAGAATGATAATGTAAAAAGTAAGATCCTAGAATCGTGAAATAAAAAAGAAGGATTGGGTTCACCAAAATGAGTATCTAAAATTGAGAATGGAAAGGAAAGAACTCAACTAATAATTGAATACTTTGTTGGAATGTGTCACAAGTAGTGCATAGAAAATTAGAATGTAGGAACAATTGTGATGCAATTTTGGAAATGACATATTTGGATGATGTGGCTAGACTGGGGCCCTTGGAGTAGGACCTGGGCACCCACAGATGCTTTGGTCTAAAATCTGGGTACTCTGGTTTAGGATACGATAAGCTATATAGTGGGTAAGGTCATAGAGGGACCTTTTACGGTGGAGTGTGTAATAATTTAGGGAATATTATTCATCGGTAAAATTGATCGCTGGAAAACCATGAGCATGCCAACGAGAAATATTTTGAACATAAGTGGGAGAATAATCACTTTGTGAATAGAGATGGTGCCAAAAGGCACAGGAAATGTGAGAAAAGAGTGATGTGTATCAAATTTTCTGCCAATATAGTCAAGCCAAGATTGTCCAAGTGTAAGTAGATAACAACGAGGCGAGTGTGTAAAAAAAACCATCAAATGAAAAAACGTAAGCCATAAGATGTCGTAATGTGAAAATAGCCATGATAGAGGTGTGGTGAATGCAGAGGTGGTAAAATATCATTAAGTTTCATGCCAAACCTAGTCAAACTCTTGCATGTACAAACAATTTCTGAACATGTAGTGTCAATGGGGATATGTTGCCAAAAGGTCCTATTGATGAATAATGTGCATGTAAAAGGAAGTAGTGGAGAAGCGGTTCATTGAGGGGAAGAGATAGCATCAACACTATGCACAAATCCCTTATACAATACCATAACATTAGTAGATGGAGGGGTCTTAAACCTATATTCACCAGGGCCATCGGCCACAAAAGTTTCTTCAAAATGTGAATCATCTACTCCTAAGGGGTAAATTGAATTTTTCAATGCTTCATATGTAAGCTCAATAACATCAAGTTCATCATCAGATTCCTTAGATTCATCAGTATGAACATTATCATGTGGTATGGCATTATCTAGAATGTTTGTAGGCATAATAGTAGTAGGTGTGAAAACTAGTGGAGGACCACTAGAAGGGACTCATATTCTTGGAGGTGGAATGGAAGGTTTCGAGGTGGGTGAAGTAGGGATAATAATAGGAGTGGTCATTGTAGGTGAAATAATATCGGTTGTGTGAGTTGAAATAGCTGGAGAAATGAGAAGCGTGGGGGAAGATGATGAAGCACTAGATTTCCCAATGTCATATATGTCAATACTACTATATGGAATGCATTGTGAGGGTGGTATATGCATAGATGTAGCTGGGTCTATGTGGAAATATTTAAAATATTATGGATTGGAAGCAATAGTGTGCTCATATCCATCATGTAAGAAATTAACGCATTGATGTATAATAGAAGCTATCACATGTACCGCATGAATCCAAGGCCTACCTAACAAGAGATTTCATTGAAAAGAACTATTGATAATATAGAATTACGTAAGAACGGTTTTAGGTCCAACCCAAATATCTAAAAAGACATTTCCTATGCAAGTGCAAGTGGTAGAATCATAACCGTGAATGAGGGTAGCATTTTTAGAGATGAAATTATCACTAATGCCTAATTTATTTAAAAGATAATGAGCACATAAATTAACAATGATCCTTTTTCAATGAGGAATCATTTAATGCAAGTATATCTAATAACAACGGTAATAAGCAACAAAGAATATGCAGCGAGGGAGAATAGACCCTAGAATGGTAATGTAAAAATGAAGATCCTAGAATCGTGAAAGAAATAAGGATTGGGTTCACCAAAATGATTATCTAAAATTGAGAATGGAAAGGAAAGAACTCATCTAATAATTGGTGACTTTGGGTGTGTCGCAGTTGGTGCATCGAAAACAAAAATGTAGGAGTTATGTGAAAAAGTTTCGAAAATGATAGATCCGGATGATGTGGTTGGGTGGGAACCTAGAGTAGACTCTGGGCACCCACGGGCACTTTGGTCTTAAATATGGGCACTCTAGTTTAGGAAAAAATCTTAGAATTGGTCTTCATATGGTTAGAAGGTGATCTAAAGTTCTACCTTCTGTTGCACTCTTTTCTCTCAGACTGCATTGAATAATCCAAATATTCTGAGACGAAGAAATAACCTACAAGAGACCAAAAGGAAGTATCAAAACCCTAAAAAAAGATGTCAAATGAATCAATTAGACTAACCTAAACTGCCACAATAGTGGGCTTACTAGTTGAGTGTTACACTATATTTTGGACACGGATGTAGTTACGGTATGTGTGTGTGTGTGTGTGTGTGTGTGTGTGCGTGCGTGCATGTTGTGCCCTAGGTACTTTTGTCCAAGTCACACTTTGTGAAGTAGCAAGTAATAACTAAATGTAGAAAATGTAGTGGTATGTGTGAATGGAATAGAATAAAATCCCTCCCCTATGTAGTGTGATGCGAGATGTCCTAGCTTGTTCCTTGATGGATCTATGTGGATGCAAATGCCATAGATGTAACTCTAGATGGAGTGATAGTAGCTAGTGATGCTCGGTCCCTCATTATGGTCTCATGACTTTATATTTATAGGGTTCGCTTGGTATAATTTCGTAATTAACTCGGAAAAGGTTGACCACTACAAAGATAATTATGAAAAATGACTAGAAAAGACCTAATAAATTACGGGAAAGTGCTAGAAGGATTAAGGTGCCCCTAAGTGGCACCGAGGCCTTATGGGTGCCCCAATATTAAATCAAGGCACCCATTAGGGCTAATACAATGCATGATGTTTGGAAATGACTAGGTAAATAGGTGCAATAGGTCACAAAATATGAAATAAAATGGCCAAAAGGATTAGCGTTAATTAGTATTTTCTTCCTTTGATAACCTTCTAAATAGTAGTATGAGACCGGGATAAATAAATGTCTAAAATGGAGGATTTTGTGACTACATGAAGAGATCGTGTAAGTTCCTTGGGAAAGTGGAGGATGAACATAGAGCATCACCAGAGTCTTCGAAGGTGAAAGAGAATGATTTTGAAAGTTTTGGATCCATATTTGTTTATTGTAAGTTTTATTGTACTTGCAATTTTGACATATGTTAATCGGGGTTCATTTTAAGAACCCCCCTCCTAAGAAATATTATAGAATGGGTGGCGGATCTAACTAAAAGGCGGATCTAACTCAAATGTTCTAAATGAGTGTTTTTTGACGGTGATGAATGGAGGTTGTTTTCAAGAAAATGATAGAGGAATAATTTGTTATTTGTTCCCGGTCAAAAAGTATGGAGTGTTACCAAATGAAAATTATAGAGTGTCACCGACTGGAAAGTATAGAATGTTACCGAAAAGTGAAAAAAATAACAAAGTTTTACCTTGTTGGTAACATAAAACCTGTTCTTGGATGACAACATGGTGTTACCAGCCAATAATATAATAGTATAGATTGGCGCCCTAGACACGAGATATTTTTGTTCTGGATAGTAACAATGTGTCTTTTCCTAGACGGTAACATGTTTTTACCGTCGACAACGTAAAAATGCACCCGAAGTTTAGTAACAGATGTAATGTGTTCTGGATGGTAATAGTGTAATCGATAACACATTATTCTAATGGTCATTAACATAAAAGTATATGTTGAAGTCCGGGTATAGTGTTTTTGTTTCTAGATGGTGGTTGCTTGTTGGCATTCCCGAGATAGTAACATATTGGGTGTTCCTAGATAGTAACCATTAACTTTCAGCTATGCATTGTTGTTTAGGAACATGAATTAGTTATCATTTGGAATTCCATAGGCCACATGTATTCCATCGTTATTTTGTGGGCCCTATCCTATGGCCCTTTCCTTTCCTATATATACCCATCCCCATTCATTTTGTCCCATTTTCACTTGTAGGTTTCTCCGAGGAAAACCTTTTTAAAGAGTTATAGCCTTCTTGTCCACTTCCATTCTTTCGATATTAGCTAGTAGCCACCCACATGATTTGTTCAAAATCCTCATATATAGGTATCTAAATCTTTCATTTTCCAACCTCTTTTTTTTTTTTTTTCAGAAATCAACATTCAAGAATAATGGAACCAAGAAAAAAGTCCATTAAAACAACTTCTTATGTTTACCAAACATTTTTATCCCCAATTACTATAAGCGATCAAAGAACATCAAATAATCGGTCAATCTGGTTGGATTGGTAACTCAGAGTTCCATGGAATTATTTACATACCTTTGTATTAGAAAGAATGAAAGTTATTAAATAATTTAATGCAAGTGTATAATAGTTCTGAAGGCACTTTCACAGTTCAATTACCATCCCACCAATTTCTCATCAAAATGACACATGAAGATATTCATGATCTAACAGGATTACCCCATCAAAATACATCGCCTGTAACCACAAAATCCATTCTACATGATGATCAAAATAAATTTTTAGAGTCTCATTACAATCTCTCTATTGAGGCTGAGGTTAATACTCCAGCCAAAAGAGGCATTAACACACAATCTATCAAAGACCCCTTTCTCCTGGCCATGATGGAATTTTTCCAGTCCCGTATCCTGTTACAAGGAAGATATACAAACATTCCTTAGTGGGAAATGTACTACCTTCTTCAAACCATTTTTGACATTAGATTTGATTGGTGCACATATCTTTCATCAAAGATTCATTCTGACCTTGACAAAGCCAAATTGAATCCTTTTGCAGTTATTTATTATTCTTGTTATTTTCTTTCTTTATATTATGAGGGTTTTTATAGACTCAAATCAACAACTATTCTAACTACTCTACACAAGAAGATGGATAAAAATTGAATTTCTCTAAACTAATAGTTGGTGGGTATTTTGTTTTAAAAGAATTTAATATTGATTCCTATTTAAAAATAATTTTTAAATAAGTTATTATAATTATATAATCTATAACTCTATTTTGAATAGGTCAAAGCAAGTGAAACAATGGAACACTGTAATGCGTCAATTCATTCACATAACCCCTGTTGGGCTCGAGAAGTCTGCAGTGACAACAATCCAATTGATGTCACCACGACCGATGAATCTTTGGATGTCATTAGGAGTCAATAGTCTATCGTGTTAACACTAGCCATATGAATGCGTGGTTAAATGGATTCATCCTTGTCCCATAGCTAGGAGAGAACTCGCTCTACCACTATGGAAAATCCATGTTTTAATTTATACATACTACATAATCGTTTTAGTTTTATCAATTTATTTTACATACTAATGATAATATGAATCTATGATTCTTGACAATGACATATTTCATTATCCTAATGTGTAGCCTTTTCCAACACATCAATGACTCTGAGACAAATAGTGTCTACTCATACTAGTGCAAACACTACATACATAATTGAGAAAGAAGAGTGTGAGTCTGTGCTAGTTCGTCACTCTTCAAGTTCAAGTTGTACAATTAAACTAATAAATAGTGAATTGAAATTTATTTATATTAGTATTTTGAATTTATTTTAGGAATTCATCATTATTTTTAATTGGTTTTCATTAAATTCAGGATTTGCAGTGCCAATTCCACCACCACCCTTCCACCTATTGCCATAGTCTTTTGATTACGGATAAAAACATTCACAAGGTAAGAAATTTCTATTGATTTCATTCGACTAATTTAAATTTCTTCTTGTTTGCTTGTTTTTCTTATTAATTTTAACATCTTGATTACTAAATCTGATATTGTTAAAGTATTGATGCTCGCAGATCTTTTACAATCTCAAATTCATACCACGGCCATGCACAAAACCACCCACTTTTCTTTGAATCCATCGTAGTGCTTACGGAGTACATCATTATGACTTCCCCTTCTACCTCTAAAGAACTACTTATGGTAGGGGAAAAACTTTTGTGTTCCTTGGAACGACTATGAGCAAGTGGGAATCAGAATTTCACAACATCGAGTTCCCTAATTTTTCAATTGGTGGAGTGTAGAGTGTAAGAGGAATTTTGTTTTAAATAATATAGAAATGGATGAGGAGTATCTTGGGTTTGACAACTTTTTTGACATGGCAGCATCATAGAAGCATGCCGAGGATCTCAAACATTATTCACATAAAGAAGTGCCATAGTAGGCGGGATCTTCATATCCTTCTTCCCCAACTAGGCAGGAAAACTTGGATAATGATGTAAAGACCAAGTTTTTAGTTGACATACTTATGTCAGATAATGTTACACCCCTTTTCATGGAAAATGTTATTCCTAACTTTAATGATAGATATCATATTTTTGAAAATAGGGAAAAACTTTTTTCATTGATTAAAAATGAACCGGTGACAATTGATGCTTTACTTACTCAAGCACAATCTGGAAATGAAGTCACCAATAATGTTTACAATAGGGATGAAGTTTTGACTATAATGTTGAAAAAATTGGCTAATTTGAATTTTGAGGCACAATATTACTACAACAAGTGGAATAACGAAAAGAAAATTGTCACTATTGCTAATGTATAGAAAGACTTGGACATGGTAATCTCTATTTTTTGTAGATTATTAGATAAATATATAGTTATCATTTATCTGATTCTAAATACTAATTGTGGTATTTTTAATTGCATTCAAAATACCAAACTTTGAAGACAAAGGTGTAGGTGTTAGATGAGCACCTGAAAAAAGTGAGTGAGAGTGTCTGCAAGGCTATTATTTTTAAAGAAAAACTTGTTCTGATAAATAAGAAGAACAATATTTTATGGAGGATTATAAAGGAGAATGGACTAGACACAAAAATATTTTGAATAAAAAAACCAATGAGGATCATTCTCTCCTTTCAGTAGGAGATGCAACTCACGAAGATAGAGAAAATTTAGAAAATATTAATGCTACTGCAAAAGAATTAGTAGAGTCTGGTGTAATCAAATATAGTTCAAATGTTGTCATTGTAGTAGAATATGTTCAAGGAAAAGGGTATAATTAAATTGAATTAAAAGCGTAAACTATTTATGTAAATCATTGTATTTGACAAATGAAATTTGAAAACATTATCTTTATGTGAAATTGTTGATCTTTTTATTTCTCTCATGCCTGTTGTCAAATGAAAACTTTAGTCTTTTATCTTTTTTCAAGCTTGTACAGTTGATGAATAGTATACATGGATTCTGGAATTTGGATTTACATTGTTCAATTTAGTTTCAAACATGTTTAAGATATCTTCATCAATAATTAAAACTTGGATGTTCATGTTGTTGTCGAATCTTGATAGTTGATTCATCATGTAAAGATTATCTCCAATAATCATGATGGGATATAGATTGCTATGTTTTTATTAATCCTAATAATCACGATGAGATATATGGATTATAATATATTTGCAAACAAGTGTTCCTATGGAATTGATAGTGAGAAATAAAATATTGAACATACTTTATTAGTAATGAAATTTAATTTTATTACATCATCCAGTTTGCATATTGCACAAATATGAACTATCTACCATATGTTATTTGCAAACATTATTAAAAATATAGAAGGGATTTAAAAATTTTCCAAACATTATATGTGCAATATATGTAAATGAAAAAATATCGAGTCACAATATATATTTTAGAAAATGAATACATTCAACTATCTGGTAGCTAAAACAACCCTATCTTAAATGGTCCTTCATCACTTCTTGTATCTGTTGCAATTTCTTATCTAGTAGAGTCCAAGTCAATTTCACCATTATTAGAGACTCCATTATTTACTATCTGATTAACAACTCTACGCTTTGCAAGATATGTCCATGTAGCTAGTGCTCTTTCATATGGAAATGTGTCCACCCCATATCTTGAAACATAGATTCTTAAACAAGTTTCCAAATTCTTGTCCAATCTGTTGCAAAGTTATGATTTCACAAATGTAAGTGCACTAAATGCCATTTCATCTTCAACAGACCCAATAATCATTTTCTATATGAGTTTATATGGTTTAAAATATTCACTTATATTTTCTCTCAGAATGCTACTCTGATACATCTTTCTCCACAATAGTTGGATAGCTCCCATTTATGTTAAGTCAACAATAGACTTATATTGATCAGACATTGTATATGAAAAATGTTGTGACTGTGATATGAGTAATTTTCTATCCAATATACCATTCAATTACCCTCCATCAACATCTGAATATTTGCAAAACTGCTCCATAAGTGTAGTCATGGATTTCTCAAAGTTTGTAGCTCTTTTTTCTTCATCAATCATTGGATTCTAGAAAATGGGATTTATAACTCACATGGCCTCAAGCATATCACTATTTTTAAAACAATCTATGATCTCAAAAGATAATGTTTAAGATATTTTCATCAATTTTTTACATGTATCAGAAAATGCAACATCAAAAATAGATCTTGTGACTAGTACTTCCTCAATTTCAGAACCTATTACATAAGGATCTTTGTATAAAGTGTGCATTGGAATATTTTCCCATCAATAGAAATACAAAGATGACCACTGATATTGAACTTCAAATAGTTTTAGGATCTTTTGTATCTGTCAAAACCTTGAAGCTGCTAAAAATTGGCTTCTAAATCTAGTCTTGGGTGCAATATAAGGTATCCAAAATCATACATACTTATCTCCTTAATTTTATAAAATCAACAATGTATATGGATCTTTCCTAAGCATGTTTCACCAAGTTGTTTATTTCCTTCAAAGCATTGGAAAAATACCGCATAAAGTTAATAATGTCTCTAAATTTTTCAAGTGATACAGAGATCTTTATCCTTGTCCACTTCTCTTCGATGCTTGAACATATACCTTGATAAGGACTTGTATTCCTAAAAAATCCTGCAAGATGGTTCATACAATGATATCCATCTTGTATCAACATCTTTTAGCATTTTTTTACCATTTGTTATTGCAACAAAAAATCTCTGAAACTCCAAAAATATTTTAGGACTGCTTGACACATATGAATGCAAGTCTCATATTAGCTCCTTCACTTTCACAAAATTTTCAAAATTACTTAAAATCTTGTATACCAGATTCAATATGTGAGTCATATAGTGAATAGGTATCATGTAAGGGGCTACAATTTTTACAAAAGAATATAAAGTATCGTTTTGTGATCTTGCATGAAACATGCACCATCAACTCCTATAGAAATAAGCTTTGCATAGATTGAATGATCATCCATACCGACTATTTCCTTCAAACTTTTAATAACAATTTTATAGAGGTTCTCAACATTGCATCCCTCCATCATTTTATGCATAGCTAGTAGATGATTTTCCCTGAAATGGTTATTGAAACTGAAAGTGTAGACATGGATACATACCCATGATGTATTATCTATTGTTGTGACCTCATCAATCGACAATGCGATAAAATTTGCATTTTTTTACCTTCTCTCTCAAATTAGTGATTTCAATTTCTCCCACACACTTTTCCATTTCCCATGCACTAGTATATGACCAAAGTGTTGTTGGAATATTCAGAAACCCATTAGATTGAAACACTATCTCATAATCAATGAGATCTGAAATTACTCTTCCCTTCTCTAAAATGTGAAATATTGTTATGAATTGAATGATTTTTTCCTGAAGACTTATGTCAGTAGCTATTTCAAATTTAGCCTTTATTGTTCCACCTTTCTCAACTAGGTCTTGAAGATGTTTATGATGATTTTCATATTTTGTAGCATATCTCATATGTAAACAATCTTCCTCGATTTTCCATCTAGTTTTTTTATTATTGTTCCATCATCTTGCTTTTAGACTCATATACCTTCCCACAATACTTCTCTATTGTGTCCAACTTCAATTGCATTTTGTGGTCTCTACCTATTTTTCAACTACATATAGTACATCTACATTCTAGTAGGAGTATCAATACTCTTTTCTGGTTCAACGAGTTTAATGAATGGATATTTGGTTGAACATTAAAATTTATAAGTCCTTCCTATAGTTCACTTCCCACTCTTATGTTTCTGATGTGTGTTTCTGGAATGTTTACTAGAAATTTTAGTTGGATGGGATATGGGATTATCAATACTGCATCAATTTGATTTGAATTAATAGCCTGATTGGGAATTTCATCTAGAGTAAGGACACTACTAGGGTTTTCTAAATTTGAAAAAATTGGTTTTCTTCCAGCATCCCTAAGTAAATTAAAAAATAAAGTAGCATTACCATAGTAAGAGTCAATCTTTCCAATGGGGTTCTTGTTGGTGACTAAAATATTTTGAAGTTTCCATATCAATTTTTATTTTTCCTTGATTTCTTTTCTCATTTGTAACATGTGGGCTATCTAATGGGTGATTTTACATTCTACGCACATGCAAAAAAATATAGAAGTTTTAAATACTAATAGATTCCCAAATTTATCCAACCTAATGAAACACAACTTAACACCGACCAATGAAAAAACAAATAAACAAATCGAATGGTAAAGCAAGCTATCAAACGGTAATACAAGACAATGTTATCGGACAAGAACACATATAATCTGTTATCGACCATGGTAACATATTATCATATCGACCAGGTAACATATTAATGTTGTTGTTCGACATAATGCATTTACCTTGTCGTCTAGAATATTATATTTTAATTTTCGGATGGTAAAATGAATAACGGTTACCTTCCGCAAAACACAAAAACTTGATAGTCTACAGAAAGAGTTATTTTTTTCTTACCTCTTGAGTCTTTCACTTATTCCTGAATCCTTTGGATTTTTATTTTATAATTTCATATTTTTCACATGCTTATAATGTAAATATTATGACTATATTATGGTGAATTAATCCTATATATAGTATAAAGTTATAACATGAAGGCGAATATACTAACATTGGTCAACCCTTAGTGGAAACATGAAGGTGAAATTATATTCAAAATTACATAAGACCCATAAGATTTTGACGAATGCACTCTGCATGTACGATAGTACAAAATTTTCCAAATTCAAAATTCAAAATTTATAATATTCACCCCTAAAATTTACCCCGATTTTATTAGATCGGTTCAAATGAATATGGAGACAGGAAATTTCCAAACTTCGTAAAATAATTCGTGTCGTCTTTATCTAATTTTTTAATTGTAATTTTATAATATATTTTTGCATAATTAAATAGGATTTGAATTTAGATATGCATATTTATAATCACTTATAACATTTATGGGAAATTCGTAAAATTGAGATATGAATGGTTTTGATTAGACTGTTGAATAAGTTAATTTTGTTGACTATAAATTTAGCACTGGAATAGCTTATAAACATTTAAAATTCAGATTTTAATAAGTTAAAGATTCACAAAAATCGTGAAAATGATAAATATTTGATCATATATTAAAATATCACAACAATAAGGGGGTCTATTATTATTTACAAATCAAGTGTTGGTATCAAATCCAGTTGAATTTAGTGGGTTACTTTTAGATAATATTTGATATAAGTTTTTTTCTAACTTCATTATATTTTCAAACATTATTGAATTGATCTTCCATTCGCACTTGTGCATTTTTTTGGGAAGTACATTTTGTGTCTAGGTAGCTATGGGTAAAGCCTTGAAAATTAAGAGGGTAGAAGAGCTTGAAACTATCAACAAAAAAATTCAGGATGAGAATTATTTCCTAAGATACAAGTTCTATTACCTTGAAGAGAAGATTGAAATTTTTAAACCAGAGTTAGAAAATAAGGATGAACTCTTAATCAGATTGCAATCTCATGAGCAGAAGAAGGATTTTCCTTCCACTTCAGATGTGGAAAATATGACAGATGAGTGCACTATAAGTTTTTCACCATGTTTTTCTTCCTCCCATTCAGATTCAAATTTGGATTGAGGTAATGCTTTTGATGAATTTAAAAAACATACTAAAGGCATTGGATCAAAATTCTTGCTTAAAATGGGATTTGATGGAAGAGACATGGGTAATAATGTTTAAGGTATTTCTAACCCAATACAAGAAGATGATCTTCCTCATCTTATAGGTTTGGGTTTTTCTAGTAGGGGAATGAAAATTAGAGAGTTCTCGAAGATCGCTAAGGGGATATGTAATCTTCGACAGCCAAGTGATTACCCCACTAATCTTGCAGGAAGACTCTTCACGAGGAAAATGTTGATTCATTGTCACATGATGAAAGGTGTAAGAATTTTTAGAGAAGAGGTAATGAGATTCCACTTCCTCATTCCCACACAAATCATAATCATGAACATAAGGGAAAATGTAAAAGTTCGATGATTCGAGTCTTTGGTTTAAACAATATGGTTTTAATTTAAAGAAAATGATGTATGATTTTCCTTACACATTTTGTTGGTTAAGTAATCATTTTGTTTCCTACTATTAGAAGAGAGCATTTTTACAGAAGTGGGTTTTGATGAGATTAATGCTAAATATCAATCTTTTTGTTCGAGAGACAAGAAATGGAAAAATTGTTTCCTCTTCCAAGAAGAGGAATTATTGCACTCATTAGATCATATGTTTTGACATAAGGTTGAGAAATAATTGAAACTTCATCCTACATGCCATATGAGAAATGGTAATAAGAAGTTGGTTTATAAAGTAAAGCAGAATGAAGCTAATAATTCACTAGCAAAAAATAAAACAACCTTGGATTTATCCACATATTGTCCATATATGAGTCCATTTTATTTTGATATTGACAATGAAAAATCATTTTTTTAATGGATATATTTTTATAACATTGTTGTTATTGATGAATAGAATGCTTTCAATTCATTTTGTTACATTTTCTTTTAGGATTCTAGTTTATTTTTGTAAAGTAATTAAACTTAATTTTACTAAGCATTTTAAAAAGGAAAATGAATTTTAGAGTTTATATCATGAGACGAATTGAGAGACAAGTTCATCATGCTCAGTTATCTTCTTATATTTGAAAATTTGAAAAAAATCCATTTGAATATCCTATTTAGAATTTTGAGTTCCTGATACAATTTGGGTAAAAGAAATTAAACTCATTACTTCAACTTTGGATATTTTTGTTAAAAATTTACACAAGTTGTTGGGCACATTGGTAGTCTTCAATTTTTCATACTTGCATTTTAGAGTGACTATTGTTTTGTGGATGCATGTATTTTTAACATGTATATGTTATATGCATTTTAAGACCCATTTTTGAGCCATTTTTGTAATTGTGATCATAATGTAAAATATTGAATTATTTCCATACTTTTAAATCACATGTTTTGTAAGTTTCCCATGGGACATAAATGTGATTTCTAAATATGGTTACAAAATTAAAATGCATTATGATTATAGTGACAAAAATATTTGTATTTACAATCATCTTATAGTTTTACAAGGTTAGTAGACATTAGCCTAGTTAGGGTTAACACACTCTTTTTATGGATGGGTGCCTTTGCCTCCATATCTTCATATTAGCATTGTCAAGTTTTTTCATATATATGCCTTTGTATTTCTCCACACCATCCATGTGGGATTTATTTGTAAAGGATTTTAAAACCCTCACGTGGTGGGTCCTCAGACCACTACATGATCCTCCACCTCAATAGCCATGTTCTCAACACTACAGTCCATAGTTCACATGCCCACAAATGAAATCAACATGGAAACAAAGCACACCACATTGCCACTAAATATAGCCTAAGTGCTTAACAAAATTATCATAGTGCATATATAAATCCCCAAAAAGTGGCCTTATGAACATTTAAAGTTATGCCACACAATTTAATTTAAAACCACTTTCCCACCTTATCGTGCTACATGTGTGATATACTTTACAAACATAGTAAATGGAAATAAATGGATTTTTTTAAGAGATTCAAACAATGGATGTGTGCTAAAATAATAGGTACCCTTACCAATCCTCCCAACACTTGTAAACAATAGAAAAAGAGGGTCATGGTATTTTTAATAGGCCAAATTTTGGACTTTTTTTATTGTAAGGAGTATTTTATAGAAATTTGTTTGTGAGAAAAATTTTCGGTTGAGAAAATTAGGTGTCTCCACCAATGTTCACGGGGCTATGCCACTATGTATTGAATGGTGTGGATCCCATTATTGAATTATAACTAATGTAATCCTACCTAAATGTCATGGGCTAGCCAAATAGGCTAGGAATTTCAAATAGACACTCTACTATACCTGTAGCAAAGTGCATGTATGGGGTATAAGGGAGGAAATAACAAAGATGAGGGGGAAGGAGAGAAATTAGGAAATGAAGGTTACCTTTTTGAGTACGCCGGTTGTAGAGTTCACACCCAGTAACAGAGTAGTTCAACATTCAATATAGAGGAAAGTAATAATGAAGATATCTAGTGAGATGGACAAACCCAGACACCAAGTTTTTACATTCATATATTAAAGATACAAAGCTCTTCTTTGGATCACTATAATTGCAAAGTTCATAAAAGAGATAAGTAGAAGAAACAAAAGAAAAGGAGAATAGAATAAATGTAACTTTTAATTCATGTGCATTGGTGATAAAAATATCAACAAATCACAATCCACTATTCTTCTGAGAGAACTAAATTGTCGGGATCTTTTCAAATGAAGAATCCATCCAAATTTATGACAATGTGAATTTTTGTCTCATCTCCCCTCACATGACTCTTCACTTTATTATTACACTTATGACCTTTCATTTTCCATTGGAAAATAAAAATTAAGTATTTCTCTTATAATTTTGAGAAAATACTTTTACAATTCAAAAATATGTCACTTGAGTGAATAAGACAAACTATAATGATTATGCTCAATGAAGAATTAGAAGAGGGAGAGAAGAAAGAGGAAGAACTAGAAAAAGGGAGAAGTTGACATCTCTTGATGAGGAAGATTTATTGATGAAGAAATTGTTGATTCATGCTTCCCACTCTTTTTCCTTGAATTCTTTGAATTGGGTTATCATGGATGTCAACTTATCTGCCTATGGAATGCATGTGCAGCCAAATACCTTGATCCATGCTCCAAGAATGAAATGATAATATCTTTTGATGATGATTCTTCAATGAGTGGAGTGGACTCAAATCTATGCACACAATTATAGGAATCATTCAAGATCTCAAAATTTCTTACCCGCAAGATTCCAATTCAGATATAGCATTCTTGAGAATTATGTATCTCAAATCCATGATGCAGATCAAAAATTGAGATAAGCTCTCAAAAATTAATACAAAAACTATCTTACTCACAAGAGTGTGAGAGTCAAAGGAACTCATCTAAGACACTTGAATGTTCTGCAATGAATTACTCCTTCTCAATGGATCTTTGTTATCTCAAGAAATTCAAACCAACATGCTCATCTTGAACAATTCTTCTAGCTCACCATTTTTTTACTTTTCTTAGCGAGCTCACTTAGCCAACTCACTAGGGAGATTGAATGTCCTTAATGTGATTGAATATTTACAATGATGATCTTTCAAGTTGTTGAACCCTTTTGGATATCCTCTTTGATTTACCAATGTATCTTATTTTGCACTACTACACCCCTGCAGTGTTCAACTTTACCCATGTACATCAGTGTGACCAAAGTGATGCCTTAGGATCCCCCATAAAGGATGGATTACCTCTTTTCAATTGTTCAACTATCGCAAACCCATGTGAAGATGTTACAAAGTAAGGAGATGACTAGAGAGAGAACCAACTATAACCTCTAACACGAGAGAATGAGGATTTACTATTTTTAGAAAATGTCATTTTTACTTTTTCACTTTCGACAACCACTCTTGTTGCCTTGGTTACTCCCTGTACATACTTCCTTAAAGGATTTTTCCCCCCCTATTTATAGTAAGTTATCATGTAGAGAACTTACTATTTTTGGAAATTTTCCTTCCACACCTCAAATTTCTATGAAAGCACCTCTAATGGGATAGGTTTCTTCTCACGATATCTTGTACAAAATTTTCAGCTCAATCTGATTGCTAGAATGGAAAGAAATAAAAATCTAGGGCACAAAGTTAGGGTTTCTTCACCATAAAAAATTGGTTACATGCATGTAAATTAAATGACCTCCTTGGACTCCCGCCTTGGGAAGGCTAAGACTAGGCATGATTACAACATTGCCGCCTTTAGGGCCATTGAGGAATTCATCATGGGGCATGCCAAAAGTGTTTCCAACCTCAGCGGTATCCCGGCTACACTTTGGGGCAATGAAAAAGAGAGCAAAAGAACCATCGAGGAGCTTGATAAGACGGATGCTGCCCACATGACTACTTTGGGTATGTTTCATGCTTGGAAAAAAGTCAAGATCAGTGTTGATCAAGTAGCCAAGAAGTAGTCCTGCATGCTTCTACTGCTCTCTTTTGTTATTCTTCTTTGTTTCTTGATTTGTCGGGTTCTTGTTTTTTGCTGTTGTTTTGTTGTTAAGTCTCGATTGTGTAGCTGTTTCTGGGCTAAGTGGAATTTCATTGTATCACCTGGACTTGGTTAGTCCTGCTATGTTTCTCACTCTTATTCCGGCTTAAAGGCCTTATTTTGTATTCAAGGGTATAGTCCCTTTCAAAAAACTATTTTCCATTATTAAAAAAAAAATCACCTGTGTCTTTAGGGTGCTTGGAAATTGATAAGAACACAAAAAACCCCACCTTGATCTGTGTACCATTTTTTAAGCTATGAACATTTCTCCTTTGCGGGTGCGGAGTGAATCTAGCAAAAACATTTTTGGAACATTTAAAAATGCAACTTTCATGGAATTCCTTCCAATGTGATCATGGAGAAATGGAGATATAAATGCAAGGGAAAAAATGGCAATGGAGGAATATGGAAATTTTTTGCGAGTTTTGGGTGGAAATGGAGCAAAATAAGGGGAGAGTGAAAAAAATGACTAAGTACTAGGTTTTAAGTTTTGAGAGATAGAGAAGGAATGGGGGTGAATGTTTCTCCCCCATTTCTTCCTTGGAAATGGATGTAGGGATACAAAAATTTTACCTTATCCCCTAGGTGATAAGTGGTAAACATGCACTAGTAGAGGTAGGGGCTTGGAAATGAGTAAAAAGTGCTTATTGGAGGTCTCTCGGGGTCATATGGTATGTCCGTGGGCTATAAAGAATGTGGGAAAATTTTATCATCCCCATTATCCCCTTATAAAGGGATGAATGGGGCCAAAAATTCCCCTCCAACCATGGGTCACAAGTGTCCAACATGCATGACTTGGAGCGGGGACTAGAAAAATGACAAAAGGTGCTTATCGAAGCCTCCCAGGGTCATGTGGTAGGTCCATGAGGCCTAAGGTTTGGAGGGAACAATTTTATCCACATTTTCCCCTTGGAAAGGGATGAAGGGGACAAAAAGTGTGCCTCATCCTCATGCTACCACGTGGCACTCAAAATTTTGACTAAGGACGAAGCTTGTACCTTGGAGAGGAGCTTGAAAATGATGTTGTCATTTTTCCCATAGGTCTTTTTGGGAACTTCCTTACATGATTTCAAATAGAAACATAATTTAGATAAGGTTAGGATGGGTCTAAATTTATTTTTGGATTTAAAATTCTCAAAACGGCCTTCTTGATTGGGATCACCATTTATGCCTACGAAGTATGAGTTGTGGAAAGAAATACACGGGTTTTGTGAAAAATATTAGATAACCACCATGTAGGGAATTTAATAAGATTTCCATTGATATTTTATTTGACCCCAAAATCATTCTAGAGCTCCCAGAATAATCTCCCTAAGCTCAGTTCATATTTATGATCAAGCTCCTTTGACCTCAAAAACCTGTTTTTCTTTGAACTTGTTCTTTGAATCTCCAAATCTTCCTAAATATTACTAAATCACGTGAAAAATGATAATATTGTATCATGAATATAGTTTATTAGTGAATTTAAGACTTCAAATCCACTTTGGATAATATGCCAGGTTTAGAAAGGCTAAAAATAGCCCTTCTCAAGCCTGCCAAAGAATCTGCATTGAAAGACACTTTCTTGAAAGAATCTTGTGAGCTTGTTTTCCTCTTTTAAATGCATGGGTGAGATTGGAAGCAAAGAAATAGAAATTAAATATATGGGGATAGGCCTAGAACATGGGATGTACTAACTTGGATGGGTGTCAGGGAAGGTTTATAATGAACATTTTTGACACTAGGGTATAGTTGTCTTTTTTTCAAGTTGATTTTTTCCCTTGCAAAAATAAAGGACAACAGCTGGTTTTAGCTTGGGGACATGTTATGGATCGAGCACGGTGAAGACATGACATGAAAGAATCTTATAATCTCATGTCACTTAGTGGACAAGTTCCATATCCATTATGCTTTACAAAGCCACTAGAAAGATATACTACACAACTTCTTTTACTTAACACACACACACGACAAAGTCCAAACACACGAGATAGGAAAGGAATGCACAAAACAAGATATACATGAAAGGAAACACACAACAACCTAGATCATGTATGTACATGCAAGGATAACCCACTTTAATTGAATCACATACTTAAATTGAGGGCTTACTTGTATACGGGTAGCACTAAATGCCTTTCTTCCACAAATCCGTTGTGAGTTCACTAAAGTATGAACCTATGCTTTGGTTCTTGAGAAATATAGTGTGATTTGCTAGTGTGATTGATGATTTATTCATACATTATGCCTCTTTTATTTCTTTGATACATTATTTTTGGCTTCCCCTTACTTCTCATGTTCTTTCCATTTATCGATCCTTTTCCATTTCCATGAATATGGTTCTTGAATATTCTTGACTTACCATTTCGATGACTAGACATTTTTTCTTCATTTTTCATCTGCTTCATGTCAATCACTTTTATCGGTTGATTCTCGATAGATGTCTCGGGAACATTGGTATTATTCTCCACTTCTTGTTCTTATTTTTTCAATTGTTCAAAGAAGTTGTCTTTCTCATGCTCTGGTATTTTTCTCATACGTTTCCTATACAATTTTTCACGTGCATTACATCCTCCTCTTGGAAAGATAATAAACTCAAGATTGAGCACACAACATGGAAACTATCATCTTCTTTTCCTTGTCCATTTTGAGCTTCATCTTTCATCTTCATGTTGAGATCATCTTTATTTTGAGAAGAGTGAGCAATGAAATATTGGAGTATGTTGAGAATGTCTCCATTATTAACACAACCATCCACAAGATGAGGTAATAATTTGTTTCTCCATTTTTTGTTGGGAAATTTTTCATCTTCATGAAAAGGAAATGAGTGTAACATTGGGGCTGAAATGTCATCATTATCATCTTCCCATTCTTGATTTCCAAAAACCAAGAAACTCGCCTCTACGAAATGAAATTATCATCTTCTTGGGTATGTTCAAGTTCTAGAGGTGGAAGTATTTTTCCATTCTCACATTCCTTGTCATCTTCTTCCAATGAGAAATATAAGCTTTCAATTTCACCAATGTACTCATCACACTGAGATACTCATAATAATCCTTGGGAACATGATCAAAAACATTGAAGTTATCTATCAAGAAAGTGTTGAGCATCCTTCCTTCTTCTTGATCCACATTTATCATCACTTGAAGATTTTTTTGTCGCAAATCAAGGTCCTCATCAACATTATCAGCATTCAATTTAATAAAATAATTTATACTTTCATCCCATGACAAGTACACCTTTTCAATATTTGATTTCATTAATTAACCATAATCCTATTTGTTTGGTTTTTTGATGCCTAGACATTCCTTCACCAATAAGGGCACCTCAAAATACTCCTCAAAGGTCAAGAATAATTTGCTAGATTTGGAATTATCAAATGAGATATATTTTGTTAGGTCATCTGGAATTTGAATAGTATACTTAATTTTTGGATGGGAAGTATCTTCCTTTCTTTACCATTGACTGGGATGGTGGCATGCAACCAATTTAGCTGCATATCTCCTCCAACATCTCGAAAGAAGCTTTAGCCCAACAACATGCCATATGAGGTGAGGCATATCCACCGCAAAAATTCTCATTGTGATTTTCTTGTCGGGAAACTATGTCAATGATACATCGAACATTTTATTTTTCCAATGAGAGGTACTTGTTTTATTTCCATGGAGAGGCATTGACCATAGGTAAGGGAAAAGGAGAGCGAGAGCTCTAGATACTTTTTCGGGAATGAAATTTTTTGAGGAATCGGAGTCAATGATGAAATTGTTTAGCTTATATCTGTTGATAAGTAGGGATATGCATAAAGGTTATACCTTCCTAGAGGTGGAAGGTGTGGAGGAAAGGTAGTTCAAAGATGGGCTGGATTGAGATGTATGAGGTGGTATTTAGTGATGTCATCTTTAGAAACTGAGCTACTTCCTTTGATATGTTGAACAAGTTTCTCATGTTTCTGGGATGAGTTCTCAAGTACTCTAATTAAGAAATTTTGACTTCTAATTTTTGAAGTGGTCGATGATGTCAACATATGAGGAAGTGGTAAGAACATCAAGAGTAGTGGTAGATTTGACATGGATGCTTTTAGGATTTTCAAAAATTGATTTTTCAAGAGAACTTGAGGGATATTGACTTCAAGAGGTAGAAGGATTTTTTTTTGGAGTGATCACATGCTTCTTCCTTGTTGACCTTATTGAAGTAGAATTTGATGATCCTTTTTTTGTTGTTTTTTCCAAAGTCACCATTTCGGGATTCATTTTCTTGGCTTGGGAAACAAAATAAGATCCTTAATTATCCTTTTGAGATCATGTGAATACCGTGTATGAGTAATTATCTATGGATTCCTCATCGTCAAGTGTGCATTTAAAAACTTAACTCTTCTTTGTATTCATAGTCCTCACATAACGCATTGAACAGTGGAACCTCCAAGGAAGCCTTTGGGACACTCCTGCAATCTACTTTCTGCTTTGGTTTGTAAGATATGTTCATAATTTTTTTAACCGATTTCCCTTTTAGCGTGATCAATTCATTTGTTGACTTCGTAACATTGGATCAGTTCTCCTACCTTAGGAACTTTGGGTTTTATTTTTAGTGAAGGATTATTAATCTTACGACAAGATGAGGTTATCTTCTTCCTCTACAACAATTTCTGAGCATGGTCTAAATGTCTTGGTTAAATTATTCACAAAAAGAAACTCAATTTAGGAAATTGAGAATTTATTCTTAGAAGCACAATGGCGAGAGGGGAGTGAATATGTTCTTTAAACCAATAAAACAATTTCATATTATCATACATGCACCATTGACATTTGTCCATCCATCAATGTGTGATTAACAACATGAAACAATCAACCATATAAGTAGAAATAAGAGATCATACTCATAAACACAAGATATAAGTGGGAAACTCTCATGGGGAAGAAAACCCACTAAAAATCTACTTATATTATACAAATAAAATATATTTTGTGAAGCTCCAACTTGACAAGGAGCATCAACCCATAGTTTATTATAGCACCAACCCTACAAGGAACACCAACCCTTAATTTAGTGAAGCACAAACTCCACAAGGAGGATTCAAATCCCTTGGATGACTAAGAACTAAATCAGCCTCCTTAATATGTTTGATGTCTGATTTTTCTGCTATAACTAATGGAGATCACATATTCACCTCACAAACCATAGGTCTTCAAACTTTCTCTATCTCAATGAAGAGAAAATAGCAAAATGAAATGTAGCATCATGATTCTTGATGAGGTGGAATAGTCAGATGTGTTCTTGTTCAAACCTAGGTTTGTGGTAAGCCTTTAGAAAACAATTGAAGGTTATTTAGATTTGTTCTTGCTTGAGTTCCCACATTGCTAGGTCATATGTGTTCCCTAGAGTGTTTGGTTGATAAGAAGATGATTCCTAAGTGTGTTCCCATCCTCGTCGATCATATGTGTTCCTAATAGTGCATGGTTGATAATAAGTTGATGTGTTCCTTCTTCTACCTTCATTTCGAGTATTTTACCAAGATCATGAATAAGCATGGGCGGAAAGCTATAGAGGAAGTGTGAAAGTTATTTTACTACCATGTAAACATTAAGGGGGGAATGTTAGGATATTAATGTTTACATTATAGTTTGGGTGGTTAGTAATATTGTTATAAACAATATTACGTACTTAGATTATTGGTTATATAGATCATATTATTGTATATAACAAACCAATATGTTTGTTATACCTGTATCTCTATTAACGGGTCATTTGTTATTTGTGCTTCCTATTAATTAGGAAGTTGGTTTGTTGTTTTCATGGCTATATAATAGCCATTGTACTTATAGAAGCATAATACATAATAAATATATTATTTTTTTGTGTAAAGCTCTCGATAATTTTCATAGATTCTATGAAAATCAGATTAAATGCTTAGATGACCTTCGAGAAAACAACAGAAATTTAGGGGATAAAAAGAGACTTTACAATTAGGAAAATCTTAGTGATGCAGCTCAAAAAGGCCAAGAATAAAGGATGTATGCTTTATGTTGTGAAAAATTCAGATTTGGGGGAAGAAGGTAAGACTTCGTGGAATATCATCCATTGTTATGTGAGTACAACCATGTCTTTTTCGAAGAACTACCGGTATTCCACCCAAAAGAGAGTTTTATTTCACTATTGATATCAAACCAGGAACTAAAATAATTTATGAGGCTCCCTATAGAATGACCACAACTAAAATTGTTGAGTTGAAAGCACAACTTCATGAACTATTATCTAAAGGATTGAATAGGCTTGGGAGCACCGATCATCTTTATCAATAAAAAAATAGAAAATTGAGGATATGCATTGATTAATAAATGATTAACAAATCCATGATCAAAGACAGATACCCCCTTCCAATAATTCATGACCTATTTGACCAAATGTGGGGTGCATCGGTCTACTCTAAAATCAATCGAAATCAGTTATCATCGGTTGAGAATCAAATAAGAATACATTCACAAAATTACCTTTAGAACAAGGTACAAACACTTTGAGTTCATGGTGCTACCATTTGGGTTTACCAATGCTCCAAAAGATTTTATGAATTTAATGAATAATATCTTTCAAGCATATTTGGACAAGTTTTTGTTGGTATTATTAGATAATATTCTCATTTATTCCAAAAGAATTGAAGATCATAATGAACATCTTAGAATTTTTCTAGATGTGTTAAGGAAGAGAAAATTGTATGGTAAGATTTAAAAGTGTTCATTTTACCAAAATGAGGTGCAATACCTCAAGCACATAATAAATAAAGATGGAATTTATGTGGATCCATCCAAAATTGTTGTAATAACTAGCTGAATAGCTCCTAAAAATGTGCATGAAGTTAGAAGCTTTATGGTATTAGCTAGATATTATCGTAAATTTGTAAAATAATTCTTGAAATTCACTGCTCTAATCACCTCGCTATAGAAACAAGATAAGAGATTTGTTTGGAATGAAAAATATGAGAATGCATTTAATTTTCTAAAAGAAAAATTAACTACAACACATGTTCTAAAAGTTTTGGATCCCAATGGAAACTTCACCATGGTGACAGATGCCTCCGGTGAAGGTTTGGGAGGTATCTTGCTGCTGCAAAATGATCACGTTATTGCATATGAAAGTCAGAAATTTGAAGTACATGAGCTGAATTATTCTCCCCATGACTTGGAGCTTGTTGCTATTGTAAAAATTTTGCAAGTATGGAGACACTACCTTTTGGGAAAGCCCTTTGAATTGAAAACATATCATCTCGGGCTGAAATACATATTCACTCATCCTAGCTTAAATGTGAGGTAGCAAAGATGGTTAGAGTTTTTATCTCAGTATGAATTCAATATCATTTATATTAAAAGAAAGGAAAATAGAGGGGAAGATGCATTAAGTCATAGGAAGAAAATTTTAGCTGTTGTCACTTTGAGAATTCAATTTAAATATGAAGTTAAGAAAACAATGTTGATTGATTCTTGTTATCAACATGTTAAAACAATGTTTTTTGCAAATCCAAATATAAGGTATAAAGGATTTAGGCTTGATAATGAAGGAGGTACCCTTGGAAAATTAATTAAAGACAAAATTGATAAAGGAATTTCACAATGCTCCCTATTTTGGACATCCTGGAGTGACTAAAATGCTTGCTGATGTAAAACAATAATATTTTTGGAAAGGGATGAAAAAGGATATAGTAAACTATGTTTCTCATTGCTTAGAATGTCAGTGTGTCAAGTCTGAACACATGCATCCAGCAAGATTGTTGTACCCTCACAACATTCCACAATTTAAGTGGTAGGTAATCAGTATGGAATTTGTACAAGGACTTCCTATGTCTAAAAATAAACACTGATGTAATATTGGTTATAGTTGATAAACTAAGGTAGCTCACTTTATACTAGGGAATATGAAATATGATTCACTTGTGCTTGCAAAAAGGTTTTTGCACGAGACAAAGGATGAGGAAGAGCATGAAATTTTGAGGAATATTAGAGAGCATGTGTGCATGGGCTTAGATCCATGTGAAGTTGAGAAAGAAGGACATACAAGATAAAATTCCCTCCATGAGATACATATTTTGTGCTATGATTTTCTCAATCTCATTAATTATATCCTTGTTCTCGGTGGTGTGATGTTTGTAGTCACACACCTTACACTGTGGATATGGGAATCCAAATCCCATCGATAGTTACATCTTCTAAATACCGCATTTCTAAAAAAATTCTCTCGAGAGCATCCTTGACCTCAATTTCTACCTTCTTTTTCCCTTTTTTTCTTGCTCCAGATGCTTTCCTATTAGGAAATCAATCTATTAGTGCTCCATTTGTGTATTAGTGAATAATAATTACGTGAAGTAATTATTATTATATTATATGGTTATAATTACGTGTAAGTTGTTTAGGTTGTTTAAACAACTTACTGAGCTAGTTTTTAGGAGGTTTGGGATATATTTATAGGAGATGTAGTTATACCTATATACTAAATTATAGGAATGGCATTCCTATATAATTGTAATGTATTGTGTTGAATATATGATCTGAATAGAAAATCTTTCTGGTGTTTTCTCTGTGTAAATTGTTCGCACCTTTCATATTGGTATCAGAGCAATGGCTTCCTAAGTACTATGTGGGGCATATATATTTGCATTGATGGTCGCCCCTCTTATGAGAGATACATAATTTTATGGTATTCAATGCATTGAAATTGAACCCATAGGAAGTGAGTCTTTACCAGTTATTTTCCCCATCGATATCATTTGGTATCCATATGCATTCCACTGTTTCAACGTTCTCTATTATTTCTTGATGGTAGAAATAGATGAGTGGAGTAATCCCTTTTGATCTAGAAATTGTTTTGAAGTTGCTGAGTAATTATCAGTTTCGGTTCGTGTGTCTTCCTACATCTACAGCGTAGCACAGATCCTATAGACATTGATAGATCAGACTCCTGCTAGGCGTGTTCAGTAACTCAAAGTTTTTGATCTGGTCTTGATGAGCGGAATCCCCATCTCAAGCCTTCCTCTCAATTTGACAGAAGCACACAGCTTGGTCTTCTTCTCAAACCTACGTTTTTGGCTGCTCCCATGCACACTGTAAAATTTTGAGATGTCTATGAGTTGACTACAAGATCATTGTGTAAGCTCTTCTTCCAAAGGCAGGATGCCCGATCTCCAAACTTTCATAGTACATGCAGAACACACAAAGTTACTGTCTTGCTCATAGATCTCAATCCGAGCTCTCCACAAACTTGGACATCTCAGCTGTAGCAACCAGGACGCTCCGTATGCATGTATAGATCCACCGAAGAGGAATCAGAGGCTCACTAGAGACAAGCGTGTTGTCCATGCAATAGTCCACGTGTAGGTTTAAAAGTCTAGGGTCAAAAGGTCAGTACTAATCAATGTTGTGTTTATTTTTTTAAGTCTCTTGTCATTTGGTATCCGTAAATAAGTTTTTTTCTTCCAATGTTTTGTCATTTATCAAGTGAGTATTCTTTTATCAAAGAAAGGGGTGATTAATGTCGTTAACTGTCTTGTCAAAAGTCATGCATTAACTTCTAGGTTGTATTGTTGTAATTAAAGTTTGTGAAAATTTATAAAGTCGTGTCATGTTTAAAGTTTTGTTATCAAAAATTTCATAGGAGTCGGTTTTGTTTATAGTCTTGTCCAGAATAATAGTCGATACTCTATTTCTTGTATTTTATTTCCCATGTCAATTATTATTAGTCTAGTTTTAATAAAATGTAATTAAATCACAATTATTTTTTATATTGAGTCAATTGTTAAATTTATAATAAAGTGTTATAAGGTCAAGCCAGTCGATTTGTGCTATTTTGTAGTTTTATTAAAAAGTAATATTTAATTACTTTTTAGTTATTGTTTTGTATTATAAAAGTGTGTCAATATGTCAAGTGAGTCATTGTAGTAAGTCAAAAAAATTTAAAAAAATAATTGTCTCACTTTTCAATAATTGGACGCATTTTTGCTTGTATGTGACGTCCATCTTGTGGGGGTGAATTGTTCAAAGAGAATCATATCCAAATCCAGCTGAGTTAGTAGCATATAAGCTGGAGGATGGAGGTAAATGGAGGTTGGAGGTCATTCAACGACCTCTCGTCAGTTGCCAACGATGGGGTTGCATATCAGCTTTGGTGACATGTGTGTGTGTGTAGTTTGATTTTAGTGCTTCTAGTGTGGTACTGTTTGTAGTGTTCAATAAGTGGAAATTTCACATTGAGGGGGGAACATGATCTCAATGTTCCATTTCCATTATGTCATATTTTTATATGTATGTACGAGCAGCAGATTCCAACAAAATTTCCTATGTTATTCCTTAAAGTGAGATGTGATGAGGGTTGATAATAGTACTTGGAACATCATGATGTGGTTGTAGATAAACCAGTTGAAAACCTTCATTTGTGGTTTGTGGTAAACCAAATGCAAAACCACCATTCTTGGTTGTTGGTAATCCATTTGTAAAACCATCCTTGAGGTTTGTGATCATCCCTGTGAAAATCACCGAGATCATGAGCAGTGCAAGTACAAAGACGGAGTTTTCCCCATGTTCGCACTAAGGGGGGAATGTTAGGAAATCAATCTATTAGTGCTCCATTTATGTATTAGTGAATAATAATTACGTGAAGTAATTATTATTATATTATATGGTTATAATTATGTGTAAGTTTTTAGGTTGTTTAAACAACTTAATGAGCTATTTTTAGGAGGTTTGGGATATATTCGTAGGTTATGTAGTTATACCTATATCCTAAATTATAGGAATGGAATTCCTATATAACTATAATGTATTGTGTTGAATATATGATCTGAATAGAAAATATTTTTGGTGTTTTCTCTGTGCAAATTGTTCGCACCTTTCATTTCCTTAGTGCCATGATAAGATAAAGTTGCATATTTTTCCTCTATCGAGCAAGCTTCTAATCCCTAACTCAAAACCATGTGCCCTAGCTCAAAACCATGTGCCATAGCTCCTTCTCAACCCTAACACTTTATTTTTTTCTCTATGCACACTTATGATTTGATCAAACCCTTCTCAAATGGGGATGCAATCCAACTCGTGCACAAATCTTCTCTCCTCTCTGTTTCTGACTCTCTACACCTCAATGTGTTACATTCTATTTGGTCGCAACTAACTCACTCAAATATTTGTGATTGCAAAGGTATAAATGAACCCACATCATGTATTTATATAGAGTTGGTAAAAGTTAATGCATTTATTTTTCCTTTACCTACCACCGATCCTTTCATTAATTGACCATTTTCCCAATTTCTGCGTGATACACCATAGCTATAACCTTCTAGCGCGCCTTCCTACCTTTTGGCTATAGACCTCCTTCTCGCACGCTTCCATGCACTAAAGTACCTCGTAAATATTCCTTCCTCTAGCAGTTTTTACAGCCATAGCTTACCATGCATTATCTTTGTGCATTCCTTTGTTTCCAACTATGGTCTTCTTTAGGAGCAATTTTCTTTGTCAGAAGAAGACCTTTCCATACTATCTACACTTTTTAACAAGAGAAATCCCTGTAATAGTATAACAATATTTTCTTATGTGTACCCATTTTTTAATTAAAACCACCCCACACAAAGGGTATGTGCAATCCTTTGCGCATAAAAACACTTCAAATTGTAATCGGCTTTCGGCATGCAAACACGCTTATTGCACAAAACACTAAACTAAATTGACAAAGTATAGTGATGAAGAAGGAAAAACATTAAATGAAATACAGTGAAGGGAAGTATATACTAAATGGAAATATTGTCTTATTACAAACACCAAGAAGGTTTATTTATAATAGGGCTTCATCTGCTCCCGTTGAAGTAATGGGTAACCATGTTCCATCAAGCACCACTAAATGGAAAGCATCGATTCAAATATGTGATTAATAACATATGGTCCCAACTAATGAACTTTAAACTTCCTTGGGTGGCGTAGAAACTTTGAATCATAAAGAAGCACCATCTTCCCAACCTCAAGCTTCTTGTCCTTGATGTGCTTGTCATGTCATGCCTTCTGTCTAGCCTTTTCTTTTTTCAGACTCCAACATGCTATGGTGCACCTCTCATCCAACTGTATTAATTTGTCAATTATTTCTTCCAATGCTTTCTCATCAGCTAGACCTCCCGCATGCATAATATGTAAAGAAGGTAACATAAATTCTATGGTAAAAATGCTTCTACACCGAACACCAACTGAAAGGGTGTGGCCTTGTTCAACCTTTTGTAGGTTGTTCTATATACCCAAAGTACAATGAAACTTTATCATCCCAATCTTTCTTCCAACATCACAATTTTTTTTCAAGGTCTGGCTCAATATATTGTTAAAGGCCTTAGCAGTTCCATTTTCTTGAGGGTGATAAGGTGTGGTCTTGTGGTGTGTGACCACAAATTCATCCAATAATATCCTGATTGTCTCATTCAAGAAATGTGTGCCCCTATCACTTGTCAAATTCAACGGACATCCATACATAGTAAGAATATTTTCCCATAAGAACCGTGTTGTTGTAGTCATTATACAATCCTTTGTAGGTTCTACTTCTGCCCACCATGTAAGATAATCTGTACAAGTGATGATGTAGTGTTATCCATTTCTACGTGTAGATGGGGAAATAGAACCCACAATGTTAATTTTCCATTTTTAAACAGCTCTACACTAGTAATAGGCCTTAAAGGCATTTCATCTTTTTGCCCAATTTTTCCAAGGCATAAGAAGTGGTCACATGCCTTACAATACTCCTTGCAATCCTTGTACAAGGTTTCCCACCATAAACTAGTAGTAGAATCTTATGCGCAGTGGCGTCACCTATATAGTGTCCACCTACAATACCATCATGAGCTTCTTCAATGATTTCCATATGCTCATGCTCAAGTACACACCAACGCAATACTTCATGTCATCCTCATTTGTATATGTTACCATTGATCAACATGAAAGGTGCAGCGTGAATTGCAAGTTGTTTCTTTTTAAAGGATTTCATTCCTTCTAGTGTCATACCTATGTGTAAAAAGAAAGTAATATCCTAAAATTCTAAGGGTGTGTGGTTTAACCTATACAACTGTGCATCTAACATTGTATCTTCAATTGTTTGCACATCCTCTTCTGATTGAATTCTTGATAAGTGGTCTGAACCATAATTACTTTTGCATGGCTTTACCACGATTGTAAAATCAAACTCTTGGAATAATATAACCCATCGGCATATGCGCCCCTGTAAAACATGATTATTTACTAAGTATTTCAATTCCATGTGATATGTATAGAACACAAAAGACATTTCTAGCAAGTACTATCTAAACTTATGTATCGCATAGCTCATTGACAAGGCCTTGCGCTCTGTACTTGTATAATTTTGTTCTATAGGAGTCAACTTTCTACTACCAAAATAGATAGGATGATCTATAATACCTTCTCTTGGTTGAGCTAATAATTTGCCAAAGGCCACACTAGATGCATCCAAATGTATGTGAAAAGGTTGATTCCATGACGGAAAGTATAGAATATGCGTCATAGTAAGCCTCTCCTTCAATGCTTCATATGTGTGTTGCTATGGTTCTCCCCAATAGAATGCCCCTTTTACTTTTAATAACTCCTCCAAGGGCATGACAATCTTAACATATCCTTTGATAAATTTGTTATAATACCTTGTGTGGCCCAAGATCTACGCACCTCACTCTAACTAGTGGGTTCCTCCACGCCTAAGATAACTACAACCTTGACTTGATCTACTAACAAAATCTCCTTGCAGATGATATGTTAGAATTTGAGGATTATAATAAATACGGATTTAATCAACTTACATATTAAATAATGTTACAATAAATATTTAGATAAAGATTAGATCATAACATAAGTAAATAAAGAAATACTTATAGGAAATAAATAACACAGGAGACACAATATTTATAGTGGAAAACCTAATAGGGTAAAAACCACTTTGAAAATAACCTTTTACTTCAGAGAACTTATTTTACATCCAGTAAGATCACCTCCTCCTTTGAAACCCTATTTACCAAGGGTAAAACTAAATCACTTGATTTGAACACCTTTGATATATTTCTCGAATATATCAAATGAGGACCTAAAGTCCTTTTATATAAGGTGATCGGGTATGTCTCCTGACCCACTTTTTCAACTTAAACGGTTGACACATACACCTAGGTTTATAATATTTAATATTAGAAATATAACCATTTCATGATATTAAATATTTAACTTAAATTATATACATTAGTTAGCATATTTAATAATAGAAATATAAATATTTCATATTATTAAATATTAACCTAAATATTAGTGATGGACCCATATACATTAAGGGCTAGCTAGACCACTTAATCATTATGTTCCAACACTCCCCCTTAATGTTAAGTGGGATAACATAACATATTCCAATAGATTACCTACATGTGGTACACTACAGATTTGAGTCCTTAAACCATAAAGGTTTTAGGCTAGGATATCGTTTGAAGGAATTATTACACTTTTATAATACTCAATTTACCTTTTGGTACAAAAGGATTTGGAATCCCAAAGATCATTCCATGATCAGTGGCTAAGTATGATTTGTGAGTTTTACATGTTCTCATAGGTTCTCATAAAGGTTATTAAACCCAAGCATATATGATCCTTTTACAACCAAGGACCTCCTTAACAATATGCTTGTATTAGATGTTTACCAGTAAACTCAATAACACTAAAGAGTTTACTAAAGATCGCCTTTAAGATATTTCTACACTTCTTTCTAAAAAATAAGTCGAGGAGGTATACATGCCCGAAGGTCTTTTTACACTTGCTTGAAGGTATTTTTACACTTGCTTGAAGGTATTTTACATATGCCCGAAGGTCTTTTTACAAAAATTAAGTTTCATTAGGAGGTGACATTATCCTGCACACTCCCCCTCAATAGAAAAAATCGACAATCCAAGATTTTCACGAAAGTGAAAAAACTTTGCAGCACTCAGGGACTTTGTGAAGATGTCAGCAACTTGCTCTTCAGTCAACATGAACTTGAGATTTATCTCATCACTTTGCACCTTCTCACGGGTGAAGCATATATGTATCTCAATGTTCTTCATCCTCTTATGTTGAAATGGATTCTTAATCAAGAGTAATACAACTCTGACCACCACATAGAAGATAAATACTTCCTTTAGCTTCCATGTGTATCTCTACCAATAGTCGTTGCAGCCACATGGCTTATTTACTTCTTCCATTGTACTTCTCTACCTCAATAGAAGAAATGGAGATTGTTGATTGTATTTGTTGTTCCAAGTAATGGTTCCTACACTAAAAAACTTGAACACATATCCAGTATATTTTATAACACAACATCAGTATGGTTAGAATCACAAAATCCATATAAGATAGTATTTTCATTCTTATTATAATGCAACCCATAATTGATTATTCCTTTCAAATATCTAATTTTTTTACAAGATTCTAATGATCTCTAAAAAAGGTTCTTGCATAAACCTTGAAGTAATTCCTTTTTATAGGAAATATTTGATCTAGTTATAGTTAGATAAATCAAACTATCAACTAACAACGTATATAAAATAGGATCAACCTTTTTCATATGCAGATTTATGATCAATATTTATTCCAACTTCCATTAAAGTAGAAAATGGTTTACAATCAATCATAAGAAACTTTTTCAATACAATGGTTGCATATTGTGTTTTGAAAAATAACAATAGAATGAAATACAATCATATAAATAACATGATGTGAGAGACCTAACTCATTCATTTCAAAGTACTGCTTCAATTTCTCTTTAATCCTATGAATTAAATCAGAATTATCACCAGACATAAGTAAATCATCAACATATATACATATAATAATAATATGCGAGCCTTATTACTTAATGAATATATCATTGTTAGAAGAATAATTAAAAAAACTAACAGTTTAAAGAAGGAAACAATTTTCACATACCAAGCTCTAAGAGCTTGTTTTAAACCATACAAGGATTTTTCAACTTACAAACATAGTTTTATTTACCAGTTTCTTCAAATCCTTTAGGTTGAAACATGTAAAGTTCTTCTTTTAAATCGCAATTCAAAAAATATTTTTCTTATCCATTTGTTTGATTTCCCACCCAAATTGAGCAAAGAATTGTAAATAAGGCCATAACAGTACTCATTTTAGCTACAGGAAATGTCTCAACATAATCAATACCAAGTTTTTGAGTGAAACCTCTAGCAATAAGTCTATCTTTATGTTTGTTAATACTACCATCACCATTATATTTTACTTTGTATATCCACCTAGACCCTATAATATTTCACGGCCCAAGTTCATACAAGGTAATTAATGCACTGTACATATGATGGCTTTTGGTCATTTTCCTAAGGTTAATAGGATTTGAAATTTCTAACATAGATTGAGGCCAATTTAATTTCTTATCTAGGAAGATAAGAGTTTCAGAAACATCTATAACATCAAAAATCAAATTTCTGAAAAAAAATAAATATAGACAAAGATCCGCCAACTTAAATTTGATGTCTAAATGACCGTCATAATGGCTTATTTTTTGGTCTATCGTGATGGTCATTTGACTGTCAATTTTAACACAATTAAAGTTTCCTGGAACCTATGAGCTTAAATTTGACATCTAAATGACCATCATATTGTCTTATGTTTGGTCTACCATGACGGTCATTTGACCATCAAATTTAATGAAGCTAAAACTTGTGTATTTCTAGAATGTGAAATTCCATAATTTCTTCTTCTGTATAATATTAGGGAGGTTATATTTTAACACATTATAATAACCTATTATAATTTATAATGTAAAAATATATACATTTTTATTAAAAAAATGTATATAATTTATAGAATGAAAATAAAAAACAACATATAGTTCATAAAAATTATAAACTATAGTATATTGTTTTTATATTAAAAAACACATAACCCTTATTAAAGGGGTTTAAAGGACATAGACCAGGTTAAAAGAATTTTACCAAGTGCAAGTAGATTTATGAGAGTATAGATTAACCTACATATTTTACAGAGGGGACAAGTAATTTCACCCGACCCGACCAATGTTGTATCCTCCCTTCATTTACTCTTAATGTTACCCCGCACATTTAAAAGTATGAAAATATTGCAAAATATTTTATATAATTCCTGTAAGCTAAAAACTTTAAAACTTTTATGTGGCTATAACTACCAATATTTTAATAAATATTTACCACACTTCACGTGGGCCACCAATAAACTAACCCCTTTTTTAATTCTCCATTTATACTTGAGAGTTCCACATTTATACCTAAGATATTATCTCATTTTATTTTCCACTCCCACTCTTATATAAAAGAAAACTTTTAAATAGGTTTATTTATATAGTTTTTATAAACTATATGATCTAAATGTATGGGGCAGCCCTCTTACATGGATAATATAAATGGTTAGGGACACATGTTAGGTTTAATTGCACAAATGTAATGCCAAAATAAATTAGGGATTTAAAATTGAAAAACCCCAAAAAATTTACCGAGAGTTTAATTACACAAATGTAATGCCAAAATAAATTAGGAAAAAAGAAGAGAACCATATACTTTTAAATATCATTTTTACGGTTGGTTGAAAATACATTGTATAAATTAAATAAATAAAATATAAAATATTTGATTTTAATTTATTTAATTTACCTCACTCATTACCATGTTACAATTTGATGATTCTAATAAATACGGATTTAATCAACTTACATATTACATAATGTTACAATAAATATTTAGATAAAAATTACATCATAACATAAGTAAATACGAAATGCTTACAAGAAATAAATAACACAAGTGACACAATATTTATAGTGGAAAACCCCAATAGGGTAAAAACCACTTTGAAAATAACCTTTTACTTCAAAGAACTTATTTTACATCCAGTAAGATCACCTCCTCCTTTGAAACCCTATTTACAAGGATAAAACCAAATCACTTGATTTGGACACCTTTGATATATTTCTGAATATATCAAATGAGGACCTAAAGTCCTTTTTATATAAGGTGATCGGGTATGTCTCCCGACCCACCTTTTCAACCTAAAACGGTTGACACATACACCTAGGTTTATAATATTTAATATTAGAAATATAATCATTTCATGATATTAAATATTTAACTTAAAGTATATATCTATGTTAGCATATTTAATAATAGAAATATAAATATTTCATATTATTAAATATTAACCTATATATTAGTGATTAACCCATATACATTAAGGGTTGGTCAGACCACTTAATCATTATGTTCCAACATGATATGCCCTAGCAGAGTTCCAAAAGGTGTAGAAACTACACACTTCTTGATGTTTAAAGAGATGTTTAACTATCTACACATCTCAAAAATTAATCGTAAGTTGTCACAATGATCCTTGACAAGCCCATATACCATTCAATCATCTAAGTAAATATTTAAGAATTTGTGAATAAAATCCTAGAATGCTTGAATGACAATGCGTGAAAATACTACAGGTGCGTTCTTCAATCCAAAGGGCATCACCGTGTATGAAAAACTTCCCCATTCAATGGTGAAAGTTGTCTTCTCTTGATCCTCCTTTGATATTCTTACTGCTGATATCCAAAGAATCCATCTATAAAAGCATAAATTTTATGCCTGCAATGCTTTCTAATATTGCCTCTGTGAAAGGTGTAAGAAAAGGATCAATCACACATACAACATTCAACTCCCGTAGTCCACACAAATCATAATCCGACCATATTTCGTATACTTGATTATCATGGGGCTAACTGCTCACGATTCTTGTAGGGGCTTAATGATGCCATATTTCAACATCTTGTCAATTTATTCTTTAAATTTTACACATGAGTTAGGGTTCATCCTATAAGGTCTCGTCCACGATCAAGCGCACACCTTCCTTTAACTTAATCTTCATCTTGCCCAAAGAGTCATGCACTCCCTTTAACTCATGGTAGCCCCTAGGAAATAAGTCATGGAAATCGTGTAGTAACTCAATTATCTTAGCCACTTCAAAATCACACCAATAATCTCTAATTATGGCGTCCTTAGGTTCGATATTCATGCCAATGTTCACTTTCTTGGTCTTCATATGTTCATGATAGGAACGTGCCTTCTTATCCGCACCTGTTTAAAACCTCATGCATACCCTCTAAATGTCATATGTCCAAATTTTATACTTCTTCATCATATACTATGTAGACCATATTTTCTTTCTCCTTCTCAAGTCAAGCGCACTCAAGTAGTTTGGCATATGTCTCATCTACTTCATCAAAACATGCTCCTGGGTCTGCCTCACCAAATAACTCCTGAATGAGTTCTTCATCCTTTGCACTATTTCCCATACTCAATCACTCCATAACTCATAATACCTCTTTCACCAGAGGTTTAGTGGAGAAGTAGTCAAAAGTATGGATCATTCATGCAGTCAATTCTTGCCAATTTCCAGTCTCCCTATGTAGCTCAAAGCATAAATATACCAAGCACACGCGCAGCCTTGCAAGGTGAAATAAAGTTTGTGCACCCACAAAGAAGGTGGTAAAGATTCTTGCCCCTATGTCCAGAGTCTCTCACATTGTTAAATGTGGTGCTGAACATGATAATTACCATGATATGTGCATATTTGAGTAGGCACATTACTCCTAAGAAACCGAGGTTGTTAGAGAAATTATTACTTCATTCCATTCTATGAGATTATCCTTGTGAACCATCCAACAACACGCTATTGTATCACACTAGGTATACACTAACATATTTTTTGTCCACTTGATCCTTCCATTGTTCTTCCTGGTGCACAAGAATACCTCAAGGTCTCCTTCTTCAATGTACTGGGTATAGAGTTGTTTCCTAATCTCCTAACACAACATGGCCTACTTATGCATGCAGATGTGCTTATTACTTCACACCCATCCATGTTGAAAATTCCATGTGCCCAATTATCACAAGAAATACTTATATTATCACTAATGGATTGTACATCATCCCTTTGGAGGATTCCTTCCTTAGATAACTCAAGTACTTACGGATATCGAATGGAGCACACATAAATTTTGTTTAGGTCTTCCTCACTCAAAGGTTCAACATAAGGTACAAATTTCCCAATTTGTCAAAGGGATAATAACACGTTCCTCCTTGTTCTAAAAACTTATATACCCCTTGTTAAACCGTAGATCAACATTATTTGTATAACACCAAGGGGGCCCAAATAGAGATGGGAAGTGGTTTGCTTCTACAAGTGCTAAAACCTCAAAGTTACCGGTGAACTTGGACCATTGTATAGTAATGGATGCATCATTTAAAACTCATATTAGAGTGGCCTTAGTTAGATTTGCATTAAACAATACATTAGAGGATGGTGTAATGGAGGTCTACCCATCTACACCCATTCATCTAAAGTAAGCACATTAACTTATGCGCCTATGTCAATCAATATATTGTTGAGAAGACACCCATCCAAAAAAACATTTAGGGTGATATCCTTATCATAATCAAAGCTATATGGGGGAGATTAATGTGTAGGATCTGTCATTCATTCTTAATACCTATGCGCATGAGTGTTTCCCTTTAAGGAATTCCCTAGTAATGAAATAATATTTTCTTGGTGTAGCATCTTGCATACCTATTTCAGATCATCAACATCTTTGGACCATCTCTGCTACCTTCTTTTGTTAAACCTTCCGCAACTATTCTTTTAAACAATGTATCTCACCATGAATATTTCTAAGCACCTCCATGGTTTCCTAAAAACCTCCTTCGATGTTTAGGATCTCAAAGTATCTTGAATGTAATACCTCCTCCCTAGTAATGGTAGGATTTTTGTAATGTTTCTCAATTGTGTGTTGGTTCCAATGCCAACTTTGGCATCCATTGGTTTTCCATGGCGCGTTGTATTCTAACCATCCCTGCACCCTTTTTCTCCTATTTATGTTTTTTGCTAAGATGATCATATAAGTCTATGCACTCCTCATAGTTATGATTATTTCCACAAAAATAACAAGTAATATTCCGAGGACATTCATTCCCGTAATGGTCAAGAGATCTCGAACGTATAACATGTTCCACAAGGAAACTCACCCTCCCACCACAATGACCTTGGCCCTGAATCCACCATGGTATCCTTGACCTCTAGCACAAATTCTTTCAAAACACCCTTCATTCGATCATAATTCCCTTGAGTGTGATCATGATTATGGTGCTCACTTTTACCTTTAGAATTATTTGATACTCCTATCTATCGCATAATAATATCAAGGGCATCATGGATCCGATCAATTAACTGCATGAGTCTTTAGTATTGTGAGTCGTGGACTAAAAAATATTACAGTAGCAAGATACATTCTTCCTAATTGTGTGTTGTAACAATGGACAATGGCTTGCATCATGGTCTAAATGACATATCTCATAGTCTAGCACCAATGAATGTACTGACCTACGGGGACAAATATCTTTATTGTGCCCATCTACTTCACAATTTTGCACCAAACTCCCATGCGTGTTTCATGCACCGAATTGGCCAATAGCTTCTCCAACTAATTTTACATAGCTACAATCTAAGATTATAAGAATGGGCTCACTCCAGTGTCTATACTTCCAACTTCCTTACCATGCAACATTTCTTTAAGCACTTCACGTGGATCTGTATATTTCTTATGTGACAACACCCTTTTAAAATGTGTGATCAAGACTTTGACGAACCCTTTGTGCATGTTGGGTTGCATGGATATCATACAAAAGTTTAGAAAAAAGCATTTTTAAATGGGCATCATATTCTTGAACACTCTCAGTAGTTCCCTGCTTAATATCCTTGAGCATGCTTATTCCCTTGAGCGTGCTTATACTCTTCTACATGAACTCAGGGATATAAAATTCCTTAAGGAATGCATCTCGTAATGTTGTATAATCTATGCAAGTCTGATCAGAGTTAAACTTCATGTACCAACTATGTGCACATCCCTACAACGTAGTTTCAAACTAACTTGCCTTGTTCTCATAAGATGTGATATATTTTTCATGCCAAAATATCTCACACATGTGTAGATGCTCAACAACATCTTCTATTCCCCTATACTATGGAAGACAAAGTGACATCTCCATGTAAATATTTTGGGGTTGGTGAGGACCATACCCACTAGATCTAAAACCTCCTATGTTACCTCCACCTCCAAACCAACCAGATCCACCAGAACTAGAGCCACCTATGCCCCCTGATCCTCCACCTATAGTAGGAAGTGAACCAGAGGATGTACTACCCTATGTCCCAATAGTGGTATTAAACTAAACTCCTACATTTTTTGAGGTGGTGCTATTCTGAAAGGAAAGTCCAAAATTTTGTATGCCTGAGTTTTGTATAGATGACGCGCCTAAAAAGGTACCCCAAAATACCAAGGAATACATTTTCCTAGCCATAGATGTACTTGTTATTTGATTCACTCCTGTTATTATATTACCCAAACTAGCTTGCTGATTAATGGCTATACTAGAAACTAGAAAACCAAGCGCAAGGGCTAGGTCGGTAGGTAGATTCAAATGCTCACCTACGCCCATGTTGTCTCTATTGACATGATTTCATAAGAGGTCCATGAGGGTTCCCTATCATGTTTTCCCAAATGGGGGAGTTCCATATGCTTTGGCTCCATGCCCTCTACGTGAGCTCTAAATCCTTCACGAAATTTCTCTCTCCTCAACACCATCCATTTTGCAATCTCACACTTCTTCCCTAACTCCTTCTCACACACCTCATTATACGTAACCACTTTTATTCTATTTTCCTCTCTACCACTAGGTTTTCCATCCTTCACCAAACCTTCTCTTACCCTCGTGCATGGTGGGGTTTAGCTAGCCATCGGTTTCCCTTCCAATTTAGGGTTACCATCACAATTTTGATCGAAGTGGAATTCCTTGCAGATAGGTTCCCCAGGATAATATAAAAACTAGAACTCAAATACCTCTGGGAAAGAATAAGTGGAAATTGAGTACTCCAAAATATATCTATTTAGAACACCATGAAACCAAGTGTCCACAACACACATCCAAATCATATCACCATCATAGAGGGCTGAAATTCTTTCGCATCCGAGAAAAGTGTGTAAAACCTCCAATTCATTTTAGACGCATGATAAACTAGCCACTTGTATAGCTCTATCAAAAGGATAACAAAGAAAATTTCATATAAACAATCATATAATTTCTGCTCCACCCATGTGCATGCATCAAACTCGAGATCCAGATCCACTTTCATATAAACATGACTAGTACCTATGATGATTTATACTTTTGAAGGTATAAACGTTGATAGGTGATTTTGTCTTATGACGATGTACTCTTATGACTTTGGAAATCATGTTTACGAGTAGAAAATAATTCATCTATTGAGAAGGTATATGCAGTCATGTTTTTTCTATATTTAATAAGAGCAACCCACCTCCTTATGCAGAATTAGTTCGCTACTTGAATTGAGAAATTCGGTTTCTATTTTCATAAATTCTTCTTTCAGAACAAAATTACCTTAGATCAATTCCATTGATCCAAGGTATGCTTTTAATTCATAATTTTGTGGTCATAATGACCAATTCTGATAGATCAGTTGATCTCTGGATTCGAACTATGCTAAAGAATGGATGAAGTCATCAGACCTTGTTGTATGTTGAATGTAGATTTCATGGCTGGTTCTACTTTTTTTAGCATGCAATGTTTTCTTCGAATGGAAACCTATTGAATATATGTATAAATGCTAGTAACTATATCCTAGAGCGAAGTCTAACCTATGTCTCTATGATGTTTTGTTAATTAGAATGTTAAGACTTAAACTTAGACCTACCTATGGACCTATGATGATTTCCTAAACTAAAGTTAACTTAACTTACAGTATGGCTAACCTAAAGAGGGCCTATGGAACATCACGAGAATTGGGTGGTTGGCAACATCGGGTTTTAGATATTAAATGGTATTTAATGCAGTCTTATCTCTTCTTACTGCCATCTTTGGCATGGGCATTGGAAAAGTTAGGGGAGGTTGATTTGGCACCTCCACCGAGTTTGGTTGCATGAAAATTTAAACTTAGTCTTCGCAAAATATGGAGATGGCGGTGGCATGAAAAAGTAGGGAACTAACAGTCCTTGGAATTTAATGTTTTTGAACTTGGAAAAACTACCTAGGAAAGGTTTTGGTTATCTTGGTTATTTTGATCTTTTAGTTCATTTTTGAGCACGAGCTCTGCATGATGTTGTTCAGTTATTCGAACCTCCAGTTTGATTCTTGCATGACTATTATTTTTGTATTGCATAGAGCTATTATTGGACTCTGTGAAAACTATAAGAAGAAGGGAGAAGGGTTAAAAGTTGGTTAATGTTTTGTGGAGAAGAAGAAGTTGTTGAAGCTCTGTTGGGAAATATTCTACAAATCAGTGAAGGAGAATCTCTATCAGGCATGATAGGATCTACCCATTAAGTTTTTTTACTTTTACTTAAATGATCATAAAAAAACTTTTTTCTTTTTGAACATTTTGGTTTTTAAATAGTTGTTTACATCATATCTACATGTTTTTTATTTTGTGGTGTTGTTTTATATGAATTTTGTTTTGACTCCACTAGTAAGAGGAAAGTGAGATTTAGATTTTTATTTCTCTTGTTTGATTTGTTGGGTTATGCTTTTATCCTTCTACATGAGCCTGAGATGTAGTCGAAACTGTATGTAATCTTGTTGAACTGTGTTAAACTATAGGTAACTCGAATGCTTAAATTCATGGAACTTGTTTAAATAATTCTTGTATCACTCAGTGAGAACACTTGAGAGGATTAACTATTTTTTTTTCTTGACTATCATTTGATCTTATATGAATCTTTATGGGGATTAAAATTCTATGATCTTGGATTTATCATATTTTTAAGGTTCTGTTGGAAGGTTCAAAATTTGAGTATTCATCTATTTTCTTACCCCTTCGTGATGGTGATTATGGGTGTTGTTATTAACTTTCTTGTTGCAGTAGTCTACTCTAATGGTTTTGAGGAAGTTAAGTTGTTGGATTTTACTTGGAAAGTGCTAACGTTTCACAATGTGTTAGTTCTTTCAGATTTTATCGTTAGCCTGCAACTTATACTCCTGCTCTGTTGTGATATTGTTTAGTCTCTATACCTAACTATTTGATCCCATGAGGGAAATGTACTCAGTTTCTACTCTGTTGAGTTTTGGGTAACTAGCGAAAGTTGGGCATTCGATGCTAAGAAGGAAAAAAATCCTTTAGCAATGGTTACTGTCTTTTGGTTATTGTTGTCTATTTGATCTTCTGGGTTATTCAGTGGATATTGTTTATTGTTAGTATGTTTCTTGGCCTTGGGCCATCAAAATCATTTCCAATTAGTTTACGATCTATGGCTTATGTATCTCTATTGATAAGGAATGCATTCTCGGGCTGTGATATATCATTGTGCTCACAAATTTCTTCAAGGATTTGAGATTTGGAAGTCTGTTTAAGACTTATCATATTGTCTTCTTTTTTGTTCCTTTCTATGTACTTGGAGGAAAGAATTTTCTTGCTGCCTTTGTGGATATTAAGGTTATCAATACCGTGTTCTTGAATGTTGTTGGATAAAGGAATGGTTGTTGTTCATCGTTATTCTTCTCTTGTATTTTTGTACATTCAATTAGATCCCCGATTAGTTATCTATTTGTTTTTGTTTTGGGACAAAGTATAGACTAAGTGGCCAATAATTGTTCTTGGTTATCTTTTGGTTTATTTCTAATTTTGCTTTGAACTATGATGAAGTCATATCTCTCTTTTCTTAATATTCTTCCTACTTCAAACCTGGATGAAGGTTTTTTCCTTCTTTGATCTGTTCCATTATTTCAACTCTTGGACCTATTTGGTAAGATTGATTTTAGGTTATGCTAGGAAGTATAGCTGAAGTAGTGTATTATTGGATGGATTATTGTGTTTGGTTGGTAATGTTTGAGTAAATCCTTGTGCTTAGTAGAAAATATTTGTATGGTTGATTGAGTTGAAGATGATTTTTAAACCCTTCCATTATACTCTTTTGACTTATCATTGGTATTGATGTATGTCTTTGGGGATTGTGTGTTTAGTCCTAATTATATCCCAATTTGATCTTACCCTTTGATGAGATTTGTTTAGTGTTGGACTTTAACTTAAATTAGATTCTAATTCTGAATTTGAGTTTTAGGATTCATAAATTAGAAACTCTTTTTAAGTTATGTTGTTTGGATCATCCTAGACTTATTCCTATGTTTTTTATTTGATTATTAGCATCTCATATTATAGGATGAATTTAGGTGAAAGAAATATTGAGATGGAATTACTATTTTTCTATCTCTTGCTGAACTATTCCTAAATGATAGTTAGGATAGTTATCTTCTTATGATAAATAGGTTAAAATGATAAGTTAAACATGTAAGGTATGAAAATAATATTGGGATTGTGTCGAAATATTACTTATTTGATTTACTATTTTAATTATTTTATGAAAGACAATAGTACGAGAATGTGAAAGTTGTTTATCTCATGATCTATTATTACTTATGTTATGGTTTATCACTTTCTCTCTCTCTCTCTCTCTTATTGTGTATATGGTAACTCCTTTGGGTATGTCTTTCTGAATTTCTTAGGACTGTTTCATAGCAATGAGTTCTTTTTATGAAATATTTAGCTAAAAGCACATCATTTTAATGTTTAGTGCTTATCATGCTCGATTTAATGAACTGACCCATGCCGGTAATTTTACGAGATGGAATTCGTAAGTCATGAAAGGATAAAATATTTATAGGAAGTTATATTTGTTTACGAAAGATACTAGATCTTTTATGATGAAATATAGTTCATTATTGAAATGTATTTGATGGAAAAAGAAAGTTGTACTTGTAATTGATCTTGTTATTGTTGTTTGACATTAGAAATGTTTGAAGTGTTTGGACTTATAATGTATGAATCATCTTGATGAATGAAAGATTTGTGGACTTGCTTGTACTTGATGTGTAGTATTTTGGGTATTCTGTGAATGGAAATGTTAAGTATTTCTCTATTTTTTCTATCAAGTAACACACTCGGGTGGGAATGGATTGAATAGAGATCGGGGGACTAGATGTACTACCCTCTCTAATGAAATGTAACTTATTAGGTTGAAATTTGTGCTTGGATATTCAATTATGTAACTATGAATATAATCAAATCACATGTTTGTGGGTGAATAAAAATATGATAATAACTTATAATAGACTGTGGGGTTATAAATGAACATTTACCCTTTATAAGGAAAAGGGAAGACAAATTCCATGCAATGAATCATAGACGTGTTTTAAGAACTTTTTGGAATGAATCTGAATGTTATTTTTGGATAGTGGAAGGTGTACTTCCTCTTGAAGAATTCCATAAACAGAATAGGAATGTAGGAAAGGAAAATTAATGGGATTAGACTTCATTCCACTGAAGTCTAATATAAAAATAACTTACTATGAACTTAAGGAAGCTAAGGTTTGGGTAAGTAAGAAAACATCTCTTTAAATGTGTGCTGGATTTGTTATGTAAAATATAAATTAGAATGTTAATGGTATAAAATCATAACTTATGAAATGATTAGGGAGTAGATGTATCTGCATACCTACTTCTAATTGTAGTTTTTAATTTGGAACCCTAATGTTCAAAGAACCTAGTTGCTCAGTAGGGTAGCTACAATTAATCTGTAATGAGATAATTAATAAGTCATTAACTTTCTATAAGGTATGTTTTCCCATATGAGGAAATCTCAGATAGATTTTTCCACACGCCAACTGGAGGACAAGTACCTTCAGGAAGACTAGGGTCTTCACAAGGATAATGTGTTATAGTTGACATGTTTGAATACCCTTTCGAATTTGATCATCTAGACTAACATAAACCCTAACTTGATCACAAGTTCTTCCCTAGGTAGGGATAATGGCATGACCTAGTGTTAAGGTCAACTCACGTTGACTTAGGATGAATAGACATGCCCAATCGACGTAAGTCGATTGAGTATTTCTAAATACCCTTAGTCACCATAAGCAGTCCTCCACACTAGGCCTTGTTGCTAACCTTGGATAGGGTTAAACCTTAAACAAGTGGTGACTGAAGTCAACGAAGACCATTCTAGATACAGATGAAGTGGGTGAAGGACGTATTCCATTTGATGAGTATGCCATCTGGGAATATAAACATAAATAGTATGTTAAAAATATTTGGCTAAAGTATCGCAAGTTATGATTCTGGTTGCATTGTCCTATGTCACCTAGTTTAAAAAGTGGGGTTTCAGATGGATATCAATAACATGTATTCAGATAGGCCTCTTAAAAATAACACTTAATACCCCGAAAAGGGTAAAGGAACCAAGTATACGTAGTATAAAAATTATTAAGTTAACATGAGAGATCAAGATGATGATATTGGGTCATGAAATGAGAGATCGGTGTTCCACCGAGTCATTCAGATTGCATATGGTTTTCAGTTTTAAGATTGATTGGCTTTGGAATGTGTGTTCTAAATTATGTTAATTTAGAACAGAGAACATTATGCAAAAAAATTCCCTTGTTTTTAAAGTCTTAAAATGGGAATGTTACATCTTGGTATCAGAAGCCGAAGGTTACTGACTCTTGGACCTATTGTGTCCATAATCGATAAAACTTAAATTTTCTTGTTAATGAAAAAGGTTAGGAAAAGAGGAAATGATGCAAAAACCCACTACCGGGTTGAGAAGTAGTAACTGCCCAAAAATTGATGAGATCCTTGCTGCCCTATTGGACACAAGAGATTGTCTAGTTGTACTTCAACATCAAGTAATGGGAAATGAGGAGGAAGAAGAAGATGCTGGTAATAACAATTAGTCACCTCTTGTGGATAACACCAATATTGGGAATTCGGGCGTTGATAACAATAATGCAGCCAATGCTAATGTGAATATACCCAATCAGTCAAGAATTAAAAGACAAGATTGGTAGTTGAACTCACTAATTATATAAAAAGGATAAATCCACCCAAGTTTGATGGCACTACACTAGGAGATGGAGTTGAGAATTGGATCAATGAAATGGAGAAGTACTTTTCTATAAGGAAATTCTCAGAGGAAACTAAAGCAATATGGGGAGCTTATCAGAAGGTTGAGTTAAACATTGATGAAACAAACATCACTTGGGATCAATTTAAAAATTATTTTAGGAAATGATGGCTGCCACAACTTTACTATGATAAGAAAATGATTGAATTTCAGAACTTATCTCAAGGAAAGTTAACTGTAACGGAGTATTGGGAGAAGTTTACTAAGCTTCTCAATTACTTACCTGGTATCAAACTAACGAGAAGTTCAGGATATGGAAATTCATTATGGAGTTAAATCCCATTATAGGTGTTGAAGTGGATGTTCACAAACCAACCACTATGGAAGGGGTTGTTGAAAAATCCATAAGGCAGGAGTAGAAATTGAAAGCAATATCTGCCCATAAGGAAGAAATCAGAAAGAAAGTTCCAAATTCTTCTTCATCCCTTGCACCCAAAAAAGGGACCATGGAAAATGTTTGGCATGAAAAATAGATTTGTTGCTAATAATAATAATAAAACTTAAGCAAATAAACCTACGGTAATGTATGAAATAAATTTGTAAAGAACAATAATAATAGACATAAGTCATATGAGGAAAGAATAATAACTTTAAGGTTGGAAATAAATTTGAGCCTAAGAAAGGACCTGTAGGAGGTTGTTATAATTGTGGCAAGGATCATTATGCAAATCAGTGTCCTTTGAGGAAGGATGACCGCAATCAGCAACATAAGATACATGCTGCAGTAGTTGACAAACAAGATGAAAAGTAAGTTACACCTATAGAAGTGCCAGGTAAGTTATTTGGTATACCTGTAACTATAATTTTTGATATTGAGAGCTACTGAATGCTTTATTTCTACTAAATTAGCTTCAAAATTAAAAAGAAAAGATGGAAAAATGGATAAATCATGGGTTGTACATTATGAAAATAATGTTGTCCACACAGTTAGTATGTGTCTTTTTGGAGCAGTCCTTGACTTGCCTAGTTTTCGACTAAAGTTTATCTTTATGTTTCTCCTTTGGGGTCTTATGATGTAATCATAGGTGTTAACTAGCTAGCTAAACATAAGGCAAAGGTTGATTGTTTTGAAAAACATATTAGTTGTCTGGATGACCTATAGAAAATAGTAGACATTCAGGGGATAAAACGTGAGATTTCAGTTAGGAAATTGTCAGCCATGCAACTTAAAAAGGCAAAAAACAAAGGTTGCATTTGTATGCAGTAAAAATTTCTGAAACAACTGAAGGGGATAGTGACTTCTTGGAAAGATACCCACTATTACAAAATTTCAGCGATGTGTTTCTGGAAGAAATACCAGGTCTAATGCCCAAACAGGAGTTTTATTTCACGATTGAGATCAAGCGGAACCGAACTATTTCAAGGCATTTTATCGAATGAATACCATTGAATTAGTAGAGCTTAAGGAACAGATTAAGAACTGTTTTCTAAAGGTTTGATAAGACCAAGTGTCTCACCTTGGGGAGCACCGGTAATTTTGCAAAAATAAATATGGAACACTTAGATTGTGCATTGATTATAAGATGTTAAATAAGGAAACAATAAAAATAGATATCCACTTCCTAAAATTGATGATCTATTTGATCGGATGCATGGAGCATTAGTATATTCTAAGATAGATCTTCGATCTGGATACCATCAATTAAGAATCAAAGATGAAGATATTCATAAAACACCTTTTAGGACAATGTACGCACATTATGAGTTCACAGTTTTACCATTTGGTTTGACAAATACACCGGAACTTTTATCAATTTGATGAATAATATTTTTCAAGAATACTTTAAAAAATTTGTGCTTGTATTCTTGGATGATATTCTAACATATTCTAAAAGAATTGATGAGCATCATGAGCATTTAAAGATAGTTTTGAAAATCTTAAGAAAGAGAAGGTTGTATGGTAAGTTTTCCAAATGTTCTTTCAACGAGATGCAAGTGCACTATCTAGGACATGTCATAAGTAACGATGGAATAGCTATAGATCCCTCAAACATTATTGCAGTAACTGAGTGGCCCGCACCTAAGAATGTACATGAAGTTAGAAGCTTCTTAGGTCTTCTTGGTTACTATAGAAAGTTTGTTAAAGACTTTTCTAAGGTTTTTGCACCAATAGTCATGTGTGTTGAGAAGAAAGATAAGAAATTTTTGTGGAATGAAAAATGTGAATATGCATTTAAGACTCTAAAGGATCAGTTAACATTTGCACCTATTTTGGTTGTACCTAATCCTAATGGAGACTTTATTGTAGTAATAGATGCTTCTGGGAAGGTCTTAGAGGTATTTTGTTGCAAAATGAGCATGTTATAACATATGAAATTAGAAAACTCAAGTTACATGAACTGAACTATGCTCCCCATGACCTAGAGCTTGCTTCCATTATTCATGCACTTCAAGTATGGAGGCATTATCTTCTTGGTAGACCTTTTGAACTAAATATTGATCATCTTGGGCTGAATTATATTTTCACTTAGCCAAATCTGAATGCAAGACAATGAAGATGGTTAGAATTTCTATCTCAGTATGATTTTGACATAAGTTATATAAAAGGAAAGGAAAATAGAGTGGCAGATGCACTAAGTCGTAGGAAACATATTTCTGCACTTATAATGTTGAGAACTCAGTTTAAGGATGAAGTAAAAAGTGTTATGGAATTGGATTCTTATTTTCAGCAAGTAAAAATAACACTTGCTGCAGATCCAAATGATGTGAGATATAGAGGTTTTCACTTTGATGACGAAGGAATCTTGAGATTTGAAAATAGAGTATATATACCTTTGGTAAATGAATTAAGAAGGAAATTTTTAACTGAATTTCATAATTCACCTTTTTCAGGACATCCTGGCATTACGAAAATGCTTGCTGATATAAAACAACAATATTTTGAAAAGGGATGAAAAAGGACGTGATTGATTTTGTGACACACTGCTTGGAATGTCAATGTGTTAAGTTTGAACATATGCATCTAGCTAGTTTACTGTACCCTCATAGCATACCTTAGTATAAATGGAAAGTAATTAGCATGGATTTTGTTCAAGGGCTTCCTATGTCAAGAAATAAGCATGATGTTATTCTTGTTGTTGTGGATAAACTAACAAAAGTGGCACATTTTATTGTTGGTAATCTTAAGGATGATTCACCTGTTTTAGCAAAAATATTTGTTCATGAAATTTTTAGATTGCATGGTGTGCCTAAATTGATCATATTGGATAGAGATCCAAGAATGACATATAGATTTTGGCAAACACTTAATGCAGCTTTGGGAACTAAACTAAATTTTAGTTCAGCATACCATTCCCAGAAATGGATGGGCAGACTGAAAGAGTTAATCAGGTTTTGGAAGATATGATATGAATGTATTGCATGGATCAATAGTACAAATGGGAAGAGTACCTTCCATTAGTTCAATTTGATTTTAATAACATGTATCATGCCTTTATGAAAATGGTACCTTTCGAAGCATTATACGGAAGGAAATGCAAAACTCCAGTAAGTTGGGATAATATAAAAGATAAAGAGGTAATTGGACCTGAGATCCTTTCTGAAATGGAACAAAAATTTAAAATGATTCGTGAACGTTTAAAGGAAGCAACAAATAGTTAAAAAAGTTATGCAAACTTAAAAAGGGTTGACAAGAAATTTGAACTTGGTGAAAAGGCATTTCTATGGGTTAAACTGAAAAAGAGTTCTATAAATTTTGGCAAGGCTGCCAAGTTATCACCTTGTTATGTGGGACCCTTTGAAATTTTGAAATAATTAACCATGTAGCTTATCGTTTAGCTTTACCACCTGCTTTATCATGAATACATGATGTTTTCCATATTTCTTTACTTAAGAAATACATTTCAGATTTATCACATGTGTTAAATTGGAATTCCTTACAGGTCCAAGACCTAGGAATAATCATGGTTAAACCCATTCGAGTGCTAGAAAATCACTAGTTTCACTTAATAAATCATGAGATAAGTCATTGCAAGGTCCAGTGGGACTAGTTTAATGAAGAAAGTGTAACTTGGGAAAATATCGAAGACATGAAAATTATTTTTCCACATTTATTTGAGAAGAATTAATTTTGTTGATTGATAAAACTTGAAGATTTTATTCTTAGTATATCAATAAACCTGCCACTTTTGGACATATAATAAATTATTTAGTATTGAAATAGTTATTTTAATCTTTGAATAGTTATGAATATTTGAATTTCTTAAATCAGTCTCTGTTATGAACTTATGAATAAAATAATTATATTTTGGTTTGATTCTTGATTGAATTTATTATGACTAAGTTAATCATAGGGAAGATAATGCTTTTTAGGAGGGAGGTATGTAATGCCTCCAACATGAATAGTACCTATGATGATTTCTACTTTTGAAGGTCAAAACGTTAACAAGTGCTTTTATCTTATAACTTAGTTGTACTCTTATGACTTTGGAAATCATGTTTGTAGTAGAAAATAATTCATCTATTGAATAAGTACATTTGTCATGTTTTTGTTGTATTTAATAAGAGCAACCCACCTCCTTATGCAAAATTAGTTCACTGCTTAAATTGAGAAATTTGGTTTTTGTTTTAATAAATTCTTCTTTCATAACAACATTACCTTGGATCAATTCCATTGATCCAAGGTATGCTTTTAATTCATAATTTTGTGGTCATAACGACCAAGTCAGATAGATCAGTTGATCTCTAGATTCAGACTATGCTAGAGAATGGATGAAGTCTTCAAACCCTATTGTATGTTGAATTTAGATGTCATGGCTGGTTCTTCTTTTGTTAGCATGCAATGTTTGCTTGAAATGGGAACCTATTGTATCTATGTCTAAATGTTAGTAACTATATCCTAGAGCTAAGTCTAACCTATGTCTCTATGATGTTTTGTTAATTAGAATGTCAATACTTAAACTTAGACCTACCTATGGACCTATGATGATTTCCTAAACTAAAGTTAACTTAACTTAAAGTATGGCTAACGTAAAGAGGGCATATGGAAGGACATGAAAATTGGGTGGTTGGCGACATCGGTTTTAGATATTAAATGGGATTTAATGCAGTCTTATCTCTTCTTCTGCCAACTTTGGCATGGGCATTAGAAAATTTAGGGGAGGTTGAGTTGGAACCTCCACCAAGTTTGGTTGCATGAAAATTTAAACTTAGTCTTTGCAAAATATGGAGATGGCGGTGGCATGGAAAAAGGAGGGAACTGATAGTCCTTGGAATTTAATGTTTTTGAACTTGGAAAAATTTCCTAGGAAGATGCATGAGAGGTTTTGGTTGTTTTGATCTTTCGGTTCATTTTCGAGCTCGAGCTCTACATGATGTTGTTTAGTTATTTGAACCTCCAGTTTGATTCTTGCATGACTGTTATTTTTGTATTACATAGAGATATTATTGGACTCTGTGAAAACTATAAGAAGAAGGGAGAAGTGTTGAAATTTGGTTGACATTTCATGGAGAAGAAGAAGTTGTTGAATCTCTTGAGAAATATTCTGCAAATCAGTGAAGGAGAAGCTCTATCAGGCATGATAGGCTCTACCCATTAAGTTGTTTTTCTTTTACTTAAATGATCATAAAAACAACTATGCTCTTCTTATGAACATTCTAGTTTTTGCATGGTTGTTTAGATCATCTCTGCATGTGTTTTATTTTGTGGTGTTGTTTTATATGAATGTTGTTTTGAATCCACTGGTAAGAGGAAAGTGAGATATGGGTTTCATTTTCTCTTGTTTTATTTTTTGGGTTATTCTTTTATCATTCTCGCACGAACCTGAGATGTAGTCAAAAATATATGTACTCTTGTTGAACTGTGTTAAACTGTAGGTAACTCGAATGCTAAAATTCATGGAACTTGTTTAAATAATTCTTGTATCACTCAGTGAGAACACTTGAGAGGATTATTTTTTTATTTTTCTTTACTATCATTTGATCTTGTATGAATCTTTATGGGGATTAAACTTCTATGACCCTGGATTTAGTATATTTTTCTGGGTTCTTGGAATGATCAAAATTTGAGTATTCGTCTATTTTCTTACCCCTTCTATGATGGTGATTATGGGTGTTGTTATTAACTTTCATGTTGCAGTAGTCTGCTCCATTGGTTTTTGAGGAAGTTAAGTTGTTGGGTTTTACTTGGAAAGTGCTAACGTTTCACGACGTGTTAGTTCTTTCGGATTTTATCTTTAGCCTACAACTTATACTCCTACTCTGTCATGATATTGTTCAGTCCCTATACTTGACTATTTGATCCCATGAGGAAATGTACTCAGTTTCTACTCTATTGAGTTTTGGGTAACTAGTGAAATTCGGGCATTCGATTTTAAGAAGGGAAAAATTCTTTAGCAATGATTAATGTCTTTTAGTTATTGTTGTCTATTTGATCTCCGGGTTGTTCAGTGGATATTGTTTACTGTTAGTCTATTTCTTGGCCTTGGGCCATCAAAATCATTTCCAATTCTTTTACGATCTATGGCTTATGTATCTCTGTTGAAAAGGAATGTGATCTTAGGATTTGATATATCATTATGCTCACAAATTTCTTCAAGGATCTGAGATTTGGAAGTTTGTTTCAGACTTATCGATCTTTGTCGTCTTTTCGTTCCTTTCTGTGTACTTGGAGGAAAGAATTTTCTTGTTGTCTTTACGGATATTGAGGTTGTCAATACCATGTTCTTGAATGTCATTGGATAAAGGAATGGTTGTTGTTCATTGTTCTTCTTCTCTTGGATTGTTGTACATTCAATTTGATCCTTGATTAGTTCTTTGTTTGAGATTTTGTTTTGGGACAGTATATACTGAGCTGGCCAATAATTGTTCTTGGTTATCTTTTGGTTTCTTTCTAATCGTTCTTTGAACTGTGATGAAGTAATATCTCTCTTTTCTTTAATCTTCTTCCTGCTTCAAACTAGATGAAGGTGATGTCCTTCTTTGATCTGTTCCATTATTTCAACTCTTGGACATGTTTGGTAAGATTGAGTTTAGGTTGTGCTAGGGTAGTATAGCTGAAGTAGTGTATGATTGGATGGATTATTACGTTTGGTTGGAAATGTTTGAGTAAATCTTTGTGCTTAGTAGAAAATATCTAGATGGTTGATTGAGTCAAAGTTGATTGTTAAACCCTTCCATTCTACTCTTTTGACTTAGCATTGGTATTGATGTATCTCTTTGGGGATTGTGTGTTTAGTCCCAATTACATGCCAATTTGATCTTACCCTTTGATGATATATGTTTAGTGTTGGACTTTAACTTAAATTGGATTCTAATTCTGAATTTGAGTTTTAGGATTCTTAAATTAGAAACTCTTTTTAAGTTATGTTGTTTGGATCATCCTAAACTTATTCCTATGTTTTTGATTTGATTATTGGCATCTCAGATTCTAGGATGAATTTAGGTGAATGAAATGTTGAGATGGAAGTACTATTGTTCTATCTACTGCTAAACTATTCCTAAAAGATAGTTAGGATAGTTATCTTCTTATGATAAATAGGTTAAACTGAGAAGTGAAACATGTAAGGTATGAAAATCATATTGGGATTGTGATGAAATATTACTTATCTGATTTATTGTTTTAATTCTTTTATGAAAGACAATATTACAGAATGTGGAAGTTTTTATATCATGATCTATTCTTACTTATGTTATGGTTTATCACTTTTCTCTCTCTCTCTCTTATTTTTTATGGTAACTCTTTTTGGTATGTCTTTCTGAATTGCTCAGGACTGTTTCATAACAACAGAGTTCTTTTTATGAAACAATTAGCTAAAAGTACATTGTTTTAATGTTTAGTGCTTATCATGCTCAGTTCAATGAACTGACCCGTGCTAGCAATTTTGTAGATGGAATTTGTAAGTGATGAAAGGAGAAAAGATTTATAGGAAGTTACATTTTTTACCAAAGAGACTGGATCTTTTATGATGAAATATGGTTCATTATTGAAATGTATTTGATAGAAAAAGAAATTTGTACTTGTAATTGATCTTGTTATTGTTGTTTGACATTAGAAATGTCTGAAGTGATTGGACTTATAATGTATGAATCATCTTGATGAATGAAAGATTTGTGGAATTGCTTGTACTTGATGTGTAATCTTTTTGGGTATTCTGTGAATGGAAGTATTTCTCTAATTTTTCTATCAGTAACATACCCTCTTGGGTTGGAATAGATTGAATAGAGATCGAGGTACTAGATGTACTACCCTCTCTAATGAAATGCAACTTATTAAGTTGACATTTGTGCATGGATATTCAATTATGTCACTATGACTATAATTAAATCACATGTTTGTGGGTGAATAAAAATATGATAATAACTTATAATATACTATGGGGTTATAAATGAACATTTACCCTTTATAAGAAAAAGGAAGACAAATTCCATGCAACGAAACATAGACTTGTTTTAAGACCTTTTGGGAATGAATCTAAATGTTATCTTTGGATAGTGGAAGGTGTGATTCCTCTTGAAGAATTCCTTAAATAGAATAGGAATATAGGAAAGGAAAATAAATGGGATTAGACTTCATTCCATTGAATTCTAATATAAAAATAGCTTACTCTGAACTTAAGTAAGCTAAGGTTTGGGTAAGTAAGTAAGCAAACATATCTTTAAATGTGTGTTGGATCTGTTATGTAAAATATAAATTAGAATGTTAATGGTATAAAAACATAACTTATGAAATGATTAGGGAGCAGATGTATCTGCATACCTACTTCTAATTGTAGTTTTTAACTTGGAACCCTAATGTTCAATGAACCTAGTTGCTCAGTAGGGTAACTGCAATTAATCTGTAATGAGATAATTAATAAGTCATTAAATTTATATAAGGTATGTTTTCTCAAATGAGAAAATCTCATACGGATGTTGACACACGCTAGCTATAGGGAAGTACCTTCGGGAAGACTAGGGTCTTCACAAGGATATTGTGTTGTAGTTGACATGTTTCAACACCCTTTCAAGTTTGTTCATCTAGACTAACATAAAATATGACTTGATCACAAGTTCTTCCCTAGGTAGGGATAAGGGCATGACCTAGTGTCGAGGTCAACTCACGTTGACTTAGGATAAATAGACACGCCCAATCGATGCAAGTCGATTGAGTATGTCTAAATACCCTTAGTCACCGTAAGCAGTCCTCCACACTAGGCCATGTTGCTAACCTTGGCTAGGGTTAAACCTTGAACAAGTGGACTGACAAAAGTCAATGAAGACCATTCTAGATAATAGATCAAGTGGGGTGAAGGATGTATTCCATTTGATGAGTATGCCATCTGGGAATATAAACATAAATAGTATGTTTAAAATATTTGGCCAAAGTATCATAAGTTGTTGGTTGTATTGTCATATGTCACCTAGTTTAAGAAATGGGATTTTAGATGAATATTGGTAACAATTATTTAGATAGGCCTCTTAAAAAGAACACCTAATATCCTGAAAAGGGGAAATGAACCAAGTATAATAAGTATACAAATTATTAAGTTAACATGAGATATCGGTATGATACCGAGTCATGAAATGAGATATCGGTGTTCCATCGAGTCATTTACAGCTGCATATAGTTTTTTGTTATGAGATTAATTGGCTATGGAATGTGTGTCCTAAATTATGTTAATTTAGAGCAGAGAAAATTATGCAATATATATATATATATATATATATATATATATATATATATATATATATATATCCCTTATTTCTAAAGTCAAAAATTGGGAATGTTACACAAATTATATCTCTAAACATTCTTCACAATACTCCAAGCTCTAAGAATGGCATGTAAATAGAGAACAAGGTGATTCAATTGATAGCAAGGTCTCCAACGATGATGAAGGAAGCAACACTCCAAATAACACAAGATATTAAAAATTTCCAACCCTTTGAGAGGAGGTGCAAGTGTAGTTAAATAGAGTAGGCCGGGGTCGACGGAAACCTGTGCCACTCGCCATCGAATGGGATAGACAATCTACCAAGTGATGTTAAAATAATAATGATCAGGTGGAAATGGGATGATAATGACTAATGGGCTATTTTGGGCTAGAACACATGTCATGGGTGTTTAATGGGTAAGGGAATCTTAGGCATGGGGTATAATGAATGATAATGATTAAGGGGCATGGGAATCCAATATGGGTATTAAATAAGGGTGATTAGATTAAGATTAGGATAATTAAATGTGTTTAGGGTAGATTAAGGATTATGAAAATAATAAATATTAATGAGGATTAAAATATGATGGTAATGGGAATAATAAAAAATAGATGAGATGTGGGGGAATAATATTTTAAGAGGGAAACTAGGCAATTTTAAAAATATGAGGAAAATGAGCGTGTTGGGAAGGGATGAGAGGTGTATGCATGGTGAAGGCATGGGGGTGCAAAAATGAGTCTCTACATCTTCTTATGATTATTTTGTTGAGCCTCCTCCTCCACCTAATCCTCTTTCTCCTCTTTCTCTTCATGCTTTTAAATATTTTGATTTTGATAGTACTAATAGTAACAACTATGTCCCATACTCACTAGAGTGAAGAATCTATAGATTACGAGCATAAATAATCTCCTCATCCTCATTGGGATAGGAACACTTTTCATAGTGCCATAAAATGGATAGGGGATCCTTTAGATGAGAGAAAAACTTGCTCTAATATTTCTAGACCCCACTCCTTCTTCACCTCCACTTCCGACCCCAGTCTTTTTATGAGGCTACCGGGAATCTTGAGTGAGATAGTGCCATGGATGAGAGTATTACTCACTCATGAAGAATGATGCATGGGATATCACCCCTCTTCCAAAAGGAAGAAACATCATTTGGTGTAATTGGGTGTACCGAAAAAGTATAGTCTTGACAAAATGTCAAGAAGTATAAAGTGTGACTTGTAACTAAGGATTTATCCTAGGTAGCGAGGGTTTATTACTCAGAAACCTTTTTTCCCATTATGAAGATGGATTCCATATGATTGGACCTCAACACAACTTACACCAACAGATTGGAAGTCCATCGGATGGACATTAAGAGTGCATTCCTTCATGGGGACCTAGAGGAAGAGATCTATATGGAACAACCTCTAGGTTATGGCCATGATCCCTCCCTTGTTTACAAGTTAAAGAAGTATATCTATGGCCTTAAACAAACCCCTTAGCCTTGTTATGCCAATATGGAATCCTTTCTCCTTGCATCGTGGTTCACTAGGTGCCCTAAAGTTTATATTTACAAGATGATGACTCCATACTCATCATTTTTCTATATGTTGATGAATTGTTAATCTTCAGTAGCTCTTTCTTGATCATTGATTCTTTGAAGATTTCCTTGGCCAATAATTTATCTATGTCTGAATTAGGTTTTCTTCACTAATTTATTGGGATTTACATTTCCTAATATGACTCAAGAATTGTGATTGTGTAAACTAAGTATAACCTTAACTTGCTAGCCCACTTTTACATGTCCGATTGTAATCCTTCTTCTACTCCCTTTCTTTCTAGGTTAAGTTAGTCATTGATTTCTCCACTACTATAGTTAATGGTACCCTTTATCATAATTGTTTGGGGATCTTGATTTATCTAACTCACACTCGCCGAATGTCATACCCCATTAAGTTTATATTGGATTAATAGGTACTTTACCGACTATAGGTGAAATTGTGTGGGATTATCATGCTTGACTTGATTAGATTACTGTATAAACAATATGTTTATTGTTTAATCATGTTGGTTTCATTATCTATGAAGTTTATAATGATGGCTTGATTTATATTTGTAAGTTTTCTTCTTTATCAATCTTATATTGATTCACTTATTTACATTTTTGCAACTATGTGTAGTTAATTAATTTTACAATCTTGGTATGGTTGAATAAATCATGAAGACCCTTATTGGAAAACAAAGGTATAGTCGATAGGGTCATAGAAAAGCACTTCTATTTTAAAATTTTATTTTAAAATCCTTTATAAGGCATTCTTACTAATTTCGATTGGTTTGTGAAATGATTACAAATTTGTCATATCGACATAGAAATACACATATGTATATATGTACATGTAGTACACACACACACACATACACATATATATATATATAATTAATATATATATATATATATATATATATATGTATTAGCATATGTGTGTGTGTGTATATACACACACACACACACACACACACACACACACACAAACACACACATATATGGATATATATAGATATATGCATATATTAATGATTATTTCTATGGCTTATGTTATATTACATAATGAAGACCTTAATAGGTCGAGCCATATTATGAACGGAAACACAAAGTGTAATATTTTTAAGGGGAAGGGATCGATATCTCGACCAAGCCCCCGCTCAAGCTTGTATCAAGTTGTTTGTTATCTGCCACATGATCCACTGTTAGAGTTGGACAAGGCACATTGGCCGATGTGTTGGTGAGTTAACTTAGGTTTTTGTTATTTTTGTATAGATCCTTGACCTTTGAATGATAGATAACCTCCCAAATGGATGAAAAATATTAAAAGGTTAGATGGAAGAAACAAAAAGTAAACGGACATTGGGTTAACAAGGAATTGGTGAGGAATTGGAAGGAATTTGGGACAGTTCATTAAATGAATTTTAATGTGTAGAACGTAGCATCGGAGAAGCGGGAAGCTTCTCAAAGAAACCACCACCGAGCTAAGTGGTTATTTGGTTTATCATTTTTTCAGTTTGATATTTTTGGCTCCTATGTGATCTTTGCATTCAAAATTTGACATGGCTATTTTTAGGGCAAACTGTTGGGACTTTGCATGAAAAATTTAACTCCAATTGTCTCTAAGGAAATATATACGAGCTATAAATTTTATTGAGCTCCTATTTTGATTTGAATATATTGTTCTGTCTAGTTTTTGTGTGATATTTGGAAGGTTTCGGGAAGAAAAGGAAGCAGATTCGGTCTTCGAAAATGCATTATAGGCATGGCATTTTCTCTTTCTCATCTTTATCATTTATAACATTAAGATATTTTAATGTTAATGGAGAAAATTGTTTTTCCCTACTATGCTTTTGTTTTCTTCATTATGAGTATGGTTAGATCTTAAGATTGAACACCATGGTTGAATATACACATGTTCGTGGTGGCTCTATCGTATATATAAGTTTTGGAATGCAAAAATGTCTTGTATTTGCATATGGGCAAGTTATATACATGCCGATTTATTAAGGCCACACTATTTTTTTGAATACATGACTTGTAGTGTTGTCCATTCTCCGCAAATGGATGCTTGCAAGTTATTGTGAGTATTGTGTAAATACTTGGGTATTGTTTTATTTGAATTTCATGCACATGTGTTTGTTTGGTTTTTTTTCATTCCTATGTGCAAGATTTTTAAATCGACCTTATGGATGTTATTATCAAGCTCAAGCTCATATACCTAACGCTGAATTTATGAGTGGGTTTTCTTAACACCCAACTCTGCCTTTTATCTTTTTATTGATGTAATAATGGTCTTAGGTTTCTTTAATGGATTTTCATCTTGTACTTAAAGACATAAATCTAGTATGACCTTGACTACGAATTCATAGTATTGTGGAAATATGTTTGAGATACGACTACGAGTCACATCTTGGTTTGGGTCTATGTTTTTATCAAACGAGACCAAGCAGCTCGCTTAGGACGATGGATATTAGTGTCGGTTGAACACTTCTCTATTCATTTTATTGATTGTCTTAGACCATTCCATGGTTGATGCGGAATATGCACTTATTATCATTCATTGTATGGTGAAGGGTTATGATATATTATTTACGTATGGTTCGTTTGAACTAGTGTTTGAAAGAGTATACAAAGAATTTTGTGGACTTCAACCGATAGGTTAATAAATTTAGCCTACTCTTATGTTTGGTTATATCCTTCATTTGCAATCTGTGATGATTATTATGATTGTTTGCTTTGGTTCAAATACTTTATGGTAATGTGGAAAGTTTAAGCTATTCGATGGAAAATTAAGTACATTGTTATTATTATTATTATTAAATAACAATGCATGTGCTTCTATTTGTGAAAAATAATAATGCATTCTTACATGAAAATAATTCGATATGGTTTTGATAATATCAAAATGCAAAGTGTTTGATATTTTTATTATTATATTTATAATAATAAGAATCTTAATATTATTATTATTATCAAGACATAACTTGAGTATTATTATACTCTTTTATTTTACAATCAATTATATGAACTTGGAATGAAGATTGTGTGGTTAGTATGGTTGTTACTTGACTCGTAATGCCAATATACTATAGTGCCCACACTTTTTATAGCTTAGTGGCTTGTTGTTTCTTTTCTCATAGACATGTATTGACAGAGTTTTGTTATATCATGGACATTATATTAGAGATTGGATCTTATTAGACATGTGTGGACATTCAGGCGTATAGCGCCAATTTAGCTTAATTTCTATGTTGTCACATTTTCTTATGATGTCATGGATACTAATGGATATGATGTTGTTTTTGGAACATAATTATATTGATGGATACTTAGTTGTTGCATGTTGGGATTCTATGGTTATATGTCACTTTATCATCTTGTCTAACTTTGGAGAATTGAGTATAATTGTGCACGTTGTCGCATTTTGATTTTAGTAGGATGTTAGGCTAGTTTAGAACTCATTGATATCTTGCGTTGAGTCATTGATTTATATTGTATCAGATAGGTGCGGTTAATGTGTGCAATGAGTGTGCAGGTGACAGGTTTATAGGAGAACGTGGGATTCAAGCCATTACTACACAATTTTACACAAGAAGCCCATGGGTGAGTCCTATCCCTGTTCATTGTGTGAAACCTTAGTGTTGGAGAATATTATTTTTAGGCACCATGAGTGACCCCAATTTTTGTAATGTATTGTGCCTTGAATTATTAATTTTGTTTAGGGTAATTAGTTATGTTGTAAACTTGTTTTGGGAGTTAATAATCCCACTTTCATTAAAATTTTGATTTTTTTATGAGTCACTTAATCACAAGGGTTTAGGGTCACATGTGAAACCCTTGGGTGGTCCCCACACCCTCTACCCTTGTGCCAAAAATGCAAAACCCGAAATTGGGTTATTTTGGGCATTTTTGGGGACCCCTTTTTAGCTTGGGAGTTCCCCTAACATAAAAATGAGCCCTTGGACCCTACCTAATGGGTAGGGGGCTTATTTCCAAGGCTAGAGGGAGTTTTCCCTCCCTTTTTGCCTCTTGTTTGGTCACATCCATGTAAGGGGTGTGGATTGGAGTGCTTGTTAAAAGTCTCACTAATTTTGTCTTGTTAACTTTTAGGGGAATTTGGGAGAAGAGGGAAAAAAACATTTTAACCCTTTCTCTCTTTTGTTTTGGCATCTTTGACCTTGAAGGAGGAGAGGGGTGACACATGTCACCCCCTCATTTGTGAGGATTCTTGTTTGCTTCTCTTCAAATTCCCCTTCATGGGAAAAGAGAGGAACTTTTTTTTGAAACTTCTTGCTTGGAGTTTGGGGGATTTGGAACTTGAGATTTGCTTGAGTCTAGGAGTGGAGAAATTTGAAGTTGGAAAGCTTTTTAGAGAGCTTTCTTTGAGGTATGCTCTCAAGTATTTTTGCATATGTTGTATTCATCTTAGTTGTTAGTTTGGCTACTTGAATTTGTTATTGTTGTATGTGAATTTTGGTTGTTACTTGCTTGTTTTACTCCCTCCATCATATGGCATGATGGAGTTTTGGAGTTGTGGGGGAAGAGAGAGGGAATTTTCCCTCTCACTCCTCAAGGCTTGATGGACAAGCCTTGTAGGGTATTATTGGTTTCCCCTCAAATGGTTGAGGTGGGGAATTCGATTCATTTGACTTAAATATCCTTCCCCATTCTTGGTAAGGAAACCCCTTTGGGGTTTGAAAATCCTTCCAAGAAGGACTTGGAGAAAGGGTGGAAAAATAAGGAGGGGTTAAATGATTTAGGAGTAATAAGGATGATATGGAGGTCTAGTTATTGTGCTTATAATCTTGGTAAAAACTTTTGGATAATTCCTCTCCTCTCTTCCCCATTGTTTTTAGAGGAAGAACTTGGGTTCTTCTCTTTTCACCTTGGAAAATTTTGAGTCTTGTCTTGGATTTTGACCTATTTTTGTGTGGTTGTATCTTTGTTGATTACCCTCAATCTTGTGCAAGATGTGGTTAGTTGTCCTCTTTCCCATGGGCTTGGGGGAGGATAGCATGCATCCCAACCCTGGGAGAGGCATGTAATGATGCCTATGGTTGGGTGGAAAACAAGCTCTTTCTCCTTGTTGGTTTTCTTGAAGGCATGAAGGTTGGAGCTCAAGTTGGAAGTTGGAGATATTGAGAGATTTTTCTTTGTCTTCTTCTCATCGTTGGCATTCCTCTCTTTGTGACTCGAAGATATGGCTTTTGGAAGGTTCCTTGTTTTGTAAAGTACCCTCTTGTGATTTGGAACCACTTGTAAGATTGGTAGTCCATTGTATTTGAAGACTTTCTTTCAACCTTGGAAAGGAATTTTGTTGGATTGTTGCCTTGTATATTTAGCATGCTTGTGAAATATGAAGTATTGAGTTATTGAGAAGTTTGTGCAAAAGAAGATTTGTAAAATAATGTTATTTTTTTCTTTAAAATACATTTAGTAGAAGCATTCTTTTTACATTCCCTTAACATGCTTGTAGTTGGAATATTTATTTGACAAAAAAATTCCTTTGCATTGCATTTGAAAGGCATAGTATTTCTTTGTTGAAAGCTTTATGTATTTTATCAAAAAAAAAAAAAACCGATTTGAATAGTATACTCCTTTGCAAAATTTATTAGCAATTAGACTTTTCTATCTTTTAAAATTCTTATGTTTTTCTTTATAACAAATCTGATAATCATTGAATGTGAATAGTGAGGAACATACAATTCATTTTTGTATAAATAATAAGGTTAAAATCGATATTTATTTTAAATTGAAATCAACTTGTTTATCTTTGTGTACAAAAAAAAATATATATACTAGAGTTAGAATAAAAAGAAATATATATCTATATATATATATATATATATATGTGTGTGTGTGTGTAGTGATTGTATAATGATTGTGTTGCTTTAAGAAATTTGTGCGATTTTATATGTGTTTAATGTAATTATTATTTTTCTGTTCCTTTTTATCTAAAATAAGACAATATATACATATTATATATATTTTTATATTAAATAAATCATTTAAATAATATTTTATATCTGTTATATATATATATATATATATATGTTAAAACTTGAAATATATATAATATAAGTTATATATATGTTATTATATATGTTTAATATTCACATTTTTTATATATAATAAAAAAAAAAATTAATATATATATATATATATATATATATATATATATGTATGCGGTGGGAGGGAGCCAAACCCCCCACCCCTGTGTTGTTCCCTCGGGAGCGCTGCCCCCACACACCCCTCCCCGCAACCCCACGCCTCCCCTCACCCCCCAACCTCCCCACACACACTTCCACCCCCTCGCCGCCCGCCCCTCCCCTAAGCACAACACCACACACTCATCCCCACACCCCCTGTTGCGTCTCCCTCACGCCACCCTATTCTTCCCCTCCACGACTCCCTCCAAGTGCCTCTCTCTCAAAAAATGCATCCCCTTCATCAAAACCTAGCCGCCCCTATTCATACAAATATATATATATAAATACAGATGTATTTGGTTTTAATTGATATAACTTAACAACAACAAAAAAAAACAATATGGTAATTCCATTCTTGGAAATCTCCATGAATCTAAAAACTTGCACATTCAAGAGCCAAAACCAAAGCAAAATGAGAAAAAGAACAAAGAGTGCACATTCAAGAGCCACAACCAAAGCAAAATGAGAAAGAGAAGAAAATGGCCATTAGAGGATTAGGGCAAACTTTAGGGTTACTCCAAAATCTAGGGACCAGATTTATTTGATCCTAGGGTTCAAATAAAACCCTACATACTTTTGAAAATGAGTAATATTGTGGGATTAAACTTTTTGAATGGGGGTGAAATTTTAATTAAGAATGGGTAGTTATTTTCTCATGTAGGTTGATTTAGTCAATGATATATATTATTTTTAAATGTGTGAAAATTATTAGAAGCTAAATAAATAAAATTAATTAAAAACAAATGTTTTAGCAATTTGGTTAAAATTATATTGTTAATAATTTAATTACTTAATGAGAACAGTTAGGCGAAACATTAGTTCGCACTTCAAAAAAAATTTTTTTTACCAACTTTTTATGTTGTTTTATGGTGTCCCAAGGATAGGTCGTGACATATACGATAATGATATAAACATGATTGAATGTTTAATTATAAATTTTTACACTTACTTAATGTGCTTAAATAACCCCGTTTGGGTATAAATGACATAGTTGATATATTTTTGGAATTGATATTGATAATTTTTATCTCATTAGTAATCTGAATTATTCTATTAATGATTTGAGTTGGAAAATAATTTATCTCATTTATGGGTGATGAAAGAAAGGAAAAGGGGAAATGATAAATTGATATCCTATATGAATTTTCAGATTAAGTTTTTAGCTAAATTGTTAGTCGTGGAGCTCTGTTTTCATGTGAGAAAGTGTTGAAGACTATACACTAAGAGTGTCATACACTTTCCACAATTGTCTCGCCGAGGTTCAAGATCGGGCCACGAGTGGGCGTCCGGTTCTGTGACCCTCAAGAAATTTATTTTTTGGCCTTAAAACGTGCCCGATATACCGGGAAATGTGATTTTCTCATATGGGTGGTATTTTTGACTCATAGGTTTATGGGACAGTTTTGGCCCATGGTTTTGATACCACGCTTTGTAAAATTGCTTAAGCATTGTCTACTTATATGGTTTTATGCATATGGTAGGCATGATGTAATATTGTAGATGCGTTTTGAATTTGGGTGTGAATTCTGTAGAGTTTGTTGAGCATAGCTCCAAACATATCTGGGTATTGTATTGAGAGAGTGGTGGCTTGTAATAAAATTTAAGCAAGTGATTATTTGTGGACGTAGCCCAAATTGGGTGAACCATGTTAAATATTGTCTCTTTGTGTTGTGTTATTTTATTATGCAATTTTATTTGAGATCTGTAATATTTTATGCATATTAGTTTCTACTGTTGCAGTTCTGTTTGGGATTATTCCACATATTTTATCCCTTATTTCCTAACATAAATTATGATTCATTGAAATATTTCGGTGCTATGAATCGTAAAGATAAGATGGTTGAGTTTTCCATGCTAGTTCTTTCGAACTGATGGTTGCCTAAATTTTTACAGATAGAAAAATTTAGATCTTATCTGGAGGATGATTTGTTAATGGCTATGTTGAATTCTTGTTATTACGATTGAAAGATGTATTCTTTACTTGACTATTGTAAAAGCAAGCTTGTGCTTCATTGAATAAATTGTTTAAAGGCATTATGGCCTTTGAGATTTTTTATCACTTTTGGGAAAGGAAATAAAATTTTAAATTCATGTTTTGAATATTGATGTAATAAAGGTCTTGGCTACTCGATAAATTATGCGCTTGTTTGTAAATAATTGTGATTGAATTATTCAATCGATTTCTTAAGTTAGGTATTATCCTAAGGTTGATTAATGAACAATGATTGAATAATATCCTTAGTGTATTAGCTTTAAGTATATAAAATGAACTAAAGCTATAGTAAGGATATGAGATGCAATCTATTAAATAAATTAATGTGGTTTATTATTTTATAGTTGTATGATTGGACTATTGTATGATGATAAATGATTAATGATCATTTATTATTTAATCATAAGTATGTAAATTTTATGATTATGAATGATTATATTACATACAATTGATGAGTTCAATTAATTTATACTTAAGTAATTAAAATGACAATGTCATAACTTAAATAAATTAGGGACTGTGTTAATAATGCAGTCTGCTATCCTAATTATCTTAATGAATGTACATAAACAAACTTATGGATTTGATTATGAATAATTATCAAAACTAAGTTATGGAACTTAGGATCGAATAATTAATGCGATGGAATATCGTTGCATTATGAAATATAAATCTATCATAAAACTAATTCAATGAGGTGAATAAGTTACGAAAAACCTAATACATGGTACTAGGCTAGCTAATTTTGGATGACTACTATAGTGCGGTGTTCATTGAAATACGTGGTTCATTCAATGAATACTGCCATACAACAATTATCCTAAGTTGTCCCTTGAGCTCCATTTATTACACCTATCATAATCAATACGGAATTGAGTTATGCTAATATGCAGATGTTAGCTTTTCAGATCGGTCTAGTTACCTCCGTACCAACTTATGTTGGTGGAATAAATTGATCATGTGACGACACAAGTCATTACGTGAGCTCTTTATCTCCCATAGGCAACCTAATTTGGCATCGATGTGATTCATCATACTAGATGAACAAGTTTTTTATCGAGTTTATTATTGTAATTTAACTATGTTAAACAAATGATTCAATTCGATAATTAAACCAACTCGACATTATGATGGGACGTGTTTCGAGACTAATTTATACTCTAGAAATAGAGCATGTATAGTATAACTCATAAAATTTAGACAAAGTAGTGTATGTCATTACACTATCAGGTAAGTTAAATTTCTACTTGACAGAGTGGAGGGGATTGAAGGGGAAAAGAAAAGGAGGAGATTTCACCTGCGCATAAGTATCTTGGAGGAGTAGGTGATACTGAAATCTAGGACAGATGCTACGGCCTAGGGCCTCCGGTGGTTTTTTGCTTCTTGCGGAGGTTTTGTTCTCGAACGTCGTGTGCGAACTTATGGCGAACTGTGGAGTCCTGTTGCTTTTAGGTATTTTTGTCCTCTCTGGGGTCTAAATCCTACAATGTAAGAGTTAAGCATGTTTAACTCATCTTTCTAGGATGTCTTTCTAGTTTTTTTCCTATTTTGTTTTTGGTTGTGTTCCTCTCTTTTTTAGACCGCCCCTAGGATCCGATCCCTATTTTTTACCTAATCTAATAAAAAAATTACACTATCAAGTTCACCTAGTTCTAACTAAAGTGTGAGATTCCAGATGGGATTCGATTGAATGAATTCTAGGTAGACACTTAAAGAAACACTTGTAAAATCAATTTCGAGAAGGGAACTAATGATTATACTTTGTATATTGACTCAAAAGAGTACTTTATGGGAGATCGAGCAGGATCTAGTTGACCCATAAATATGCACATGCTTTATTGATTTGTTATCTGAAGAATTATAATTATAAGTTTCTGGATTTAAATGTTATTTTGTACATTTAAATAATTGAAGGCATATGTTTAATTTGGGAATTAAGAAATAAAATTTCCGTAATTGTGAATTTTGTAAAGTGGATGTTACATTTTGGTATCGTAGTCAAGGTTACAACTCTTGGACCTATTAAGTCCTCATGCTAACACAAACTTAAATGATTTTATAACAGAAAAAATAGTTAAAACAAGAGGAAATATTGTGAATGACCAACATGCAAATGGTGAAGCGCCAAAATTCATAAGTTAGACGAGATTCCCATTGCCCTTCAGACAAGAGTAATAGGATGGCTATTTTGGATTACAAATCCTAAGAAATTTTGGTGATCATGAAAGAGATGGTTAAAGATTATCACATGAGTATTTGAATGATGAAAACAATGATGTTACTGAGATCTTAATGCAAAGAAATAACAACGTTGCTTAATGAAAATGCTATCGTAAATATGAACTTTAACAAAGCTAACCCATCTGAGAACAAGAGGGCACATTTGAAAACTAAACTATCAAAAAATATCAAGAGGATCAACCCACCAAAGTTCAATGGTACCACCTTGGGAGATGGATCCAAGAATTGGCTCAGAAAAATGGAGAAGTAATTTTCTATTAGGAACTTCTCGAAGGAAACCAAGGCAGATTTTGGAGCCTATCATCTCTCTAAGGAATCATCTTCTTGGTGGGATAACAGGAAAGTAAAGTTGGATATGGATGAAGTAAATATGACCTCAGATTAGTTTAAGGTATACTTCAGAAAATGATAGTTACCCCATCTTTATTATGATAAAAAGATGTCTAAATTTTAGACACTAACAGAAAGAAAGATGATAGTGAATGAGTATTGGGAGAAGTTTTCAAAACTTTTCAAGTACGTGCCTCAATATAAAACAAATGAAAAATTACGTATTAGGAAATTTATCATGGGGATAAACCCAGTGATAGGAAATGAAGTTGATGTCCATAGACCATCAACAATGGAAATTGTCTTTGAAAAGTTTATAAGGCAGGAACACAAATTGTAGGCTATTTCTGCACATAGAGAGGAAAAGAAAAAGAAGGATGTTAGTGCACCATCCCCTTTAGCACCTAAAAATGTTGCTTGGAAGAATTTTAATACTAAAAATATGTATGGTAATGGAAATGGAAATAAAAATATAGTTGTTGAGAATGCTACAAATAGAAAAAAATAATGGGCAGAAAAATACAACCAATAATGGAAACAAATCTGAAAAGAAAGGACCATTTGGGGGTTGTTATCTTTGTGGTTTGGATCATTATGCTAATAAATTCCCTCAAAGTAAGAAATACGACAATTAACAACATCACATTCATGTTGCAGTGATGGACAAGCAAGCTGAAAAGTAAGCTACACCAATCGAAGTTTCAGGTAAGTTGTACAAATTACAAGTAACCATTTTATTTGATATTAGTGCTACTAAATGTTTTGTTTCAACAAAATTTTCATCTAAAATTAAAAAAAAAGTTGGTTTTATGAAATATTCATGGTATATTCAATATGGGAACAACACTATCCACATTATTAAACAATGTTTGTTTGGCGCAACACTTGAACGCCAAGATTTACCACTAAAGTAGACTATACCTAACTCCTCTTAGATCATATGAAATTTTAATAGGTATTAATTGGCTAGCTCAAAATAGGTAAATGGTAGAATTCCTATAAAAGTGAATAAAATGCCTTGATGAACTACAAAAACAACAAAATTTAGGGAATAAAACAAGGTTTTTTAGTAAGACAAATATCAGCCATGCAACTCAAGAAGGATTAAAACAAGGGCTACATACTTTATGCAATAAAAATATTTGATTTGGGTGAAGAAGGTGAGGTTTCGGTAGAATATTTTATGTTTTTACATGATTACAACGATGTATTTCGGAAAAATGACACTGGGCTTCCACCTAAAAGGAATTTTGACTTCACAATAGACATTAAACTCGGGAATTGAACCGATTTCTAATGATCCTTAAAAATGACAACAAAAAAACTTGTTGAGATGAAAGCACAACTTCATGAACTTTTATCAAAAGGTTTGATTAGATCCAATGTCTCTCCTTCAGGTGCACTCGATCATCTTTGTAAAGAAGAAAGATGGAACACTTAGGCTTTACATTGATTATCGTATGCTTAATAAAGCCATAATAAAAAATAGGTATCCTCTTCCAAGAATTGATGATCTCTTTGAAGTACAATGTGTGAAGCATCATTTTATTCCAAGATTGATCTTTGATCAGGTTATCACTAACTAAGGATAAAAGAAGTGGATATTCACAAAACTACTTTTAAAACAAGGTATGCACATTATGAATTCACTGTGTTACCTTTTGGGCTTACCAATGCTCATGAATATTTTAAGAATCGATGAAGAATATCTTACAAGAATAATTAGACAAGTTTTTGGTTGTATTCTTGGATGATATTCTCATTTATTCAAAAATCATTGATGAGCATAATGAACATCTTAGAATTGTCTTAGATGTGTTAAGGAAGATAAAATTGTATGGTAAACTCTATACATGTTCGTTTTATCAAAATGAGGTGCAATATCATAAATAAGGATGGAATTTATATGGATCCATCAATAAATACTGTAATAACAGAATGACAAACACCTAAAAATGTACATGAAGTTAGAAGCTTCATGGGGTTGGCTAGATATTATCAAAAATTTGTTAAGGATTTCTCAAGAGTTGCAACTCCAATTACCATGCTACAAAAGAAAGATAAGAAATTCACATAGTTTGAAAATTGTGAAAATGCTTTCAATTTTTGAAATAAAAATTAACTTCAGCACCTATATTAAAAGTTTTGGATCTTAATGGTAATTTTACGATTGTAATAGATACCTCTGGTGAAGTCTTACACATTATTTTTTTGAAAAATGATCATGTAATTGCTTATAAAATAGAAATATCAAGGTGCATGAGCTCAATTACGATCCCCATGACTTAAAGCTTGCCGCCATTATGCATGCTTTGCAAGTTTGGATACATTACCTTTTGGGAAATCCTTTGAACTGAAAACATATCATCTCGGGATGAAATACATCTTTACTCAACTAAAATTAAATGTAGGGTAGTGAAGATGGTTAGAGTTTTTTTCAAAATATGAATTTGATATCATCTATATAAAAGGTAAGGGAAAAAGAGTGGCAGATGTGTTAAGCTATAGGAAGCATATTTCCACCCTTGTCACTTTAAGAACCCAATTCAAAGATGAATTAAAGAAAGAAATGTTGAATGATTCTTATTATCAACAGTTAAAGTAGTGCTTGTTGTAAATCCTAATGATAGGAGATACAAAGGATTCAAATTTGACAATGAATGATTCCTTATATTAAAAAATGAATTTACATACCTTTAGAAAATGAAATAAGGATGAAAGTGATAAAGTAATTTTATGATTCTCATTATTCTAGACATCCTAGAGTGACTAAGATGCTTACTGATGTAAAACCATAGTAATTTTAGAAAGGGATGAAGAAGGATATAGTGAACTATGTATCACATTGCTTGGAATGTCAACGAGTTAAGGATAAACATTTTCATCTAGCGAGGGATTGTTGTACCATCATAACATTCTACACTATGAATGATAGGTAATCAAGTATGGATTTCATGTAAGGAATGCCTATATCAAGGAATAAACATGACGTAATTCTGGTTGTAGTTGACAAATTAAAAAAAGTGGCTCATTTCATACCAGGATTTAAAGTATGATTCACCTATGCTTGCAAAAACATTCATTCATGAGATTTTTAGATTACACGATGTAATTGAATTGGTAATTTCATATAGAGATCCTAGGATGAATTCTCGTTTTAGGAAAACCTTGAATACCATTTTGGGAACAAAGGTGAATTTCAGTTCTACGTATCATCCAAAAACATATGGACAAACTGAAAGGGTAAATCAAGTAATGGAAGACATGCTCAGAATGTATTGCATGGATCAACAGTACAAATGGGAAGAATACCTTCCACTAGTTGAGTTTTCCTACTATTGATAGGGTTCTTTATCAAATTTTGAGATAGCCACAGAGACATTAGGATATAGCCACCAAAGTCGGGAAAATCCGTGAAGGAATGGAACAAGCCACGATATATTGAAAAAGTCATGGTACACTTGGAATATATGTGGGATATCAAGAAATTCGTGATACACTTTAGAAGCCACAAAAGTTGACAAAGAGTCACGAAACAAAAACAAACCAAGTTAGAATAGAACATAAGTTGACATAGGAGTGAACCAAAAGAAGTGAATTTTGGAATGTTTTGTATTTTGTGTATTTATTGTAATTAATCCTTTTTATGGGTGTGTCACAAGAGATATATGAATGAGTGCCATATAAAATATATATGATGAAAATGTATAAGAAGTAGGATACATAAGATAGAATAGAGAACAAATATATCTATAACTGATACTAATGTAATGTTTGTTGGGATATGAATAAAGAGTTATTTTTGGAGCAAGTATATGTTGTGTGTGTTTAAATTCTTTCTATTCACAATTTAGATGATTTTATTTTTCCCACATACATCTATAACAAAAGAGTCAAACTTCTCAAGCCTCATACCGTTGTTGGGGTCTAAGGTAAAAATTTGGTGTTTGATCCGACTTCTTTTTGTTAGTCGGAGAGGTCGGAAAAATATCACCACCAGGATATTGGAAACCAACATTGACAAAAATTGAAGATTGGTGGGAAATTCAAATTTAGAAATTTGTTAAGGTGTAGCCAAAAGAATGAAAGCATCATATAAAGAAACAAAATCTGAAATACTTATAGAATACGGAGAATAATTTTTCTCGGTTTCCACATTTTTGTGGCCTTGCATATTAGCACATGCCAAGAGATAGAGTGGTGATGGTTACAAATAAGATAACCCTTTAAGTGTATTGTAGCAAATTTAACTATACTTAATCATCTTGAAGAGCCTTAGACTAGAGAAATTTATTACTGGTATGAGACTACATTAGATTCATACATAATTACTTGGGCCATGCAAGGTTGGACAAGTTTTCATCACAAGACGGGTGAAGTTTTAATTGGAGGAAGAGGTCGGTTTCTTAAATTAGTTCCATTTTTAATTAAAGTTTTGATGGTAGAAAAAGGATTAATCAAGAGAAAAATTTTCCTCTAAGGGATAGGCTTTCGTGGGATGTCATACATGAAGGGGGAAATCCAAGAGACATAACTTATCAAAATTAATGGGGTGATGGTTGGGATAGTAAAAATAGGATGACATGAAGAAAAGAATATTAAAAAAAATTACATAGTTGGAAAAAATAAGATTAGAAGAATTAAAAGGAAGTTACTATCTTACCAAAAATAATCGAGAATGAATAGGGTGGAAGAGAGAGCTAGAATAGCTATAGGTAAGGAGTTGGAGAAGAAGATAGAGAAACAAAGGATAGAAAGGGAGGAAAGAGTGAAGAAATTGAATGAAAGAAAATAAAAATTGAACAAAATTAAGAAAGTAGAAAAGAAAGAAACACCCACTTTGAGTGGAGGCCAGCAAGTGGCTAACACAGGGAAATGGAGCGGAGACACAAAAAGTATTGCTATGGTACCCACAAGAAGCGGAGACAAAATTTTGGTTACACCACAACTCCCCATGGCACAAAATATTTTAAATAGTCCAATACAACAAGCATTATCGAGACAGGAAATACTAGTACAAGATTTACAAGCATTAGTAGGAGGATTAAGACTAGGACTTAGAGAAATAGTCGACATGACAAGATGGGAAGAGAGGAGAGAAGAAACTCCATTATTAATTAAAGAAAAAAAGGAGAAAAGGAAGAAGTTGTTAAGATACAATAGTTACTTGAAGAGTTTGAAGAGAAGATAAAGATAATAGAGGAGAAAGATGAGGAAGAAGATGAGCCCGAGATACAAGAGATAGAGGAGGACAAGAAAAATGAGAAAAAAATAAGTAACAAAGGATTAGAAGACAATTATAGGTTGAGAACTAATAAATATAGGAAGTTAATTATGGAAGAAGATAGTTATTAAATTTCTTCAACTAAGGATGCGTCTCCCAACCACCACAAGATCCCAAAGGAGATGACCCCCTCGGATTGGTCTCCATTCCATGTGATGCTTCAAACATCTATTTGAAAGATAGAAAAGGGAGATATTTTGTTAAAAGATATCATCAATTGCAAGAAGAGGGTGAGAAGAGAGAAGAAATTGTAAGAGAATTTAGAGAATTACTAGGAGAGTTAGATTTTGGTAAAACCGGTAAAACAACAACTAATTAGTCAATCTTAAGTACATTCTCAACCAATCCACAAAGATGTCCTAGAAGATTAATATACCAAAGTATTTTACACAGATACAATTGATGTTGTGGAACATTTATTCATACATGATTCCTAATGGAAGAGTTAAAACACCACAAATAACATTGAAGTTATATAATTTCATAGGAACTCTAAGAGACGATGCATTATGATGGTATATCAAGACAAATGCATAGGGAAATAAATATTGGGATACCATTGGGAAAGAATTTAGAAAATTCTTTCATTATCTTGAAAGCACCACCGGGGAAGGAGTGAGTAATATGATATACCTTTTTAGGGAGAAAAGGAAACAATCATGGAATTCAGCCATAGATTCAAAAATGTAACTAGGAAATTGGAGGAACCTCTCATAGACAAACAATGTATTGAATGGTCCACACTAGGACTCCTCCCTTATATCAGAGCAACATTGGATGGAAAATATTTCAACACACTCTCATAGGCAATAGAGATGGCTATTAGATTAGAGGCCCAACCATGGCTAGAGAAGGAGAGACTTCATTCGAGAACAAAATTAGAGAGAGTATAGTTGGAGTTAGCCAAGTTAAAACTTCAACAAAAAATTCAAAAAATGAAGATATTAGAAACAGTTCACCACCTTGAAGTAACTTAAGGCCTAAGATTTGGTGCATAGTGTGTTGTGTGGAAGGTCACAATAAGACAAATTTTCCTTACTTGGAGAAGGAAAAGAGAGTCGTAGTTGTGAGAAAACACTCATCACACAAGGATTCTTCTAGTACCTTAGCGAGAAAGAACATGGTGTGGAAATTTTAGGTTATGGGACCAACAGATGTAGGATGCTTTTCCTTTATTATAAGTAGCTCCACCTAAGAATTAGTTGATGTATTGTATATCCTGTGGGTCATATAACCATTACCACCATACATGACCCTCTGTAGATACACTTGAAGAATTAAAAGAATATAATACTTGCATAGTCATGGCAGCTAGAGAGAGCACATGACCTAACCATCCCCCTCCTACAGAACCAAAAATAATGCCTAACCCAACAGATTTACAACCACCAATCATTGGCCCTCTATATCCAAATCAGCAAGGTGGACAACCATAGTTACGAGGTGGTTATTAAGGTAATAATTACAATCCTAACTATCATGGATACAATGGCAGAGGATACCATGGAGGCTACAGAGGAGGATATCACGGAGGATATAGGGGTGGTTATGATAATTATCAAGGAGGAAGAGGATACCCAAGATATCAGGGGTATCAAGGAAGAGATAACCAAGGAGGTGGATATCAAGATAGAAAACCCATGAATTGTTATAAATGTGGATAAGATGGACATCTAGCTAGAAATTGAATAAAGAATGATCCTTGTAGGTTTTTTCATAAACGAGGTCATGATTTTATTTTTCCTAAAGTAGATGATTTTTATAGGAATGGAGCAAAAAAAATCATTGGGAAGATATGCTCAAAATAATGTCCAACATATTAAAAATATACCATGGGATGATGAGGCAATAAAAAATACAAATAAAAGACATCTAGTTCAAGGAGTAGAACAGAAAAGGATAACAAGAAGGAAGAAGCTAAAGAGAGCTATCTTAGGAGGAAAGAAACTAAATCAAGCAAGGACATGAAAGAACCAAGATATAGAATTGCAGATTACAACTAGAAATGTGGCAAGAAAAGAATCTACACCTAGAAATAAGAAAATAATTAGGCTACCTCATGAGGAAAGTTCCTCTAGTGGTGAAGAATAAGACTTCAAGGAAATTAAGCCAAACCTTCATAAGAAAGAAGTGGAGAAAAGTAGAGAAGTAATAAAGAAGGCACAAGCCCAAGAAGACAGAGAAAAAAATTGTTTTATGAAAGATGACATTACTTCTCTCAAGGAAATAACCTCGACTTACAATCAAGCATGATCTTGTAGACAAGTTAAAACAATTTACTAAGTACTAGAATAAGGAGAAGAATAATTTTCATGTTCTTGGAATTGAAGGAGGATACCACAAGAAAAATATAAATGTTTTCTACATGTAAAGGACATGGCGTAAATCCACCATATACTTAGATGTCAAGATATTTGACACTACTCTTACTAAAGTGATTCTTGATCTTGGCGCGGATGTAAATATGATGTCAAAAACTACTTGGGAGAGACTAGGCAGGCCTCCCTTGGAACCCATTAGATATTTTATTGGGTTAGTAGATGGTTCCTCAAAATAACCCTTAGGAGCACTGAAAAATGTTGAAGCTAACTTTATGGGAATCAAGAATTTATTTAACTTTGAATTTGTTCAAAACTTATCCCTAAAACCATCTTACAATGCTATTTTAGCTTTAGAGTGGTTTTTATATTGTAATGGCACATTAAATTTATAAGAATAACAAGTAACATTATAGTTGGATGGAATTTACGTACACATTCCAATACATGTTGGAATGAGAACTACATGTTACCAAAGGAGAATATTTTGATGATATACATGGGTTATATGCCTTGAGTAAATTTTCTAACATATAAAAGGATTTTGAATCAAAATCAGATAGAGAAATATCATTCAAAACGAAATCCACAAATGAAGACTCGAGATAATGTTGTTGAAACTTGGGTACATGGCTTCCCAAAATCAAGGATAAGGAAATTACATTATGCAAGAAGGATACCTTCTCGAATAATTAATATAGATGATGATTATGAGGCCTTAGATGATTTTTTTGCCATCTCAAGACAAAATTGAAGAAAAAGATGGATATTATTCTATGGAAGAAGAGATAAAAGAAATTCCAATAAAAAGAGTATATAGACTGAGTCATGGAGCGTCCTACTAGACATTACCAAAATATTCAGGTGGTTCAGAGATATCTAGAAGGGTACCTCAAGCAGATGAAGTGAATATTTCCAAATGGAAAATATATAATGGAAGATTTGGATGACACCCTTTGTCACAGGATGGTGGGTGGATCACAAACCTAACATATCTCATTGGAATTACTTAACTACATTTCTCAAAATAAGGTTCTTAGAGAGTGAAGGTTACTACACAGTTATACAAGAATACACCAGTGAAAGTTATCCACAAAGACATATCCAAATCTGCGAGAGACACTGACAAGTATGTGGAGAAAATTCTCCCTTATTATGGACTTAATTATTCATATGGACATTGGGACCCATACCGCGGTCATGGTACATGCATCAAGAATGCAGACGTGAGACAAGAAGTTGGGACCAGATTGTCAAATATTTTTTCATACATTCAATTTTTAGGATGTAGATTTGAACATACTTTGGGAATTATAAAAGATTAGGACTTTTATATTCCTCACCCTAGAAGAAACCATGAAATATTACTCACGAAGGATACCAAAAACCAAAGAACCCAAAAGACAAGAAAATATGAATAAAACTCCAAAGATGGCATATTGCTTTGTAGTTGAGAAGCAAGAAAAAGATGAAAAACCTGAAAATATGAGATACAAGAAAATCAAAGGAGAGATGGAAGTTGTAAAGACCAAAATAGAAGAAGAAAAATACTACTTCCAGTCCATGAAAATAAGAACTAAAAACTTGGAACCGATGGATATGAGAAGATGGCCAAGCTAGGAGATTACGGTCGAGAAGAAGAAGTAGCAAAAGTAGTAGAGCTCCTTCAGAATTCCAAGATATATTTCCCAAAGATTTCAAGGAGTTGCAAGGCATAAAATAATAAGTTGGAACTATGAAGATTCAAATCAAGGAAGGATTTAAACCATTAAAGAAGAGGCCTTATAGATTAAATCCTAACCTCAAAGTTAAAGTGAAGATAGAGATAGATAAAATGCTAAATGCAGTAATTATAAATCCATTTGAAGATTAAGAATGGATAAGTCCAATAGTAATTCAAAACAAGAAAAGCGGAGAGATAAGAGTATGCATGCACTATCGAGAGCTTAATAAATCCTATATACATGACCCATTCCCAACCCCATTTATAGAAGAAGTATTGGAAAATGTTGCAGGAAGAGAAGTCTATTATTTCATTGATGGCTTCTCTGGTTACCATCAAGTCGAATATCCCCCAAAGACCAACCAAAGATCACCTTTGTTATGGAATGGGTTCATTCATGTACACTACCATTTGCGCTTAAGAATTCACCGGTGGTCTTTAGAAGAATAATGATTAATTCCTTTAAATAATTTGTTCATTATTTCTTACAAGTGTATCTAAATGATTGGAAAATATATGGTCTACTAAAGAATCACATTTAAGTGTTGAGACTTGTGTTCCAAAGGTGTAGAGCATTGCAGATATTTCTCAATTTGAAGAAATGTATATTTCTAACCCCATTTGGTACACTTTTGGGGCATATAATCTGCAAAGAGGGGTTATTAATTGATCTAGTAAATACTTTAGTGATTGTCAATTTTCCTCCTCCCAAGACACAAAAATATGTAAGAACAATTCTTGGGTATACAGGTTATCATAGAAAATTCATAAGAAATTACAGAGATTAGTGCACCTCTAGAAGAGTTCCTGAAGAAAAGAATGAACAAGCAAATACCATGGACAAAATAATGTGCAGAGGTGTTTGAAGTTTTGAAGGATAAAATTTTGCATGCACCTATTTTGATATTTATAGATTGGAAGGTTCCTTATCATGTCCATGTAGATGCATTTGGAATTTCCATTGGGGAAATATTGACACAACAAAAGGAAAAAGTGGATCATCTAGTCGCATTTGCAAGCAGTAAAATTGGCCAAGGCTAAAAGAAACTATTCGACTACAAAGGGAGATGTTAGAGTAGGTATTTACCTTAGCTCATGTTCACCTAGGTACATTATTTATATTTATTGCATTTATCCTCACCCACTTATGTGTGTGGATATTTCTTTTTATTTATTTAGATATTAGGAGATATTATCTAGTTGTTAGGTATAGTTCTTTCCTTGATCTATGGTATTGACTAGATCCTTGATGTCTAGTTCTCTCATAAATCTATGGACTTGACTAGTTATTTGATGAATAGTTCTTTCCATGATTTATGGCTTGATCTATGACCTTGACTAGTTCTTAGATTGTTATTCCTTGCCTATATAAGCAAGGCCCATTCTCATTGTATTTCATTGAGTTCCATAATAATATATGATATTGCTGCTCATTTGTTTGCAAAGGTTTATGTAAAGTTATTCTGGAAAATTACTTTCATCTTATTGATCATGGTGTTTGATTAGCATCTGTGTTCTTGGCTTGGTACGATCTGGTTATCGTTCCTTTTATGGTATCAGAGAAGGAGATTGCTATTGACATCCGTCTGTAAGTTTTATTTTGCAAATAAATTTTTATATATTCATATATTTTGGGATTTTCTCGTATTTTGTTGCTGCATGCATTTTTATGCAAAACAGAGGCTTCCATTGGATCTGGAAGGTGGAAAAACCCTAAGATTGACTGTAAACTCGACCATTTCGAGAGGCAGTCATTTTTTTGGTTTTTATTGTGTAGAGAATCGTGGTAGTTTACCTCGGGATTCGTGTCAGATTTGAAGGAACCCATTAAAATCCTTAGCCCCTGGTCATATGGTATAGTCATATGAGGGCTTAAAGCTTGTGATTCCTACTCTTAAGTGCTTAACTCCAGCCCCGTTTCATTTTATTTGTGTGGTGAAGGTAAGAATATTTTATTCTATTATAGTGGCAACTAAAATAAATAGTAGAGCATAATATTGAAAAGCTTGTAAGTTTTGATCGGTAACTTGGTTTGGATTGTCATTTTTTTGCAAAAGTGGTTATTTTTCCATTCTCTTTCCATTGGAAATATTTATTTTAGGAAGTGAACTATAATTATAAAGTACCATATTGTAACACGCACTCATTATAAAGTGCCAAAATTTGGGGAGCTCTTGTTGCATTGTTTGGGGTCTTGTTGCATTACTTGGTTCTTGCATTTATTTTGGTGATTTTTGAGGATGGCATCTACTTCTACATTAGATCATGTTGAGCCATTAATAAAACATAATTACCACACATGAAAACCAAGAATGAGAAATTTTAGTACCAAAGTCTGGCAAATTTGATGAGTGTATGGGTTTGATAGGAACTTATGTAAGTGATGTATTTTATTTAATTTGTAAAAGTGTGAATCTCCTTTCAAAATATGGGTGAAATTGGAAGATTTATTTGGTAATGTGGATCATATGAGAGCCGTACAACTTGAAATTGAGATCACCTTTCTTAATCTTGAAGATTTTCCAACAATTATAGACTATCTTACCAAGTTCAAGCATTTGTTGACACAATTTAAGGGGAGTGGAAGAGATAAGAAAGATGAAGAGTGTTTTTACTTGATTCTATCCAAGTTGAGAGGACCATTTCAAAAAAAAAATTCTACCTTTTTCTCTAGCATGGATGCCTTAGGTGACACATTCAAAATGCCTAACTTAGAAAAATTTTGTGAAAGACTTACTAGGGAAGAATCCAAATTGTCTTACCTTGAGTCTTCAAAATCTCAAAAGGCATTAGTTGCATCTAATCCTAAGGGCAAGGAAAACCAAAAAGTAAAATAAAATCCACACCTTCTCCATCTCAAAATGCTCCTAAACCCAAAGATAAAAACTCAAAACCCAAGGATTCTTCTAAATCCAAGAATAAGTCTAGTTGTTCATGCTCTTTTTGTGGGGTTAGTAATCATGAAGAACATAGGTGTTATAAGTGAATGCAAGCCTTAGAGGATGTAGTCAAGAAACACAAAATTTCTATCTCCACTCCACCTCCTTCTAATCAGCATGGAAAAGTACTTAATGTTGTTGGAAGATCTCAGTCACCACTTGTAGACAATTGGGTTATAGATTCTAGTGCTTCTCATCACATGAATTCTTCCAAGGAGTCTTTTGTTTCTCTAGGTTTGAGTTCTACTTCCAAAATTGAGGTTGGAGATTCTTCCTTTCTTTCTGTTGAGGGAAAAGGTGATATAAAACTTGATGGTGGAAATATCCAAGATGCACTATATGTTCCTAACATCACTACAAATTTTCTTTCTGTATATCAAATTTGTCATTCTGGTTAAGGGAAAACAACGACTTTTACACCACATGGGGCAGAAGTAAGAACTTTGTTGGAGCCTTATTCACTTGTTGCTCAGGGTATTGTTGATCATAGTTCTATACTATATCACTTTGAGGGTTTTATGACACTTCTTCTATAAGGATATGATTGGTTTCTCATTCAGATTCAGAGAGTAAGCTTTGGCATGAAAGATTTGGACATCTCAATTACAAATATTTGAAGGAGTTGAGAAATCATGGTATGGTAGATGGTCTTCCTAGAGTTTCTTATCTTGAGGGAGTTTTTCATGGTTGTGAATTATGGAAACAACACCAAGATCAATTTCCTAAGAATTTGTTTAAGAGATCTTCTTCACCACTTGAGCTTGTGCATAGTGACTTGATGGTTTTTCCTACCCCATCTTTCAATGGAGCTAAGTATGCACTTACATTTATTGATAATTTCTCAAGGCATACTTGGGTTTATTTTCTGAAGTACAAGAGTGATATTTTTTCACACTTCAAAGTATTCAAATCTTTGGTTGAGAAACAATCTTTCTAGTAGCATAAAGAACCTTTGTACTAATAATGGGGGGAGTACTTCAGCAATGAGTTTTCTGACTTTTTGGCAACTCAAGGCATTATTCACCAACATTTTGTTCCTCATACTCCACAACAGAATGGCTTAGTAGAGAGAAAGAATAGAACTTTGAAGGAAATGGCTAACTATATGATGCATTCTAGAGATATGCCTCATATCTATTAGGTAAAGCGATTAATTCTGCTAACTATATTCAGAATCGTACACCACATAGAGCACTTGAGCATTTGAATCCAGAGGAAGCTTGGTCCAACACTAAGCTAGATGTCTCATTTTTTTGAGTCTTTGAGAGCCATGCTTGGGCCTTTGTGCCAAAGAAGAAAAGGAAAGCTTTGGATAAGAAGAGTAAACCCTTGATCTTTATAGGGTATTGTGAGGACATGAGAGCTTATCATATTTTAGATCCTGATACACATGATGTTATTTTTTAAACACGTGTTCAATTTGATTAGAATTTCACTCCTCATGATTCTTCATCTTCTTCCATTCCTTATTCTTCTTCATCTCATCTTGAGGTTCCTTTCTTTGAGGAGACTGATGAGAAGGTTATAAATGTCATTGAGGATCCTATTCCCAATGATGTTGTCACTTTGAATAAGTGGGATCGTACTATAGTTTTTGAGGCAACACCTTTCATAGAGGATCTTCCACCCACTAGGCATCATCACACACATTCTACAGGTTCTAGACTTTTGTGTCAGGTAGTTTCTGAGGATCCACAGTCTTTTCAAAGGCTCATGGGATATAGGAGTGGGATGATGCGATGGCAGCTAAGTATTCTTCTTTGATGAAGAATCATACTTGGGATTTGGTATCTCTTCCTAAAGGAAGAAATATGGTTAGGTGTAAGTGGGTATACCGAACCAAATACGTAGCTGATGGGTCCATTGACAAGTATAAGGCTCATCTTGTTGCAAAGGGTTTTTCATAAGTTGAAGGTATTGATTACTCTGAGACTTTTGCACCCGTTTCCAAGATGGATTCTATATGCCTTATACTTGATATTGTTACATCACAGGGGTGGCCCGTATACCATATGCATGTGAAGAGTGCCTTCTTACATGGAGATCTACAAGAGAAAATATATATGGAGCAGCCGAGATGGATTTTTTCAGGATTCTTCTCTTGTTTTTGGCTTCGAAGGTCTCTCTACGGTCTCAAACAAGCCCCTTGGGCTTGGTATGAGAAGATGGATTCTTTTCTTCTATCTACTAGTTTTGTTCATTTCCACTCCGATCATATAATGTATCTCCAACATATTGGTGAGGATATTGTGATACTTTTCTTGTATGTTGATGATCTATTACTTACTGGCAGCTCTTCTTCCCACATTCAGAGTATTCAGAGGGCTCTTTCTACACAGTTTGACATGATAGATCTTGGGCTATTGCATTATTTCCTTGGTTTGCAAATTTCTCAGATAGATTCAAGGATTCATTTGAGTCAGAAAAAGTACACCCATGATCTTCTTAGGTGCTTTGATATGGCTGATTGCAAGCCAAGTCCATCTCCTTTTAGTCTAGAATTACTCTCACATCCACATATACCACACCACTTTGTGATCCTACATTGTATACGAGTTGGTTAGGAGTCTCATGTATTTGCCCCATACTCACCCCGATATTTCATTTGTAGTAGGGCTTGTATCTCGGTTGCACATTCTCCTCATAGTAGTCATTGGCAGTTGCTAAAAGGATTTTGCACTATTTGCATGACACTTCCCACTTTGGCCTACACTACACTAGGGGTTCTACTCAGTTGGTTGGGTATACAGATTCAAATTGGGCAGGTTCTATTGATGACATGCGTTCCACTTCTAGCTATATTTTCTATCTTGGTTCTTCTCCAGTTTCTTGGGCATGCAAAAAGCAACAGGCTATTGCACTTTCATCTTCAGAGGTAGAGTACAGGGCAGCAGTTACAGTGAGTTAGTAGATTCTTTGGCTTCAAAAATTATTGATAGAGTTTGGATTCCAACATGATTCACTGACTATACCTTGGTGTGCAAACCAAAGTGCAATTCACATTTCTCACAACCCAGTTGAGCACCAGCGGACCAAGAATATTGAGATACACATCCACTTCATTTGTCAGCACATTTAGGATGGAGTTATTTTCTTGGAGTACATTCCAAATCAGCAGTAGGTTGCTAGACATCTTTACGAAGCCTTTTGCATCACCTCACTACCTTGAGTTACGTGAAATGCTTGGGGTTTTAGAAGTTATTCTTGGGGGGTGTTCATGAGAACATCTTCCTTCTTCTTATTTCTCTTTCCTTCTAGTAGGATTCTTTCCTTATTTTGGTTCAAGATTTCTTCATGGATATATTGTACATGAGTACCTTATCAGTCCTAGTTCTGGGACTCATCGAGGACATGACACTTCTATTTTGTCCCCTAGCTTCACTTGAGGGGGTGTTAGAGTAGGTATTTACCTTAGCTCATGTTCACCTAGGTACATTATTTACCTTTATTGTATTTATCCTCACCCACTTATGTGTGTGGATATTTCTTTTATTTATTTAGATATTAGGAGATATTATCTAGTTGTTAGGTATAGTTCTTTCCTTGATCTATGGTATTGACTAGTTCTTTCCTAGATCTATGGTATTGACTATATTCTTGATGTCTAGTTCTCTCATAAATCTATGGACTTGACTAGTTCTTTGATGACTAGTTCTTTTCATGATTTATGGCTTGATCTATGACCTTGACTAGTTCTTAGATTGTTATTCCTTGCCTATATAAGCAAGGCCCATTCTCATTGTATTTCATTGAGTTCCATAATAATATATGATATTACTACTCATTTGTTTACAAAGGTTTATGTAAAGTTATTTTGGTGAATTACTTTCATCTTATTGATCGTGGTGTTTGATTAGAATCTATGTTCTTGGCTTGGTACGATCTAGTTATCGTTCCTTTTAGGAGAAACATTGAGCATAGTTTGTGCATTACAAAAGTAAAGACAATATTTATTGGCTACATATTTTTTTACACAAATCATGAGCCATTGAAATATTTTTTAAACAAGTCTAGTTCTGCAAGGAAGGATATGTCGCTGGCTAATGCTGTTTCAAGAATTTGATTTTACTATTGCAGTCAAGCCAAGTAAATTAAACAATGGACCAAACTATTTTTCAAGAATAGAGATAGGAGAATATGAGGGACCAATTGATGATGATTTCCGGGTGCACACCTATTTATAATAGAATCCATTCCAAAGGAACTTGATGACATCGCACAACTACTACACACACAAGAATTCCCCAATGAGTATACAAAGCAACATAAGAGGGAATTTTTAATTCAAGCCTTCCCTTTACTTTGATTCAAGGACAATTATATAAGAAAGGAAAAGATGATGTCCTCAGAAGGGTGGCCTTAGAACATGAGAGAAAGAATATATTGATAGAGGCTCATGAAGGTATAGCTGTAGGACATGACAGAGGAGATCAAACAACTAAGAAAGTGATGATGGATGGGTTATGGTCACCTACACTCTTTAAAGATGCACATAAACATGTGAGGTCCTATAATATCTATCGAGAGGGTGGGAAAACCTAATTCTCATGATGAAATGACATTAAAACTAGTTTTAGCATTGTCACCATTTGAAAAGTGGGCTATAAACTTCATTATTCCAATTAAACTCACCGCAAGACACTCCCATGCAAGGTTCATAATTATAGGATCAAAATAATTAACAATATGGGAAAAAGTCATCTCAACTAAATATTGCACTTCGCTAGGACTATCGCAAGATTCATCTATGAACACATAATCACTAGATTTGGTTATCTTTTAAGTATTACTATTGATCAAGGGAAACACTTTGTGAATGTTACTGTGAAGGAACCACTAAACTAATTCATGATTAACCATAATAGAAATACACCTTACCATCCATAAGTAGATGGGACAACAAAAGCATTTAATAAGGTATTCGAGAAAGTGCTTACCAAAATATGTTCCTTACAACAAGAAAATTGGGATTTGAAGATATTTGCAGCCTTATGGAAATACCCCACAACATACAAAAGGATGACAAAATACTCTCCATTTAGATTAGTTTATGGAATGGAATCCAAGGTCCCTGTAGAGTTTGTATTTCCAAGCCTTAGAGTAGTAGTAACATTTAGAATGAATGGGGGTTCTTCACTCCCTGAAAGATTGATTGAGTTAGAAAAGTTGGATGAAAAAATATTATTAACAACGCACAACCAAAATCAAGAAAAGAGAAGGTGGAAATCTTGGCACAAATTCCACATCGAAAGAAAAGAGTTTGACATTGGAGATCAAGTGCTACTCTATGATATTAAATGGAAACATCTTGGAAAAATCAAGGTAAGATGGTTAGGACCCTATATTATCAAGGAGATACTACCTTACGAAGAAACAAAACTATAGATACTACAATTGAAGGAACTACCAAGCTATGCAAATGGGGAAAGATTAAAGAGATATAATAATTTTTTTAAAAAAGAGAAAAAGAGGATAAAAATATAAAAACAAAAACAAAAATACAACCTATTTGAAAAATCAACAATTTTTTGATAAAACGAGAGGTAGGATGAAAACTTGCATGAGGAATTCTTACTATAATAAACATAAAGAAACAAGATAAACAAAAAGAAAGAAGAGCCATGCAGGGAGAATACCCACATAATAAAAAAATGGGAAGAAGAAAGAGCCAAAAATAGAACATACCCACAAAATAAAGAAAAAGAAGAAGAAAATAAGAACTTAGAGGAAGGAGACCCGTAAAATAACATGAAGAAAAAGAAGTGGTATAAAGAAAGCCACACAACGAAGGGATGAAGAAAATCCATAGAATGAAGAAAGGATAAAACCGTGGAATGAACAAATAAAAGGATAAATAATCGTGAGATGAAGAAAAAATGAAAACCAAGAAAAATTCACCAAATGAAGAAAAATACGTGGAATGAATAAAGAAATCCATGGAAGAAATGAAAATTTATCCCACCAAAAATACAATAAATGCGGTAGGTGTAAGGAGGAAGGTTATAAAAGGAATCAACTGGAACAAACTAAGGCACAAAAAGCTAATGAAGAGATAAAGTGATTAACCAACAAAATTCCAAAGAAGAGAACTAGGTAATACTAGGGAAAAATTGAGAAGAAAGCATGGATAATCCAATTGAGGTCGCATAAGCCGAGCTCCCAAAACCAATTTTCCACAAGCGATCACTAAAATCAAATAATCATGATCTAGAAGGAGCATTTTCACATATTCTTTATAAAGTCTCCCATACACAAGATTTATAGAAATACATTCATTCCCAAATTTCCAAATACGATCATACATGACTCAAAGTAAACAGGAGTTACTTCTAGAAGAAGACCCCGATACAAAGGATATTGTACTTAAAAATACTATAAAAGTGATCAATGAATTAAAAATTGATGCATGGAGTCAAATCCCATATTTTGCTAGGGGCAGATCATGCAATTAGGGTTCTTCTGAGTGGCTAAACAACCATATGTTATATTTGGATCAACTGTACCCTATTAACATAGAGGTCATGGCTAGGGTTAGAGGATTGTGGGCACAAGGACAATCACCTATTATAAAGAAGAACAAAGCGATGAAAGATATTGTATGGGAGATGGCGGTGATGAAGATAAAGTGTAGGGTACACATAGTGGATATAAAAAATCATGCATTAAGGTATGTCATTAAATCCATATGCTTAAATATTTATCATACTAATCGAGAAGATGGCACCCATGGGCTTAACACACAAATAGCCCTAGATATGGTAAATTCATATTCAGAGTATAACCTAGTTGAACTATTGGCCTCATAATTTCATGAAAACACTAAGAAAATAAAATAAGGAAAACATACATTTTGCTATGGATTCATATTAATATGCCTAGCTATGTACTTCACAACACACCCTATCCCATAAATAGGAATTAGTAGAATGGCGGTCGATACACTGTGGTGAGAAAATTTGGAAACACATGAACATGTTGGATCCAATCACACAAATTTGATCTTTATTGGGGTGGGTAAATAGAATAAGTCAGATAATTGGAAATAGGTCACGAGTTTCAGAACAAATCATGGAAAAATATGAACATGAGATATATTTTATTATTGATATCGATTATACCTTCATTCAACCTACACTCCACGTACATCACATATACCCTCATCACCATATGAGGCTTCGATGAGTTAGTATCTACCTTAGTTGAAGAAATCAGAAAACTTTCTTTTGATCCTAGAAAACCAAAACTTCCAAATTTTGATCAAGTCATTGAAGAAACATTTGAAGAGTATAGGAAAAAATACCCAACACAATATGGAAAAACAAAATCAAGAAAAGGAGGTCCTAAAACATACAAAATAAAAAAAGGCCCCATTGCGGTAGCACTAGCCACCAAATGCCGTAAAGCATTAGTAGCCAAAGGGAAATTAAAAGAAGACATGACTAATACAAAAGAAAAAGAGGAAGAATTTGAAGAAGTAGAGTAAATTTTCGAGTCAAGAAGAAACTTCTTATACTCCATCACCAATAGCACCACTAGACCAATCACAACCCCAATTTTCAAAAGAGGTAGAGCCATGGGTAGAAACAACTTTGACCAAAATAGCCTATGGGTACTACAAGAAAAATCTATCTCTTGGTGGTATCTCACAAGTAGCTCAAGAATATGAAGCTAGTACAAGAAGTGAATAGATAGCCATATCGAAGCCATAATATGCTACATGGATAAATTTTCCTTAGTAAATGCAAATATTCTTCATTTAATTCCACCTCAATTGGCAAAGGAAATTTAGGAGTAGGTAGAGATGGAAGAAACAAACCGCCTGCAAGTCCTTCAACAAGAGAGAACAACCTTGAAGCACAAGAAGAAGAAGATTGTTGTGGATCAAAACTGCATAAAGGAAGTGGAGGAACTAATTGGGTTTCTTATTAAAGCAAGGAAAGAAAGAGAAGAGGAAGCCATAAAGGTCATAGCTCCAAAATCAGTAGACACAAAGGTGGAGATAGAGGGAAAAAGAGGAAATATATAGAATTATAACAACAACAAGCCACGGAAGTGGCTAAACAAAATAAGATAAAACAAGAGAAATAAAGAGAACAAGAATAGAAACAAAAATAAATTGATAAATCTAGAAGGATCATTGAAGAAGAGAAAAAAAAGGAGTTGGAGGATGCAGAGAAGAAACAAAAGGAAGATGAAGAGAAGAAAAAGAAAGAAAAAGAGGAGACATAAAAGAAGGAGAAGGAAGAGAAATTCAAGAAGGAGAAGGATGGAAAGGAAAAGAAGGAGAAGGAAGAGAAATCCAAGAAGGAGAAGGAAGAAAAGGAAAAAAATATCAAGGAAGAGAATGAAAAAAGAACAAGGAAGAGAAAGAACAAAATAAGAAAGAAGAACAAGAAAAGAAAGAGAAGGAAGCAAAAGAGAAGGAGGAGGGAAAATAAAAGAAGGAAAAAGACGAAACAAAAAAGAAGAAAAAAGAAGAAGAAAAGAAAGCAAATGAAGAAGAGGAGAAAAAACAAAAATAAAAGAACAGGGAAAAGATAGAAAATAAAAACAAGCAAAGGACAAGAAGAAACAATAAAGGATAGAACAAGAGAAGAGGGAACAAGAACAAGAAGAACAAGAAGAACTAAAGAAATAATAAGAGCGAGAACATGGTACCATAAACATCATCCACAGAGATACATCCACAAGTATGGTACTAACACAAGTACCTAGATATTTTTTGGATAAAATAAAACAAGCACTGCAACAAATGAAAAAGGAGCAATCAATACTGAGTTCCATTAAGGGGTGATGGAACAAACCACATATGGTTGTAAGGTACACTTGAAAAAATATCCTTCTATAGAAAACCAATTATAGCCGTGTATTAGAACAAAGTTCCAAATAGGATTGGATGTAGCGTTGTGTTTAGATATAGAAGGAAATGTTGAAATATTAGCATCTATTCAAACAAAAAAGCTGCATATCACTACCGCATCTAATCTACAAATAGAGGTGGAACCAAAATGGATGTAGAAGAGATATTAAGGGAAGATCATTGTTATCTTAGAAGTGAAAAGAAGAAAATATGTGAGAACAATGTGGAAGAGTACAAAGAGAAAATTTTAAAACCACAAACCATGGAGAACCAAAAAGGAGAACAAAAATGCAATCCACGGTAAACAAAAATGGAGGTAGAAATGAATAATTTCATTGCCTACTACACTTATACCATAGGATGGCCTAGTGAGACCCAAAAGGAGAAAAGAGAGCTTGATAAGTTAGAGAAACAAATTCATATGACGTCAACAAAGTATGACATCGTAAGGACAAGGATGGATCCAAAAGATAAAAGCTATCCAAATTGACATAAAAATATCAAATACTACAATGATCGTGGATTGAAAAGATAACAAATATGTAAGAGTGAAACAAACCATTGGACAAATATCTTATTAGAATGCAATGAAGCTTAAAGATTCTTAGAGTAAATGGAATCAAATTCAAACAAAATAAGAACCATCTGAAATTATTCAATTGATCTAGGAGAACTCAGAACTTCAAGAATGGGTGAAGCATATAGATACACATCTAGATTTTTGGTATAATTTTGAGAAGAACATTACACCAAAATTCACTAAGTACATCCCCCATCACCACCATAAAGAAGAAGCAATTTTCAGGGGACTATGGCTTCCTATAAGTCCAGTTGGGTGAGTCGAGAAAAGGACTTCTTCCTTATGCTAGACGTCTATGTTTCTAGGAGGTGATTCCTATGTTCTCTCAAGGTGGCGTCTTGTAAGTACAGTTATGTGAGTCAAGAAAAGGAAACTTTTCCTTATGCCCGATGTCTAAGTTTCTAGGAGGTGATGCCCATTTTAGGCTTAAGTAAAAATAAAGATAAAATTTTGCTCAAAGTTTTGGAGATAGGGTTATTCATCATGTTGTTCTCTAGAGGACAAGACAAGGTTTGAAGTCAAAGGATGATGTTGACAGGGTTCTTCATTAAATTTTGAGATATCCAGACATTAGGATATAGCCACCGAGGTCAAAAAGAATCAGTAAAGGAATGGAATAAGAAATGGTATATTGACAAAGCTGCAGATAAATTGGAAAAGTCATGGGATAATGAAGAAAGCCGTGATACACTATAGGAATCCATGGAAGATGATAAAGAGTTGTGTAATAAAGACAAACCAAGAAAAAATAGGAAAGAAGCTAACATGAGGCGTGAACCAAAAGAAGTGACTTTTGAAATGTTTTGTATTTTGTGTATTTAATGTAATTAATCATTGTATATGGGCACATCACAAGACATATATGAGTGAGTTCCATAGAAGAGATATATGATGAAAATGTATGAGAAGTAGGATACACAATATATAATAGAGAAGAGATATATCAGAATCGATACTAATGTGATGTTTGTTAGGATATGAATAAAGAGTGATGTTTGGGAGCAAAGATATGGTATGTGTGTTTACATTCTTTCTATTCACAATTTAAATTAGTTTTCTTTTTCCGTATACATATATAATAAAAGGGTCGAACTTCTCATGCCTCACACCGCTATTGGGTCCGAGGTCAACACCTATAATAAAAATTATCACTCCTCACTGAAAATGGCTCCTTTTGAGGCCTTGTATGGACATAAGTGTAGAACACCTGTCAGTTGGGACAATGTGGAAGATAGAGAAGTTATAGGACCTGAAATGTTGAATGAAATGGAACAACAAGTTAAACTCATTTGAGAATGATTGAAAGAGGTTGTTGATAGACATAAAAACTATGCTAATTTAAAGAGAGTTGATAGAAAATTTGAACAAGGAGATAAATTTTTCTTAAGGGTTAAGCCTAAGAAAAGTTCAATTTCATTTGGAAAGGAAGCCAAACTGTCACCTCATTATGTTGGACCCTTTGAGATTATTGAAGTAATCATACCCTGTAGCATACCGGCTAGCATTGCCTCCCGCACTGTCCAAGATGCATGATGTTTTTCATATCTCTTTTCTTAAAAAGTATGTATCAGATTTATCACATGTGCTTAATTGGAACTCTTTACAGGTTTTGGATCTAGGTGTCATTGTAGTTGAACCCATAAGAGTGTTGGAAACTTGCAAGCTACACTTGCAAAATAGATAAATAAGTTAGTGTAAGGTCCAAAGTGGGACCAATTTTATGAAGAAAGTGCTACTTGGGAGAATTTGGAAGAAATGAAAAATTCTTTTCCACATTTATTTTAGTGATAAATATAAGGATTTGATATCTGATACTATGCTTTTGATATTTTTATTGATTAAATGACTAGAAAAACTCATGAAATTTTGTTGTTTTGAAAAAAAAACTTGATAAAATAAGGCTATTACAGCCTGATAAAATTACTGTTTATAGTTCTGGAAGTGGATTAATTATAATCTTCAGTTATGATATTTTTGTATGTGTAATTTTATCTATTTATTCTAATTTATAAGAATGATATGAATTAATCATTGGGGATGATGATACTTAAGGGGAGAGGTATGTCATACCCCGTTAAGTCTATCTTGGATTAATAGGTACTTTTCCGGCTATAGGTAAAATTGTGTGTGATTATCATGCTTGAATTGGTTATATTCTTTGTATAGATGATATGATTATTGTTTAATCATGTTGGTTTCATTATCTACGAGTTTTATAACGATGGCATGATTTATAATTGTAAGGTTGCTTCTTTATCAGTCTTATATTGATTCACTTATTTACTTTTCTCGCAAATCGTGCGTAGTTAATTAATTTTTCAATCTTGGTATGGTCGACTAAATATGTATAGACACTTGTTGGAAAAAAAAGGTATAGTCAATAGGGTCATAGACTCAAAGGATTTTATTTAAAAATGTTATTTTAAAAATACCTTTATAAGGTATTCTTATTAATGTCATTTGATTCGTGAAACGATATAAATTAGGTCTTATCGACAGAGAAACACACACACAGATATATATATATATATATATATATATATATATATATATATATATAGTTGTACATACACACACACATATATATAAATATATGTATTGGAAAATGTATATATAAAAATATATATACATATATATGTATGTATATATATATATATATATATATATATATATATATATGCATATATTAATGATTATTTCTTGGCTTATGTTATATTACATAATGAAGACCTTAATTGGTCGAGCCGTATTATGAATGGAAATGAAATGTAATATATGTTAAGGGGAAGGGGTTGGTAGATCAACCAAGCCCCCACCCAAGCTCGTATCAAATTATTTGTTATCTACCACCGAGCCACTATTAGAGTTGGAAAACGTATACATTGGTCAATGTTCTAGTGAGTTAAGTTAGGGTTTTGGTATTTTTGTGTAGATTCCAGACTATTGGATGGAAGATAACCACCCAAACAGATGACATAGATTAAAAGGTTTGATGGAGGAAACACCAAAGTCATGCATGACGGATTAACAGGAATTGGTGATGATTTGGGATAGTTCATTAAATGAATTTTAATGTGTAGACCATAGACTTGGAAGAAGCGGGGAAGCTTCTCAAGGAAGCCACCATTGAGGTAAGTAGTTATTTGGTTTATCATTTTTCAGTTTGGTATTTTTGGCTCTAAGCGAGCTCGCATGTGAAATTTTTCATGGATATTTTTGGGGCAAATTGTTGGGAATTTTCATAAAAAAATTTAACTCATTGTCTCTAAGGAAATATATATATATACAAGCTATGGATTTTAGTGAGCTCTTGTTTTGTTTTCAAGCTATTATTTTGTGTGGTTTTTTGTGTGAGCTTTGGATGGTTTCTGGGAAGAAAAGGAAACAGATTCGGTCTTTTGTAAACACATTATAGGCATGGTATTGTCTATGTCTCAACTTTATCATTTATAGCATTAAGATATTTTAATGTTAAAGGATTAAACCGGTTTTCCTTCGTGCTTTAACTTTTTTCATTATGGGTATGGTCAGATATTAAGATTGAACGCCATGGTTGAATACAAACCCAACTGTGATGGCTCTATATGTATATATAAGAATTGGAATGCAAATATGTCTTTTATTTACGTATGATCAAGTTATATATAGGTCTGTTTTATTAAGGCCACATTATTTTCATGAATACACGATGGTAGTGTTGTCTAGTCTACAAATGGATGCTCGCGTATGTTTGTGAGTATTGTGTAAATACTTGGGTATTGTTTTATTTGAATTTCATGCACATGTGTTTTTTGGTTTTTTTTGTGCCTATGTACAGATTGTATAAATCAACCTTGTGGAAGTTATTTTCAAGCTCAAGCTCGTACACCGAAGATGAATGTTTTTCACCCGTTCCTTGTTCTAGGTGTGAATTTATGAGTGGGTTTTATTAACACCCAACTCTGCCTTTGGTCTGTTTACTGATGTAATAATGGTCTTAGGTTTCTTTAATGTAATTTTATCTTCTACTTGAATAGATAAACTATAAATAACTTGAATATGAAGTCATAGTATGGTGGCATTATGTTTGATATGTGACTCGGCCGCCTACTAGTTTGGGTCTCGTGTTTTTGGTATTAAACAAGACCAAGTAGCTTGCTTATGCCGATGGACATTAGGGTCGGTTCGACCACTTCTATGCTCATTTTATTGAATGTCTTAGACAATTCCATGGTCGATGCAGATTGTGCACTTCTTATCGTTAATTGTATGGTGAAGGATGATGATATTTTTTTACTTATGGTTCATTTGAACCTAAAGTGTTTGAAAAATTATACGAGATAAGTTTGTGGAATTCAAATAATAGGTTAAGACATTTAGCCTACTCTTAGGCTTGGATCGTATCCTTCCTTTGCAAGTCGTGATGATTATTATGATTTTTTTGGTTCAAATACTTTATGGTATTTCAGATAGTTTAAGGTATTTTGATGGAAAATTAAGTACAATTTTTATTATTATTATATAACAATGCATGTGCTTCTATTTCGTGAAAAGGAATAATGCATTCTGATAAGAAAATATTATTCGATATGGTTATGATAATATTAAAATATGGTGTTTGATATTTTAATTATTATCTTTATCAAAATAAGACTCTTAATATTATTATTATTAAGACATGACTTGAGTATTATTATACTCTTTCCTTTTATAATCAGTTATATGAACTTGGAATGAAGATTGTGTGGTTTGTATGGTTGTTACTTGACTCGTAATGTTAATATACGATGATGATATAAACATGAATGAATGTTTAAGTATAAATTTTATACTTAATGTTTTTAAATAACCTTGTTTGGGTATAAATGACATAGTTGATATGTTTTTGGAATTGATATTCATAATTGTTATCTATTAGTAATCTGAATTATTCTCTTAATGATTTGAGTTGGAAAATCATATGTTTCTTTTATGGATTATGAAATAAAGGAAAATAGGAAATGATAAGTTGTTATCTTATATGAATTTTTAGATTATGTTGTTTAGTTGAATTATGATTCATTGAAATATTTCAATGCTATGAATTATAAAGATAAGATGATTGAATTTTCTATGCTAGCTCTTTTAAACTGATGGTTGACTAATATTTTTACAGATGGAAAAATTTAGATCTTATCTAGATGAGATGATTTGTTAATGGCTATGTTGAATTCTTGTTGTTATGATTGAAATATGTATTCTTTACTTGACTGTTGTAAAAGCAAGTTTGTGTAGTTGAATAGAGCAAGTTTAAAAGCATTATGGTTGAGATAGTATCATAGGAAAGAAAATAAAAGTTTATATTCAGGTTTGAGTATTTATGTAATAAATATCTTGTCTACTCTTATAAATTTTTAAGTTGTATGTAAATAATGTGATTGAATTATTCAATCCGATTTCTTAAATTAGGTATTATCCTATGTTAGGAATTTCAGGCACTAAGAGGGGGTGAATCAATGATGATAAAAATTATGCAATCGATTTCCACTTCCTTAATCTGTTACTATTAAACTATATTTATTGTCATAAGCATGCATCATTAACCATGAGAGATATGAAGAGAAATAAACACACATACACAAGAGGAGACTAGATATAATGTGGGAAACCCTTTCGAGGAAAAAAATCACTAAAACCAATGCAAGAACTTGTAAAATTGTCCTTTGAGTTACATTGATTTAACGATTGAGATACAGCTCCAATAATTTAACCAAGCCACCACCTAGTCTTTGACAAGCTATAACTTTCTTCAAACCATAACTCCAAAATTTAGTACAGCACCCATTGACCTTTAGTAAAAACAACTTACAAGGAGGCTTCAACTCCTTTGAATTCAATCAACCAATACCGATCTTATATAAGCCACTACTTACAAGGAGGCTACAACCCCTAAGATATAAGCAACAACTTAGATAAATATACCACACAGTTTGATCATTTAGATCCTATGTTGTACATACAACAAATTATGATCACCTTGCTATTGCATTTTTCACTAACTCTTCAGGTATAGATATTAAGTATTCTCTTTACCTTTTTTCTATTCTCTCCCTCAAAAATCACTTGGTGTAATTCTTGATGGCACTATCCCTTTCTCTTTCTATACATAGATATTCTCTCTTTCATATTTTCATTTGATGGCTCTTTCTCCTCTTTATCTCTCAGTAACAATTTTTTCAACATGTAGCTCTCCTATTTTTCAACAATGGATCTACCTTATGTAGTAGTTTCTTCTTTAGCACATATCTCTCCTCTCAATAGATCTTCATTTAATAATAATTTCTCCTTCCTCTCTCTCTCTCTGCAAAAACCTTGATCCCAATGGCTCCCTTGCTCTATTTTTGTTTTTCCAAAGCATCACATATTCATTGATAGCCCCGCCTCAATTATTTCCCTAGAAAAATCCTCACTTGGATGTACCCATGATATTCTTTATCATCAACAATATTATGCTTGGAATTTGTATTTTGTAGGGAATGATCTCTCTCCATATTTTTCTCTTGGTGTGTCATGCACTGTATTTTCTTTACATGCATTAGAGAATACAAAAAGATATTAAAAAAATGCATTCTAAAATAGTGCCACCTTTCATTTATTTATTCCTTATATATTTGTCTTAAAATATTTTTTTATTCCAAGTCATAGATAATTGAATTCCCCTTCCAACAAGTCCAAGATCATTAAATTCTGACATCTGGGGCTTGAGATATTCCAATGCAAGTTTGAGAGGCTCAGAGAGAAAAATATTTACATTCCACATTAATACACTTTACATTTTTACTTTATAACTCAATTAAATCATTAACCCTTCGTAAATAAGGTATTGTGGATAATCAGGTACACAAGGCACACGGGTACACTGGTTAGCTAGGTGACATTCCTATGCATCCACTATCTCCCACATTACACTTCATCTCTCTTATCCTTTGTTAATCATTCATATTAGATCATTGGGAACACTTGGAACTTGTGTCATCTTGGTCATGTTCTTCCACACTCCATTTTATCAGTAATTCACTATCCCTTTGTAAATCGAATGATTCAAGTTTTCTAAGAATGGGTGGTACTTGGGAAATTTTGCCTTCGGGGTCTCTTGTGCCCACATCTATCATCCAATCCAAAATTCACTTCATTCCCTTTGTTGATCGGTTAATCACCTTTTAAGGGAATTGGAGGTATAAAGGAACTTAGGTCACTTGGGTCATCGATGCCCAAAATATCCAATTCACTCACAATACTCCTAACTCTTTAGCTTTTTAGATGAAAAAAACTTTGCAGGGAACATAGGCTCTCATGGAACTTGTTTCTTTGGTGTCACCTTAGCTTTGCAACCTTTTATCTATCTCGCACCACAAAAATCCTTTATACTTCAGCTCATTTGAATTATCAGGGAACATGAGGTATAAAAGAACTTGTACTAGCTAGGTCCTCTATGCCCGAAACCTTTTTTATCTCAGCAAAACACTTAATATTTTTTTCGGATCTAAACCTTGTGTGGAGACCTAAGTCCTACTTGGAACTTGTTCCTTGAGGGGCTCCAATGCCCAAAATCCTCTATTCATCTAAAATGAACTAATCCTTCATTTTTCAGCCCCAAATAAAAGTGCGGGAACTCTTGTTTACTTGGAACTCATTCCTTTGGAGGCCTTTGAGAACGATTTGAATATTGAAAATGCATTACACACAATCATTTTCTTTTGGGCCCAAGATCACTTGTGGAGAACAAGGATACCTATGGAACTTGTACTAGATGGGTCTTCGATGCCCGAACTATCGATATATCCACACAACATAGAATCCTTTGTGTTGTGGCTCCACAACTAATGTGGGGAACAAGTGTTCCTAGGGAACATGTTATGTCCATGCCCCCGACGTCTGTAGTACACTAAAAACAAAATACTAATTTTCTCCAAAAACTTTCTAAGGATTTGGAATTGTTGCTTTCTCCATACAATCCTTGTGACACTTAAAATAATATGGAAATGAGTTCTTGGCCTGTAAATCATTTGATCCAAATGTATTGACCTTTTCAATATCTACAATGGACTTCTAACTCACTCACCTTACTTGCAGTAACAATAAAGCCATCATGAAAACTTCCTAAATGCACAATGAACTTTCCTAAGACTGAAACACCTCATACACCTAGGAGACACTTGTTTCTCATTGAAACATATGTTGCACATATAATTGATCCCGATTGATCCACACACCACTTGAAACAAAAATTCAATCATGAAGTCATCATGAATGCTCAATTCATATCATTACTATAATTCCTCTTGCATACTACTAAAACTTCTTATACACTTTGAAGACTTGGTTACAACCATGAGAAGCTTCCGCACTACTTGAGAGAACACACAACACACTTGTGCTTGTTTGACCACTTGACCATACACCTATCACTGAGAACTTGTCTATCATGGCTCTGATACTCCATGGAATCACTTGGAACTTCTTTGTGAGCTGACACTACCAATCAACCTTCATCTGCTCTAGAGTTGTCTATGTGTTGACTCGATTGATTTCTCACTCCACCATTAACCCTTTTTCCATCAATGCCACTTAAAATTAATGATAATGACTAGGGTTCAACAATCTCCCCTTTTCATTGATGGAAACACACTCATAAACCTATAAACTTTGATGGAAAAAACACTTACAAACTTGGTTTCTGATGACACTCTCTATATCTCTCCCCCTTTGACATCTAAGAAAAATGTTCAAGCTTATAACACCATGAGAAATGTATAAATAATCTTGATAAATAGAGTCATACCTTGAGAATCTCTCCCTAGAACCATGTTCCATCTTTTCTAACTCCCATTAGCGAAAAACTGATCCACTTGATCACTAGTATCTCCCCCTTGGATGATATTGTGCTTTTAATCTGTTAAAATTTTCTCTGCTACATGATATTCTTCACACCATTTGCATTGAGCTAACACATAGTTATCCTTGTCCATAAGCTATGATGAGACTTTTCACTGCAAATATCTTTTCTATTCGAAGATAATATCAACACTTGCAACTCTTTATATAATTTATAGGAGATGATATTGTTTGCCTTGATGATCTACAATCCTTTTAAGAAATTCCACTTAGAAAAATAATATTTCAGACCAGGATCATTAACATGAGCCATGAGACTAGCTCCTCCTAGGATTAACCTCACTAACATGTCACATAGACTTAATCGAATACATGAATGCATTCCAATTCCTTGGTCTTAGGATTAGTATCATGTTTCCACTTATAGCTTCCACTAATTTTCTTATCCCTCTAGAATATCATCTTTCATTTGAGATTACCATGATGATTGGCCACCATTCCATCATAATTAAATATAATTCCTTTCATTGTTGCTACACCTAATCTTGGATATCAACACCATAAAACTTGAAAGAACATGTTAAATGTTTTATCACCTTTAACTTGTCATCTAAAATTATTTTAGAATGTACAAGTCTCACGCTCTCATTTAATTTACACACTTACTTTGAAACACTTAATGTAGCATAATTCTAGCCTCAATTTTTCACAACTCTTCTCACTCGCTACAACCTTTCCCTTATCATTTTTCTTTCTCTAGAATAGATATGTGAATGATTTCATTACATGTGCCACCTGCAAGAATCCTTTTATTCTCTTCCTTTCATGAGTACACTCATATAACTCTAACAAACATTTGGGGATAACAACTTAAGCCTTGCACACAATTTACTCCTAGAGATATTTCTCAAATCATATTCTACATCTCGTAGCTATCATTATTAAACACTTAGCATAGAACCAACTAATGCACACTGTTACTTGTAAAATACTCATTAAAGAAACATCTCTCTTTTGAAACCAATTTACCTGTATTTGCTTTAAGATACTTAAACAATCACAAAGACCTTAAATCCACTACTAATTGATTGAAAAACTTCAAACTTCTTCTTGACAGGATACCACTTGACATCTATAACATTAACATCATTTTTCATTTTGAGCTTTTCAGTACTGACTAACTGGAGGCATCAAGAGTCAATAATTTTACAATGACACTTATGTCCGGACCTAGTATACATAAAGAGTCACACTTGATTAACACATGATAAGATCAGATTTCTACATTACTTGGCATCATCTAGCAATTCATTAAATTTTTGATAGAGGATAGGCTCTTCTTTCAAGACTCAAATCATGAGGATAGAATTTTAGAAACATCAAGAACATGATCTCATACACTTATCCATTCTTATAATCACATGACTCTTTTCAACCATGGAAATATGTTGTTGTTAATAACTAGAAGAACGTAATAGATGACTCAACCTTGACGTGAACACTCACATTTAGATTTCTACAGTTAATCAACTTGTACATTCACTCAAAATTACTTTCATTTAGACACTTACTATATAAAGACATCATTGATAGCATTTAGAGGAAAAAATGTAGAAAGGTGGGAACGAATGACAATAATTTCTCTTTCCTTGATTACTCAAGAAGACACTCAACATATTCAACTTGTGCTAGACTTTCAACATTGAGAAGCACAATTAGCTTGAACAATTCACTCATTGACAATTTGATAGAGGCATCAATCAACAACATCCTTCATTTACCAAAGCATCCTTGACCTTTTTCTTCATCATGATAAACTCTTGAGTGATAGACAAATGAAGAAAAAATATGCTTCTTTTAGCTCATGTAAACCTTCTAGAAGCCTAGAGAAGGCATATTATCTTGTGAGATTACATAGAACAATATGAAGTCATCAAAGGAACTTGATGACTCATTATTTCCTCTTTTTGCTCTAATTTTCTTGTTAATCATCTTGGATGCACTCCTTGGTGTGACCACCACATCATCGAGCTCTCATCTTCGATTGTATTCCTGAAAGACACACATGTTGCATTTTCTCTAACACTGTTTGAGGAAGAAGTTCTTCATTATTTGTACTCAACTTGTCTTCCTTCTCCTTTCCTTTATCAATACTTAATGTTGTCTTATTTGTCATGGATTTCTGATTTTCTACATCATCTTTCCATGCTAATTTCTTTTCCTTCTTATCTTCTTAGACATTTTATACCCACTACATCTTATTCTTTCTAGAGACTACTTAAGGCTTGGCTTTGTCCACTTCCTTCTTTTGATAAGCATATAGCTTAGTTTTGTATTGTTTGGCATAGTGTCTAGGTTTTAAACATTTAAAGAAAATGATATGTTTGTTATTTCTAGGAGATCCATTTGTAAAAAAATTATTACTAGGCTCTTCTAAGCACCACTTAGCTTCATGAAATATTTCATGGAAATTGAAACATATCCTATTCTTCTCGATGATACTAAAGTCTACAATCCCTTAATGGTTTTTCTTTGTCTTTCTTAAACCATTTGTACTTTGTAGCCTTGTGACCAAAACCAAAACACGAGAAATAATATCCATTAAATTTTTTCTCATACTTGGATGCGTTGGGTTTCCTAACTTATGATTTTCTCTATTTGTCTCCTTAGTTTACTTCCTATTTTCTTAGATAATGGGACCAACTTTGTCATCATCCTTGGTTTCGAACATTTTTGACAAAATATATGGCTTGATTTAGACTTCAATTCTCTTTGTTTTTCTTGTTCCATTTCCTCTCTAAGATTATTCAAATCAACATAAAGTCTTTCACATTCTTCACTCTTGATTTGAATTGTTTCCTGACAAATTTCATGCTCTGGTTTACTAGAATGTATTGGTTTTATTTGCAAACTACCAAGTTGGCTAGTAACTTGTTCTAACTCAATCTTCGGTGTCCTTAAATCTTCTTCATGCTTCGGAAAGGAATCTTATTTATCTTTGTTATTCTTCACATTTGATTTTTTTCCTGGTCTGTAATCTTGAAGTGTCTTTCATGAAATGAGTGAGTTTATCACACTCTTCAATTTTTTCCTTGAGAGCTTTAGAGATCAGATTGACTTGTTCCTCAAGTTCCTCTACCTTTTTCTCATGTTCTTTCTCCATTTGGATCAACACTTCTTCATGGTGTCTAATTTTATCTTCTTGATCCATCACCAAGGTTTTCAACTTGGTAATCTCTTCTTCCTTGAGTTTGAGAGATTCTAGAACCTTTTTTGAGTGATAATCCTTATCTTTGCATTCTTGGGATCCTCTTAATCTTGCTTTCTCAATTTATTCTCAAGAATGGTGATGTGATTATCATAGGCTTTGACATAATATTTTAATTTATTTTTTTTCTTCCTTGACTTATCTAATTCTTCTAGAGCACATTCCAACTTAGCTTCTAGATTGACCTCTTCTTCTTCATCATCTTAATCATGTCTAGAGCTACTAAAAATTTCCATTGTCTTCAACAATCTCTCTTTGTGAGCTTAATCTTGATGCTTCATGTATTCATTGTGAGTTTATATCACCATGCTTATGTCTTTAGGATCACCTCTAAGATATTAGGCTTAACACAAGACAACCTTCACTCTGATACCAATTGTTTGGAATTTAAGGCACTAAGGGGGAAGGGGGGTGAATCAGTGTTGAAAAAACTTACACAATCAATTTACACTTCTTTAATATGTTACTATTAAACTATTTAAATTTTCATAAGCATGCATCATGAACCATGAGAGATATGAAGAGAAATAAATACACATACACAAGAAGAGACTGGATATAATGTGGGAAACACTTTCAGGAAAAAACCCATTAAAACCAATGCTATAACTTGGAAAACTATCCCTTAGAGTTACAATGATTTCATGATTGAGCTACAACTCAATCTGGAGCTACAACTCTAATAATTTAACCAGGCCACCACCCTGGGCCCTATAAATTTCATGGAAGCCACAAATCCCAAATTTAGTACAACACCCACTGACCTTTAGTAAGCCACAACTTACAAGGATGCCTCAAACCCATGGAATTTAATCAACCACTACTTAAAAGGTGGCTACACCCCCATTAGATATAAGCAATAACTTAGATAAATATAACACACAGTTTGAACATTTAAATACTATGTTGCACATACAACATATTATGATCACCTTCCTATTAAATTTTTCACTCACTCGTCAGTATATATATTCAATATTATCTTTACCTTTTTCTATTCTCTCCCCTTAAACATTCATTGCACTTGATTTTCAGCTTGATGGCATCATCCCTTTATCTTTCTCGCACATAGATCTTCTCTCTTTAAATCTTCATTTGACGGCTCTTTCTCCTCTATGTCTCGCAACAATTTCTTCATCATGTAGCTCTCCTCTTCTTCAACAATGGATCTAAATTATGCAACAGTTTCTTCTTCATCACATAGCTCTCCTCTCAATAGATATTAATTGAATAATAATGTCTCATTCATCTCTCTCTGCAACAACCCTAAGTCCAACTTCTCCCTTGCTCTATTTTTATTTTTCCAACATCAGATATTCTTTGATAGATCTACCTCATTTCTTTCTTTGGAAAAACCCTAGCTTGTCTCGCACATGTGCTCTTCTTTTCATTAACCATATTATGTTTGGAATTAGGATTTTATAGGTAAGGATATCTATCCATATTTTTCTCTTGGTGTGTCATGCACTCTTCTTTCTTTACATGCATTGGAGAATACAAAAATATGTTACAAAAATACCTTCTAAAAGATTTCCACCCATCATTAATTTTTTCCTTCTATATTTGTCTTCAAATCTTGATTTTTCTTATTTGAAGGAATAGATAATTAAATTCCCTTTCCAATGAGTCCAAGATCATTAAATTCGACATTTGGAGCTTGAGATATTCCAATGCGGGTTTGAGAGGTTCGTGGAGCACAATATTTACATTCCACATTAATACTCTTTACATTTTTACTTTATAATTCAATTAAATCATTAACCCTTTGTAAATCAGGTAGTACGAATAATCGAGGAACACAACGTACATTGGTCGGTTGGGTCACGTTCCTCCACATCCACTATCTCCCACATTTCACTTCATCTCTCTTATGTTTTGTTAATAGGTCATATCAGGTCATTGGGGAACACTTGTAACTTGTATCATCTAGGTCATGTTATTCTACAATCCATTTTATTTGTAATTCGCTATCCCTTTATAAATTGGATGATTAAGCTTTTGGGGAATGAGCGGTACTTGGGAAATTTTTCCTTCGTGGTCTCCTATTCCCGCATCTATCATCCGATCTGCTATTCACTTCATTACCTTTTTTGATTAGTTAAATCACATTTTTGGGGAACTTGAGGTACAAAGGAACTCGGGTCACTTGGGTCATCTGTGTCTACAATACTCCTAACTCCTTATATTTTTGGATGAAAACAACTTCATGGAAACATAAGCTCTCATGGAACTTATGTCTTAGGTGTCACATGGGCCCATAACCTTCTATCTATCCACACCACACAAATCCTTTATACTTCAGATCACTCAAGTTATCGGGAACATGAGGTACAAAGGAACTTGCATTGGCTAGGTCCTCTGTACCTGAAACCTTTGATATCTCTAAAAAAAATTAATCCTTTGTTTTACGGCTCTAAACCTTGTACAGAGAACTAAGTCCCTTGGAACTTATTCCTTGAGTGGCTCCTATGCCTAAAATCCCCGATTCATCCAAAATGAACTAATCCTTCACTTTTTAGTCCCAAATAAAAGTGTGGGGATATCTTGTTTACTTAGAAACTTTTCCTTTGGAGGCCTTTGAGCCCAATTTTAATCCAAAACCCACATTACATAAAATCCTTTTCTTTTTAGCCCAAGTCCAAAGTGTCGTGAGAACAAGGATACCCGTCACAAACTTGTATTGGATGGGTCTTTGGTTCCCGAACTGTCTAATCTATCCACACAACATAGAATATTTTATGTTGCAGCTCCACCACTAATGCGGGGAACAAGTGTTCCTAGGGAACATGTTTCATCCGCACCCCTAAAGTCTCAGTACACTAAAAACACAAAATAATCATTTTCTTTAAAAACTTTCTAAGGACTGGAATTTGTGCTTTCTCTATACAATTCTTGTGAACACTTAGAAAAATAATAAAATGATTTTTGGGCTTGTAAATCATCGATACAAATGTACTTGAACTTTTGAATATCTCCAATTGACTTCTAACTCACTTACCTTACCTACAAAATACTAAAGCCATTATGAAAACTTCCCGAGTGCACAATGAACTTTCCGAGATGAAACACCTCATACACCTTGGAGACACATGTTTCTCATTGAAACATGCGTTGCACATATAATTGATCCTAATTGATTTGCACATCACTTGAAACACCAATCCAATAATTAATTCATCATGAATTCTCAATTCATCTTATCACTATAACTCCTCTTGCATACCACTAAAACTTCTCATTACTTAGAGCTTACTCCATTCCATTGGAGTGCACCTAGATTTCCTATGCATTATTTTTGTTTTTCAATCAAACTCTTGCTAATTACTTATAGCTTACTCACTTCCAATTGAAGCCTTTTTATGTGCACGTGCTTTTGTTTTATCCTCACAATACAATCTCACATTCCCTACCTCTCAAAGTAGTCTTAGTTATTTTTGATATCAATTTTTTTGTGGATTTATCTCTTACATCATGTAACATGAATTTAGGTTTCTCTTGTTTTCAGTCCATCACAATTGTACCTATCATACTATGTTGACCTTAGGCCTCAACATTAGCGTGAGGGTTAAGTAGTTCATTTTTACTAGCTATACCTAACATCTCAAAGAAGAGTAGATATAAAATAAATATTTATCTTTTATTAAACATGAATACACATCACACTCATCACATCAATGGTTCAAACTACCAATATCACACATATATTGATCATAATTACATAAAATTCAGCATTACATGTTTAACTTGATCATATTCATATCTCTCACTTTTTACATTGATTTCTCTCTTACTCTTCATGATTATATTATCTCTTCTCACTCATTTTTCATGATATCCTCATCTCCCCTCATTTTACATCATTATATAGCCTTTAAAAGGAAAAAGTTATGTCTTTTCACTCATAATGACCCGTGGTAACCATTGGTTAACACTTATTTACATTATTAACTAGTAATTAGTGGATATTTACACATATATCATGGTATTTATACATTTTCCTTGTGTAAATTATTATATATTCTTCATTATTATCATTCTAATATGTTTCTGGCTTCCATGGTATATTATAATGCTCATATAGATCCTGCAAACATCATAAAATAACTTCATAAAACACTTATTTCATTAAATCGAACTTATTCCAGTCCAAGTAGCAAAAATATATAGCCAATATTAGAATCCAAAACTTCTTGTTTTGGATTCCAAAATGTTAAATATTGGAATATCTAGAAACAAAATCAAACATATTGGATTCCAATATCACATATATTGGAATCCAAAATCACATATATTGGAATTTATTGCACTCCAAAGTCCCATATATTTGAATCCAAAAAGTAAAATATTAGAATCCATCATATGGGCTAGCGTCCACTAGGCATTGTCTATGCTTTGGACTAAACAAAATAATTATATGTTTTATATGGGATAGTAGCCACTAGGCATTATTTATGATTTACTATGTACGAAAATGTTTCTTTTTTATAAGGGCTAAAGAATGCTAGCCATTTTTTATCCTTTGTTATATAAACAAAAAATTTATGTTTTAAACAAGATAGCAGTCACTAGACATTATTTATGCTTTGTTATATATAGAACATGTTTTTGTTTTATACGGTCTAGTGGATGTTAGGAATTATTTATGACATGTTATGTATAGAACATGTTTCTATTTTATACGGGATAGCAAACATATTCTGTTTTCCTTTAATGGTTGTAAAAATGACACAACATGGTGTTAAATTTCACGCCTGTTTAGGCGTTTCTTTATTGTTTTATCCTTAAAATAGTTTCAAATATTTGAAATAAATGTCACATATGAATTGCATATTATAGATATGACAACCATTTTGTTTAGAGATTATTTATATATTAATTATATTAAAAAATATTAAAACAATTAAGTATATACACTATAATTTTATATTTATTTTATGAATAGTGTAAAAATACTATTTTACAATTTTTCAATGGAAAGTTTTTCTGATAATTCACCAAAAAATTTATTCAATCATACTGTCAGCTTATAATCAGTGAAAATATAAATCCTCCCAACTTATATTTTGACAATCTCATCATAATATAATAGAGTTACACAATACTTTCATAATAACATATGTATGTATATATTATTGACAATGTTAAGTAGTACCATCATAACAACATTCGAAAAGATAAATAGTTATTTAGCATTTTCTTGCTCCAAGTATTTGATGCCCTCTACCACATTCAATCCCTAAGACACTATTTGTGATATTTTTGTATAAATTGACCATCAACCATTTATATTTTGTATAATCTTTGCATCTGCTTTTCATCCCCACCATAAAATTTTTAGGAGGGTTTCCCTTTGCACCTAATGTAATACAAAAATTGTTTTTAGAATTGTATAAAAATCATTTCTACTCCAAACCTTTTCTAGGTCTCTTATTGTTATTCCCTCGACTATATTGCAATGTTCCTTTCCCCAAGTGAGTCTTGGATTCAATACGGTCGATATTTTTTTATTGAATCCCATTGATATATTTTTAACATCAAGCAAAAATGAGATTGTCGGACCAAAATCCTAGTTCACAGTATGGTGATAATAATTTTATAAATTTTGACAGGCCACCTCACAAGTTGACAAATTTCATACCGAACCTGAATGACATCTTCCTATTGTATGTTTTTTTAATCCCATATAGCAGGTCCTCCATATCCAAAATAAGTAAATAACTCTTATCGTTCTATCTGTAGGGAAGTAAACAAATTTTATTTTCGTCAGTCGCATATTAATTACAACCAATTGAAATAAACAACATTTTAGCTTATGACTAATAGTTATCGATTGAGATTATATCTTGTATTACACTACCTTTACACACTTCTAGATCAGTTGATGCAAGAACTATTTCAAATAAACAATCATCAATTAATAATCTATTTCTTGCTATTGAAAATGTGAGCATAGTGTATTTGAAATAAACATTAATAAATTCATAATCAATCTATGGTGATATGGTAAGTACAATATCAATTACACTTTGTCTTATAATTTACATTTAGTGACCATTAGGCTACGCTCATATTCATCGAACCACCCTTTGGCGGAAAAAATCCTCAGCGATTGATGAGGATTTGTGACCGCTAGGCTATGCCATCATTGGCCGAACTACACGTAGCTGGAAAAACTTTAATGAGGCTAGCCAAGTGCTTCTTTACATACATACGAGCTAGATCAAGCCATATGTAGTTATGTTTATGATGATGTTGAAGCCAAAAAATGTTAATTCAATGTAAGTAGTCAGTATGTAGTAGTGAATCAGTGATACATTGTAGACAAGTATGCAGTTGTAAATTAGCGAGATATTGATGAATGTAAGGTTTTTAGTGAAACCATTATTGTATTGAACATCGATGCATAAATTCTGTTAAGCTCTATATATTTTGTTTTAAATTGTTATCGTAGCTTACAAATGGATTTCCTTAAACTGTTTCTTCAACCCTATGCCAAACATATAAACTAATGTCTATTAGTTATCGATTTCCTATAAATTTATGGGCCTTATAAATAATTTTGTTGTAAAATACACATGGATATCATACCAGGTTGTGAGTTTTTATTCATGTTGGATACCTCCGTGCCCTCCATAGTTACGTTTTTTGGTTATTGGTTTTCTGCATAATCATTTATTATCTTATAAATTTATGGGGCTTATTAGCAGTTTTGTTTGTAAATTCACACGATTAACATACCTAGATATGATGGCGTATTCATGGACGTTGTTCCCGCACCCTCCACATCTATCATTTGAACTATAAAAACATAATTTTGTTAAAAAATTGAAAACCATGGAAATTGAAGATAGAGCTCATTAAACATATTTATAAAATGATTGAAAGTAAATCACCATGTTGAACTGGTTGTGTAGTATCATAGTGAAACAATTTTACATCAACTTTTATAGCTTTGTGGTTGTCTACATAAACAATAATTGTATAAGTAGCATATTTAGGTTAAAATCCATTAAACAAAATCACTTGTTGAATTTGTTTTCGAAGACAAACCTTTCTTCATATGAGAATAGTAATGTTTTAGAAACATTTCTTGACTATGTGTCTCAACAATAAAAACAAAAATGGTTTGGAGTCCACCACGATGCACTAAGTGTGACACTCGCGCCGTCAAGTGTCACTAGTACTAGAGAATTTTGGGAACAACGTCAAGTGAACATCTCAGCCTAGAACTTATACTATATTTTGTAAAGAAAAGGATGGATGTTTCTTTATAGGCCAGTTTTCTAGGAGTTACCATTTTTTGTGGTAGTTTCTCCATCCAATCCATAGTGACCTCTTCTCTATAATCATTATTATTGTTGTAGGTGTGCACACAAGATATTATGTACATAAGACACAAAATTTTGAATATCTCGTTGTTATCGTAGATTCTCAGAAAGCATCCATCCAAAATTGATACTCCAATATCTTTAAAATTTTCCATATATATTTGTATTGTGTTTCTTAACATTTTTGAATAACCAATTAGTATTAGTACAATAATAATACAATCCAACACACTGGTTCTGATAACTGTTAAAAGCTCCATTATGAAATCGGAATAAATATTGTTGGCCAAATTGTAAAAATTAGTGATCACACATTCAACATTGAAAGGATTAGTTGAAGGAATAAATGATAAAGTTGATGGAAGCTGGAATGGATATGCACATTTACAAGAAAAATTGTTTTTATAGGTGAAACAGGTTGAGGGGGCCCTACCCCTTACAAGTCAGAGCTCCAAAAAGAGCAGATAAGACATTACATAACATTAAAAAGATACATATATATCAACTATTACATCCGAGCTCCTCCATGAGCATATAGACCATTTAAAACACAACAAAAAGAGTAATAATAGTATAGATAAGACCACAAAATAACTAACATCGAGTTAAAAGAAAAACAATATAATAACAGCCACCCCGACAAACATCACTTTTTGGCCTTTTCAAGACCATCTAACACTTTCACCCACTCCTTTGACAGAGACTCAATATTGACACCCAATGAGGCCAAGTCACATCTAGCAACATCCCCTTTTCTTTTCTTTAGATTTCCATGCTCATCCACGAGCCTGTAAGCATTGGCCAACTAACAAGGGTTTGGAGATGTTGTAGAGTGGATTTCACAATAACAACACTCCATTCCATATAGCTATGTAAAATAGCTTTGATGTGATCCACCTCATTTGAGAGGTTGCTACAGTTGGATTTCATAATTTCAAGCTCACCCCCATTACTAATTTTTGCCACATCTTCAACCTATATTTTCATTTTGTGCCAGTCATTAAAGAGGAACTAAAAAAACTCTTTATAAGCCTCATGTCACCCTTCAGTTCTTCAATATCCATCACCATCTTGGAAAGATGATTATCCCCTTTCTCAGGACCCACTTGACCCAAAGCTTCAATTTGCTGCTCCAATTGGGCATTCACAGGAACCTGATTCTCCTGCATGCTTGATTCACCTTTGGTTTTGATAGATCGACTAGGAACATGCTTCGAATTTAGCTCTTTGAGATTCTGAGTAACATCAATTTCCATGACATCCTTATCATCCCCCGATGAATCTCCTTCCGAGACTCCGAATCTTTGCTAGAATCCTCCTCCTCCTCCTCCGAGTCTTCTTCCTTGGCATAACCCTCAAGGGATTTCATGAGGGTACCCATTTTATCAATATCAAGAGAAACTATTTTAACTAGGGAAAGAATAAAACCTTGGTGAAGGGGGAAAGCAACTCTATTGTTTTTAAATTGGGCAATGGAAGCACTCAAAGAGAAAAATAGGAAATATGAGAAAATGAAACTATGGCCATGTCAGAAATAATTAAGCATAGGAAAATGGTAGGCATATATACACTTATGACGACCTTCTAGGGTAAGAAACTGAATAAGGGTTAAAGCCACATCGTCAAAAGGCCTAGGTAAAGTAGAGTGAAGAAAACCAAAAAAATGAGTGGTAAGTTTTTCATTACCTTGCAAGAACAACTTCAGCTCATCCGTGGCTTCCTTTTTAGGCTTGTAAACCTCCCTACCAGCAGCAGGTACACCCATCACTTTAGCAATAGACTCCATAATAATCTTGATATGCACACCTTTCAGGTCCACAACTACCCCTTTTCTGGTCGTCTTCCAAGCTCTGAAGCAAAGTCCTTACTCGATTTTCATAATGACCTTCAAAGATTTTGAGAAAGGTGAGAAACCCTTTCTCTCAAACACTTCCATGGCTTCGAGGCTTAACCCCATCTAGGTCAAAAGGCTCAGTTCTCACAAGATCACCCCCATTTGAAAATATGAGCACCAGTTCACGAAAATCCTAACTTTAGATTACTCAAAATGATACGAACAATCCCAGCAATGCCGATGTTACAAGCACAAATGGAAATAATGGCCCTAAGGTGACATGAGCATATCCAAGCCCAAATATTCACATCATCCCACCATAAATTCACACAATTCATATGGCTCTTATACATTATTTCCTTAACATACCATGACTGTCATTATTACCTAGTGGTGACGTGTCCATGTTGATCTTTTTGGAGGTGTGCTCACACCTTAGTATCTAAAGCTTCTTCATCATTGATTAATGTCATCTCATGAAAATTAACCCCTTATTGGAAAAATAATCAACAACAGAATTTTCCTCTCTATAGATATGTTTAAAAGTAATAGCTTCAAACAAGTTAGACATTTCCTTTATACTAGTTATAGAGTTTTGGATAGATGTAGAAGTAGTACCTTTACCAGTAATATTGTTAATAATGTTCAATGAGTCTCCTTCCACTTCCAATCTAACAAATCTATGTTGACAAGCTATAGAGACCCCCAATAAGCAACAACCACTTCAGTAGTGTGATTCGTTTGAATTCCAAGATTATAATGATACCCAAGAATGAATCTTCCTTCAAAATCATAGAAGACCCCTCCACAACCAGATTTTCCAAGGTTTCCTTTGGAGGCCCCATCAAAATTCATCTTTATCCATTCCTTGCTAGGTTTCACCCAACCTTGAAGCCTAGGATTATGTGTAGGAAGGTTAGTTTGAGTAGGACTTAAACCCCAATTCTTAGATAATTTACTCTCATTTTGAAGAATAGTTTTCTTATGTGGGGCTATGTTTGAGAATTTTGCATTAATAGTGTTAAAACAACAAGTTCCAACTTTATTTTCGATTCCTTCTTCCCTTTAAAAATCTGCCTATTTCTCTCTTTCCAAATTTCCCAAGCCAAGTGCATAATAGAAAGGGTCCAAAGATGTTTGAGTCCTTGACTCCTAAAAGGGCTAAACCATTGGGACCACAGTTGTTTAATGGAGCATGGGAAAACCCACTTGATTTCAAATAGGTTAAGAAGGGTGTTTCTAACCAATACCAAAAAAGGAAGTGGAGGAATAGATGTAAAGAGTCTTCAATATATTTTTCACACAAAACACACCTATTCACCATATGAAAATTTCTCTTATTAAGATTATTGACAATAAGGATTTTATCATGGAGAACCAACCACCAGAACATATTGATCTTGGGAGTAACTTCTTTGACCCACACTACCCTAAAAATTTGAGCAATGTAAAGGATGGGGGCATGTAAAGAAAAATTGTTTATTCTCCAAGGTTTTTATTCTACACGTGGAAATGAAGTGGGTAAGCACGAGAGATGTTACAAGGAGCACAAGCAACACTTGTGATGGAAATTTTTGTGAGATTTGGTGAGGTGATTTAACAAAACATTTTTTGACTAGAATGAGATAGAGATGATGTTGTCTAAAACAAATGCATCCCCACGAGTCCTCTCCATTTCGTGGTCTAAAAATATGCCTTCCCTTTTTCTTGTTTATGTCACTCTCTACGTTGGTGAATGATTTTCAACAGGGAAATATTGATACCCCGATACACCACGGACTAATTATTTTACTTTTTAAGAATGGTAAACTAGTGGTGGCAAAGGAATTAGAGCCTGAATCTAGGGATTCAAATGAAAATTATACTCTTGCAGCCATATGAACAAACTAAGGAGAAAGAAGAGTAAGGAACCTTAGGGGAAAGGAAACATTAATATGGGGTGTAGGTTCACCGATTGATACGAAAAGGATTTGCCTAAAGGGAAAGAGAGAGAAGAGCTAGGTTGGAATGTAGCTTTTAATAAAATTGTTCTCAAGGTGAGTCGGTTGGAAATGGATATGGAGGCCTTAGGAAAATTGGAACAAATATGGGAAAAAAATTCATGCATTGCATCAATGCCTTTAAGAAAATTTTCATCACCCAAAACTCTATCAGGGCCGATATGGTAGAGATCAAAAGTTTGGTTTTGGAGTTGTAGGGGTGTTTGGTCAAACTAGAGTGGGACACAAAGTTTGCAGTATAATCTCCACCTCATTAGTTCTAATGAGGAAGAGAAGGTTGAAGATGACATCCCTATCACGAGAAAGCAAGATGATTATATAAAAGGACAAGATGAGCGTCAATTGGAGGAGTAAAAACATTTGAAGAATAACTAGTCCGTTGGCTATTGGAGATTTTGTTTGAATATTTGTGGACTGTATCGTTTGAGATGTTTTCCCCTCCATGTTTTGTGATTTTTCCTTGTATTGATCTATTGGACTATAGTTTGGCATAAGTTATTTTAGCCTTTTTATCCTTTTTTTTTTTTTCACTCTTAGTGATGCTCATGATGCATTCTATTGTAAGGTTTTTGGGTGCCGTAATCCCTATATAAAGTACCAAATCATTATGTTCACTTATATTTAATAAACCTTATTTATAGTAATTTTGTTAATGACATTTTAAATTAAACAAGACATAATAGCAAGTTCATGCCTCACGGATGGGAGATGTGTGATTGTCCTAGATGTGCTAGTTGTGTGATTGTTTTCTTAGAATTATGGTTTTTATTAAATAGAATACATCAATTTTGCATTAAGGCATCATATTTATCAAATCAAGTGGGAGGTTTCTCTAAATGGGAGCTGGTAAAAATTTCAAATTCCCTCTTGTGGCTTGGGATAAAGTTACTAAATGTAAGCTATGTGGAGGATTGGGGTTAAAAAACATTTCTCTTATGAATGAGGCCTTAATTGCCAAGGCTGGCTGGAGGATTGCTAGAGAGGAAGGTCTTTGGGTGCAAATTATAAAGATGAAATACTTACAGAATATAGGCAGAATGGAATCCTTTTTAATCAAAATAACCTCCCTAGAGGGTCTCCTTTCTGGAATTCCTTTGTGGCCTCTAAAGAAATCTTAACCAAAGGTACTATATGGGAGATTGGCAAGGGTTCTAGAATCAGTTTTGGTATGATAATTGGATTGAGGATTCCCCCTTAGAAAACTTGGATATCTGGAAAGAAGTTGCATAGTTCTATAAGGAATCTAGAAAAATTTGGATTCGGGCTTTTGGATCTAGGAAGATTCTATCAGATGGGAAACCATTGAGCCTCCTCCAGATTTTGATGGTGACATCCAACCATTTCAGGATCTCAACAATAAACTAAGGGATTTCCACATCCCCATGTTCCAAACCAAGGAGGATTCCATCAAATGGAAAGAAGAAGAATCTGGAATTTTCTCGAGTTAAATCAGCCTATATGTTAAATTTCAAGACTGATTTGCACAAGGACTATTGGGGTAAACTCTAGGTGAAGGATCTTACCCCAAAGATTAATATCTTTTTCTAGTTGGATGCCAAAAATAAAATCTTGACTATGGATAATCTTAGGAAAAGGGGAATGAAGATTCCCAATAGATGTTCTCTCTGTAAGAAAGAGGAGGAAAATGTCAACCATCTCCTCCTTCATTGCTCCTTCTCCCATGAAGTCTTTGCTTCCATTATGGATCTGTTCAATATCCAATGGATCTTGTCCTCAATGATTGAAGACTGTTGTTTCCAATCTTCCCATCTTGATTTGGGCTGGAATATTTCCCTCCCTCATTTGTTTTGGGTTTTATGGAAGGCCAGGAATGATGGTATCTTCCGAGATCAGAAAGCTCTTCTCTTGAAAGTTAGAATAATTTTTTTGAATGCCATAAAGGAAAACATTAAACTCTTTAAAGGCAAAGTCAAGAAACCCTGCCCAAAAAGTGAGCAGACAGTTCTTGACAAGTTCGCCCTTGGACCGGTGGAATTACACATACCTAAAAAGAATTCTAATTGGATTAGGCCTAGGGAAAATGTTGTTAAGTTAAATTTTGATGGAGCTTCAAAAGGGAATCGAGTCCTACCTGGGAGGGGTAATTCTAAGAAACAATGAAGGAGATTGGTTATTTTCCTACACGGGTCCGTTAGGTCGACAAACCAACAACATGGTGGAAGCTAGAGCTCTTCTTTGGGGGGTTTTGTTGGCTAAAGAAAAAGGCTTCAAGGACATCCAGATTGAAGGTGATTCTCTCCTCTTAATTAATGCCCTCAATAATCAAGGTTCCATTAATTGGGCCATAAGAAATATCCTCAATGATGTGAAGGAAACTTAATTTTTTTTTATAGCGTTTCTTATAATCATACCTTACATCAAGGGAACAAATGTGCGGATAAGATGGATAATTATGGAATCATTTGTAATGATTACAAGATCTAGTGTAAAGTTGATAAATTACCCACGGACATTAATGAAACCATTAGTAGAGATAGAAGGCAATAAGTTTGATAATGTTGGCATGAGTGATCCTGTGGTTGAAATAACTTACTTAATATCTTGTTCTCCACGATTTCTGTTAGTGCGAAAGAGGGTCTTTTTTTGAGAAGTAGTAGCAATCAAAGGAAGTTTATTCTTGTGAAGATGGGGGTGATAGGATTAGAGTTGAACCTACTAGCCAAAGCATTGAAGATTTTAATCGGCTTCTGTGGAACAAGCTTAGGATTGGGGGTTTCAATAATTTCATTACCAAATTACATGGTCACGACCCTTCTGTCTAAGGATTTTGGAAAATATTGGAAAGAGGATAAGTTTGAGGTTAGAGGGATGGAAATTTTGTTTTCTGAGTCCACCTTCGCCTGGCGACAAACATGAAAATGGATGGGCTTAAAAATTTTAAGGACAGAACCCGTAGAGAACATGAAATTGAGTTGTTCTTCATTGGAAAGGAAATATGCTCTTTCTTTACGGATGGTATTGCCAGGTCGTGTATTCTAGGTATTTGGAGAGATGTGTGCCTTCAAATCATGAAGTACATCACTCTAGAAGGAAAATACCAAAAAATCTATACCCACCATATGACCCTTCTGAATATGTTCCACCACAAGGTCATGGTGAGCATCCCCTTCTTTCTGTTTATGTCTCTGACTAACTCTTTGATGGCTTTCCAGTAGGAGAAAGCTGAGATGCCTCTACATGAAGGGCTCATTCTTCTATTGTTTGAAAATGGGAAACATGTTCTATCCTCTTCCCTGAAAGATAAGGTAGATGAGGATGACCTCACTCTCGTGGAATGCCTTACTAAGATGAAGGCTGGGAAATGCAAAAATGTGGGGGAGGATTCTGGTAAAGAAATGGGTGAGGATGGTCATGGGGAAGTGAGCACCTTGAGAAAAATAAATTGGGATGGTAATTTAAAGGGTTTCAAGGATTTGAGTAGAAAGGTCCAATACTTAGAAGGGGTGCTTTAAGCGATGGAAGAAACCAATGCTAGTCAAAGGGAAACAATGTTGGATGTCATTAACACTTCTAAGAAATTTTTCTGCTTAGGTGAAGTCAAACGAAGTTTCAAGAGTTGGAGTAATGAGTCAAAAAGATGAGTGACGGGCTAGAAGGGATAGAGGAGGTCTCTAAAAGAAGGAAATTTAACTTGCACATCGGTAGTTCAAGGACGATCGGAGGAAGATATTAATGACCAAGGTGTTGAGGGTGATGAGATCAAAGATAGTCATGATGGTAACAGTGAAGGATCTCCAAAAAATTAACTAGTGGTTACGAATTTGTTGGCGAGAATTTTGGCGAACTTCTATTGTTTTGTAGTTTTGGAGACTGTTTCTCCTTCTCTCTGGTTTTCTCACTTTGGTACAAAGTCCAGTTCTTCATTGTAAGAGTTAAGCATGTTTAACTCCTCTCTTGGACTTTTCTGTTTCCTTCTTGTTCATTGGTTTTTGTTCCTCATCTTGTTTTGGCCCCTAGGATCCGATCCCTATTTTTACCTTATCTAACAAAAAATATTTATCGAATCAATACTAACTAGCAAATAAAGAAAAAATATTAAAAAAATTTGTAGTTTAAAAAATTATTTAAATAAAATTTAAACATTAGAAAGTTGTAAATTTATAGAATTTTTTTATTTTGATTGGTGGATTGAGGAGAAATTTTAAGTAAGATGTTTTGAGCTTAGCACCCGCTAAGGTAACCTAATACTTCCACAATATAATATTTTTAGTTTATGGATTGCTAGCATTTAACAAGTCAAAGAATATTATTTTTAACTTAGCGTCTGCTAGCTTATGCGACACCATAGTAATTGAATATAATCAATTGATATGATTTAGAAAAATAAAGTAAGATATTGTGATCATAGAGTCGATAGGTTATGCCACAACAACATATTTCGATGTACAAAAAATATGTCCATTTTTTTGTATAAGGGTGAATATGGAGGTTTTGAAAGGACCCACATACTTTTACAAAAAGGTCTTTAAGGAAGAATATGCCATTTAAGAATAGAAGAGAGAAATACCGTAGGTAACAAAAGACAAAAAGCCACATAGCCACTGACCCAAGCAGAGAAAAATTACATTTTGTGAAATTTTTTGAGATAGCTATTGCTTCCATAGTATTGAAGGAGCGTTTCTGTTAAATATAATAAAAAAACATTGAAGAGTTTCCTTGTTCCTCGGATTCTCCTTTCCCAAATATATATTTTTCTTTTATTCTCCAAAATCTGTTTGGTTCTCCTACTTTTGCATTACCATTTTTTCACAAATAGGTCACTTTGTAATCGAACACCAACACATGAATGGAAACTCATTTTTAACATGAATATCTTCTAAAATATTATCATTGACAATTTCAATGACATTGTAGCCATTGAAGTTTTTTGAGTATGTATAGTGAAGGACTATTTACAGACAACAATAAGACCAAAAAAATAACATCAATTTTATAAAATACATATGCTCATTTATTCCTGCACACCACCATGACCATAAATTGATTTTGATATTCACTTTTTCTGTACAAATTGAGCCACCATCCATACCACCAGGATTATTTTTCAAGACACAAAAAACAAGTTCTTGGCAGGTGTTATGGGTTTTTAAAAATTCTGCAAATCTTCCTCTCATGTTATTACGTATTAATCTGCATCATTTCTTTTTCAAGATGTGCTCCATTCCATCCTCTTTCACTGATCTAACAAATTTTTACTATATTAAAAAATTATTTATTTGATAAACAAAACTACCTTCTACAAAATATTGGATAACAAACTTGCTTCCATTTAATTATCTACAAAAGCCCTATATGGATATAAGCCCTAATCAACTATGGAAAATTTTACATGGATATAATCCCTAATCAGCTATGGAAAATTTTACATTAACATAATTTTGTAATTTTGGAGGGACTGAAGGTGAGAATGCATACCAATTTTTGGCACGGAGAGGAAATCAAAATGTTTCCAAAATCAAGCAAATTTTCTTTTATGCTTTCCCTAGTGAGATTTTTCTATTGATGAATAAGCTTATGCATTGACGAAGACAATAGAAAGGAAAATGTTAAAAATATAAACTCAAAACTATCCATTTATAGTGATAAGTAACTGAAAAATCTAACCACCAATTTCATTAGCACGCAAATTTAAGAGGGCATGCATATGATTTTACTTTTCTTTTCATTAAATGGCTAATTAATGGTTGAAAACAGTTACATGCTCCAAAAGGCACACATATTTCAAATTGCACATGTAATTTTAAATGGTGAGTTTTACATAGCTCAAATTAATGGATAATTAATTTTGAGGCAATCACAACATTAATTTACATTTTACTTTAAAAATGGTTATCATTAATATTGCATTTGGTATTGTAAAGAATTAATGTAAGAATTTAATATTATAATTTTTGTACTGTAAATAAAATCCCTTATATAATTCGGGTAAAATAAAGCCCTTAATTCTTGTGCTTGCACTTTGACATGTGACTCTTGATGCTGTTTAGATGTTTTTGTTGATTGTAGCCGTAAAATACTTGCAAATATTTGTAATAAACATCATACGCAAATTGCATATTTAATATTTAATCGTCAATTATTAATATAGATTTATATATAAATTATAAAAATTATAAAAATTTACATCAATATATATTAAAAATAATGAAATTTATACATAATAATTGGTATAAATAAACATTGTTTTGTATTTTTGAAGGGTAGTGTTGAAAAATTACCGTTACCCAAATTTTTTTAACATTTGAGTTATCTCACTTAGTTATGCGAATCAAGACTCACACTTAGTTGTGTGAATCAAGAATCACACTTAGCTATGCAAATAAAGACTCGCACTTAGGAGTGTGAGTTGAGACTAGAACTTAGAAGTGTGAGTCGATACTCGCACTTAGAAGTGTGATTACTCGCACTTGAAGTACGAGTCAAGAGATGTGTGACTTGAGGCTCACACTTAGACGTGTGACCAATCACACTTGTAAGTGCGATCACTCACACTTATACACTACTTACAAAATTTATAAATGAAAATTCCATATTTTTTAACTATTCTTAATATATATGAATAATTTTTTTATATAAATGTATATAAAAATTGACGATCACCTTTTAAACATGCGAGTCACATATGCAAGTTCTATAAAAAAATTGAAAGTATCTTATGTCTAAAATCACAAAAAACATCTAAACAACCATCAAATTTAACACTATTCAAGGATGTTCAAGGATAGGATTTTCAACATCAATTTTTATTGATTTGAATAAGGTATGCATGAATAGTTGTATATGTATGATGATATTAAGATTGATATGTGGCATAAATGACAACAATCACTTACGCACAATCTTGGAGTAACGGCCGCTTGGCTTATATAAGTTAGCGGCTGCTTGGCTTATGTAAGTTCTGTTGATTGGGTTATGTAAGTTAGCAACCACTTAGATTTTGTAAGTTAACAACCACTTGGGTTATGTAAGATAGTAACCACCAATATTATGTAAGTGGGAGATCGACAGGATTATGTGGGGGAATCAAATAATAACAAAATACAAATCCTAAAATAGCAAAACGAAATCCAAAAATTAGGATTTGGTAATTGGATTCTAATAGTGGTGAAAGTGAAATCCAATAATAGCGTTATTGGAATCCAGTAATAGTGAAATTGGAGTCCAATAATAGGGAAATTAGAATCCAATAATAGTGAAATTGGAATCCAATACTAGAGAAATTGAAACTCAAATAATTCCAATAATGACAATATTGGATCTAATATACGCAAAAATGGAGATGGATTTCTTACAATACTTGTAATAATAGAGTCCCGATTAAGCTGGAAAATGTCGATTTAGTGAAATAAGCATTATAATATGAATAACTATCAACACCATCCTCTAGTTTCACACTCTCTCCTCCATGGTTCCACTTCTAGTTTTGATGCCATTTCCAATGCTTCCATAAATGTTATGAACTCTTTTCCATCCATTAATAATCTTATATAAGGTAAAAATCCCACAATAAACAACTCAATTATCTTTTTCTCATTTGGTGGTTCATCTAGTTTTTGCACTATATTCTTGAATCTTTGATCAAATTCCTTAACCGTCTCTCCTTCCTTTTGAAATAAATACCACATTTTTCTCACACCTTCCTCCCTCTACCCTCCTAAAGATATTAGTTATCTTGACACAGGCTCGAGACACCAAAATGTTGACCTTAAGCCTCAACAATAGTGTGAGGGTTAAGTAGTTCGTTTTTACTAGCTAGAGCTAACATATCATAGAAGAGTAGATATAAAATTAATATTTATCTTTTTTTAAACATGGATACACATCAATGGTTCAAACAACCAATATCATACATATATTGATGATAATTTTAAAAATTCAGCATTACATGTTTAACTTGATCATATTCATATCTCTCACTTTTTAAATTGATTCCTCTCTTCCTCTTCGTGATTATATCATCTCTTCTCACTCATTTTCTTGATATTCACACATTACCTCATTTTGCATCATTATATAGCCTTTAAAAGGAAAACGCTATCTCTTTTCACTCATAATGACTCGTGGTAACCATTGGTTAACACTTATTTACATTATTAACTAGTAATTAGTGGATATTTACACATATATCATTGTATTTGTCGTCGCCAAATCACTCCACCCTCCGAATGAACAGAATGTGAACATGACGTTTGGTGTGATTGGGACACATGGTATTACCTCTCAAGCTGTGGTACTTGGGCTCGAGGTGAACCTCCAGAGAGAAGGCCAGCTTCCTCTTCCTAAACTATGTGTTGTACTATTCCTAGTGTGATAAAAAGGCTATATATTCCTATGATAACATCTTCATGGGGTTTTAGGTAAAGAAATTTACAGAAATGAAACTATACTAAGGATGGTGATGCACCAAATAAAGGGTGTTTCCAGACTCAGGAAGGGTTAATTTAAAGAGGGTGTGTGCACCATAGGTCAACTTCACCTACTACAACTTAGAGAGGGTACAAGATACCACAGACTAAGAGACATGTGTTCCCTTTGTTAAAATTGATTAGAAAGAGCAATATATCAGTTTCCCAGTGAAGAAGGATAAAATCAAGAAGGGTGAATGGACACCACAACTCAAATGCATGTAATACTCCACCACTCGATAAGCACAGAACTCCAAGAACCTATAATAGAAACGTGAACTTGCACAGTGTACCTGCAAGCATGAGAAAAGGCACAAAGAAGTATAGAAGGATGAAAGGACCAAGATTAGTCACAAAACACACACTTTTATTGCTTCAATAATGTGCACAATGCATCATACATTTAGAAGAGGCAATAGTTTCTATTACAGTATTGAAGAGGAGGCTTTAAAGTTCTCTCAACACATAAGGACAACTTGCAAAAGAGAGAGGACTCTTGAAAATTGCACTTGCCTAAGATGTCTAACTTTCCAACCTAAATGATCTATTAGAAACCTTTGGAGTGAGACTCCAACTTACATTTATAGAAGAATATGTGAGAGAGAAGAGGAAAGGTCATAATTACACTCCTAAATTGAATGTACATGATGCATTTATTACAGTTGGTTGAACCACTTTAGAAGGTTCCATCATGTGTCGTTAATACCCAGTTGACCTAGTCTCCTTAACTAATTAAAATAATATTTAAATAAAATATTTAAATAATACTAATAAATATTATTATTAAAATATTTAAATAAAAACATTAATTTAATTTTTAAATATGGTGGGCCCCTTGTTGATTGGATTGCAATGGAGGGGAAATTATGAAAAAAAGGCCAAAAAATAGCCCAACTCGGTGGTTGGCTCGCCGAGCCAACTCACCGAGTTGGTCATGAATTCCATTGTTCTTCACCACAAACGAGCTCCCATTCCACAACGAACTATTCTTCACGAGCTCTTTCTTGACTCACCCTTCAAGCCGAGTTACTCCTTATGCATTGGCGGTTGTCAAGCATGTTGCAGTGACAGTTGAGCTCCACATCTTTTCAATCGAGCTCTTTTGCATTAAATCCTCCGAATGACTAGCTATCAAACCCAACTCTTATCAAGGATTACCTCATCTTCTATGTCGTTGGGGCCAACTCGCGACTATGTTTTATGAGACCGAAATGATTTGATCATCGAGCTTCATGAGCTTACACCTGTGAACTCATTTCTTGTTATGGACCATATCTCGGGTTTATGCATAGCTCACATGGTTCATCTCATGTTTGCCAAGAGCTCCTCGCCATCAGCTTTTCATTACCAACATCCCATTACCGAGCTCAAATGAAATCCCTCTTGAAAACGTGATTTCAAGTCATGGAAGGAGTCACCCATGTCATCTTATAGCTTGGCCTACGAGTTATTCTTAGGGCCCGGTGAGCTCCATATTCCAACACTAAGTTGAGCTCATTTGTATTGAGTGCTCTTCAATTGTGTTGAAAGCCCGACTTTATTTTTAATGCACGAGACTCACCGCAAAGCCACCTTTTTCATATCACCTCGCATCAATCCGAGCTACTCGGCATCACTTGATTGTCGAGCTTCCCACCATTCGCAATCGAGTTCCAATTTTGTATCGAGCTCCAAAATGATCCCTTCACGAAGAGTTCTTAATTTCAACTCATATCGTGACTCTTGAGTGACTAATTCACTGCAGTCTTTCCACCTCTGAGCTCGATTGTGTAACTCACCACTAAGTCACTTTATTGCTCAATTCCGTTGCATTGACCCGGCCTCAACACACGCTTGGCCAAATTGTCTCCGATGAGCTCTCTCTCATTGCATGGTTCAACTCAGAGAGTTGAGCTCCTTTATGAATCTACCAAGCTCTACCACAACCTCACCGTTGAGAAAATTGGCTTCATCTTAGGTCATCCTTGGTGATACATCAAGATAACATCTAACTCTATCCATTATGTTCATCTTCCTTACCAGCTCACCATTCCCCATTAACTCACCTTAGCCTCTGTCTAGTGGACTCGGTCAACATTCACAAACCGACTCTTCTTCACGTGTCTACCAACTTGTCTCCATGCAAGATCTCCCGACTAACTCACTCAATGCCCTTCGAGTTAAATACAATCACTCTTTGAATGCTAAATCATTTCATCGATGTGTTAGCTCGAAAAATTTTCATGATATTTTAACGTACATTCCTTCGAGCTTATCACGATGATAGCTCACAACATGGAATCATTCTCATAGGCTTACCTTGTACTCGAAAATCTACTGTAACCATCGAGCCATGAATTAAGCTCACTGAAATGAGCCACCTTCTTTGGTGACAAACCTCTCTATTGACACCTTAAGTGATTTCCATGGCATTGACCCAGTTTGAATTCTAAATCCGAGCACCCACCTTAGTCACGAGCCTAATATGAGCATTCACATGAGCTTGAACCTCCTGCATCAAATGGTTTTATGGTTTCAACTCGGTCACCGAATTGTCTCGAGCTCACCTTCTCACGATCATTTTTCTTCTACCTTTGCGCATCAAGCTAGAATTCTCGTGCATTTTACACGTTGAGTTCATCACCTTGTCACGAATCAACACCTACATCTATACTCTGGATACCGAGCTCTTCATGACGAGTTACTTATTATCAAACCTAGCTCGGGCCGTTCGTTCTCACAACCTATAGAGTATGATCTTATGTGGTGATGCAATGCCATGACATGGCTCTGAGGTTTCTCATTGATGGGCTCCCAGCACTGAACTTGGAAAAAAATCTTTATGTCATCTGCTAAGCTCACTTCGAGCTTGAGCCATATCTACCAAGCTCCACATGTAAACAATGGAACTCAACATCCTTCTACGAGCTTTGATTGTGATCTTGCCCTTTGAGTGAATTTGCCTAAACTCGGCTCATCCTTCAATGTTCTCGAATCGTAAGGAAAATTCTTGAACTATTATGTGCTCGAGATAGATCTTTCTCATTAAATGCTTTATACCAACCATGAGCTCAGCCTCTCTTTTATTTGGTTTGATGTCTTGACCATTAAACCAACCCGAAATCTTTGCAATGGAAAGCTAGAACACTTCAAATGAACTGCGTCAACATCTATTCCGAGCTATTGATAGTAACTTAGATTCACTTACAATGATGTCGAGCTTAACTTTTCATTATTCCTCCTCAATTCGACCATCCAATAGTTGTGGCATCGGTAAAAGAAGTTGTTCCCAACCATGCAATCTTCATAAGTTCACCACCTGTTTGAGTGCCTCTACAACCGTGATCTTGTCGACTTCGATACCTTCAACCACGAGCTCCAAGCTTGAGTCTCTCATTCAAAACCAACCGAGCTCATCAATCGAGCTCTCTTCATCTTCATTTTGACAGAGTTTGGCATCAAGCCGAGTTACTTGGCATGTTGTTATGATACTGCAAGTTTCAAGCTCTGCCTTGTGCATCAACATCGGAAATCTCCTTCTCTAAATTCCATGCATCACTTGATCGGTGTGTCTATAACTTGATACTTTTGACAACGTCAACCTATCTTCAACCATCTCACCACCATCCTCCCTCATCGCTTGGAGGATGACTCACTACCTAATTCGTAACCACCATTTAAATTATCCACGGTGACTTGCACAATGACTCGGCCCACTCCAAGCTACGGGAATCCTCATGATGGATTGCCATCATATGCTCTCCACTTGGCTATTTGATCAGATTTCTCCCATGCTCAGAAGTATCATGATGGTTTGCCAACCCAATATTTCCACTTGACCATGCTCACTGAATCTCCCATGCGTGGAACTCCTATGTCGACTTACCATCTCCAATGTCTCGAATTCGGCAAGCTAGCTCTTAATCCCCACGTAGTGAAGATCTTGTATTGGTTTTCCATGGCATTGTTTTCATTCAGCCACAAAGGCCTAAAATTCCCCACTCATGGAAACCATGTGTTGGATTTCCATCATTGAAAACCCACTTGTCGAAAGAACAAACTTCACCCATGCGTAATTGTTAGCTTGTCTTGCCAAGGAGTTGTCTCCACCATGGCCGCAAAGGTCTAAAACTCCCCAAACCGAGTTATTCGTTATCTCCTATAGGCACTCACCCGATTCATCTAAGAAACTCCATCACCCTTGTTTCTAACTCAATGACTCTCCTTCATGACTTTATGCCTATGATTTTCTGAGTCATTACTTTCTTTTCTCCGTGAGCCCATGGCCAATCTGATGTCATTTTCCCATTTTATGTTTGGATGATGAACCCACTATCACCGAGTGACTCGGCTGAACTGCTCACCACCAAATTTTCATCCAGCGATATCTCCATGAAGAGCTGAGTTCACAACTCCACATCAACCCCGAGTAGCTCACTCACCTGAACCATACCTCACTTTCATTCCTACAAGCTCCTAAAACTCATGCCAAGTGAATCGACCAGAAACTCCCTCCGAGCTTGCCCACATGCCACTGATGTTTTAACTGTTATGGGTCGATATTGAGCTCTATTCCTTGAGCCGAACTCTATTTTAAATTATTGCCTTCTCGACTTGGCCAGCTCGCTAAGTAGCTCACCGAGCTACTCGGCGAGCTAAGTTTTTTGCTCGATGTCGCTTAGCCTATTCGATAAAATATTCCTATTTTTGGAAAGTTTCCCATATTTTCTTGACTTGAGTCGACTCTTTTCAACATTGGGCTCATCCGACCCATCGATTTGAGCTCCAATATTAAGCGAATGAGTTCTCAATCGAGCAAACACCGAGTTACTCTCAATTTGTCCCTGTTCGATGCTAGGTGAGATCAGCTACACAAATTATTAATTATTTTAATCATGTTATCCCGTGATGACCAAAAATGGGTCCCTGGGACCAATGTCGTGATTTGATCGAAATAGGACACTCGTTGTCTAATTTTGACATGTGTGTAAAATTGGATAACATTTTTGCCACCTCTCAGGGGTGATTACCTGCTAAGCATGATTCCAATAGCCTTAATTTTTCTATTGACATGGAGTGCATTAGAATCTTGAAAGCAATTTGATCCTCTGTGATACATCCCGGAATCCCCTTAAACAAACTCAATCTTTTTCCTCCCTAGAATGCTAAGAATGAAGTATACTTGAATCTTTTGAATACTTGACATCCATGGAACACTATAAAATTTTAAATGAGGTAGATCATGAAACTCCCATTGAAACTTTGGACCTTTTTCTCTTTGACACCTTCCAATGATGAAATAATGTGCAAGAACAACACAAAACAGCAACAAGGAAAGCAAAATAACAGCAACACACAACAACAATGTGCATAAGCACTTGGAGGAAAACACCTAACTAAACTATACAAGGGGTGGAATACTTCTCAAAAACAAGCTTTGAGATGTATCCCATTCACATGAATGGGCAAGTTCTTCTCCATTGAGCTTGGATAGATGAAATGAATTCACCTCTTTACAATTCGTGATGATGTATGGACCGCTCCAGAGAGCATAAAATTTGGCGTGCTTTCCTGGCTTGGCCCTGTCTTCATCCCATTTGAGGACTAGATCTCCCTCTTGAAAATGTTATCGAATGCCTTCTTGTCAAAATATTTCTTAACTTGAGCCTGATGTTGCTCCAAAGTATTCATAGCCTTGTTCCATACTTCCTCTAACTCCATGAGTTTAGTGAATCTTACTATCAGAGGATCACTCTCCATAACTTCAAGTTGATGAGCTAACTCCAAAGAAGGTAACTCCAAGGAGAGTGGAAGTTTTTCTTCCCTTCCATATACAAGCACGAAAGGAGAATTCCCTATGGCCCTTTTAGGTGTGATCCAATCTACCCATAAGGCGGTCTTAAGCTATGTATGCCAAGTCCTCTTGTTAGTTTCCATCATGTGCTTAATAATCCTTATGAGGTTTTTATTACTAGACTCAGCCAATCCATTTCCTTGTAGATAGTAATTGGATAAAGTCTTGAGGTAGAACCCATTTTTAATAGCCCATTCACTCAACTTCATACCAAGAAAATCCATCACATTGTCTGAAATGACTGTAAAAGGAACACCGAACCTTGTCATTATACCTTCCAAAAATCTAGAACTACCTTTTCATTGCTCTCTTTCAATGCTACCACCTTTGTCCATCAAGTAAAATAGTTTGTTGTAGTAAGGACCCATTTATGTCCATCACTGGATGGAGGGTTAATCATTTCGATGAAGTCCAACCCCCATTGAACAAAGGGTTGATCCACTTGAATTAGATGTAGTGGAAGAGCTTTCATATTTTGCTTGCCTATGAAAAAGGCACACTCTTTACATCTCCTTACCCAGAGATGGGCATCTTTGAACAAATCCAGCCAATAGTAACCAGCCCGCATGATCTTGGTAGTAGTTGTTTGTGTAGAGTAATGTCCTCTAGATAGGCCATTATGAAACTCTTCCAGTATCTTACTCACATGTTCGGTCTTATGCACTAAAGGAGGACACTGTTCAAATCCTTTCGAAAAGAGAACGTTATCTACCAAAACATATGGAATAGATTGAAGACAAAAATTCCATCTTTGTTTTTATCCATGTTCATAGGATATACTCCTAAGAAGAGGAAATTCTTCATTTTGGATAACCAGTCAACTTGATCATCACTCTCATCAATGTTTAGGAGCATTGTATCCTCATCACCTTTTGATTCCATGTCTACAGCAAGTTGTTGACACAAACCTTTACCTCTGACAAGTTTGGTAACCTTGATATGTACATCATACTCCATCACCTTCGTGATCCATCCAGCGCACTTCTCATTCATCTCTTTGTTCAACAAAAATCCTTGACACCTGGATGAGACACCATCAGATGAATTTTGTTGTTGGACAACATGTGCTTGAATTTCTTCAAATCTCAAATAACCGCAAAGACCTATTTTTCAATAAATGAGTATTTGAGCTCATAGTATTTGAGGGATTGACTAAAGAAAGCAATTAGCTACTCCATCATATCATCATTTTTCTAGGTGAGGATCCCTGAAATTATCTCTTGACCTACAAAAGCATAAAGGATAAATTCTTTATCAAACCTGGGGTTCACTAGTGTGGGAGCTTGAGAAATTGTTGTTTTGCTAGCTTCAAAGCTCTCTTGTCCTTCCTTTGTCCATGAGAATGGCATGTTTTTCTTCAACATGGTTGTCAGTGGTTTAGCCAATGTTGTGAATTGAGGAATGAATCTCTACACGAAGTTTATGGTTCCCAAAAAAATCTGGAGACCCTTCTTATGACTTGGGAGAGATAAGGACATAATCGAATGAATCTTGGATAGATCAATTGATAGTCCTTCCACTGAAACAACATGCCCCAACAACTTTCCTTCATGCACTACAAAAATACACTTCTTGGGATTGAGTGAAACCCCAAATTCCCTACACCTTCGGAAAACCTTCCTTAGATGCGTGATGTGATCATCTACATGCTTAGAATATACAATTATGTCATCCAGGTAAACCAAGATGATATCATTGATTAGTCCTTTAAATTCCATATCCATGGCTCTTTAGAAAGTAGCCCCGATGTTGGACAATCCAAATGGAATTTTGTTGTAGGCATACGTGCCCCACTTGGTAGTGAAAGCCGTTTTGAATTGGTCAGATTCTTGGACTAGGATTTGATTATAACCTCGAATATCCATCGAGCAAAGAAAATATTTGAGCTCCTGCCACCATTTGAAGGATCTGCTCCATTGATGGAAGAGGATAATGGTCTTTTAATGATGCATGATTCAAATCCTGAAATCTACACACAACTAAATCTCTCTATTCTTCTTCCTTATGGGAACCAGATTGGCTACCCAAGAGGAGTGCTTGATGGGGAAAATAATACAGGCCTTGATGAGTTTGGTTATCTCTTTTCTCATTAGTGGCTTAATTTTGGGATTAATCGGCCTCTATTTCTAGCAAACTAGCTTGGCATTAGGATCCAGTTCGATGGTATGTTGTGCTAGACCTGGATCAAAACCACGCAAGTCTTTATAGCTCCATGCAAAGATGTCGTGATACTCTTGACAAAGTTTGATGAAATATTATTTCTCTTTGGAAGTACACACTTTTCCAATCTTCGAAACTTCTCATGCACTACCTTGACTTCCTCAAAATCCTCTTCTTTGACCACCATGTTAGAACTTTTTCTTTTGGCTTGATCATCTGAATTGAAAATGGATTCCAGAGTGACTAATCCTTTTGGTAGTTTATTTCTTTTCAATTGTATAATTTTATCACCATATGAATCTTGCAACCTATCCTGATTTCTTGCAGCAAACTCCACCTCTTCCTGTAGGAAAAGGAATTTTTTTGTCAATATCAAACACTTGCCAACTACTCACATTATCAGGGACTACAAGTCAAATCACCATTTTGACAAATTACTTTCCTTCTTTCATGATATCAACAAGAATTTCAGTACACGAGCCAATTGTAGCAATCTTATCGGCATCTTGATTCGATTTCTAGGAACTACGTGGATTATGAGAGCTTTGAAATCTTCAATCAAATCCCAGACTCGGTTCTTGTATGATATTAAGAGATCATTCTTGGATGCCATTGCATGATGTCACTTGATGGAAAACTAGCTCACTGTCTCTAAAAATAGTAAGGGCTTTGATCCCCTTCTTTTGGGCTAGTTGAATTCCTTGCATGAGGGCCTCATATTCAAGCAACATTATTAGTACAATTGAACTGTAACCAAAAAGATGAGAAGTATTTATCTCCCTTTGGAGAAATCAACATAACACTAGCACCGAGATCCATTCTTACTTCTTGATCCATCAAAGAAAAATTTCCACAATCCTCTAAATCGTTTGGTGTTTTGATGAGTTGTGGTATGATTGTATCTTCTTCATGAATATAGTATGTACCCAATCTTGTTTCTTCCAAAAGTAGCAAACCAACTTCTTCTTCTACCAACACATCAGTGTAGGGATCATACTAATGATCTCCACTTACTTCATCTAGCATAGTATCGAGGACTTCTTCAACGAGAGTGGTTAGTTCATGATCAACATCTTCTTCTTCTAGATCTCCGATGGTGTAATTCCCATTTATAGGACTAACAATGTAGGGTTCTACATGATTGTGGTAGATTGGTTCCACCCTTATAGTCACTTTGGTTCTCGTATTGATTCTGAGAATCATATGTGACCAATCGGCTGATAGATAACCGCCCATCTTGGCAGTGAAATCTCGTGATAGGCTAGATGGCAAAGAGAGGAGGAAGATCAATGATTGATATGTCTTGGGTGAATGAAAAACTTGGGCATGCATGGATGGTAAGTTGAAGTCCTTTGATAACTCCAACAGTCTTAATAGTTGTTCCATCCAGTTGAACAACTCCTCTTGCAATTGGTGTATATTGTATGCCTAGTACATCTACAATTTGTTTGGGCATGACTGAGCTACTAGCACTAGAATCAATCATGTAATTGTGCACCAGGTGGTTTCCAATGATCAGGGAAATATAGAATGGTGGTGGTTTGTTTGATTTAGGAATAATTTTCCCTTCTGGTTGACACAAACTCATAGCAGTTGTTGCTCCATGACTTGATGATCCATCGGTTGTACCAAAACTATTCAGAGCTTCTCGCAACAAGTTTCTTTGAGAAGGAATTGAGAGTGTGTCCCACATAGTAATGCTCAGGTTGGTTTTCTTCATCTGTTCCACTATGTTGAAGGGAATTTCTCCTACTTTGTTGACACTTTTTTGAGCATTAGGATCCTCCTTTGGAAAATGCTTGTTGGGTACCGTGATGCCTAATGAAATTTCTTTTCTTGTGGCTTGGCTAATAGGTATTTCTGGCGGTTTCTTTCCCACATATTTATCAACCACCACTTGTGTCTGAGGTTGTGAAGTGGATGTTTGATCATCTTTGGAAGTTTGAGGTTCCATTGCTCTCTTCTTGGAATGAGTGTTTTCTGCATCGATGAGGAATTTGTATTCAACTAACAAAACCTTTTGCTTGCCAATATAGCAAAGTGGTTTCTTCAAGTGCCTGTGGTTGATCTAATTTTTCTTGTGTAGATGCATTCTTTGTTTTCTCGAAGGGGAAGATATGCTTTGAACCATAAGGGCCTGGCCAAGAACTCCATTTGGACAAAGATTTTGATTGTGAGGTTGAGAACAAGGGTAGCACCATTCATAGTCTTGAACTATATTGTTTTGGGCAGATACAATTACTCTAGATGAACTAGCACAAAGAGGGTTTTGAAAGTTCAAAGGTCTGACATTCGCAGCTTGATTTGTAGCTTGATTTTGCAGCTAATTATTCCCTTGAAAAGGAGGACGGTTAGCCTGATACTATTGATTTTGTGGTTGATATGGACGATTATATTGAAATTGTTGCCTCTTGAGTGTAACAAGCTCGTTTCCAAATGTTTACAGTAGTGACTTGACTTCAAATAGATCATTTAAAGAGGTAGGGGTAGACTGAGTTGGTTGATTAGAGGCTGCTAGAATAGGAGCAATGATAGGATGATTGTTCGTAAGATACATAGACAATGAAATTAGCGGTCATGGAGCTATCTTTTAGGCCTGAAACAAGTAATTTTCCGCTCTTATGGCATCATCGTAGGTGTCGAGTGTAATGTAGCCCCTCCTATGGAATGGATCAATACTACTACATCGCTATTCAAGGCTTGAAAATAATACAAGAATCCATTATGTGTAGAAGGCTTTACAAGTGTAAAAATCCTATTCCAGGTCCTATAGAATCGGAAGTTGAAGTCACTCATATATTCTTGGGGAGCTCTCTTCATGGTAGTGAGTTGTTCCAAAAGTGAAAGATTATCACTCTTGTCTTCAAACTATTTATAGATCTTTTCTCCTAATTCATCCCAAGTGGTTATGCTGCCAACACTTAACCCTCAAAACCATTGAAGTTATTTTCCCTTAAAAGAGGTAGTAAGAATTCTAACTGCAATGTTGTCCTCCATGACATTATGTATGGCAAAAATGCTAGCTACATCAAGAATATGTTCCACTGGAGTAACGTGAGTTTCCCCTGTGTAAAAGGGTAAACTTTTGAGTGCCACAATAGGTATAGGGTCACATTGAGCCAACAAAAGAGGATTGCTTGCATTAAAAGGGGGAAAACTTGGTTTCATGCCATAGTAGCAAGAGGTTGATTGTTCCTTGGTGGAGTGAACCTTCCGTATGGAGGAGTTGAATGACCCCTACGAGGTAGAGCTACAACTGGTGATGTTGAAATGCCTCTTCGTCTTCTCTTTAGAGGAGACAAGGAAAGTTTGATATGATGATAATTTCCTTACTTTGAATAAGCTCTTGTCTGAATTATTTGCATAAGTTAACGCACTAAGATTTGGAATCTAGAGATATAGAGTCGCTAGGTACTTTGAATTGTGTAAGTGAGAAGAGAAGTACCAACTCTTTGTGCCATCGGGTGTGCTAAAAACTATTGTTGCCAAATCATTGTACCCTCCCAATGTTCGAACATGAACAAGATGTTCGGTGTGATTGGGACACATGGGATCACCTCTCAAGCTGTGGGACTTGGGCTCGAGGTGAACCTCCGGAGAAGGTTGGCTTCCTCTTCCTAAATTAAGTGTTGTACTATTCCTAGTGTGATAAAAAGGCTATCTAGTACTATGCTAACATCTTCATGGGGTTTTAGGGAAATATATTTACAGAAATGAAACTATACTAGGGATGGTGATGCACCAAATAAAGGGTGTTGCCAGAATCAGGAAGGGTTAATTTGAAGAGGGTGTGTACACCACATGTTAACTTCACCTACCGTAACTTAGAGAGGGTACAAGATACTGCAGACTAAGAGACATGCGTTCCCTTTATTAAACTTGATCAGAAAGAGCAATAAATCAGTTTCTTAGTGAAGAAGGATGAACTCAAGAAGGGTGAACAGACACCACAACTCAACTATATGCAATAATCCACCACTCAATAAGCACATAACTCCAAGAATCTGCGATAAAAACGTGAACTTGCATAGTGTACCTGCAAACATGAGAAAAGGCACAAAGAAGTATAGAAAGATGAAAGGACCGAGCTTAATCACAAAACACACACTTTAATTTCTTCAATAACATGCACAATGCATCATACATTCAGAAGAGGCAATAGTTTCCATTACAATATTGAAGAGGAGGCTTGAAATTTCTCTCAACACACAAGGACAACTTGTAGAAGAGAGAGGACTCTTGAAAATTGCACTTGCCTAAGATGTATAACTTTCCAACCTATTTGACCTATTGGAACCCCTTGGAATGAGATTCCAACTTACATTTATAGAAGAGGAAATGTCATAATTACATTCCTAAATTGAAGGTACATGATGCATTTATTACAGTTGGTTGAACCACTTTAGAAGGTTCCATCATGTGTCATTAATACCCAGTTGACCTAGTCTCCTTAATTAATTAAAATAATATTTAAATAATAATAATAAATATTATTATTAAAATATTTATTTAAAAAATATTAATTTAATTTTAAAAATGGTGGGCTCCTTGTTGATCGGATTGCAATGGAGGGAAATTATGAAAAATTTCCAAAAATTGCCCAACTCGGTGGTTGGCTTGCCAAGCCAACTCACCAAGTTGGTCACGAGATCCATTGTTCTTCACCACAAATGAGCTCCCATTCCACAACAAACCATTCTTCACGAGCTCTATCTTGACTCACCCTTCAAGCTAAGTTACTCCTTATGCATTATCGGATGTCAAGCAATTTACAATGACAGTCAAGCTCCATATCTTATCAATCGAGCTATTTTTCATTGAATCCTTTGAATGGAAAGCTATCAAACCCGACTCTTATCGTGGATTACCTCAACTTCTATGTTTTCGTGGCCAACTTGCAACTTGGTTTTATGAGACCAAAATGATTTGATCATCGAGCTTCATGATCTTACACCCCTGAACTCATTTCTTGTTATGGACCGTATCTTAGATTTATGCATATCTCACACGATTTGTCTCATGTTTGCCAAGAGCTCCTCACCATCATCTAGTCATTACCAACATCCCATTACCAAGCTTGAATGAACTCCCTCTTGAAAATGTTATTTCAAGTCGTGGAAGGAGTCACCTTTTTCATCTTATAGCTCGCCTATGAGCTATTCTTAGGGCCCAACCGAGTTCCATATTCCAACACCGAGTTGAGCTCATTTGTATTGAGTGCTCTCACTTGTATTGAAATCCAAACTTCATTTTTAATGCACAGACTCACCACAGAGCCACCTTTTGTCGTATCACCTCACATCGATCCAAGCTACTTGGCATTGCCTAACTTTTAAGCTTCCCACCGTCGCGACCAAGCTCCCATTTTGCATCGAGCTCCAAACCGATCCCTTCACAAGGAGTTCTTAATTTCAACTCGGACCATGACTACCGAGTGACTAATTCACTGTAGTCTTTCCACCACCAAGCTCGATTATGCAACTCACCACTAAGTCACTTTATTGCTCGATTCCCTTGCATTGAATCATCCTCAACCTACACTTGGTCAAATTTTCTCTGACGAGCTCTCTCTCATTGCATGGTTCAACTTAGAGAGTTGAGCTCCTTCATGAATATACTAAGCTCTACCACAACCTCATCGTCAAGAAAAATGGCTTCATCTTAGGTCATCCATGGTGATACATCAAGACAATAAGCGGCTCTATCCATTGCATTCATTTTTCTCGCCATCTCTCCATTCCCCATTAACTCACCTTAGCCTCTGCCTAGTAGACTTGACCAACATTCACGAACCCGAATCTTATTCATGTGTTTGTTGACTTGTCTCCATGCAAGCTCTCCCCAACTGACTCACTCGGTGCCCTTCGAGTTAAACACAATCTCTCTTCGAATGCTGAATCATTTCGTCTGATGTGTTAGATCCTACAACTTTTCACGAGCTTACCGTGTACATTCCTTCGATCTCGTCATGACCGATACCCGTCAAACCATCCGTTGAGCTCCACACTAACTTGCTCACAATGTGAAATCATTCTCATAGGCTTACCTTGTACTCGAACATCTCTGTAACCATCGAGCCATGAATCGAGCTCACTGAAATGAGCCACCTCCCTTGGTGACCAACATCTCTGCTGATGCATCGAGTGATTTCCATGGTATTGACCCAATTTGAATTCTTAATCTGATCACCCACCTTAGTCACGAGCCCAACATGAGAATTCACATGAGCTCAAAGCTCTTGCATCGAATGGTTTTATGGTTTCAATTTGGTCACCGAATTCTCTTGAGCTCACCTTCTCATGATCATTTTTCTTCTACCTTTACACATCAAGATACAATTACCATGTATTTCACACACTGAGCTCATCACCTTGTCATGAATCAACACCTACATCTATACTACCTGATACCGAGCTCTTCACGGTGAGTTCCTTATTATCAAACCTAGCTCGGGTCGTTCATTCTCACAAGCTAAGTGAGTATGATCTTCTGTGGTGATGTGATGCCCTGACATGGCTCTCAAGTTTCTCATTGATGGGCTCCTAGCACTGAACTTGGAAAAAACTCTTTATGTCATCCGCTAAGCTCGCATCTGTGAGCTTGAGCCATATCTACCAAGCTCCACACGTAAATGATGGAACTCAACATCCTTCTACGAGCTCTGATTGTGATCTCACCACTGAGTGACTTGGCCTCAACTTGGCTCATCCTTCAATGTTCCCCGACTCGTTAGGTGAATTACTGAACTATTATGTGCTCGAGCTAGATATTTCTCATTAGATGCTTTACATCAACCATGAGCTCAGCCTATCTTTTATCTAGTTTGATGTCTTGACTGTTAAACCAACCCCAAACTCTTTGTAATGGAAAGCTAGAACACTTCAAATGAACTACGTCAACATCCATTCCGAGCTATTGATAGTAACTCAGATGCACTTGCAATGATATTGAGCTTAACTTGTTGTTATTCCTCCTCAAGTCGACCATCCAATAGCCATGGCATTAGTAAATACAAGCCTTTCCCAACCATGCAATCTTCATAAGTTCACCACCTATTTGAGTGCCTCTACAACCGTGATCTTTTCTACTTGATACCTTCAACCACGAGCTCCAAGCTTGAGTCTCTTTTTCAAAACCAACCAAGATCATCAATCGAGATCTCTTCATCTTCATTTTGACAGAGTTTGGCATTGATCCGAGTTACTTGGCTTTGTTGCTATGATCTGCAGGTTTCAAGCTCGCCTTGTGCATCAACATCGGAAAGATCCTTCTCTAATTCTTGTGCATTGCTCGATCTGGTGAGCCTGCAACTTGATACTTTTTCCAACATCGACCCATCTTCAACCATCTCACCACCATCCTCCCTCATCACTTGGAGGATGACTTGCCACCCAATTCACAACCACCACTTTAATTATCTTCTTGACTCGCACAACGACTCAAACCTCTCCAAGCTACGCTAAATTTGCATGATGATGGATTGCCATTGTATTCTCCCCACTTGGCTATTTGATTAGATTTCTCCCATGCTCGGAAGTATCATGATGGTTTTCCAACCCAATATTTCCACTTGACCACACTCTCCTAAATCTCCCATGCCGGAACTCCTATGTCGACTTACCATCTCCAATGTCTTGAATTCGGCAAGCTAGCTCTTAATCCCCGCGTAGTGAAGATCTTGTATTGGTTTTTCATGGCATTTTTTTTATTCTTCGCCACAAAGGTCTAAAATTCTCCCACTCATGGACACCATGTGTTGGATTTCCATCACCTGAAAAACCCACTTGTCGTAAAAAAAACTTCCCCCATGCATAATTGTTGGCTTGCCTTGCCAAGGAGTTATCTCTACCATGGCCACAAAGGTCCGAAAACTCCCTGAACCAAGTTGTTCACTATCTCTTGTAGGCACTCACCCAATTCATCTGAGAAACTCCATCACCCTTGTTTTTGGCTCAATGACTCGCCTTCATGACTATGTGCCTATAATTTTCTGAGTCATTACTTTCTTTTCTCTAGTGAGCCCACGGCCAATCCGATGTCATTTTCCCATTTTACGTTTGGACGATGAACCCACTATCACCGAGTGACTCGGCTGAACCACTCACCACCGAATTTTCATCTCGGTGATATCTCCATGACGAGCTAAGTTCACAACTCCACATCAACCCCGGGTAGCTCACTCACCTAAACCACACCTTGTTTTCATTCCTACAAGCTCGAAAACTCACACCAAGCTAATCAATAGGAAACTCCCTTTGAGCTTGCCCATGTGCCACCGATGTTTTAACTGTTATGGGTTGATATTGAGCTTGATTCCTTGAACCAAGCTCTATTTTAACTTAGTGCCTTCCGACTTGGCCAGCTTGCCAAGTAGCTCACCGAGCTACTCGGCGAGCTAATTTTTTTGCTCGATGGCCCTTGGCCTATTTTATAAAATCCTCCTATTTTTGGAAACTTTCCCATATTTTCTTGACTCGAGTTGACTCTTTTCAACATTGGGCTTGGCCGACCCGTCGAGTTGAGCTCCAATAATAAATGACCGAGTTCTCAACCGAGCTAACACCGAGTTGTTACCGATTTATTCTTAATTTTTCCCTGTTCGATGCTAAGTGAGATCAATTATGCAACTTATTAATTATTTTAATCATGTTATCTCGTGACGACCAGAAATGGGTCCTTGGGAGCAACGTCATGATTTGATCAAAATAGGACATCGTTGTCCAATTTTGACATGTGTGCAAAATTGGATAATAGTATTTATACATTTTCCAAGTTTAAAATATTATATATTCTTCATTATTATCATTATAATATATTTCTAGCTTCTGTGGTATATTATAATGCTCATATAGATCTCGTAAACATCATAAAGCAACTTCATAATATGAATAACTTTGTCAAAATACTATATCAATGCATTAAGTTCATTTGGAATAATCAAGTGGTCACAGTTCAAGGTATTTCATTTGAGGGTCATAATTTACAATAGCTTAACCCCAAACACACAATTATCTCACCTAGTACTAGTGTATCTACAACCCAATTGTCTATTTCTTATACTATACCTCATAAGACATCTCCATGGGGTGCATATATGTATACGAATCTAATTCACACATTGTTCCTTTTTGGTCACATATTACCTCTCATAGGTCACCTTCTCCTCATCCTTTGGATCATCTATTGAAATAACATAATCCATCTCACCAGACACCTTATGCTCATCATCAAACTAGATCACCTTCATCTCACACTACTCATCAAGAATCTACTCACTTTATCTATTCTATAGTACATGCTATGAATCTTACACTAATTATACATGATAATATTTCATCTCTTTTGAAATTTTGGGGCCTATAACCCCTTCACATTCTGATTGAAACATGCTTCTTCATGATGCCTTTATTAGGTAGCTCTTGTGATATCCCCTTTATTATACATGGTTATTTTCAAAACATTAAAATAATCACATAATACAAAAATATGAAAATATGTGAAAATACAAAATCAAGAGCTCATTATGGCTTTCTTGGATAGTTTATTACTTTATACATGTTATTCTTCATATTGGTTTGATAAATAGAATATTTACTCTTTACACACATGTTCAGGAGGTATAGTGAGCTTGATGCAAGACACACATCGATTAATGGATGATGATGATGGTTTGGTTTCTTATACTACTACTCTAGGGACATCCCCATGGTATACAGATGGTTTTTTATTATATGTTACTTTACAAATTTCTCATCATGCTTAATTTTATACATATTGTTTGTTTTCATCTTTTGAGATAAGAAAAACTAACACCTATATCTTGTGAAATGCTAACTTATATTCTACCTATGTCTTTACTACATGTACTTGATTCATATGTTGTTATCACTAATTTTTTTATGTAGATTCTTTCCTTTCTTTCTTACTATGTGGATTTACTCAACTTTCTTATTTATAATGTTATGAATATGTACTTTACATAAAATAAGGGCATCGTTTGTCTTTTGACGTGATGGGTGTCCCATATTTTCCATTTCATGTCTAAATATGTCTATACTTATATATATTATTGCATACTTGACTATACAATGGTGTTTCTACTTTGGTACTATCTGTGTTATGACATACTTGGTTTACACTCCGATCCTTATACTATTGTCCTTATTATGGATTCTGACATGTTTGTTGTTGAAATTTTTGTTTCTATTACTATATTATTGTTATTCTCACTTATGAAACACTTGTTATCTACTCTACTAGTTACACAATTGTATTTAATGTGACTTTTGACATGTTTTCCACTTACTACATTATATATATATATATATACATATATATATATATATATGATTTTATTACTCTATATTATGACAAAATTCCATTATTCTATGATATTTCTATTACATTACACATGTATTCTTCATTTTTGTGCGTTGTATGTTGATTTGTCTTGCACCATGGTATCTACCATGTGCAACCCATTTTGTAGGCATTGGTTATCGAGTAGTGGCCACCATTCCATCCATATATGTGATCATGTGTAGATTATCATACTTATTAGACATGGTTACACATCTCTTATTTTGAGTCACACAATCAAATTTTTCATCACACACACCTCAAAAGAAGGGGCATTCATTGGGATGTTTCTACATATATATAAAGGATATAAAATATAATAATATGTTTTTACAATGTTTAGATCAGGTTACAAAATGTCATAGATACTAAAGTGTTGTAGAATTGAACAAAGGTAAAAATTATACAATATAATCAAACCCATAGTATGTTTTTGAGCATGATGAATGTTCTTAGAAAAGGGGAAAACTTTGTAAATTTTTTAAAAAAGATTTTATCATCTATTTATATGATTTTCATATAGTTTTAAATAAAAATGACACAATATAAAGCATGATACATGGGGCAATAGTTCTTCATTCCTTCTTGAATATAGTATTCAAATTCAACAATAGGATTAAGGTTTGGGGCATGGGATCCCTTCTCCCCTATGATTTTTCACAAACTACATGAACAATTTCGGTGGTATTACACCTTTTAGGGGCATATAAATGCCCATCCCTCTCAGTGGTTAAATTTGGAACAAAATTGATCCTAGATCCTTTTGTAGTGATTATTTTTGTGGGTTTAGTAGAAAACATCAAAGTAGCTAGAGTTCTTCATAGACTAATCTCTCCTCTTCTCTCAAAGCAAATTCCCAAATGAGGAAGGGATCAAAGTAAATAATTTATTTATAGTATAAATCCTACCTCTTTATAAATCTATAAAAATGGGGAAAACATGTCTCATCTCCTCATTCTCTTTGGTGTTGGGGTGTAATCAATACTCTAGTCTCTCCAATGGTATGAAATCGGGGATTGGTAAACACTAATCCTATGACATATCTAAAAACTCAAAATATTGAAGGCATGAAAATAATGGGAGATCCATCCTCCCTCCATAATTTATTTTTTTTATTAGGGGTAAATAGTTTTGAAGGGACTATACCCTATTATAAAAAGGGCTCAAAAGCCAGATAGAGCAGATAATGTAGTCAATAGTTTTGAAGGGACTATACCCTATTACAAAAAGGCTCAAAATCCAGATAATGCAGTAAATACATCAAGTTTGGATCAACATCTAGATTATACATGAGTAACCAACTATAGTTATCTGAGAAACTATACAAAAAGGATCAAACAGTAACAAAACTACAACAAAGCAACATGAAAACAACATCTTAACAATAAAATAGAAAACCAGGAGTAAGGACAATATTCTTCACTTGTCTACTCTGTCAATATTTGTCCTCACCTTCTGTAGAGAGGTGAAGGGTGATCGGGAAGTGACATGGGAGGGATCCTTCTTGTCCAATTGTGAAAGAATCAAGTCCCGTTTTGGTCCCGGCTCCCAAATTTCGCATGAATGTCACTTTGAGCACACAAATTTTCCATAAAATTAGTGAATGTCAAGTCTCGTTTTGGTCCTGACCCCCTCCATAAAATTAACAGTATATCCCTTCCAATTTTTCTTCTCTTCACTTACTTTTGTAAGAATTTCAAAGTTATATGCATTATCTATACTTTGACTTAAATTTCAGTTTCTATCATATATATTGAGTACACTCTTTGTTACAATTTTCATCATGAAGCATGCCAACACTTAGCAACATTTTACCTTAAACATATAATTTTTAATTATACACTTAAAGGGGTAATGTAGACACTAAAATTTGGTAACTTTTCTTTGTATATTGCCAATTTTTATCATTTTCCTTTCTTTGAGAAAAATTCTCACCTTTAGAATGCAATTAGTTCATCCATATATATCTCTCATTAATTTCTTATTATTATACTTTAATTTGTCTTAAATTTTGTGAATATTATTTGATAGAAGTAGTAAAAAACACTTTCTCTTCATTTCCAAACTTTTTGTTTTGGTGTTCTTCTCCTCTATCCAAAACCATACAACTAGTTCAAGATATTGGGTCTAGGCTTGTCTAGCGTGGTTGTCTTGTATAATTTTATCTCTTTAAGTTCACCGGTTTTGTTTTTCAATTTGAGTATTTTATTTGGGTCTTTTGAACTTCCTAGGGTAGGCCTTATTAGAATATTTCACATATGGAAGGCTATTTAAAAAAGTAAATGTAACTTTATAACTCACCTAACACTCTTAAAATATTCTATTGCAAATATCATTCTAAAAGCACTCAAAGGGTTACTAGATATACCCAAATCAATCGCACATGAACTACGAGAAGTCCCTAATACAATTTTAAATTACTCAACCATCTCAAAGATTCTAGTTTCCTCCATTTCCAAGCATGTAAATATTCAAGAGCCATGTCTTGAAAAGAGAAAGATAACACCTAACATTGTTAAGGGGTTTCAAGTAACAAATGGTTAGGTCAAATAGTTGAGGTAAAACACATATCAATACTATTGTGAAAGGTACATTATATAATTTGCAGCTAGCCTACTATTTGTGTGTCAAGTGACATTAGGGAATCCCTAGGGGTAGGGTAGCTATTCGGACATGCACAAGAACCTAGGATAACTACATGAGGCTTGATCTCATAATAAAGCCATATAGTGAAGCACCTATATTGGTTGAGATAATAGGAGAAATTTCAATGTATAGTCTAGCCTTTACCACACACATGTTTTCTCATTTTGGTTTTTAATCCTCTAATGAAGGGTTTTCCATGTTTCTAGGTTTTCCCCTTTGTTCATAAGTGATTATATGTCATATCAAAGTTGTGTGAGTAAGAACAACATATAATGAAGGTCATTTCTAGACAAGTGAAGTGTAGCACCCACCCACGTGTGACCCAAATACATGACCAAACTACTAGGATAAAAGAAATTTGACATATATTTTTCTTGATACAACTATGTGACACCAAGAAGAATCACAATATATTGTATGAAACCACTTGCAACATTTACACCAATATGAAGGACATGCAATTAGCAAGATGACACAAGATGCAAACCAAAACAACACATATAAACACAAGAAAGAATGAAACCACGATCTGACATAATATGAGTTTCACGAATTGAAACTTTTCAAATTATTACATTTTCATGGTTAAATATTTATTGTATTCATATTCCATTTTTTTCCTTAAAGGTTTGAAGAGCACTTAACAAACAAACATATAATCTCATTCATAAGGATACACATTATTTGTTTCAGTTTAGAACTAACTTATAAAAATACACTTATTTGGTTCTTTTCTCTATTACTATTATTTTCATAACTCAATAATAGATCAAAAAAATTCATCACATGGGTGGGAGTCTCTATCTCTCGGGTCTCAAAACTAGATTTTTGTTTCACCTAAAATCACATTTTCTGACGTTTTAGTTGCCATGATTCGATAATCAATTAGTGTCCTTTCCAAAAATAGTTATGTGCCCCATTTTTTTCTAGATAATAGGTTAAGATTCTCGAATAATCAAACTCTCATATAGTAATTTATAAGAACTTTAAATAACAAAATAAGGCCTAACTAAGAAAAAGATAATTATAAGTTTCACTTGTGCGTCTATTGTACATCGCTCATATGTAAGAGAGATAGGATTTTAATAAAGGTACTAAATGGGGTACCCCCTCACTTTGTGGTCTACCAAATTATAATTGATTACACTTCAATAATAAACATTACCTTCCTTACTACTCTTAAGATCACATACGCGTACAAAGATTGGTCCTTCTCAAGAGACAACATAAAAGGTAAACCATCAAAAACAACGATACACAATACATCACTCATGTCACAAAGGGATATTGCACCATTAACTACAATAACATGCATAATTCTATGAACATAAATTATCCTTTTCAACACACATGCTTAACAATTAATACTAAGCCTCAAGGATCACCGAGAAGATTGATTTCAAGGCATATCTCGGAGGAAGAGAGGTGGTTTCTAACAATAAGATACCTATTACTAATACAATCCTTTTGAGAACCATTTAAAGGTCAAAACTTCTATTAAACCTGACAAGGAGGATGACACACAAATAATCCAATGCTTAAAGTTGACCTTCTTAAGGGTTGATAGACTGGGAGCAATTGGGTAATGTTTAAAATAATTGTTACAATTTGCCGTCACACCAAAACCTCGAACTAGTGGTGGATAAGATCTCATTGTGTTAACCAACTGCTATGCCAAAACACCCCCACACAATGGAGCCAGATGCAACCACATGAGCCCTGGGCCCACCATGTATTCACCAAATTAGGTCCAACAACATTAGGAGGAAACGACACTGGGACTTCCCTAGGAGGTCACCCATCCCAATACTACTCCAAGTTGGGCGCGCTTAACTTCTTGGATTTGATACCATGTTACGATTTTCCGTCACACCAAAAGCTTGAATTGAATGTCGATGGGATACCCCTTCTTCAATTCTTGTCAACACTTAGGAATTCTACATGATGCACAAGTTGCTCTGCTAAGCTCGAGCCCTTCTTGCACAACAATCACTGCATAACTTGGAGAACCGCCAACAACCTCAACCTTTGCTTGATGAACCACTACAAGGTTTCACTGCCACTGGAACTGGTCACACCATACTTCCACCCGCAACATGAAATTCTCCACTTGATCTAGGGGCCTACTTCACCAAAACTTCACCACAATGCTGCCCTTGTTCAACACTTCCACCAACACCATACCACAATTGTGCCTCTGATGTTGATCCTATGACAAAATATTCACGGGAATACCTCATTTCACTGCAACCCGACTGATCTACTCACGCTTCCGAAAACACCACACTACTTTCCTCATGGAAACGAAGCAACTGCCACTACTGCCAACCTGAAATTCAAAGGTTTCGCAAAATCACCACACTGATTCTACCAAGGGAGAGCCACTTTTTCCACTTCATGGCTTAAGTATCAACTTGACATCACTTTATAGTCTCTGCAATTCATCCATTTTCGATGGACAAGTTCTGTCGAAAACTTCTAGGGAGTTGTTGCGCTATTCAGTGCTTACACACCTACCAAGTTTTTGAGTTACTCTGCACCACTGCACCTCAACTCTACCAAGTGTTATCCCTTCACTCTTCTCTGCTTGGAGTTAGTTCTACACCAGCCTTCACATGAACTATCCACCTCAGTGACGTTACCCAACCCACACTGCATGCTTCCCTTTTTCCTCCTCCACATTTTGAGTTCTGATCAACACTGGCCTTCTTCTCCCACAAAGTCTCTAGACAACTTGCACTGGCCTACTTGCATTGCACAAGTGCCAACCCTTGACACCTGCATGGGTCTACAACACCCTTATCACCGAATGCCATGCCAACTCCGTCGCAACTACATGACTCCTTCCTCATCAACCATTGGTCTAACTCTGAGAAAGTTCACTGGCTTCATTCATTCCACTATGACATCAATCTGGCTTAACTTAGCCTTGATACTCCACTGGATCACTCTGATTTGACGCCACCATCTAGCCTTGCACCATTCTTCTTCTTACATGGAACAACACTGCTCCTCTTGATCCAGTTGTGTTGGCATCCCGCCATCGACCACCAACACGTTGATTGCCAATTGTCTCAAGACTCAACCACCTAATCCAATTTGAACAACAACCAACTCCCACAACACTAACACGACTCTGCTTAGCCTATGCATTACATTGGGTGCTTTAACCTGACGTTGCTTGACTTGCACACAATAGTCTAATTTTGTGTTGAACAACTTTGTTCTGCTTGGCCCAACTCCGTTGGTGTTTCGTCCACTCGATCACCAACAATGTTGATTTCATTGGCTCCCTTGTCTTCCATCTTGTTATTCAATCAACTCCCTCATCATTGTTACGAATTTTCTCAACCTACGCATTATGTTGGGTGCTTCAACCTGACGCTACTTGACTTGCACACACTATTCCACTTATGCATAGAACAACTCTTTCCTTCTTGGCCCAACTACGTTGGTGTCCCGTCCACTTTGATCACCAACAACGTTGATTGCATTGGCTCCCTTGTCTTCCAACTTGTTCTTCAATCAAATCCCTCAACACTATCATTGGAAGCTCCTTCACCAACTCTCCACATTGGTTTACACTCTTCTCTCCAACTCCAGCTCCACCAAAGTTACGTATCATTTTAACTGCAAGCGTGCTAACTCCAAACACGTTGTGTTTATTCATGCATGACTTGCGTCAATACCAGCGCTTGGCTCAGTATTGGGCTCCAATGTTTCAGGAGCTCATCTTTGATACAAGATTTCATGTTGTGTATCATAGAGAAAAATATCTCCAAGGCTCTGATAACAACTATTACGATGTGTCTCAAAGGAAGCACTACCTCTAATGCTTTGATACCACTGTCATGCGGGCTATTTGCACGGCAGGATAAAGTAACCACCAAGCGACACTGAGATATTACTTTTTTTCACTCACCTTAGAGGATTTAGCTACTCCGGTAGTCCCAGACTATGCAATACAATCCTTTTGAGAACCATCTAGAGGTCAAAACTTCTATTAAACCTAACAAGGAGGATGACACCAAAATAGTCCATTGCTTAAAGTTAACCTTCTTAAGGGTTGATAGATTGGGAGCAATTGGGTAATGTTTAATATAATAACCTCCTTAAAGTGGTCAATCATAACCATTCGTAATTAAAGTAGTTTCATTACTTCGAGGGTTCCAAGCATTTTAGTAACACACACAAGAATAAAAATCACTTCATTGACATATGAGCCCAATTATAACATTTTCATTTCATTTCTAGTTAAAATTTACATCCACACCATTAACATGATGTATACCTATAAACAAAATCACCCTTAAAAATAGAATGACCATTTTCCCAAGATATCCATACACTACGAGATCTCACTCATCACAACATAATCCATAATTAACATTCATGATTGTAAAATAATATTGATACATCGATTTAGCATTACATGTATATTTCCATGATAATCTATATTACAAAAACACACTAACAATGCTACCATTTGCTTTTTGTTTGTCCCGCGTCCCTGCAACCACCACATGGCCAACACAACAACTGGCATGACATCAAACTACAATCATACACAATTTATGATTTTCACAGTTTACTAATACTATTGAAACTATATTTAACACACTTCAAAGGAGAGTAAGAGATGCAATGCCATTTCATTTCATTCCAAAAACCAATAAGATAGTTAGAGAGAGGAGAGAGAAAAAAACATTTTTTCCACAATCAATTTCTTAACGAGAAAATGTAAAAGAAAGTTTCCTACAATCATGTATTCATGTTTACAAGGTTTCTTTATTGTTATTTTTCTTAGATAAGGTCATATGACATTTTTCACCAATTAGTTGCAAGTTTCCCAACATGTAAAATTTACACAAGTTTCTCACAAACCAGTTTTCAAAAACCATCTTCGAGACTCAAACACAATGAAACGAATTCCTACCTTTTCTCCTATATAGGAAACACTCAGAGCTAACGGAACCCCAAACTGGAAAACACGATTAAAATGGCACTTGAATTTCCAAAGCTACCGATCGTAAATGCACTCAAGCGGCCTTGTCACCAATGACCAAAGGCCTACAAAACCTATCAAGAAAACTAGTTTGTGGTAAATTTTTATCCAAACTAAGGGTTTGTAACAATTGTCTCATAATAATATTATAGGTATGCGGAAGCCAAAATTTGTTTCGACACCCAAGGCCAAAACGGTGAATCAAAACCAAACTACAGTTTTCACTTTCAGTACTTGTTTAAAGCTGCAAAGTAGCCCGTTGGGCTCCTAAACGCGTTACAAAATAGGTTAAACTTACATCCGAGGAAGAGTCTAGGGTTCATTGAACACTCTTCATGACAAGGTATGCGACCAAAGTTTTATTTTCTCATTTGAGGTTTTGTAATGATGTTTTGTGTCTCATTGAAAAATTGGATTCACTAAGATCAAACAAGGTCATCAAGAAGTGGTTTTCACTAATTTTCGTGTTTAACTCGCTAATCGTGTGGTTTTTGTAACTAAATATATTATTGTAGTATTTCTAACCATCACACGAGGTAATTGAGTGTAGTGTTTACATTCATTGTTATCGCTCCAATTGCGTACAAAATAGGGGTGCCATTACTATTGAATAACATGTGTCGTTTAATTTACATAAACAAATTAATCTTATTTAGTTAATTAACAACTCCATTAAATTTTTTAAGAAAACTAAATCCTTAAAATTATGTAATGATAGAGTAAGATAACCATGCTTGGAATTGAGCTGGTGAGTGACCGAAGAACACAAGGTGCGATTTGCAGCCTTCCAAGCATTTCGTCAAACAGTTTTGCGCCCTGGAGCAAGTTTCCACATTTTGCAACCATATCTAATGAGGAATTTTCAACTACAACAACTAAGAAAAATTATCTAGCTATCGTGCTTTTGACACAAGGTTTCAAAAGCGTTTTCCACCAATTATTTTATGCAAAACCAGAAAATGTTTTTAGCTTATCAGACACATACCACCATTAGTCCGTTTTTTCAAATATATTTCCCTCAACATCACATTCTTCGTATCTTTCTTCATATTCCTCACTAGAAACTCGTGTAGGCTTAGTCGCTTCAGGGAAAAAGTAGAGACTGATATTGGCAGCGATTTCCTTGTTGCCTTGCATAACCGGACACAACCTGTTAATTTATCAGATGGTTCATGTGCTCTATAATTCCAATTCTATTGAAGTGTGGTCCTCATGGAGAACACATGAACCAACAACATTTAAGAGAAATTTAGCACAATTGAGGCTTTGAGCCAATGTTTAATACATTCCCATGCCCAGTTGATTGTATCGGGTCTAGAACCATTTCTTTCATTGGATTTTCTATGCCAGTTGCCTCAACATTATCAAATATTTGGATGCTTTATACATTATCAGTAACAAAATATGCACGTAAGGGTTCCGTATTTCTTTGATCATACATTACGCAAAGGAATACTGTACATATGTTATTCTCACTTTCCCTCTCTAATCATGGCTACCTCCAGCCAGAGAAGTGTTGACAACAGGTAGATTCTCCATATCTCCCATTCTTCTTTTCTCTGCAGATAATGCTACAATTTAATCCCAGCACATTATATAAGAAGCCAAATGATAAAATAAAAGTCTATTAGAAATTTAAAGGTGTAGAGTATAGGTGGGTGCACCAAAGTCTCAAAATTCCAGGTGCAAAATAGGAAAAAAGCTAGTGCTTGAGGAAAATGAGTACCAAGACCTTACAAGAGAATTTGGGTTGAAACTCTTACCATTTTCACTAAATATCCAAAACGCACATCCTCCTTCCCACGTTCTGCAACTCCTCTTTTCTAATGGTCAACACCCCCAACTGTTCCTTGCCATGAAAATTTTAATTGCATTCCCCAGTGTTGGGCTTAGGCGGCGTTAGTGAAATGGAGTGGTCTAGAGGAGTGCATCTTCAATTGGTTTTTATTGAAAAATGCGATGGGAAGCAAAATTCTTGGCCCCATCTTAAAACTCTAATGTCAGTATCAGTGCTAGTGCCAATGCGAAATCCAATGCCATTAATGTTCATTTTAGACAAAAACACAGTAATTCTTCCATGTTGGAACGCCCATGAAAAGAATAATCCTTCTTCCTTCCCTTCCCAAATGGATATGGATTGTCCTGGTAAGAACCCGCAATTTAAAACAAATAAAACAGAAAAACCTACCATTTCCAATCTATTCATCACCAGTCTCAACCTGGAACAGGATCAATGCAAGCAAAAACTTCAACTAAAATTGTCTTCTCCACGAAATCTTCCACACCAAGCCCGAAAATCATCCTACTACATCCTCTCACAACGTTTACAAAATTCCTCAAAAAATCCTCACGCATGCCCAAAATTTCATTAAAAAAATTCTCACAAAAATTAAAAATCCCATTATTTCATTCTTGAAATGGGGTTGGCACAAGCCCCAAGCAAATTGGGGGAAGTTAGGAATATTTGGATTATTTTAAGATTTACTTAAATTTACTTGAATTTCCTTCTATGGTTAGTTTCATGGTTTATTTAATTATTTAACAATTTCTTTAACTGAAACTTTCATCTCTCCTATATGACGTTTAATTAACACCGTAAATATATTCATTAGAATTATGCAGAATCTTTTTATTGAGAATGAAATACTCTTGAATTAGATCGACATTTAACGATATAAAGATAAATATTTCTAACTCATGATTAGAGAATGATCCTAAGTTGGATGAATCATGAGAATAATGACTTCACCTCACAAATCAAAGGAACGGGATCATCTTAAGGTTCCGAAGGTTAGTCCATGAAAGGACACTTCGAAATTTCTCTTATTATTTTACTGTTGCAAATGGTTCATTTAAATGCTACCATTATTTTATGAATGATTCATAACGTAAGCATGATGCTAGAATGATGAACTCACTCAAACCAAGGTGGACTCAAGCCCACGTAAATACAATCGAGAGGAGGTAATGGAAGGGGCATTACATCTCCCCCCTTGTTAAAGCATCATCCATGATGCAACACACTCTAAGCACTAAGTGGATAGAGTAAACACGGAAGTCGACAATGACAACTTTCGATCAACAAAAGAAAAACTATGTTGCTTAAGACGCACCCACCAACATGTTTTAAAATATTTTTAAAATTTCTTGTTTTCTTGATGTTCTAAGAAGATTGACATTACCCATTATTTAATTACTAAACTTATCTTTTCCTTAAAACCTTTTCTCGTTTCAAATCATATAATACCACCTTATGTGTGAAGGAAATGTTTTGTGAGCTATGAAAGTGTTGTGATGTCTCATGTTCTAGTGATATTGTATTTGTGGTACAACACATTGCACTGACAAAGAGTTGCGTAGTGAAATATGTTACATTATGATAATATCCACTTTGTGTCTTGTTGAATTATTTCATTATGTCACCACCTTGCATTGCATTGGAATCTATGTCTTGATGTTAAACCTATATTGTCGTTGTATATATGTCTTCACATGTTATGTGATAAACCCATATGGTGAATTGGGGACATATAACAATTTCATGACCCCTAATGTATTGTACTCACACTATAGGTGCATTATGTGAAAATGTTGTGTGTTGTAAGTCATGGAATATTATTATGCTTTATTCCCGTAATTTTTCCATGCATAAAATTTTATGTTTTTTTATGTTTAAGTCATCAAAGTGATCGTAACATTATTTTGTGTTATGTTGTGTACCCTTCACTATTGAGCCTATGGATAACATCCATAAGTGTATGTGTGGAGAGAGAAGTTGTAGATCGGTGACCATAACCTTGAGCCAAGTATGAGTTTGAAAGTGGAGTCTCATGTAGACTAAAAACCCACTTCTATCTATTTGGTATACCTCAATCTTGCTTAGTATATTATGTATGTACACCACCTTAGGCTCCTTTTTATTCAAACTGGTATCTCTACGCTCTCCTATTTGGGTTTTCCATCAAACAATCCTATGTGATATTGACTATGTGGATCCTTGTATGTGTGATTTGGAGATATATAGAGATATAATTATTATGGTTATATGTATTTTACGAGTTGAGGCTCGATATCCAAGTGCCAATAACTTGATGAGTACCCCCTTTGGTGGTCATGGAAGGGCCACGTAGTGATTGTAATGTGATCTTTCTATGTTTGTATTTTATTCAGTAAATTGATCATTTTCTGTTAAGAACCAACAATTTTCTTGATTGATGTATTCTTAAATTTTGGGCATTTAACTTGATTTTGAGATAACAAGAGACTTTTGCATTACCACAATTGTTTAGCCACGTATTTTGCTTCATTTGAAATTTGATCTTGGAATTTAATTTTTTTAGCATAGCCCAATGCTTGGGATTTGTTGTCGCTTGACATTTGAATCTGATTTTTATGTTGGTTCTAGTGTTGTGATGTGTTGGAATAGGGTCATGGGATTCACCATGGAGTGGTTGGACCTATGGACCTACTTTGTTGTATGGGGGTATGCCCCAAGGGGGTCATGGGGCTATGTAGTATTGAGCTACAAGTTACTATGCCACTTGGGTGGAGGTGATGGGGCTCTATGTGCCTAGGGCCATAGGGTGACCCAACCTCATTAAATGGAGAGATAAGGTGATGGGACTCTTTGGTGAGTGACCCGATATGGATAAATAAGGAGATGGGGCTTTATGGTGAGTGACCCAACTTGGTTTTGACACTATGATTATTTTTCTACTGGGAGGCATATGGATATTTGGGAAGTTATGTTCATCTCATGATCGAGTATGTCTATTTCATGAGTTACTCATGTGAGTCTTGTTATGCATTGTTATGTTTGAGGCTTGACGCTCCTCTTTGTTGGTATGTATTATTGGATCTTACCTTGGCACTGTGTGGGTACAGTCATGGTTTTGAGTCATGTGATACCAATTGCATATGTATCAACGTGATGCTTCATTGTTTGTTAGTCACATGTGTGTGTTTGGATTTATGCATGGGGCATAATTTTTGGAAATTCTATGTTAGGTGGACTACTTGTTGTCTTTCCATGGTGGAGTTAGAGGTCTTGTGATGTGATTCATTCATGAAAATGTGCTAAAAATGTGTTCTGTGGGTTGTTTGTAATGTGCTTTGTACCTTGTGCGACATTGTGAGGTCAACTGTTTGGGAAATATTTTGGGAATTTGAAATTTAAAATCCTTAACAAGTGATAACATTTCAAACAATGAAAAAGTAAACAGGACAATTGACACAACTAATAAATGGTGAATACCCTTATGAAAAACCGCATGTGGGTGTGTTTCGAAACAAATACCAAAATTTGGATCTGAATTCACTATGAATTAGAACTATTGATTAAGTGTGGTGGTGGTTTGCATCCTATGTCATCTTGCTAATTACATGTCCTTCATGTCAGTTTAAACATTGCAAGTGGTGTCATTTAATCTCTTGTGAGTCTTTGGTGTCGCATAATTGTATCAAGAAAAATGTATGTAAAAAAATTTATCCTAGTATTTTGGTATTGTATTTGGGGCCCACATGGGTGGGCGCTACATGAAGCACATGGGAAGTTTCAGATCAAAAATTTCAAAGGGTCTAGGATCATAGTGTTCTAATTCAGGAGTGTACAAATTAGGTCTAGATTGTACAATGTTTCTAAAGTCCTTACTTGTGTTGAGTATGCAACTCCAAAAATTTCATCAAAGTACTTATAGTTTCGATTTACCTATTCCACCATCTTGCAAATTGATACCATCCCTTTCTTACTTTATAGAGAAAATTTTCTCTCCCTTGTGTATTCAAGCAAATAAATTTTTTATTAGTTGTTATTTGTATGAATGCATTATTTTGATTGTGAATGATTAATTTTAGAAGTTAATTAGATCAAAATAGTCAACATGTTTTAAAGCTTTACATTATTATTCTTTTTGTACATAAAAATAACCAATAGAAAATTAATTAGGGTGTAAAAATTAGGTCCAATTTCCTTTCTCCTAAGAGAGCATGAAATATCACCAATTTTTCACTTATTTGTAAAATCCTCACCCAAAAAATCTTCTTACTGTTTATTCATTACTTTGAGAACTTTTCCAAATCTCAAAACCATGGATGAGCATCGCTTGCCACCAATTTGTAGAAGGATTACCCATATTTCATAAACAAAATAAAAATCCATTCAGACCCTTGAATCAATTTACTTGAGTCTTCATGAGAGAAATTTAAAGGATTTGGAATGTCAAATAATGAAATGAAACGAAAACTGAAATCTAGTGTTCCTATAAATATGAAATCCTTTTAGTTTTTCTCCTATTTATAAATCCCTTGCACACATTTAAAACACCCAAATAAACTTGTGAAATTTATTTTATAAATAAAAAACTTCATAAAAAATGAAATAATGTTATGATATAGTGATTTCATGAGCAAAGAACCCATCAATAAGTAAGTTAAGGTATTTAGTGGGGGTATGTTGGTCACAATATATTGATAGTTATAGTGACATAAGTTTTTGATGGATTTTCTTTTGGAGTGATATGTTATATGTCTATTTGATTGTATGCATTATCTTTATGCTCAATAATTGTATAGATGTATAATATTTTCATGGCATAAAAGAGTGATCTTATCACCATTATATGAGAATATGTACTTTAATTTCATTCTTTGTTGGTTAACATTAAGAACTCGATTGGAAGAATCAATGGTAGAATACCTCATACATATAAAATAGAGTACCTTGTAAGGCCTTACGCCTATCTCTATGTTCTTTAAGCCTCTATGAGGAAGGCATTAGAACTTTCAGAAATGATAGGTTTTAAATATAATAATAATTATTTTGTATACTTTGTTCTAGGTTCTTACCCCCTATGAATCATCTCACCTACAACATATAGAGGAATATATATTTGTATATAAGATAAAGTGTGTTTTATTTGTCATGGTAATTCCATTTTACCTTTGTGCATAGCTATGTAGATGTGTTTCATATTGTATGTTGAAAATATTAAATTTTATAAAGTTTGATATATAGCCTTCGCAATGTTGGACATTCGGATATCATGAAGTTCATGATTACACCATCGTAAAACTATATGTATGATTTTATCATAATATATTCATGGTGTGATTTAACAATATGTTATTTTTGAATAACAATATTATCTTTGTTCGTTCATAAGTTGAAAATGACCTAGGTAATATTATGTAAAATTTTGATGTGGTATTTGAAACATGTGTGTCTAATCATGAAGGTCAATTTTTTATATGGGATGAATTACTTGGTTCATTATCAATGGATCTAAATGATCTCATTTGATGAGAGAGGTGAGTTTTGTTTCTTATATATAATGGTTTCTTTGGAATGAGACTCTTTCATGGAGTCTATCGGCCTAATAAGACCTTTAGGATTCTATCATTCATGTTCATTATGTATGGTTCCTAGATTGTACTAAAATATAATGACTGGTTTGCTTTAGTTGCACATGAACATAAATACCTATTAGGGGTATATAAACTCTTAGTTTATCACTCAATTGTCTCTTATTTATACTTTATTGTCTAGAATTTAGTGTTTTCTTACCTTGTATATGAGACATGACTTGTCACATGTATTTCTCATATATTTTATATATCTTGGTTTGAAATCAAAGGATCATTTTGGTTAATATATGGATGAGACTATCCTTTCTTGAATTTAATGTCATAATGATTTGGTTGTTATGGATGAACATATAAGTGTGCTTGCTTCCATTGTTATAACTTTCCCTTGCATTGCACATCATCTATTTATTCTCTGTTGAGTGATAAATTGTGAATGCATGAATAGTTTGGAAAAGTCATAGTAATTTATTTGAGGTAAACCATGTTAAGTCTAAATAGGTATATAACATCAATGGAACTGTTGTTATTTCAATTTCAACTAAAGCTAAGTGTGATATTTAATTATTCATGAGTCAACTTTTGCTTGATACATAGGACTATAAAAACACTTCATTTCAAGTTTCTTTGTAATTTGGTTATCTTTTACTAAGATGGATATTATATTTTGCAACTTATTTAGGGGAACCTTTGCAGAAAGAGTTTATTTCTCCTTAACTTGAATTAATTATTGTTATGAAATTATAGTATGGGTGTGTTTTGATTATAGGATGCAAGCTATTTGAAATGGAAAAAAGCATTGTTGAATTTGATTACTCCACATTATATGGAACATTATCCTAAGGTATATTAAGGTCTAATTCATATGACAAATCATTAATGACATTAAATTCAAGAAAGGATAGTCTCATCCATAAGTTATGGTAATTTATTTACATTCTTTTATTCTAAGTAAATTTATTAAATATAGACATTTGATTTTTGATATAATGTTATATTATTAGATGAATTGATTTTCTTCATAACACACTTGAAGGCTAATGACCTTTCTAGAATAAGAGGAAAAGGATGAATTTTATTGGAGTTGGTAATACTCTATGGCTTAACCATATTTATCTTGAACTTGAATTAAATTACTTTATCATTATTTTAAAAATCACCTCTAATTTAGGAAATTACAAAAAAATGAGGTTGATATTTTTATAATATTACACAACATTTACAACCTACTTCTCACATTGTTACTAGATTTATTGGACATAATATATTATCCCTTAGACTAGGGATAACTATCCTCTCTACACCTTTCTCGATTCTCTAGAACCTCGGGAAATGTGGAATGTCTCTAGGTTTCCCTTAGTTTCATAATCTTTGTGTTATTGCTTTTATTGTGCATAATTATTTTAAATATATTTATTGCCATAAAGTTGTCAAAATTAAAGACAACCCTTATGAGTCTCTTTTTCCAGTTCTATATATTAGTTCTTATTATACTCCTTTTTGGAATTTTTTTAATAAATATACACTCACCAAACCTATTGAAAACTTTCCTAATTGGTGATAAACACCGCTATAGTATCACTTCTTCAACATAAATTGTGATCAATATATTACAAATCTAAATCAAAGGATTCTATTCAAATACTAGGATCAAATCAACATGTCCTACAACCTAAGACTAAATTGGCATAATATCCTATTTTATGAAATAATCCATTAAGACATCCACCTCCTTTTAGTGTTCCATTCTACACATTTTCCTATATCAGGACATTTAGATACTATGACAAATGATAATATTTATGATTATCATGAAAAATAAAGCACATTCCCTAATCTACCTCATCCATATGACTTGGTCATCAAATAGAATAATTTTAATCATTCTAAATACTAAAAACTCACAAAAGCATAATAATTCAAAAATACAAAAACATTGAAATATTCTAAAAAATAAAAAAATTAGGACCTAAACATAAATTCGATTCTACAAGCTTATATTTGACATATGTTAATTTTCACATTATTTGATAGATAACATATTTTATTTTCAACACACACAAGTTTCATGAGGTACACGAGTATGATGTAGGATACACATGATTATTCATGGTTGCATATGTTGTACTTTCCCTTCTCCCATCGGATTTGTTCATATAGGGATATCTTTTTTACACTATGAGGTGGTTTTGTTCTATTTGTTAGATATCTCATTTCATTTATACTTCACATATCCTAGTTATATTCATACTTTACATTGTGACATATGTTATTATTAGGATACTTGGTACCAACACATGTGGACTATAGATGACTAATATATCTTGTTTTATGTACATATTGGCTAAGTTCTCTATATCTTATTTGACCATTCCTTTCCTTGTGTGTGTGTCCCTTAGCCTATTATATGTTTGTGTGACACTTTGGTGCCAGGTTTTGTGGCCTTCGTATCCTTTTCTTATATGGACCTTGGCCAATTATGTGTGCATGACACTTGTGTGTGGTAATTTGGTATTTATATATGACCTTCTATATGAATTTGTGTGTGATATTGTGTTATTGTATGATTTTTATGTGTGATATATCTATGTGCCACGATGTCTATCATGCACTCTCTTACGGGGCCATGTCTACATTATCGCCATCTACAATTAACTTATATATGTTCCAATGATCATTATTTATTATATCTAATATGGAAATATTTTAGTTCTTTTGAGATAAATGATGTGCAATAAATCTCAATCACCTAAAAAGGGGGAATGATGCAAGAACATCAGTTTAAATAGCCCACTTTTAGATTGATTAGGTCTCATAAGGTGTCTTAGGATGCTTATGGGTCATATCTAGTCCATTTGGGCTCTCGATGATGTAATAAGTGGTATTTTTGAGGTTTCCCTCCAAAACCACATTCAAATATTTAAATAATCATGTATACATCCTAGATGTATGTGTGAGAATGTTAGTCATTTAGGAGTTAGTATAGGATTTACAATAATGAACTAAGGCGGTCATGTCTTAAACTCTCTCACTCGCACCTACCAAGGTATAAACTCACTATGGTTAGATTAATCGAAAATGAGTGAGGTTGGTGAACCCTAAGCACTTATCTTCGATCATAATAATCATAAATAATTCAAATGAAGAGGTTAGAGAATTTAGTAGAGGTTGAAGAAGAAGGGATATCTCGAGATAGATCCTCAAGGGCTTAGGAATCTTTGTACTAGTTCATTGTTTTATCTAATAAAAGCTTGTATTTTGTAAAACTGCGTGTGTGAAGAATTGTCATAATATTATGATTGAATGTTTAAGAATCTTGGATGAAATCCATTTGGTAATGTTGTATGAAGATCATCATAGGTGTAGATAAGTCATGTAACTTTAAGGAGAACAATTAATAAGGGTGAAGAGATGTTATGGCTAAGAAAAATATTCAAGAAATAAGGAGATAAACTATATGTGCATAGGTAAGAATTGATTATTATGTTTAAAGATTCTTGTATAAATGAATAAGAATATTTCAGTGAGTTAATATTGTAAGAGAAGTGATAGTGAGTGGAGTGATCAATAATAAGTAAAATAGTGTGAGGAAAAGACTTAAACTAGATGAAATCGGGGTGTTATAGTCATCTCAAACCTAGAGGTCAAGTTTAAGGTTGATAAGCTGTTTTTCCAAGTATTTTCACAAGTGAGATCATTGATTTGAAGTATGCATGAGTTTTTGGTTGTGATTGAAACCTCAGAGAACCTTGGTAGATTTTAGAAAAGGCAGATAAAATCTTGAAGCCCTTGTTGTCTTGAGATGCCATGTTATATGGCTTAGAAGAAAGTTTTTGGTCCATTATCAAGAAGAAGCTGAGCTAATGAGGAATGACATTGATAAGTGATTTTTTTGAAGTCATAGTAATCAATGTGAGGTATAATTAATTTATAATAAAATTTCTCACTTAAAACTCAATTTTATTTCCTTGACTATGTATGCCTAGAATTAAAGGGCTTGAGAGAATATTTTAATGAGTCAACATATTTCTTGACCTTTGAAATGACCCTAAAGAAGTAGGAGGAAGGTAATAATATTATAAGACATTTAATAACTCTCTTTTGAGCCATAATATGGGTTATGAGGAGTGAAGAAGTGAGAAACACAATCCATTTTGCAAACTAAGACAATCATATTCGAGGGAATTAGAATGAGTTATAAATGATAATTGGTGATTACTACACTTTGGATATCCATAGATACCTATATTAGGTTTGAATGATATCATTGATTGGTAAGGATATAATATAACCATTACTTAAGTAAAAAAAAATATTAGAGGATAAAGAAAGCAATATACAGTTTGAGGATAAAACTATGATAATCTAGATCACTCGGTTAAGGGAGATTCAATATGGGGGTTGGAGAAATTTTTGTGGGAAGTTGGTAGAGTATACTATAACCTTGATCAAGGTATAGAACTTTGGAAAATCTATAGTCATGCAATCAAATATGATTGTCTGTCACAATCGATAAGTAGCGTTGGAAGAGTTACACAATCATTTCTTAGAAGGAGCTTGAGGAAGCAAATTAAGACGTTGAGGTAAGTAAGTTGATGACCAAGAGTAGAAGGATATTATCATAGAGTATTGAGAAGTGAAATTGACTAAGGACCAAAGTTAACAAAGTAGAAATAACCCTTAGTGTTAAGAACCATAAAAATGCTTAAAGAGGTTTAAAACATGGAATTGAGCTAAATAAGAAATAATGAGTAAAGGATATGGTGAGAAGACCTTGATAAAGTTATTTGAAGGGGGAATAAATTATTTATAATGTGTAAAATTATTGGAAAAGCCAAAACCTAATAAATTTCCGTAAAACCCTAATTTGACCTATTTGGTATGCTTATTAAGGAGGATTTGGTGTTGAGTGAAGTAGAGAAGGAGTTTGAGGACAAAAATTGGTATAAAGTAAGACATATGAAATGGGTATCCAGATTTATTAAAAAATTTCTCTAGAAGTTTGTATATTACTCTAAACACGAACCCATTGAGGGCTAAAAACCTAGTCAAAAACACTAAAAAGTGAATAAAAGTGAAATGGTGAAGAGTTAAGTCCTGAAACTTTTTAGACATCTAAATTGGCCTAATGGGTATCTAAAACATTTACCAGTTAGATTTTGAATTGAGCATTTTGATATTTTTCTAGAAAAATTGATTTTAGAGGGCTACATGGCCATATAGAGGTCTAAAGGGAAAGTATGAAAATCAAATGGATGAAACTTTACGAGTGGTTTATAAATGTTCGATAGATAGTGTTAATCATTTTAAAGAGGTTTTTAGCCTTTTGTGAAATCATTTATTTCATTTTTTCCTATTGAACTAGTTCGGATATTTAAGCAAGGTGTTGGTTCTTTAGGTAAAGGGGATTGTTCAAGTTTAATTTGTGAATTTTAATCCGTTATTTGTTTTTGTAAGAGGAGTGTCTACATGTTGCTCTGTCTCGGGAATTTAGTGGGGTTACTATATAAAAATTAATACAAAATATGCACATAAATAGGATTATGGGATACATGAAGATATGGATAGGTTACAAGAACAAAATTACATTGTTATAATTAGAACATGAAAATTTTATATACAAGAAAAATATCATACACTTAGATAGAACCATGGTATAGTAGTATCCTAATCTATAACATCTATATACATCTCAAGTTCAAAATTCAAAATCCCAATTCTTTAAGAAATTCAAATTCTATAGTGGTTCAAGTAGAAAATCACTTACAAGGATATAGATTACATCACATATTCAATGTATTTCATGATAAATGTAGGAGCATGGCTACTTGTATTTTAGATTCACTACATTTTATGGAAAAATGCACAAGACATGATTACTATAGAACGTAAAGGTTATAAATTTATCAGTTGACATATTTTTGTTTTTGTTTCAAATATTTCTATTAAAGTTCAATAATTACAAATCTATATATATTTGTAGTGGTGTGGTTTAGAAAAGGTACAAAGGGGTTTATATAAACCCAAAATCCTATAACATTAAATTTTTAAGCTCATATGGTTCCACTATTCCTCAATTATTGGACTTTCTACACATCAAGCCGCTTAGTTCACTTTTATTATTACTCTTCTAGTTGTACAAGGTTATATGTCCTACCAAATCTCTATTGACATTAGAAATTTGGGAAAGTTACACCTTCAACATTCTTTAGATTGGTTATTTTTTCACCCAAAATTCTCAATTCATATTGTTACAATCTCCATCTCCACAAGCCTTGAAAAGGAAGCTTATTATTTTACATTTTTTGAAGAAGAGTTGGTTCTACAAACACATGTGTAATCCTTCCTTTATCCAATCCATTCTACACATTTCAAATTAAATTTTAAAATTATTTAGAGTTAAGTTTTAAGATTTCATTATATGGATATTGGTTTAATTATTGTGTATCATGTTGTGGTCTTGGGTGCATCTTACATCCATTCAAGAATTCAAACAATTAATAAATTTAACAAAGACATATTTTTACACACTTGTGTAAATTTATCCTTTATGATAGAAAACATTATTTATTATCCTAAAGGGGGAATCTAGAAACCTATATTTTGTAATTAGTTCTTTGATAATATTTATTTTACTTATATCCTTTAATTATAACTTTAACGCATAAAAACATCTTAAATTCACTACCTTACTCCCTCATGAGGCTTGTAAATACTTCATATTATTTCACTTTGATTCTTATACACCTACAATAATAATCTAAATTTATTGTAAACACCCTACATCTCCTATCAAAATTTTCCATATATGCACTTCATATATCCTTCATCCCTAGAAACTACCATACAAATATATACATAACTAACAAATAGTTTTTTCCTTTATAATGGTTTTTTTCCTGTAAAGGGAGATGGTCAGATTTCCTTATGTTTATCCCTACTAATTATCATTAAGGTGAAATAATATCCCATGTATCCATATAAAATAAAGTTATACGCAATCATTTATTCACTGGAAATCTCAAGAGTTTCTCTAAAGAATACCTATCGAATTTTATGCAAAGTTTCCCTAAACTTCCCTAAATCAAGAGAAATTTTTTGGATAATCCTCTATATAAGTATAAAGATCTCTAAACTATGAAAATAGTATACCATACCAAGTCAAGAGAACATCAAAGTAAAATCAAACATTATCAAGCACTTACACACCAAAGGGAACTTCAAGGAGTTTTACTCTAGCTAATATTTATCTAAAAGGACTCTATATTAGAATTCTAATTTAACACTATTCAAACCTCATTAAGGGTACATTTTGAATTGAATATACTTATGTCTACTACTAGTGTTGAGACATTGGGGATAAAATAATGAAGTGACCCTATATTTTCATTCACTCTTACACAAATACCATGAGAAATAAAAGGATTTTGAGTGCCTAATTTATAAAATCTAGTACAACCCTTGATGTAAATCAATAGGAGGTTAGCTAAAACCACACATTTTTTTTTTTATGTTTTTCCTATTTGAGTGGTAGTACATAGAAATAGGGTTTTTATCAGCATAGGTGCATGCACAAGTGTTTTGGAAGAAGAAAAATTATATGGCGTAGTTATAGATGAAAAATAAATAAATTATAATGAAGATGAAGTATAATGTAGAGATATAAACTATAACTAAAAAGGACATCAGATTCACATAATAATTTTTGGATGTAAAAATGTGTCTTGAGAGTTTCTAGGGATCTATTATGAAGATAAACAATATTATTCCATTTCACAATATGTTTTCTCTAATTTCAAATCAAGAACACTTTCTAAAACATAAAAAATAAGTGAACTTGGCCTCTTGTAATTTAGTATATTTAGAATGTGTTATAATTGAATGCAACTTCTATACATGGTTTTACATGTACTTTTAAATATGAATGTTTGAGTATTTATTGTTTAGTTTGATTAGACATTATTAAATCATGATTTAAATCCCAATTAGGGTTTGGTAAAATTCTAATTTAGGATGAATAAATTTTACAAATATACCCTTTTTAGGTTCATATTATTGTACTTGATTATCCATGCTTATTATTCTAAATTAAGTCAAGTTTTTAATAATTTTAGGCCTTTAGGTTCAAAAAGATAAAACAACTGACATCATTAACTATTTTCAAGTTCACATGAGACATAACTAGACACTAACATTGGTAACATGATTTTTACCATAAAACTTGTTGCCAAAAATGATCTCACACTTCTTTTTTAGGAAAATGATCATAGATTCTAGATTTTGAGGATTTAATGATGATAATTGATTCATTTTATACAACTTGTTATCTTTAAACTTATAAAATTCACTTGCACATATCAGCTCCAAGATCATATAGTCAAATTAGATAAATTTTTTATTAAAATCTTTTGTGTTTTTCTCAAATGGGTTGGTGATGTCCAAATAGATCATCCTCGTAAGGATCAAAGCAGTCAAATTTAATTGCTTTAGAGGTTTTGGATTCTTAGTACTCAAAATTTTGTTATATTTTGGAACAAAGAATTTTCGCCCATAAGAATCAAAAACTTCCTTCACTAGTCCATGTGGAATTATGTCGGTTAGAATCAAGGGATCAAAATTTCAGGTTATAGGTCACAACTAGGAGATGGATTAGAAGGGTGAGATCATGAGGTCTTGTCATTGGTCCACATGGACCAATGATAACCCTCCATTAGTTCTTGGTAGGGTTCATTTTAAGACCCCCAAAAAAATTATTATAGAATGGGTGGAGAATCTCTAAAATTTACTTTCGAAACAATGGCGAATATCCAAAAAACCATTTTGTGGAAAAGGTAATTTGGAAGCCCACAATTTTCCATGGTTTTGTATAGTTGGAAGGGGGTTGGATGAGGGTTGGATGGCCGTATATCCATAGGTAAAAGGAATTTCATCTCTTTTTGGAATTTTATCTCTTCTTAGTTGGATGGTTAAGGTTGGGTGTGTGTCTCTTTCCTATGGACAACCACCCAATAGGGAAAAGACGACCATTGAATAGGGAAGAGACTAATGTATCTTCCCTATTGGATGATCATCTCTTCCCTATTGGACAACCATATCTTCCCTATTGGATGACCTTATCTTCCCTATTAGATGGTCATATCTTCCTTATTGGATAGTTGTCTCTTCCTTATTAGATGGTGTTTCTTCTTTATTAGACGATTGTCTCTTCTCTATTGGACAGTTTAATATATGTTGAAATATTTTGTATGTTGGATGGAAAATGAGTGGTGGTCAACTGCTACCTATTGGATGGATTAGATTACACATGAGTCCCTAGAAATGTTGCCTCGAAACTCTCCACCTATCATTTGTCACCACATGTCCTCTGCGTGAACTTGAGCCCTATATATAGCCCTACGAGGTTCATTTATTTACTTTTTCCATAAAATTTTACCAATCTACATCATTATCTCTAATTTTCTACCAAACCAACGTGCTCCACATTTAGTCCGCCTCAAAATACCAATACAAAAATCTCATGTACCCTCAAATTACGTAGATGATTAAATTGAAAGATACACCTAAAGAGTAGATGCACAAAAAATAATTCATGGGGCTTGTTAACATGCCCCATTTTGAAAGAGATATTATGGTCCTTAATTACTTGATAAACTCTTACAACCACAAAGACGGGAATTTTTTATCCCCTTGATAGATCTTACATTTTCATTCCACGTGGATCTGTAGATATCCATCAATTAATTGGCTTACCTTTTCAAAACTAGTTTCCCGTGACTACAAAGGCTTTCTTAACTGATGAAGACAAAAAATATTTGGAGTCTCATTACAATGTGCAGGTTGATGGTAAGTTCAATTTTATTTTTAATTGTTTGTTTTCTTAATATTAATTGAATTCCCAAGCATCTAACTTTTCTTGTATCTTGTTGTAGCTATAGTTAATCATTCCAAAAGAGGCCTTGTTATACAAGGTGTTACAAATAAATTATTTCTTACAATGATATCTCTCTTTCAATCCAAGATTATGTTACAGTAGGCAGATCCATGAACATTCCATTTTGGAAAGTTCAATATTTATTATGGACATTGGCAAGGAAATAGTTTGATTGGTGCACATATTTGTCCAATCGAATTAAAATAGATGTCAACAATGCCATTTCTAGTTTCAATGCACCCGATAAATCAAAGACTATATTTTATTGTACCAATTATCTACTTGATTTTTATCAATAATAATTCCACCAAGTGCGAGAACTAACAAATTCCAATTTTTCTAAATGATAAATTACTAATGATAGGTCTTTCAACCAAATAATAATAGGTAACAATTAATTTTAATAGTATAACAATTAATTATTTTTAAATTCAATAATAACATTAATTTATATTCTGTAGAGAATAAGTGTAGCTATAATATCTCATAAGGAGGCTATTGCTCACTTTGTAAATCCCCTCTAGAAGTCTCGGTGGTTTTGATATGGATTCAACGAAATTGACCCGGTTTGATTTCCTTGACATTGGGAACTAAGATGGGTAACTATTTTGACACCCAAGATATGATATAAAGTAATCCACCTCCTTAACCATTATCACAACAATGCCTATCAAATCATAGACTCTCCTCCTCCACCAACTCAAATTCCACTAACAGATGATCAAAAGATGATTTTGTAGTCAAAAATTTGGTATCGAGATAGTTTGGGGGACACAATTCAGGAAGTGGTTATGTATGAGGTGGAATTGGTGTGCACTTGGGATAAAAGGGCAAAAAAATTGATCAAAGAAATAAATATGTGATAGCATAATCATGCTCAAAGTCAATCATTGTTCCATGCCATAGAGATCCAACCAACAAGGCTTGACATTTTGCTAAATAAAGCTCAGTCTGGAAATTTTTTATATAATAATGATTATGATGAACAAGTTTTAGATATAGTGTTAAACAAGTTGGTGAATCTTAATGCTGAAGCCCATGCATACTACAAAAAATGGGATAGAGAAAACATTAAGGTTTTGATTGCAAATGCAGAAAGAGAGAAAGTTGTGGTAAGTCAATCTTTTACATATGAAAAATTATGAGCATTTCTATAAATTATTTATAACTTATCTAATACATTTATGTTTTTTTGGAAAAATATGAAAATTTAAAGAAAGAAGTAGCTATATTCGAGGCACATTTGAAGAATGCCTGTAAAATCTTGAATGCATTTGTATAGGTGAAGGAGAAACTTTTATTATTAAATAAAAAAATTACATTGAGGAAGATAATCTAGGAGCATAAGTGGATCCATATATCTTACTAAAAGAAACGATAGATGTTGATCCCTCACTTTTTTTAGTTGTAGATGTTATGAGGGAGGAGCACAATATTCTTTAAAATATCAATAGCGCAGCCACAGATTTGTAGGTATCACGAGTTTTAGCAACGAGCACTATACAAACGGAGAAAACTCGCCTCTTTTGCAAGAAAAAGATCAATCGCCTTGAAAAAACATTGAAAATAAAATTTAGTTTAACCATGTGACAGTGTGTTGTCACACATTTCCGACACTGGCATAGGAATTAAAATATAGTGTCCAATCATTTTTATTTTTTTATTATGTGTGGTAGACATAAGGTCAACTATGATTCAAAATCATAGAAATAAAATAGGATTCCTCTCGTAATATGTTCTCATATGATAGAACTTGCTTGGAAGATTTGAAAAGAAATTGATAACCCATAATTTTGTAATTGTATTAGATGACAATGCTTTATGAAAACATGTATGTCTTCATAAAGTAATCTTCCTCTTGTTAGAATGAATACAAGTTTAATTGTGAATTGGAACTATATTTACTATTATATCACATTTATTGAAAGTTTTCAACATTTTAATATGCAAACTTGTAATCGGATTTTTGCTTATTGTGAATGTTTTTTTATGTTACTATTTGGAGATGTAAACTTTAAAGCATGGTTTTAGACATTTTGTGTGTGTTTGTTTGAGTATAGAAAGGATTTATTTTTTTCATGCAGAGATAAAATATTAATCACACAGATGGATCAAAATAAATCAATCACTATCTTTATTTCAATAATAAAACAAAATCACCCAACATTGACAAATCTCTTATTCAATGGATTCCCCCACCTGAAGGTTAGCACAAATTGAATTTTTATGGTGCCTCTAAGGGAAACCCCATAGCCATTGGTGGTGGTGGTTTAATTAGAAACCATCTTGGTCATCCCCTTGTTTCTTATGTAGGTCCCATGGGTAAACAATATAATCACTATGTTGGGGCCTTTGTCGCTCTCTGGGGATCGGGCGTGAGGGACCTCAAGGTGAGAAATTTAATTATTGAGAGAGACTCTATGAACATTATAAAAATATCATAGGCATCCAACCCCCCAAATGGTCCATAAAATATTTCATTAATGATGTCAAGACCTCATGTAAAGTTTTTGATAACTTTAATATATGCCACATCTATAGGGAGGGGAATAGTGTTTCGACGCACTTGCAAATGATGGTGTCATCAATAATCAATTTAAAATTTAGCATGATCATGGGGAAATCTCTCATCCAATTAGATTAATCATTTCTAAAGAAGCCAAGGCCACCTGTCCATTCAATTTGTCATGTCTCAAGATTCGTACATGTGGAGAATCGTTGAGGTGTACACTAAGCATCCGAGAATTATTCCTCCCAGATGGTCCATTTCTACTTGCTTTTTGTACTTCATATTCAATAAAAAAGCTGCTAGAAATCTTTGTTTTTACCATTTACATTATTTGGTAGCTCTGGGCCCTCTATCTTAGATCTTTGGGTTTGGGCTCCATCATTTGTGCTATTAGGGGCCAATTTCTAACTATGACAAGTTTGTTTTCGCCCCAACTATGATTTTCCTTCTCAAAATGGGTGAACCCCTTGTTGAGTGGAGCCTATCCCTCCTAGAAGAAGAATGAATAATTATGGAAGATCCTTGATGTGGATGGCTTCATAGATTTCATGCAAAGGATAAAAGGTCACGATAGGCATATCTCTCTCAAATTTCCCGTAAATGGAAAGATAGGGTGATAACCTTCAAGGGTAAGGAGTTTACCATAACAGAGAGCTTGATTTCCTTCATTACCGGTTTAGGTATGGATGGGATTAAGTTTTATAGAAATAAATTTGATAAGGATGCTAAGGAGAAAATATTCATGTAGGGAGAGGAATCCCTGCAGATTGGGAAATATGGTATTCTTTTCTCTTCTATCCCCCCATATGGAGATGTTGCTAAAATGGTTGTGAGGTACATTACCTTGGAAGGGAACTTCTCAACTCTAGAGCAATCACTTAGTTCTTTTGAACCACTTCAAGTGCTCTGCTAAGGTCATTTTATCTTACTATATTCTTCATTCACTTGAGAAATATGTCATTGATGTCCAAGCCCACTTGCATGCTCTCCTCCTTCATCAGAGGGTTATATTCCTTCTACATCAATACTTTATTTATGTGGTGGCATAAAATCCCCCCACCCTTTATCTCCCCCTCCTTGACATCCTAGAATCCATACCAAAATCCCAACTTCTAGGCCTCCACCTCCGATCCCCTAACTAAAAGGATTTTTTGTAGTGACAATAAGGGCAAAGATATTGTTGTGGATCATAATATTCTTCATATCATCCATTGTTCCCTTGTACCTCATGCTATCCTTGATCTTAGAGCCCAATTAAAGTAGTAGGTTGACACCATCAAATAAATAGAAGACTATGTGGACTTCCTTCTCAATGAAGGGAACAAAGAGGAAATGAACCCTTCTATTCTTTCTAAGCTTGAGGAGAAGATGGAAAATCTCACCAAACAACACAAAGTGCCTTGGAGGAGAGAGTGCAACAAGTAGTGAACAAGCAAATCAACCAGCTCTCCATGCACAAAGCACTGTTGGATTTTATTCAAGTCCAAGTTAAGTAGATTTGTGATATAAGTGACATTCCAGAGGATGTATGGAAGGATGGGAAACTCAAGAAGAAGCTCGTTGCCACAAGTAATTAAGAACATGTTCATCAAACTGCAATCAATCTATAGAAGGCCATGAAGGAGGCTCAAAATGTTTTAACAAGATTCTCAATCAGGCATTTGTTATTTCTTGGTTTTTGTCTTGACGTTGTTTTGTTGTGGTTTTGCAGTTGTTGTTTAGCTATTTTTTGTCTATAGTAGGGCTTCTTGCAGGAAATTTTCCCCTTCCTTGTTATTTATTGTATTATCTATCTATTTTGGATTTTGTTGTTGGGTTGTAGCCCCCACATATCAAAAAAAAAAATTCTCTTATTGTAATTCCTAGATTTTGAGCGTTTTGCGGTATGGAGTATGGTCCCCTTCAAAACCATTTACCGTTAATATAAATAAATAAAACAAAATATTAAAAACAAATTTGTTACAAGTAAAACAATATTGTCCATTATGATTATTTGATAATCATTAATCAATATGAAATATATCAATATATTAAATCATTTTATCAATATTGTCAAGAATATATACAAGAAATCAGGACTCTAGAAATTGAAATAGTCCTTGAGCAAACCTGTTCATTAGTGTCCTCAAATTCTATTGAATTGGTAGTGTGCTCAGTGGATGTGTTCGGATCCTTGGATAATTTAGAATGTTACCGACTCCTCTTCTTTCTATGAGTGAATTCTATAATGCAAGTTCTCTCTCATAAGGAAAAGTCTCCACATAATAATTGGATACATACAATCTCAGACAACTTTCTAAATTTATATCCAATATGTTACAAAATTTTTATTTTATGAAGGATAATCCACTAAATACCCTCTCATCTTCAACATATCCTAGGATCATAGTTTGACACGTATCATTTAGCCAAAATACTCACTCAAATCATCTTTCAAAATACTCCTAGAATAAAGCTTCTTCTAAAGTCCTCTAATGGAACCATTTTCATTTGGACTATCCAGAAATTGAAATTACTCTAGCATAGTCATGGAAAAATGATATAACCGAGAACCGAGCAAATTATTTTGTAAAATACCTTCAAAAACAACTTCATTTATCTCTTCACACTTACGAATGTTCCATTAGACTACTCATGTATTTAATAAATATAGTATTGATGGATGTTTTAGGTATGCCTCTAGCTATATTCGAAAACTGTGGGTTGACAAATCCCATTGCTTCATGTAACTTATCTTTTTGAATCATTCACGGATCTCTATAGATAAATATTTTTCAATTTATTTTGAGTGTCACATAATATTGTTTCATATAAATTGTGTGTCACTCTTACTTCTTCCATCTTTGACCCAGCCAAATATGCTCTTCTCTAAAAAATATGAAGTGGTATCTCTTTCCCATGAGTTGTTATACAAAAATGATCATTTATATTAAATTTTAAGTAGCAATTTGGATTCTTAAGGTTTGTTAATGCATTCCAACTTTCAAAAATAGTTCCCAAAAACTTCCATCTAACAAATATAAACTATCTAGACTCATGCACACATGTTTTCTCAGTCGTATGAAGTTTGTTATGTAGATGCAATGCTCTTGCACATGCTTCATCAAAACATTTAGCTCCTTTAACATTGGAAAAATACCACATAATGTAAGTAAATTTTCAATATATATTAGATGATACAAAAAATATTTAGCTTTATCTACTTCCTGTGGTATTTATACATAAAACATGTCAATGAAGGATATTCTTCAAATATTCTACAAGTAGGATCATACATTGAAATCCATCTGGTATCTACATCTTTGAGAATATTTTTCCCATCTGTCAATCCAATTGCAAATTTTTGAAATTCTAAAAATATCTTTGGACTACTTGAATAATATGCATGCAAGTCACAGATCAGCTCCTCCACTTTGGCAACACTTTCGAATGTGCTCACAATTTTACATGCCATATTCATTCTATGATCCATGCAATGAATTGAAATCATATAGGAGAAATACATGAATACAAATCCATGAAGTATTATCCATTGTTCTTACCTCATCAATTGAATAGAATAGAAATAAAATTTGCATTTTTAACAACCTCTTTTAGATATTCCTTTTCCACCGAGCAAGATATTTTGAAATTTCCCAGCCACTTCTATCTAACCAATGTGATTGTGGAACACTCTATAAGCTAATAACCTGATAAAAAATTTATTATTTGAGAAATATGAAATGGGTCTTCCCTTTTTCAATATATGGAATACTATAGAAAATTGAATACTTTTGGTATGCATCTCAGTCTCTGTAGCTTTGCCTAATTTTGCTACAATTATGTCACCTTTTTCATTTATATTTTTTAAACATTTTTTTTTGTTTTCATAATCTTCTACATAATTTACATGTAAGCATTATTTTAGATTTTTCCATTTATGAGATCTTACTATGTGCCCATCCTTTTTCTTTTGGGAAATATATATTTTCCCACAGTTTTTTTCAATGGTGTCTAGTTTGAGTTGTATTGTATGATATTTCCCTTGTTTCCAACTACATATTTTACATCAACATTGAGTTGGAATATCATTACCATTTTTGGATCAACAGTTCAATAAAATGATATTTGGTTGCCCAATCGAGGGCAAGTGCACAAACATGAGGGCCAAAAATGACAAAAATCCACTTTTTGGTCATTTTTTCATAATGTGCTTGCATTATGGTTTGGGCATGTTATAACGCGAAAAGGAAAAATAAAGGTCACATTATAATGCGAACGTGTTATGTATCAGATTTACCAATCAAAACGTGCTCGCGTTCTGTTTTCCATGATATTAGCATTGTAAACATGAACACAAGCATGTTATAACACACTCATGTTATAATGTGCTCACATTTCATCTTCTTTCTATTTTAAATTCCTATTCTATACGCTTGGATTTTCCTAGGATATACAAACCTAAGGTTTGGACTGTGTAATCCGTGAATAAATATGTGTTTGAAAAAAACATCAAAATCTCGGTGGAAACCTCGATATCTCATGTATTATAACATAATATTCAACAAAAAATTATAATAGGATGTCAAGCTCGGTTTTATCTTGGTGACAATATACTTCTTTCTAAAATCCAATTAGTTTAAGGCTTTCATCCATAATTTATTTTATTAGTGCCTTCATTTCTTTCCAAAACCTATGCATATGTTTTGGTTCACAATTTATGATTTTTCATCCAAATTTTTTTAAAAAGTGTTTTTTTCTAAACTCCATTCTACACGCACTTAAAAAAACTAACAAATGACTTTTTTTTCTCAAAGTTATGGGGTTATACACACAAATGTTTCATTTTCAGGATGTGTGCACTTTGAAAATTAATAAAAAACTATATATTCATCCAAAAATTATTGGGACCTCATACATGGTCTTAGCTAACTTTCTATTGAAGGGATTTGAAAAATAATTTATAGAACTAAAAATGGGGGCACACACATAATAGGTTCTTATCTTTTTGACACAAAATAGACATACTTTGTGTGTGTACCACATTTGGCCCTCTTAATCTCCACCATTTTCAAAAACATAGTAGTTTAGAAACTAGATTCTGAGCTCTACGGTACTTATTCTTATCACTTTGTCAAATTTTTAGCATATGCATGCCAAATTATTAGATGAAGTTTAGGTTTCGTTGATTTCAAGAAAAATGTGTCCACTTTTGACCCCCTTTCAGTCCTCCATTTCCACGCACTTACCCTCAAACATGAAAGTCCTTCTTATTATCTTGTTTTTCATGTTTCTTCTCACACTTTTTTTTATTACTTTCTTCGACTTCAACTTGTGCATCTAGGTTCTCATCAGGAATATCTTGATTGCCACGTTTCCTTTTTATGGAAACAAACATTGGAGTAGAATCTTCCTCCAATGTTGGTGTTGGATGAGAATTTGATGAATCTTCTTCTAGTTGAACTCTTTATTAATATTTTTCAAGATGCTCCTTTTGATGAAAACAAAGATAAAATAATTAATTTAATAAAGAGTACAACTATACAAGAAACATACTAGTATGGAAAATATAATAATAAAATTTTATAAATTAGTAGATAGTACATACCTATATTTTCTATTGATCTCGACACAATATTCATTTTTTATGAGTGGTCGAATAGCCAAATAATGTATGGTTACTCTTTTTTGAACTACCAAGTAATCTTCTTACCTTGCTTTCCATAATCCATGGATATGTCATAGATATTGACTATTGAAAGATGGCTACTGGGGATGGAAAGTATAGACACTAACAATAGAGGTAGGAGGGGCAAAAGGATAGACGGGAAGGGGTAGGATGGATCGGTGATTGGGAAAACAAGACTAGGACCTGGATAGGCGTTGGATGAATTAGTTAGATGGAAGAGGTTGGATGGATTGAGGTTGAACAGATCAAGGTTGGACAGATTGATGTTGGATGACTCACGTTAGATGGACCGAGGTTGGATGGAAGAGGCTAGATGGTAGTCGCATATTGTAAAAAAGGTTGGATGGTTGTGTAATTACTATACATCGGTGATATGTATAGTATTATACTTTGGTAAATATGAACACAGTTTGATTTGAAACGTTAGAAAAATACATGCATAAGTTTATTTATATGTGTAAATAGTAGGCGAACTGACCCATACAAAGGACTTGTTAGACAAACTTTTTGAAAAATGGGGTGGCAACCGACATTTGTTGAATATTCACCATTTCTAATTTCCAAAAACCCTAATTTTCACAAGTTTACGAAAAATTCAACACTAAAATTTTCCTTGCTTCTTAGGCCCAAAGTCTTAGGGATTATATGTGAAATGATGAAGGTAATAAAGTGGGTTCTCGAGATCCAAATATCTTCATGATATAAAGGTGAATGGGAAAACATATAAGGGTCTTGATTGGTCCATGTGGACCAATCTTGGGACGCTTTAAATCAAAATGAAAATGTGAACCTAATAAAGGGTAAAAACCTAAGACCCCCATGAAATACTAGATCCTAAAACCAACCTAAGATCACCACATAATATGATATGTAATAAGGAATTATATCAAGAGTACCAACGCGGAATTGAAATGTGGCTAGGGTGATCATAGGCTAAATTTGATGGCAACCTAGCCATCGTCTATACCAAATGGCATGGTGATATTTAAATGATCATATCTTTTGATCACAAGCACCAAATCATGAAAACATGGTCTTGTTGGAAATATTTTGAGGAAAATTTCATGATAGGAGTGGTTGTGGGTTCCTTTAGGTGAATTTCATGATTAAAAAATTGAGTTAAAATGACCCATAACTATTTTGTGACACAATATGGGTTTGTTTCATATGATCATATATTTTGATCCAAAGATCCTTTTAACCTACACAATACATCAACAAAAAGGTATTGATAATAGATTCATTTTGGTATTGATTTCATAGAGAATAACCGAGAAATCAAGGAGAAATTTGTGACATATTTGGGAGCCTTCTCAAGATTTTCCCTCATTCAAATTACCCCCAAATCATATCAAATCAACCTCAACCACCAACATTAAATTCTGTCATGTGAAGCCCCATTCCTAGATGAACCGATCTACTTCATCTAAGAAGTAAATGGTTTCGTATCTATTTTACACATATTAATTTTGAGTGTTCCTTAGGTGGTTATGAAGTGGGTGATCTTATTAATTTCTAGATATCTTCTAATCATTTCTCTTCTCTTCTTTCTCTATATAATGCAACTCAATTTTCATTGTAAAGGATCCTTTCTCATATGTAAAGTTACCATAACCAAATGGTGGTTAAATATTCTTAGTTTCATACCTTTTATTTGGACTTATAAAATTAGTTCAACGCCTTCCAAATGGATGAAAATGGACTATTTATATTTAGGGATAATACTATGATGTTTATTGTAATTCTCTTATACCATTTTTATCCTAATCTTGTCTATTCACCTCTCTATTTTTTCATTTCATGTTATGCTTGAGTTGTATTTACATGGTTTTAATTCACTATATCAATCAATCATGTAGGGAATCAAGTTTAATGAAGTTCATATTTAAAGCGTGGATTATTTCTACCCTATTGGCCTTGCATTTGTCTTCTTATTTCCATCTCAAAGATATTGATCCACTTTATATTTTGGTGCAATCACCACCCATATTGGTTATTTTATTTCATGAATTTATCCTTCCCCTTCCCCATGCAATCAATATATTAACTTTAGAGTAGTGTTAGTATTAGAGTAGATGGGTATGGGAACCAAGCTTCTTTAGAGGTATGTCCCAAGGAGAAAGGTTCCATACTTTGGGGACATTCCATTATTTCACTAAGGTGCTGATCATGGCCTCAACAAATGGTGTAATCTCATGTGACAACAAAACCTATATAAGTAAGTTTAGGTAATTTATATTTATATTTTCCCCTTTAATATAATATAACATTATAATACATTACAATGGTGAGGCATTCTATACATACCTAAATTTGGTAGAAGTTCCTTTTTATAAATATTTTATTGTGACTTTATAAATATGGTCTTTCAACAAAAATTAGGTATTTATTTGTGTATTTCCTCTTAACTCGAATTTCTATTTCTCTCACTACACCTGATATATACTCCTTTTTCCTTCTAATTGATAGTCCATTATTCTATCTTAGAGATCCATAGTTTTTCAAGCCTTTCACTATTAATGATTTTAAGTATGGGATAGGAATGGTACCCAAGAAAAAGATTAGAACTGACCTATCCATGGATTTTATTTTTCGCTTTATCACCATTTTTAATATTTCTTTGTATAGGTTTTCTTACATCAACTTTGTTGGTGGTTTGGAAATTATTTTAGGTATTTTTGTTCATCTTGTACACTAATATATCCATAGTTAAAATCCATGATCATTATAAAAAAACTCCCATGGAGTAATTTTAACAAGTTTCAAGAGGTTCCTACACATTCTATTATTCACATATACTATAAAGGAAATTTTCTCAATTTGTAAAGGAATAAATATGCATTATTATATATTTTACTTGATGATGCCAAAGGAGGAAACAAAAAAGTTCATGTAGTTTTATTTTATTTTTATGATCCAAAGTGAAGAACCAAACTTAAGTTTCATTAAGATGACAATGTCATCCGTACTTCCCGTATATATTTATAATTATAGTGCACCATTCACATATAATAGGTGTATGTTGAGGATGGTTTGGGATTAGTAAGTGGTTGTTGATTATTTTTACAAGTGAGAATTGATAGTGTAATAAGTAGAAGACATTATGATGACCTCACATATCATCACATAAATATCAACCTATTTTTCACTAAGATAGAAAAATATGAATACACATATAAAAATTCATAGGTATTGGACTAGAAAAGGACATAATCAGTAGCCTTAGATGGAACCTTTATTGCTTATGACCCTACATATAATTCATACCTTATAAAACTCATATTTTCCTAAAATGGTTTACCTTGAATCTTTACTAATCCTTTGACAACCTATAATCCATGAAAATAGCAAAAAATTAGCTAAGCAATTCATCTCTTCATTTTATAATTTGTTATTAAAATATTAAAATTTTGATATTTAGTCAATTTAGGTATGATTTTTTTATACCTATATTATTTAATCATTTTTTTTTTTTAAATACCTAGGTGTAAAATACTACAAAACAATATATACCCTTCTCATTTTTAAATTAGAAACCTATTAACAAGGAAGTGAAAAATTGGAATGCATGTGTTATTTCTAGACACCAATAGTGTCCCGGGATCACTACCAAATGTTAATAGTTTTCTAGGCTTAGAAAATAGAAGAAACAAGGGGACAAACAATTAAGATGGCCTAGAAAATATAGAAAGCAGATCAAATAGAATAAATGAAGGAGTACATGGATGAAAAATAGTAGTTTTTCATTTAATTCTAATAACAACTTAATTTGAATTAAGGTACCATATGAACAATTCATGCTAAAGGTATTACAATAATAAGTCTTGTACCAAAGAAAGGTATATTCATGATGTTACCCTATAATGTGCATGTGTGCATGAAAATTAAAGGAGAATTAAGTAAACACATACATGATCTTACCTAAAATATTGTCAAGAAGATGATATTTTAGATCAATTATCTAATGTCTTGAAGTTTTCCAAGTTTACCTAGAATCCGATGTGAATACATATAAATGGATTATTGTCTCTATAGATAAAAAATGTAACAAAATGAAAAGTTGAAAAGGGAAAAGAAATGAATACGCTTGTAGGTACAATGTACATAAACCATGTTATTTCACTTGGAAATTATATCTATCAGAGATAATTTCATGGGTCCCGTTGACCTAGTTAAATATATAAATATCGGTACCATAACATTCAATTCTTGGCTGGATAATAAAATTATTTGATCCTTAGTACCTCACATGTCCAAAACCAACCCTTTGTGTAAGATAAAATAAGGTTATATGAAACTAGATATATAAATCCAACTATAATTATAAAGGTTCCTCACTAGTATAAATTAAGAGTATGGTAACTATATTCCTACTTTTAAGGAAGATGTGTTCATGTATATCACATCTCAAATGATAAGTGTTACGCATACCATTTGTCATATATAAATAATAAAGAAAGTTTTTAATCATCATAAAATTGTATATGTAAACACGTGTATATGATTATACAAATATGTCATCATCAAAGAACACTTGAATTCATGTATGCCACTAGGTATGTAAACATAGAAAATATGTCATCATGTAAGATAATATGTAATTATGCCGATAGGAATTATACAATGGCAATAAGGGATTGGATATGATGGTGTGACCATGTAAGGATTTATTTTCTATATTAAATTTGATGTTCATTTTACCATCATAAGGTAACTTTTGCTATAAATATCACTTCTATATTGATGTTATTTAAAAGTTTTGTTAAATTTTAACTTGGAAAATTCAATCAAAAGTAGTAATATATTAGTCATACCATATAGTTCGAGGCCCTTATTTTCATAAATATTTTACACTATCATTTAGTGTTAGATATGAAAATCATGTAATATATTTATTGATCAATATGATATTTATAAATGTTAAAATTAAAAACTCGAAATTGATATCTATCAAAAATTTTCAAATAGATATATTGAAGATATTTGTACAAGTATAATACGTAACTATAGAAAATATATCATCATGATTTTATTTTTTTATGTTTTCATAGAAATGAATAAGAGTAAGGGGCAAATGATATTCCCCATCATGATTATTATCCTAAATAAAAAGAGCAATGTGTATTAATATTCATAGATATGTAATATTACCCAATATAGGCAGTTCATAAAAATAAATGTCTTAGGTATAGTGAGTCCCAATGTGACATAGATGTATGTGTAGAAACATAAATTCTATCTTTGATATTTTGAAACATAATTTTTAGAACTCTTTTCAATAGTTGAACAATTGAAATATATCTAACTATTAATCACACACTCCTCCTTTTAGATTACACACACATCATCTTAGTCACCTCTATTTTTTATTTACAGCTCAAGATCACCTTAATCCATACAAGAACACCTTAAAAATCATACACATACATTCTAATTTCATTAATATATTGTTTGATTCCTCCTAATAGTATCATCCACCTTAGACATTATTTTCCATCAATAATTTCCATATCTAATGATAAGCGTCTCCATATGAGAAATGTCTTGTTTATAAACATGGTCACTTTTATTATATTGACATATGCTCGATTCATTGGTTGGATATGGTGGGAAATTAACCAAGATTCACTTATATATCTAAAAATCCATAGGTAATTATCCATTCAAAATTTTGAGAGATAGCTTAGTGATTGCTTTATAAAACGCATATACACATTACAAATATTCCAAGATAAGTTGTACATAAGTTCACGAGAGATAAAATCTGAAGTGAAAAGGGAAAAATTTGCAATGTGTCAAGTGTCAAGGATAAAATAAGGGATCACTATAAATACCACATTATTTTCATAGTTTTACATTCACATAGAAAGTGGGAGAATTATGTTTATCTTGTTCTACTTAAAATTATTAGAATGTAGTACAAAAATCACCTATATTGGGGTAGTTTCTAGGTCGATCCAACCCAAAAGCTTCAATTATTGTTTATTGTGCATTATTGCATGATTGAATTGTTAGGGTTTAGAAAAATGAGAGGTAAAACAATATTCGTAAAATCAAATCACAATTCCTAAGCACCAAAAATCCATATTGTAAACACATGTGAACACTACTTGAACACATCAAATCTATTATATTCCCAAAATCACCATAATTCAACCTAGTTACTACCATATGATATTATTTTCCTCCTATTATGGTATTTTCCATGAATAGTTTGAGACTATGTACATTTCTAGAGATTTTGATGACACTTTCATAAGTTGGTTATAGGTCCTTTTATACTATTCATTCCTCCTTCAATAAGAATCGAGTTTGGACCATCCATTTTGTATTATCTATTTGTATCTCTCTATAATTATGAAATTTACCTAATTTAGGTTTAAATTTTTGTTTTATACTATATTAATTTGATTTTTTTTCATTGAAAGAGGGTTGGATATTCCCTCACCATTTTACTAATGTCAAAAATGGTTACAAGTATGTTACTTGAAATAGATAATCCACCATCATAGTTTCAAAATAGGAATGCAAAGCTACAAAGTGTAAAAAATATGTTAAGACTTAAAAATGTTGTACCATAGTACCTAATAGCCAAAATATACTACTGAAATTTAAATGATACCTATCCCAAGGAAATCCTAAACAAAACAACAATATGAATCAAGAGTTACAAAAGAAGAGTATGGGTACCAATTATCTAGCCTTCTATATCATCATTCCTTCCCACGATAAGTGTAGCATGGGTATATAATCCATAATATTACTAGTTACATCGATGTTTCTAGCCACATGAGCCTCGCTTAAGTAAAAATTAAAAAGTATTTTTCGCACTATAGTTAAATTAGTAAAACCTAATTACTCGTTTATAACAACAAATAATGAGTATAAAAAAATTTCAAACCAAATTTTGTTCCATCCTCTTTCGTAGCAATTTCTTGTAACATCTAAGGTAGCCTTAGAAATTTCAACTCAAGAGTAATTTGGCACACTAAGTTGAAATATAAAGAGGGGTATTAGGTGGATCATCATGTTTAGAAAAATATCCCTTAGTCTCTTGAAATTGCAGCCAAATAGTAAATTCATCATGCCTATCCATTACAATTCCCCAAAATAGTACATGATGGGCCACCGGAAGAAAGGTAGTTGAAACTTCAAGCCCAAATAGCTAACCCATGAACTATTCATGGCTCGAATATAAAAAAAATACTCTCATTCTAGCCTCGAAAGAATTATGTGGAGACATTAGTTCCCTTATTCTTAGGGTTGGAAAAATTATATCCCATGTATCCAAACAATAATTATATGCTTAGGGGAAAAAATTAATTACTTTTCCTTACAATTTTCTCAACCCCCTCTTAATTTCTTCCATTATACTTCCTATTTGTGTATTTCTTCATAATAATATTTAATTATTATAAATGTATGTTGGTCTTGTGCATTTTTACCTAACCCATAATGCCCGGATTATTGGCTTCTTAGAGTATATTGTCCATTCTTAATAAATCCTAATTTTATTTTCAAGATAGGAGAAAATTCCCTTATATCAACATGACAAATATAGGGGTTGGTATTCCATGAGGTTTCCAAAGGGAGAATAAAATTGTGAATGTAATCCTCATAAAATAGATTTTAATCATCTTCTATATAAGAAAAGAATACCTATAAAAACTTCCCCTAGATATTTCATTTAGTAATAGGGAAGCAAGTTTCCCGATCTAAAAGTTCAACAAGACTTCTTGGAGGAATATAGCATAAAATTTGGTTGGAGCACTACATTTTAAAAGTTTTGGCCCCAATTTTCAAGGTTGGATTAGATTACCTTGTTAACATGTTATTTATTTTTCCCGTCTCTTTCTTTCTAGTAGCAATTTTAAAATAAATTCCTTGCAATAAGAACCATTTTTCAACTATTTTTGTCAATTGTCCAACATTAATCTAAATCCACCCAACTCATCTTTCATCCCATTCAAGGTAGTGTGTATGTGACCATGTAAAGTCTCAACAATAAGAGACCAAGGAAATGCAAACCCCTCCATTTTATTTTCCTTATCATGCAAAGGAAAATATTTAAACTTCTTTATTTCCCACTCTCCCATTGGCACAAGAACACTCTTATAGATCTTCATGACTCTTACTTCAACATGCCTCCATTAAGGTTTCCACCGCCCGCATTAAGTTCTTACCTAAAATTTCTTTAAACTTTGGAGCAGATCTCAACTACATGTTTTGGGACTTGAGATTGTGTTCCCTCCATCAAATCTTAGACCCTTTATTTCTTTAAATTATTCCTTGGATGGTGGAATTTTCCTTTTATAATACATGGAGACTCTACAAATTACTCAAGGATTTTCCTTTTCTCCTTTTGAGGTTGTGTCTAGGTGACATGTGAAGGCGTATGTGCTCCTTCACTTTATCTTTTGACTTTTCAACCCACTTGGGGCTGTTTAGCTGTGTTTTAGCCATGTGGAGGATTCTCATTGCTCGAAGGTTCCAGATGCTTTTTCCTTCTCCAAAATGCATTGAAGGGACATGTGGATACCCTCTGCATCTAGTTCCACACTTAGGAAAAATTCAGTCCTAACAAAACCACAAAAGAACTCGAAAGAAAAAGGGGGGGGTGAAAAAGATGGAAAATTAGAAGAGCTCGAAAAAATGTAAAAATCCTTCTATAGTTATGGTGACTCACCAAGGGAATCCGTGCCAACCATGGAAGAATCTGGAAATCCTTCCGCAAAACTTCAAAATTTCAAATTGTTTCTCAAATAGACGCCACTCAATGTTGCTTTATAGTATCTTGGTACCTAACCCATTCAACCACTATCGGGTAAGTCCTTTGTTGCAGTCATGAAAGTCTCTATCTAGCTAAATAATCTCCCTATGAGAGAATGTTTAGAGATCTTGCACCATTGTGTGTAAATGGAACTCTAGTTTTATAATCGAGTTCGTAATTGCATCCACTTCAACAACATTAGAATCATATTTTAAAGACTTAAATACAATGTTATCCTATTTCTTAGCTGTAAGTAGCTACTAAAATTGGTCATCTAATAGGACAGTAGAGTCATCAGGAAAGGGAGAGGGGAAGCCTAATTGAACCAACTCTTCGATGCGCTACTTCCTCTCTTTGATCCCTAGCTGGAGCTGAGTTAGGAGATTTTGGCACTTGATAGTTTCCTTGTTAAAACTCACAAACTCACTAATATTTTTCTGCAACCATCCACTTGTCTGTAATGTTGGCCCCTTGTAGGGAGGTTTCTAAAGAGTCATAAAAATTATGAACTAATATTTGTGATTCGGGGACCTTGGCGAGATACGATGCTAGTGATGGTTGATGCCGAGGAATCTACATTTGTGTAGAGGCCCTACACATCATATATGAATTTGAGTGCGGGCCCTAGGTCGGTTGCCTTAGTGGAAATGATCTTACAAAGTAGGAGGTTTATAATCCTTGTAATAACATGATGATTCCCCATTTCAGGGATGTTGAGCGAGCTTCAGGTCAAATTATTTGACCATGTCCTCTGATACCTTGATCTTTTTTTTGCAAGCTTCCCTTCTCGGACTCTGAGGTATGTGACTTTGCTTGGAGCGAAGTGACCTCTGCTTTCTTAGAATCAACCTCCTACTAAAGGAGCTTCTTCTCATGATCAAGAGAACTGGTTGCAACCTTGGATGTTGCAAGTTTTTCTTCTAATATTGTGGTCCTTGCTTGAGAAGCTGTAAGAGCTTCTTGCAATGCCACCTCTTTTAGCTCCTTGTGGAGTTGTTCTATTGCTTTTCTCTTGCCCTTGATTTCAGAATTGAGGCGGGATATAGTGCTTTGTGTCTGTAGGAAGCTAGCCTCCACTTTATTAAGCTTATTACTAATTTTAAGATTCTCTGCGGTAACCACGACAATTGTTTCACTCATCAACTTAACCTTATCTTGAGGCTGGAACTGAGTCAGGTCCACCACAACATCATTGATGGAGTAATCATATAGATGCATTTTATCCGTGGGATTTTGGACATTGGGGACCATCTAGGTGATGGTCAGGGAGCTCTTTTGATGGTCATATAATGACAACATCTACCTTATTTCTCTCACTTTGTCATCTCTTTTTTCTTCTTCCTCTCCCTCCTTTTATCTCGGGCCACTTTGGCCATCTCACTTGATTCAAAAATTTAGAGGAGGAAGGGACTATCCCACCTACAAATGGGAATCCTAGTGATAGGATGTAAGGTATCAGAATGGCGGTTGCGGGGAGGAGAAGTTATGAGAGCCAAAGAAGGGCCCATCATGAATCGGGAGAGAAAGTGGGAATGGTGGTGGGAAGTGGAGGAAGAAGAGAGGAGTCAAAAGGAGGAAGAGTCTAGGTTGGAGTGACAGAAATGTGAACACCCTGGCTAGAGAAGTGAAAGGTGGAAGAGATGGATGAATGGAAGGAGGTGAAGGGGTGGGTGAAGAAGAGACAACAACTAATTTCAAATTATTTCTCGGAATACTCTATGGGCTAGAAACGTCATCGGCTGTCATGAAGGGAAAGACCAATGCATAGGTTGAGGTGAGACCCTAAACTGGTCCTAACACCGGTTGTGCTACTAACTCCTCACCCGAGGGCCTAATGTTGTTTGAATTGTAGGCGTGTGGCCTACATGATTCTACTAAGGAGTGGAAGGAGAAGGTCGTGGTGGTGTTTTTTGTCCAGAGGGGCCGAGGGATGCCTTTTTATGATGCGTGATATGCTCCTTAAGGATCTCTACCTTCCTCGCTATTTGTATCAAATTCGTGTTTGGCGTCCCAGTAATCTTCCCACTTCTCATCAGTGGGTATGGCCTCAAAATTTAGATTTGTTTTCAAAATTTCTTGCCTATATTTCCAATAGGCCTCTATTTTTTCCATGCTACAATCCTTATGGCACGGGGCCACCCTCAACCCTTATTCATAGTAAAATTGGGGTCATATTTATACAACACTAGATGAAAATACTCCCATAGTGGCATCGGGATGTCTTTTAGTTTAACATAATTGTCAGGAGTGTCCTCCTGAGGAGACCTCCTATCTTCAAAAGAAAATTGAGTTCACACAAGCAGGAGTCCAAGACCTTGTTTCAAGATAGGGTGTCGTCGTCCACCCATTTGGGTCATATCTCCATGTGTCTTGGATGAAGGTGAAGTGCCGTAGGAAGCCATCTTCTCTGTGAGAAGATGCTCGCATTATGTTTGATGATGGTAATCCCTCCTCTTCTCGAAGGGAGGTTGAATAGTGCTTTCTTCTTCCTGCTGAAACTAAAATCTACATTGAGAAGCACAAACTTTTGGTTATTTCCAAGGAAACCACTCGCTCTGTGAGAATTCTTGGAAGCATGAAGGATTCATCTCAAATTCCATATAACCAGATCATTAAATATGTTGCCCCAAAGAAATAGTTGTACAGATGCAGGGGGTCTGCCAAGATGGCTCGTACTGATTCGTTCATTCTAATATTGACCTCCTCTAGGTCAAACTTAGGTAGAAGAGGTGTAACAAAACAATTGGAAAATTCATATGCGTATGAGGAATGGGAAAACACATAAGTCCATGTGGATATTGGGGATACCGTTTTGGGGTCCACCTCCATGTCCCACAATGTTAGGTTCATAAATTGGCTAAGGAACTGGGATTTCTAGTACAAAATGAGGTGGAACAAATAGGAAGAGTACCTAAAGGTGGCATTAATAGGGAACATGGCCAACTACTCACAAATATATTCCACAATGACCTTGGTGAAGTCAAACGATACACATGTTCCTTCTTCATGGATATCATCCATGAAAGGGACGCAACTTGCCATTCATGGGTGTTTTATCTCGATTCTTGTCTGAAAATGAATGCCAACATGGGGTAGGCATCCCGATAATATTCCAAGAACATCTTCAAGGGAATTGGGAATCCCGGTGTCCTGGAACTACTTGAATCATCTTGTCAAAGCTCTCTGTTGATGAATGTGGTTTTATTCTAGAATTGATCCTAGACATTTTGGAGCTTGGGAATATTGTAGAAGTTATCCATTTTCTCATAGGGTAGGGCCAACATATCCCTGATGGCCTTTGGTGTAATCACCACCTGCATGTTTGTGCCCTTTATGATGTTGTAGTTAGGGTCAAAACAATGCGCATACATCTGTACGAGCTCAGAATACGGGTGCATGAGAGGCACCATATATTGTGTGAGTGTGGTGGTCAAAATCCTTGAGCCAAAAGACTCAGAATCTCACCGATTCGGGGAATATGGCATGGGCTACCTCCTTAGAGTTTTTGGATTCTTGGTGATAATGGGATCAAAGACCCCATCTGTGAAATCCATTACCATGGAAGCATCACTAATTTTTGCTCCCTTATCAGGAAATCTCATCCTCAGGTGAAGAGAACAATGTGGCAAAGGTTGCCCGTGTAGGATAATGGATGTGGTAAGGAACCGAGATCTTTGTCATGGTTGTTCTAGAACTACTGAAAGCTCTTATTTTTGAATTAGGGACTCAGGCGTTTAAACAAGAGACTCGTAGTATTTATAATGAGGCTTTCCTATGCTCAAATATTTCATTAAATAGAATCCTCACTCACGCGAAGTAATGGATTGCGCATACCTTGGGTCACATCATATAACAGTACTTTGGTTGTATGACCCTTTGCATCAAATTCTACGTTTCCCAAGAGATTTTTCATTAATACCTCGATCTTTTTCATTAATTATCCCAAAAAATCATTGGATCATTTACTTTGGGAAAATCAGGAAGGTACAACACCTTCCAAAATTTCAAAAAGGGGCAGTAGGGTCTCTATTAGAGACACTTCTCTAGAGACACTTATTCGAAGGGGAAAGACCACGAAAATGAGGAAAAAGCAAAAAAAAAAAGAGGGGAATATACATATGATACAAAAATTTACAATGTTAAAACTTTAATAGAAAGGCTTAAGATGGATCCCATTCACCAGAATCACCAGAGGCTCACCTTCCATAGTTTCAAGCTTGAAAGTGTTGTTTTGCTTACACACACTAATTTTGAATAGTCTCATCCATAGAGGGTTGAATTTCCTATGATTTTCAGGATTGGTAGACCTGGCATCCCATTTCGAAGTAAAGCACCAATTTGAAAATTGGGCTCAAAAGTCTTATGATCAAACCAACTCTTGACAACATGTTGATGGTTGATCATGGATTCATGGGTTGTCTCTATTTTTCTTGAAGATCCATCAGCTCCATGAGTCTTACTTACATCACTCCATGTTCCTCGATATCAATTTGTTTCAATAGTTGTAATTTTGGGACTTCCACAGTGATGGGAATTATAGTGCTTTTACCGTAGACCAATTCATATGGAGAGGCCTTTAGGATTTTCTTGGGCATGATCTGATCAGCCCATAAGGCCATTTTGACATGCTCGTACCAAGATATCTTATGTTCATCCCCCATACTTTTGATGAGTCTGATTAAATTCTTATTAGTGGCTTCTACTAAACCATTACCCTCGCGGCTAGTGGTTGGAGGATGTCTTCAGATAGATTCCATGTCTTACCCCAAAGCCGAGACACCTTGGCACCCAAAAATCCTTAACATTTATTTATATGATCATACAGAGGGGGGGTGGGGGTCCAAAGTATGTGCTGATATCTCGGAGGAGCTACAAGATCATATTCTCTGTGGCTTCCTTTAGTAGAACTACCTCTGTCCATCAGGTGAAGTAATCAGTGGCGGTGAGAATCCACTTGTGGCCTATGCTTGAAGTTGGATTAACCATTCGATGAAGTCTAGACCCCATTGTGTGAATGGTTCTTCAACTAAGATAGGGTTAAGGGGAAGTACATAATTTCTCTGGAAGCCCATGTAGAATTGGAAAATTTTGCACTTTCTTACCATCGCATAACAATCTGCAAACAAGTTGGGCCAAAAGTATCTTGCATGTAGGACCTTTATGGCGGTGGTTTTGGTAGAGAAGTGGCCTCGAGCCTCCATGATGTAACTTGTGTAAGAAATTTTCTTCCTCCTCCTTTTCTAGGCATCTAAACAAGATCCCATCAAAGTTTCTTTTGAAAAGGAAATTATCAATAATGATAAATTTGGATCCCTTCTGTCTGTAATATATTTCTTTTGAGAGGAACATGGCTTGGATACTCACCTGTTTGCATGAAGTGCATCCTATCCGATACCCAATTTTTGGATTCATTTTATTGGATACAGAGCACCATCTTAGGTTCATCATTTTTGGGACTATTGGATCTTCTACGAGATATTGACACATACCTCTTCCTCGTACCAACTTTGTGGGCTTTATCTCAATGTCATATTCTAGGATCTTAGTGATCAGTTTTCCCTTTATCACTTATCTCACCCTCCATGATGTATTCTTTGACACTGGAGTGTGCCACCATGACCGTGATCTTACTATTGGTAATGAGGTGTCTGAATTTCTTCAGACCTTTGATAATGGCATAAGCTTGTTTCTCCACAAAGTTGTACCTTGTCTCATAATCATGGAGAGTTTTGAAAAGAAAGCAATTAGATGCTCCTCTTCTCATGAATCTCCTTTCTATGTCAGCATGGATGCTATCTGTTATTGCTTCTATATACGTATATAATGAGATATTTGGGTTACGTAGAACCTGGTGTAGATGTAATTATATTTTTGACCTCCTCAAAGGCTTGATGACCTTCATTGGTCCATTTGAAGTTTAGATTCTTTTTTAGCATCAGTGTGATCGGGTGGATCATTCCAAAAAAATCTGAAATGAATATGTTGATGAAGTTAATCTTTCCCTAGAAAATATTGTACTACCTTCTTGTTGACAGGTAAAGACAATTCTAGAATGGCCCCGAATCTTTTTGGATCGATTGAGACAATGTTTCCTCAGAGTTTTCCTTGCATTACTCCAAAAAAACACTTCTTTGGATTCAGAGAGATTCTAAATTCCTAACACTTCTTGAATACAAATTCCAAGGCATTGAAATGATCCTCTGCTACTTTGGTAAACATTATGAGGTCATCCAAGTATATTAGGATTACCTTGTTAATCAACTCTCCAAATGTGACATCCATGGCTCTTTAAAAATTTGACCCAACATTGGTGAGCCCAAATGGAATCTTTATATATGTGAAGGTTCCCCACTTTTTGTAAAGGTGGTTTTATGTTGGTATTCCTCCATGAGCCAAATTTTATTGTATCTGAAAAACCATCAAGCAAAGAGAATATTTCTAAACTTGCTACTATTGTTTGTAGTATTTGCTCCATGGAAGGTAAGGGGTAGTGATCTTTAAGGGACACTTTATTCAAATCTCTGAAATCCACGCAGAGTCTAATTTCACCATTTTTCTTCCTTACTGGTACCAGATTGGACACCCATGTGGAGTGCTTGATTGGGAAGATTATCCTAGCCTCCAGGAGCTTCCTGAGCTCTTCGGCCATGAGAGATTCTATTTTTGGATTCATAGGCCTCTGCTTCTAATGCATAGGTTTAGTCCCCTCTTCTAGGTCAATAGTATGCTAGATGATATCCTTATTATAACCATGTAGGTCATCATAAGTCCAAGATATTACCTTATCATACTTATGGCATAGAGCCACAAGTATTTCTCTTTCTTTTGGGTGACTAACTTCCTAACCTTCAACTTTTTACCATTGGCCACTTCCATCTCGACATAATATTCTCGTGACCACCGTAAAATTCCTCCTATCTGTATTAGCATCATTGGAATCAAAAATACTTTCCAATGTTATTAGTCCCTTGAAGTTTATTTTTTTAGATGGATGACTTGATCTTTGTATGCTTCTTCGATTCTAGGTTGGTGATGGTATGAAAAATCTTTATATTTCGTAAGAAGAGAGAAATATGTTGGTCACTTTCAAAAACCTACTAATTATCCACATTTTTAGGTATAGACGGGTGGATAACCAATTTCACCACATCTTTGTTTTTCAGCAAATCCCTGGTTGGGTTGAATTATGATTCAATTTGGGCCATTCTATCTGCTTCTATTTGCCAATCCTGGGGGATAACCTTGATGTTAAAGGCCTCAAAGTCTTCAATAAGATCCCATACCTTATGATGGTAATACCTCATTCTTGGATTTTTTTCTCTGGAAGTGATTCTAACCTATGTTACTACTAATTCAAAGTCCCCAAAGACTCTCAGTTATAGTACGCCCTCTTTGTGCACTAATGTAAAACAATGAACTAAAGCCTCATTCTTTGCTTTTTTACTAGTGCAAGTGAAGTGGAAGTGAAACACCTGGAGTATCTTCCTTCCGTTTGGTGAAGATAGGCATATTACAGCTCCTGAGACTTTTCTGCTTTAGCTCCAACAAAATGTAGAGTCTACATTTTGGAATCCTTCGTGAGATTCTTTTCATTTTTACTATTTTAGCTCATAATCTTTGGAATACTAGGATTCTCATCAAATATTACATAAGTACCTAACCCAGTGGAGTCAAAGTTTCTGAAGGGTTCTCTAGGTGACAGTCAACTAAATAGTTTTCATTTTTATGGTCACCTTCATCTATATATGATTCTTCTTCTCGGGTGATCATGGCATGCGAGGCTTCAAAACCTGAGGCCACTTGATTTTTTATATGTTCCTCCATGAGGGGCTATGATAGAACCTTCATTTTGGATCCATACTTAGTCCATAGGATCAGATGAGACCAATCTAGGGACATGTAGCCCTCCAATATTAGCAGTGAAATCATGGGATAGACACAGTTTGAAAGCCGACAGAACATCAATTACCACTATATCATGTGGAATGGTTATGTTTGGGAAGGAATAGAGCTATAATGGGAGACCTCTAATAACACCAATGGTTTGACTTGATTTCTCATCCATTCACATGACTCCTCTCTTTAAGGGCTCATATTTGATTCTCAAGGCATCTGCAATTGTTTTGGGCATAACCATAGTACTTGCACTGAGTCTATCATGGATTTATGTAGTAATTTCTTACCAATTATAAGAGTCATGAAGAAGGTTTGGGGTCTTGGTTTACTTACCCCTTATTTTTAGCTCATTAGCACTAAATCCATTTGAGCTTGAGTTGTTTTGAGTTGCTCCTTCCCTTTCCTAGTTATAGTCGGGTTGTCACTGGATTTCAGTGCTTCTTGAAGCAATTCGTTTTTCTCTAGAATGCCCTAGATATCCCACTCATCCACCTTTTGGAGTGAGTGTTGTAATATGATTGTATCGAAGTAGGAGTAGATACTTTGTTTGTGAATACAAATTCTTCTCCTTTGATCCAAGAGAAAAGCACATGTTCAGGTGCAATATTTGCCTCTTGTTCTAGAGACATCCCTTGCATTTGCACGACAAAGGCACCATTTTTAACTCCCGAGGATTGGTAAGGTCCAAAAGCATTGTCCTCATAACCCTCCATCACTCTTTTATTAGCTACCTTTTTTGTAGATTCCCTCTCAGCATATGAGGGGTATTGTAAGGAAAACACTAAGCATTGGGGTATTTTGCCAAATTATTCTATCATGGAATCATTTCTCTCCCATTATTAGGTGGGAGGGTCTAGAGTGGTGTCGAGACTGGGACAATTTGGTTAGATGGTTACACAGTAGTGGTATCTAAGTATTTTGATATTGTAGAGGGTAAGAGGGTTTACCCACTTGATAGCCTTGATAATTCTATGTTCGGTATGTGTCTTGACTCTGTTAAGACCGACTATCTCATTAGAGAAGTTCCTAAGGATGTTTTTTAATTCTTCCATCTTTGAAGAAGATGATGATGTTGCTCTTGTAGGAGCATTGTGAGTGGTGGATCCTTGGGAGAATGGGTAGATATAGATGGATGTCGAGCTTGGGCAGAACTTGAGGTTTGCACTTGAGGAAGAGGATTTATCTCGGGATACAATGGAAAAGGTATCTTTGGGGGAAGATTTATAACATCTATCAAGTTATTCTCAGCCTAGACTACAATATCATATGCTTGTGACAAAGAATCTCCTCTTAATGACTGAATCATCACAGAAATATCTGATTTTAGGGACTTTAGATAAAATACAATAGCCATACCTATAGGTAGTTTGGCTAGAACTGGAATCCTTTGTCATGTATTGTGGAAATTGTATTAAAATCAGTCATAGGCTCTTTTGGAGCTTTCTTGATATTGATAAGTTGTTGCAGGAGCAAATATCTATCACCCTTCTCACCGAATCTTGCAAAAAATACATTTCCTAATTAATCTTGGGTCTTGGTAGAGTTAGGATTCAAATATATATACCATTCAAGATCCTTTCATTTAAATGAAGCAACTAGTAACCTTAAGGTAACCTCATACTCTATGATGTAATGTACCATGCATATCTCTACAAAATCTTGAAGATTTTCCTCCAAGGTCTTGAAATCTTCACCATTGAATTTAGGTCGTGCCTTTAGCACATTTGTTGGAACATGATTCCATGTTGCTAGAGCCACCGACAAGATGAGTGGAATTCCCGATTTCATGAGACAAATTATCTCAGAGGATTTTGGGCCATTATGATGAGTCCGAGAAATCTAGTAGATTGTAGGAAGGGCCTACCAAGTGGTGGTGTTGAAAAAGTCCAATTATGAGGAGATGGAGATCTTTGAATCATCTACCTTTTCTACCTCTCCTGGGGACAAATGCATATATTCAAACGTGACTTATTCTCTTGTTCTCAACCTTGTTTAAATGCTTCTCATGAAATAGAGAGGATTAAACCACCAATACCTCTTTGAAACCAGTTGATATTTCAAAAGGAGTCACTATATGTGTAGTTTGAGCCTCAAAGGATAGAAATTACTACATCACACACCAATCCTAATAATATTTGAATTTTAAGCTTTCATTGCTTGTTCCACCGGGTGTGCTAGGAAAATTGTTGATGATTATGTTTACAATGAACCACCAAAGTCATGGGAAATATTAGAGATGTGGGTATTGGCCCCTAAGATAACCTCCAGATTTTATAGAAGTTATCTCTTCTCTGCTTTGGGTTGAGATAATGGGTCAGAGAGAAAATAAAACAGTAAATGAATCCTATCTAAGGTGATACACCAGGAGTTTACTAAAAAGCACAAAGATATTATTAAAATGTCTACTATATTAATTGAAGATATTTCAATATGATCAACTATTCCAGAGATATCTCAAATTATCGAAGGCTAAATGAAACTAAAACATAACCATGAGTGGATGAAAATATTTATGTAAAAGATCTAGGGGTCTCAGTAACACGATAGATATTTAAACATTCATCTAAAACTAAAAAAAGCAAACAAGAAGAGATAGAGCACACAAAAGATTGCCAACGTTTAGTGCACAAAATAAGAACTCTTATTAATAGAGAAAATAATACATAAGGCCAAAATGGAAAAGATTATAGTATTCCTTTACAACATATCCTTGCTAATTCCAGTTAAAACAATAGACTAAACCTAAATTACTCATGCGGAGCTCTTGAACTTCTTTCTCTCCCACTCTCCCCTTTGGAACAAGAACACTCTTATAGATCTTTGTGGATCTTACTTCAAAGTTCCTCCATTAAGGTTTTCACCACCCACATTTATTTATTACCTATAAGATCTTCGAACTTTGGAGAAGATCTCAACAACATGTTTATGGACCTGAGATCACATTCACTCTACAAACCTCAAGCCCTTTTCTTCTTTAATTGGTTCCTTGGATGGTGGAAGTTTCCTTGTATAATAGGTGGAGACTCTACACTACCCAAAGGATTTTCCTTTTCTTTCTCCATTTGAAATTGCACCTAGGCAACACGTGGAGGCTTGTGCACTCCTTTCATGTATGATTTGAATTTTCAACCTGTTTTGTGTTCCTTAGATGTGCTTTATCCACGTGGAGAATCATCACTTCTTGAAGGTTCCTGATGCTTTGTTCCTTCTCCAAAATTCACTAAAGGGACATGTGGATACCCTCCACATTCATTTCCATACTTAGGAAAAATTCAATCCCGATAAAACCACGAAAGACCTCGAAAGAAAAATAGGGCAAGATGACATAAGATAGCAAAATAGAAGAGCCCCAACACAATGTAGAAATCCTTCTACAATAAATTCAGTTCGAACTAGATAGTATTGTCTCTATTTCCTATCTCGACCTTCAAAATCCTTAGGCATTTGATCAATAATCATAGCAGAAACATTTCCTTTAGTCCCATCCTAAGGAAGGCGTCTCTCCTCAAAAACCTACTCTACCCCATACTCCTTCATGGATAACTTCCTCTTCCCTTCACATCCATAACACTCCTCTGGTCCAACTTGTCCTACTCCTCTCTATTCATCCCTATCTTCTTCTCTAAATTTTTCTCCATCGGACTCTATGAAAGGTCCCAAACCTATTTTACCTTCTAGGAAACCTAGTATCTTTAGATTCCTTTGAAACATCATGTTGTAGCTGCATAAATTCCTTATAGGATGAAGAAGAGGATTCAATAACAATTTTACTCTTTTCATCTAGTTGTGCCCCCATTGGTTTAGTACGGGTAAAAACATTTTCCCAGGATACTCCATTAGAATAAGAAGACAGAGGATCTTAAATTAGTAACATGATTAGCCCTTCATGAGCTAGGGATTTTTGTTCTCACCCTTAGTTTAGTTCACCATATTTCCAATGATTTGAGAAGGAAAATAGGAATGTTCACTAACCATTTTTGTTTGATATATGATAATAAATTAAAATGAAAAGAATATAGGAGTGAAAATCTACCTTTATATGTGATTTATTTCATTATGAACAATGCAAGTTCAAGCCGTTGGTCTAAAAATGATGTACACAGTTTCCCTTACCAATGTCCAACACCTATTCATTGGGAATTAAAAATTCATCATTGTATTCCAATCATTTTTGTTTAACAATTAACTAGTTTTACCCCATGCACGGGTGTAGTCTTTTATTTTCCAATACTTAGCTAGGCACACCGACACTTAATCCAAACAATTCGTGAAGCTCACCCGAGTGTGCACATACACCAAGTCCCTCCTTTGTTTTCTTAGCAAGATGTTTACATGCATATTCATAACCATAATAATAAGCATGCATGCAGAAAGATACATCTTAGCATATCAAATTGGTAACACATATAATAAGGAAGCTTAATCATCATATAAAATAACCAATAATACTTGAATTTCCAAGATACCATACTCATATGTAGTCATCTTAGCTACCTAAACACAATTATCCATTATAAACATAATTCATTACATAAAAATAAGATGATTACATCCTTACTATTTAAAACAAGGATTTGAACCATGCATGCTCACAGAGACTCCAAAAATAACATAATTAATACTTAGAGCTCAATAGACTAACTAGTACCAATCCATCTAAATACATGGACACATCACATATATATACATGGTGGGGAATTTCCTTTCACTTCCTTCATGAAAATTTCCTAAATATAGGTGTGCTCTAATAATTGCCTGCATGTTTTTGAGCTTGTCTTTACAATAGTTTAAGCTATAAATAACTTGTTTTAATCATGCTTTAATTCCTATAATTATACTTGTCTCCAAGTACCACTTATGTATTTATCTACATGTGCTTTATCTTAATAATATACCTTGCACGTGCCTCACATTATCTTCATTTTTTCTAATTTTATCCCTTATACCAAAATTGGCTAAGTCTTCAATGTGTGTTGCATGTGGGCGCACAAGCCCCATGCTCTAACTTATTTCATTGCATGGTGTGCACCTCTGCATACTTTCCTACCTCATTTTCCTTCTTGTGTTTGTGCTCTTACACAATACTTAAAACCTATAAGATCATGTTTATAATTTGTACACATCCTTCTACATGTGTCATTCTATGCTTATATGGTACTTAGTCAAATTCTTTGACCAACATTACCCCACAGTAGGGATATTGTCTATCCTCGGCAATATTTTTCCAAATAATTTTCTTCAAAGAAATGACTGAAGAATTAAAAAATAAATAATTTGAAGAACAACTAATAATATGGGGTATATACCCAATAATAATATGTTATATGTGTGCGTATCCCAACTTAGGAATGAGGTGGCTAGAGAATTTCTAGAAACTCCGTGATTAAAATACCCTCTACTTATTTCCACCATTTGAGCTCTTTAATACCTTTGTCGGCACCAATCCAAGAACATTTGGCACTTGTTCAAGGGTCGACTCTCCAACCTTATCCTTTAATTCCTTGACTATTCCATCCATGTCTAATGTTATTCCCTCCAAAGCATCCATTGTATGCACAACCAACAGACAAAGTTCCTTAAGTCTTACCTTAATGATGTCTTTCACAACCTTAATTAAATCTCACTTTTGCATGAATTCAACCATTATCTCCTTGAGTATGGACTTATTGTCCTTTACCTATTTCATCTTTTCCTCCTCCTTGGTAATGCATGCTTTAAAAATGAGGTTAAGATCCTAATAATTGTCAAATGTGCACCCTATTTTCTTCATGGCCTCTTTGATCTCTACAATCAATGCCTCATATTCTAATATCTTGTGTGCAACCACTTCCTTACTATTTTCAATTTTTGTCACAAATTCTTTTGCCGATGGCCCTGTCCAATAATTTTTATCATCCAACAACATCCGCACTAAGTCTTATAAGTAATGTAATTATGAAGGATACTCATCTTGGGCATTCTCAACCAGGTCTGTGCATGGTTGTGATGCCATTTATTATCTATGTGGCCTTGTTATAAGCACATGTTGTGTGTTTCTTTTCTTCTCTAAATTTCTTTGTGATTTGTTGTACCTCTTGTTATTTTTTATTCTTATCCTCCAACAACACCCTGATTGTGGCTCTTTTATCTAAGTTCTAACACACAACTTCAGCCACCATCTTGTTGATGTATTACACACTTTCTCATTTGTTACATCGTGGGGTTGAAGTTTGTGAGTATCATACACGGATCCTTCTTCATATTTATTCTCAAGTATGCTTCATTATTGATTTCAATTTTTATCTCCCATGTGTTGTTGCATGCTCCATGAAAGCATCTTATTGGTGCACATGTTAGCCCCTTTTGGAGCAATCAACTCCTAGACAATAAAATCCTTATCGGGAATTGTGCTCTGTAAATTTTCCCTAAAAACCTTGTTTGATCATAAATGAATCTCATCTAGGGGTTTTCATAATTTCCTTCTTCTTTCTTCTTCCTCCACTACACTTCTCCCTCAACATCTCCTTCGCAACATTCAACTATTTTTTTCTCCCATCTCCTCCTACAACTCCCAAGTATTCCCTAGTAGGTTATTCTTCATCATTACTCTCCTCCTCTTCTTCATATCATTTAGTCCCCTTTTCATGCACATAACAAATATCTTCATCATCATGAACATTTTCATCCTCACCCAAATTATGGATGACTAGGGGCTCCTTTCCTTATGCCAATTTTTCCTCGGTCGAGTCATCCTCACTTTATTCAAATCAAATCAACTATCACCTCTTCTTCTTTGGTGGAATTTTTCTTCTACTCTCTAGGCTTGGTTTGGTTGGAGTGACTATAGGTGACCCCTTAGTTTCTTCTGAAGTTTCTACACCATGTGTTTGTGCTCTACGCCACTTTTTGCAACTTCCTTCTTTAGTTGTGATCTAGCATTGTTTCTTATACTTTTTCTCCCTCCTATTCATCATCCTTCTCCTTTTATTCACCTTGTTCTTGAGGAGGGTCTTCTCATGCATTATCCTTGTAGTTCCCACTTTCTTCCCCCTCTTCAAAGGTTTTGGGAGATGAAGGCACCTTATATCATCATACTTTCCATTCTTGATTTTAAGCCTTATATATATACTCTGAATGCACCCTGGCCCACTATGATAGTCAATGGAGTTATATCCATATTATCCGATTCCATCATCTCTACGTATTCGATATAGAGGGGTATACAAATGTTGTTCATAAGGTATGATGGTTGAAGTCAACACTATCCACATGGAAGACTAAATTGTTCACATCCTTAATTTTGTTGTTAAGTAAAAAATTCCCAAGGTAGAAGTGTTGGTATACTATAAACTCTACTTTCACATCAAGTAGTGATGGTATCTCCTTGGGTATGCACCACTCATTCTCGAGTGCTTCACACATTTTCTAGAACTACTTATCTACCCATATCTTATATGAATTTTTATTTCTCCATCACATGTATACTCTATAAAACTCTCAATGGGTGACTTCTTATCCACCCAAGTATATCCACATATTATTTTCTACGGGCCATCTAGTACCCCAATCTCCCAAAGATAATTAAGTGGAATATTTCACCCCAGTTATTTTCTCACCTTTGCTTACTTGGATATTTTCTTCTTCCTCTATCCACTTGGAAATGTAAGAGGCAACATTGTACAAGGTCTTATACGCCATCTTGTGCACTATATAAAGTCATTTCTTATTTACCTAAGACCACTCTTGAGATGCACCTAACTTACAACTTACGAGGAAGTGCGTTACGACTCTTGTGCCAAGATCAGAGATAATTGCAATGTTAAACACGTGAATACCCCATTAATAGATGATTTTTTTGGAAGTGACCTCAACGGCCTCGTCATCTTCTAAGTTTATCCCAATATCAAATCATGAGCTCTGCATACCTGTGACCCTTCCAGTTAGCTACGTGGTAATGCACATTCTCCTCCTTGCAAAATAAAAGAATTCTTTATGCACTCATGACATGATCCATTGATAGAGGAACTCTGGCATCCCAAAGTATCATAGCTCATATATCTGTAATACTTATGTACTATCTAAGTATTTCTTCACCATATCATCATAACTAGTTACCCTACTTTCGTTCTTTGGTTCAACTCCTTCATAACTTCCTTCTTTATCTCCCCTTTGTGGGCCTTTGTGTGATAGTTTTAATTGCTGATTTTGCACTTTGTTAATTATGATTCCCATGGTTGTCCTAATACCACCTCACGGTGGGTATTGCATCTTTGAAAACCATTCTTCTAGTACATCTTCAATGATATGCTTCTTTTTTGTGCTTGTTTTTTCCCTTGGGTTATTGTGTGACGATGGGTTATTTATTTGGTTTCATGTTCAAATTATCAACTTCAAATTTGTAGAAAACACTTGCCCTATGTGATAAATAAAATTAATCAAGTTACGCTTTATAGCAACGAGCATCCAATTCTTAAATCAACCTCTCAAATCCTTCCTTTTGTCTTCCTTTCCACATGCTCTGGTTCATTCTTCATAACCACGTGTCGTAATCCTACAACCTTGAGTTCTATGAATTCACTCTTATACAAACCCTAGCTTGAACCCTTCATACTTCACAAAACCTTTACGCTTCTCTCTATGCTTCTACTTCCACCAAAGGATATTTCGCACTCAAGTTCATGTTAACTCTTCTTATAGTTTGACTTAAATCTCTATATTGATATTTGAACTAGGTTTTCGTGCTTTCTCTTTACACTCAATTGCAATTTCACTCTCAAATCACATAAATTATCTAATAGGAAAGGTGAGAATGAACTTATCTTGTGCCCTATTTATAATTTTTCCCAATAAATTTGCATTTATTACTCCTCACCTACCATCTCTTTTTGCTTTAAAAGTTATTTTTTTTTTTGACGTTCTTTTCTCCTTCATACATGTCACACTTAACCTTATGGTGCCCCACTACTTCCTAGGCTACATTCATCCTTGCGTGCACCCCCTACCTTGCACGCAATCTTCCTTTGTACCACTTACCAAGTAGTCTATTCTAATATTACCTCTCTTGTGTTACACTTGTGAGGAAACCTTTCTTGTGTGGTCTTCGATTTTGAGCAATTACTTCCAAGCATCATTGTCCTTACGAACTGTGGTAGTTTCCTTTGTTTTCTACCGTCCTCAATACATGTCCATCAAGCACCATACCATCGTGCATGCCAATGTACTCCTCCAATGCACAACTATCTCATACCAATGCACATTCTGAACCAATTGCACTAAACACACCAAAGCATCACATAGTCTCTCTCACGGTGTGCACTTACACCTATGTTACCCCACACTAAAAGTATCTACAATCCTCTATGCATCAACTTAACAAATAGTAATCAACTCCTATGAGTGAACGTGATTTTTATAACAAAACAAGAAATTTAAATATACTCTAAGATGGAAATATTTCCTTATTACAAACACAAAGGAATTTTATTGATAGTAGGGATTCAACCTACTCCCATTGAAGTAACCAAAAAAATGGTGTCATCTAGTTTCTAAACTAAAATGCACCGATTCCAATATCTTAGTTACTAAAAAGGGTCCCAATCAATTAAATTTCAACTTCCTAGTATGGCGCGTAAACTTGGAGTTATAAAAGAGAACCATCTTTCCCACAACAAAGGACTTGTTCTTGATATGAATTTCAAGCCAATCCTTCGGTATTTTGTTCTCTATCTTTTGACTCTAACGTGCAATGGTGCACCTCTCATCTAACTTCATCAATTTATCAATGAACTAATCAACTTCATGTTAATCATCTAATCCTCCCCGCAAATGCAATACACGGGGATGGTAACAAAAATTCAACATTAAAATAACCTCGTGCCAAACACCAATTGAAAAGGTGTAGTGCCAACCTATTTTGATTTTCATTTTGGACTATGTTGACTCATTATAGCATCATATTATTTTGATTGAGGCATTGACTATCAGATATATTTCATTTTGATGATGATGTTGTTACATTACATGGATAATTATATGTCAATTTTGGATGCTAACTCATTTTATGACAAAGTGATGTACATGACATATGATGTCAATATGCTTGATTTTCTTATGGTATCAATGTGATAATTGTGACTATATTATGATATATTGTAGGATGGTGTGTGTGTGTGTGTGTGTGTGTGTGTGTGTGTGATAGATGCATTATCATGTTCCCCTCTTGTTACACTATTGGTGGATCATAGTTTGATTATTCACTAGCTAGTTGTTGATCATATGCAAATTATCATTGAGATATTGTTTACATTGTTGTCGTATTTGTTAGTTATTATTGGGTAGGTATAATGTTTAACTTGAGTGTGCAGATGAAAGGTTTTTGACTTGAGAAACATGGCACTCAGGCATGTGATGTCTCAAACTAGCACAATGGTCCCTAAAATGCCAAAGTTCCTTCCTAGTTTATTTTTCTATGGGTCACCTTTCTTGACCTTGGTCTTGTTGTGGATTATTTAAACCCCCTTGTGATGTTGTATTATTATTACCTTCTTATCTAATTGGTTTTCTAACCCCTCTAACTATGGAATTTAAATTAATAATTATAATCCTATTATAAATACTACCTCTCCTAAATGCCATATTTTCCCCAAAATCGGATTTGGGAAAATATCACATTAAGGAGGTGTATAAGGAAAGTTATGGACTAAATTTTCCTTAGAAAAGACCCTAGGCCTTATACCTAGGGGTGGGTGGGCTTCTTCCAAGGAAAATTGAGCCCATTTGGCCATTTCCCCCTTTTCTCCCTCATCTTTTATGAAAATTTCTTGATTATGTGAATGGTGTTGGGATGTGGGGATCCTCCATGATTCCTTGGATGTTTCTTTTCTTATCTTTTAATTTGGGGTTTTTGGGGGTGAAAATTTTGCAGATTTTAGATTGGCAGAAGTATAGGTGGAGGGTACAAATTTTCACCCTACCATTTATCCCTTTGTGTTTCTCTTTTCCTATATCGCCTCCTCTTATGGGAGGGATTTGTGTTACTTGCTTTATTTTTTCTTGCTTTGTGTTTACCTTTGGGAGATGGAAAGGAGAAGGAACTAGATTGTGGAAGCTTGGATTGGAACACTTTCTTAATCTTGAGGTAGGATCTTACCTCAAATTTGTTCTTGTTTGAAATGGTTAAAATTGTGTTGTGTGGATTGGAATTGGTTGTTTAATTTTCTTGTCTTTTGTTTTCCCATCCAATCTTGCATGGATTGGATTTTGGGCATGTGTGGGAAGAGGGAAGAATCCCCTTTTTACTCACCCTCATGCTTGATGGACAAGCTTGAGGGAAATATGGTTTACCCCTTCATTTGGTTTGAAGGGCATGGAGGGATAAGGGGAGAATTTATGGAGAGATAAGGAGAGTATTTTGATATCTCATGGAGAGATAAGGAGATGGTGGCTTACTATGTTTAATTTGGTTCTAAATTTGGCAATTTATGGGATATCTTATCCCCTCTTCCCTCATTGAGAAGTTTGGTGCTTCTCAAGTCTTTGATTGGTTATGTTGCATTGTTTTTGGGGTGTTACTCCTATGTATTATATCCTTGATTGTGTTTTGGTGACCTTTTTATATTGCTAGTTTGAGGCATGCCCCTCCCTCTTTCCCATGGGCTTGGAGGGAGGCTAACATGTCCTTTTGGTCCACCTTAAGGCATGTAATGATGCCTATAGGTTGGGAGGTAAAATGAATGGTTTCTCATGGGTTTTAGAGCTACTTTTGGATGGCATGGAGCTTGAAGAAGGGTCTTTAAAATTTTACATGTTGTAAATTTTTGTTTTGTGCATGGATTTTCTTTTCATTGGAAATTTGGGCATGTTGTCTCCACATTAAGTGGAGGGATTTTGTACTTGTATTTTAGGATAGTTTTCCTTCTTATTAAACTATTTTAAACAAGATGAATTACTCTCATGAAAGGGACTCTTAACTTGAATATATTGTTGTTAGAGTTCTTACTTAAGGTGTATTAGTTGTTCAAATGTTGCAACTTATTGCATGTTTTCTAAAAGAATTGTTCATCTGATTTTAAGGGTTAATTTATTGTATAAATTCCTTGTTTCTTCCTCTTAAAATACCTTATGGAAAAGTGAAAGAAATATGATATTGGGTTTAAATTATCCTTCAATAAATCCTAAAATGGTTGTGGTTTTTTTATAAAACTCTCATACAATTGATGTATTTGAAGTAAGGATATAAATTAAAATTATGGCTTTTCAAGTTCATATTGTTGTTACGAATGGTAGAATCATGAGGATGTGGTATTATTTATAAGTGGTAGTTCTAGTTATTCTAATTTTGAATCAAACTATAGTAAGGTTTATCTCTTCTACACCTAGTCAAATATCATAGCAATCTCATATTAAAATAGCTATGAATAAATCTTTCTCCATGATGAAAACCATATATTTTTATTTTATTTCTTCCTTTGTATTTTGGTGATAATAACATGCATATATCGTGTGTGTGTGTGTGTGTGTGTGTGTGTGTGAAATACATACATACATACATATATCAGATTTACAAAAAAATATATACTAAAAAAGCTAGAAAACTTATGTTGAACTGCAGGTATTACCAAAATGGATTAAAAAAGCATTTGGTAAATAAGTTAAATACTTATTATAAATTTGGTTCTACCTTGATTATATATATATATATATATATATATATATATATATATATATATATATATATATATATATATATATATTGTATTTTAGCAAGGAAATGATTTTGGTAAGTTGTATTTTTTTCTAAGGTAGGTTTTTGTTATATATATATATATATATAAACAAAAACCTACCTTAGAATGGTAGGTTTAAACAATAATAATGGTGTTGTGTAAAATTATCATGGTTTTGGAAGTGACTGGGCATGTATGTTAAAGAAATAAATAAAAATAGGGAAATCTCTACCCTTTGTTCCTTGTATCGAGCCATACGACCTTCACTTTTGAAATCACCCTTTTTGGGCCTTCCAATAGTGCGACTAACACTAATAACTATTATATATCTGCATATATATGCATATATGGGCTCAATAAAAAAAGGAAGATTGTTTTAATATTACCCTAGTTATGGAATCTTAATAAAAACAATAGCAATATAAAATAATAATAAACTTATAGATCCCCGAGGTTCAAAACCAGAAGATGAAATGAAAACCATAAATTTGAAACCTTGGTAAAATAATCTGCTTTGAGAAAACCAAAGTTGCATATACAAATATCAATGGAGTGGATATTTATCCATTTAATCTATTCTTCCTTGAAGCTTTCCACGAGTTCTCCTTCCCTACACACAAAAGAAAAATACAAAGAAAAAAAAACTAGGGCATCCGGGTGAAGGAGATGAATAAAAATGAATAATAAGATTTTAGGTTTGATATTATATCCTCTTAAGTTATCAAATTTTAGGGTTTATGATCTCACGGTGGATATCTGTTTAATCCTAGGGCTCTTATTTAATTTTAAATTGACTTAAGTTATTTGGGTGTAAATTTTAATGGGGTTTATTTACACATTTTATTTGGGAAAAGACATTCGGTTATTGGTTAAATTTAATAAAGGGATGTATTATTTAATTAAATTTTATAGTATTATTTGTGGAATAAATTTGAAGGCATGGGTCCATTTCGGAGATGAAATGGGAACCATGACCATTTTATATATTTTGGTTTCTGCAAACCTTTAATAATAATAATAATAATAATAATAATATATTAACCATTCTCAAAATGATTATTAACTTTGTTGTAAATTGATTTTAAACTCGTAATCACTTTTCCCGTGCGATAAGTTTATCACTGTTGGAGTACTTTTACCTTACCACCATCATGATAGATTTATCATCGACACTTATAAAAATAATTGTAATTCGTATAACTTGTGGGAGTTGTGTCAATCCAACTTCTTGTCTAAAATGGTCGTTAATAGGATGGTGTATTAACAAAGTGCGGAAATTGTTATAATTCTCCTTATCATTCGTGATTGTTGTTTGGTATTGCTTCACCCATATGTGTGAATTAGGGTAATCGTAATCTCCTTATAGGTAATTTACAAAAAAATATTACCACCTTTATTATTTTATCATCTTTGATTGAAATAATTGGTTGTGTTTTTTCTTGCTTTTGGAACTCACGTTGAGTGGGGGCGCAACAAAAGGTGTGGCCTTATTAAATTATTTATAGGTTTTCCGTATGCCCATAGAATGAATAATACCATGTTATCACAATATTTTCTTCCAAAATCACATTTATTTGTAGGTGTTTGGCCTAATATCTTGTTTAAATCTTCTACTGGTTCCATTATCTTGTGGGTGATAAGGGGTAGTCTTATGGTGTTCCACCATAAACTATGCTAAGATAATTCTAATAGTCTCATTTAGAAAATGAGTTCCTCTATCACTTGTTAGGATCAATGGAAATCCATACATACTTATGATATTCTCCCATAAGAATCTAGACGTCATTTTTGCAAAGACTGATCCTTTGTAGGTGCATCCTCTGCCCACCTTGTCAAGTAATTTGTGCATGTGATGATATAACGTGCCCATGTCCTATGCGTAGGTGGTATAATAGGTCCTAAAAATTCAATTGCCCATTTTTCAAATGGATTTGCACTTGCTATAGGGTGCAGTGGTATCTCATCTTGGTTCTCAAGCTTACCTATCCTCTAAAAATGGTCACAAGCCTTGACAAATGCTTTAGTGTCCTTATACAATGTTTCCCACCATAAAACAACCAATAGGATCTTACGTGCCATGACCTCCTCTACATAGTTCCCACTAGCTATTCCTGCAAGATATTCTTCCACGATATCTTCATGCTCATGCTCTAACACACATCTACATAAGACCTCATCTCTTCCCATATTATGAGTCTCCTACAAGTAATTTGATATGGCACAACGTGAATACCAAGTTGTTTCTTTTCTAAAGTCTTCATTCCTTCAAGCTCTAGTTTGGTGTGCAAAAACATTTCAATCTCATCTAAATATGTTAGTGCTCAGTTTAAATTAAATATTTGGGCATATGGCATAATGTCTTCTATTCTCTCTGTTAATCCTCTCTAGAGTTAATTCTTGATAAGTGATCAAGTCCCAAGTTGCTCTATCCTATCTTCACTATGAATGTAAAATAAAAATCTTGAAACAAAAGGATCCATCGGCAGATGTGCCCCTATAAGGCTAGCTTATTAACAAAGTACTTAAACTCCATGTGATCTATTTAAAACATAAATGGTGTGTCTAATAAGTACCGCCTGAAATTTTGGAGTGCATAGATCATGGATAATGGTTCATGATCTATTGTTATATAGTTCTATTCGGTGGGGGTTGATTTCCTACTTGAAAATCATATGGAATGATCTACATTCCCCTCTCCTAGTTGCACCAACACTACTCCAATTTCCATACTAGATGCATCTACATGTACATGGAAATGATTATTCGAAGAAGGGAAATGTAGGATATGTGCAGTTAGTTTTTCCTTCAAGGTATTAAAGTCATGTTGTTATGTGTCACCCCAATAAAACTTTCCTTTTTCCTTGAGTAATTCTTCTATGGGTGTGAAAATCTTGGCTTAACCCTTAATTAAATTTTTTTAGTATCAAATGTGGCCCAAAAAACCATGTACTTCACTCTAATTTGTTGGTTCTTCTAATTCCAAAATGACTACAATATTGGTTGGGTTTACCAACAGTCCTTATTTACAAATGATGTGCAAAAGTAAAGTACCAAAAGGGTGGAGAATATACACTTATTGATGTTCAAAGAGATGATAAGTTTCTGCATCTCTCAAAAATCAATCTTAGCTTATCACAATGATCTTTCACTAGCCCATACATGATCCAATCATCCAAGTAGATCTGCAAAAAAATATTAATAAGTCTTAGAATACCTTAACAACAATGCACAAGAACACTATCAACATATTCTTCAATTCAAAGGGCATGAAGGTATATGAAAAACTTCCCCATTCCGTTGTAAAATTGGTCTTCTCCTAATATTTGCATGTAATTCTTCCCTGATGGTATCCAGAGAATCCATATGTGAATGAATAGATTTCACACCAAGCAATGCCTTCATGGATCTCTTCGGTAAATGGTGTAGGAAAATATCTATCACACACGAAGCATTGAGAAACCTATAGTCCACATGATTCTTATAAAATCATTTTTCTTGATTCTAACCACCATGGGACTAATCCATTCAAATTCCTCAATAGGCTCAATAATACTCGACTTGAGCATCTTATCAATATCCTCTTTTACCTTCATGTGCAGGTTAAGATTCATTCTGTAAGGCCTCTTCCTAACCATGCATGCCTCATTTTTAGCATAATTTTCATCTCTCCCAAGGATGGATGTATGCCCTTAAATTCATGATACCCCATGTGGAATAGATTATGGAATTCACATAATAGCTCAATAATTTTTGCAACTTCAGATTGAGACCAATAATTACCAATTATCGCCTCTTTAGGTTGGTCCTCAACACCAGTGTTCACCTTCTTAGTTTTCATAGGTACATGGTAAACATGTTCTTACTTATCTATATATTACAACACTTCACACATACCCTTTGTATGATTAATGTACATGTCTTAAACTTCCTCACCATCTATGAAATACACCATATTTCCTTTTTATTTTTCTTTCCATGCATGTCTCAACAATGTTTCTTCTATTTTTACCAATTCCTCACATGCCTCATCATTATATTATCCAAAAACTTATACCACAAGCTCCTCAACATTCACATTATCCCATAATGTGATGCACCTCATGGTCTGCGTAAGGATTTATGAACTATATGCTTAGTAGAAAAATAATCAAAGGTGTGAATAATACCTTCAATCGGGTCGCACCAGTTTGTTGTTTCTTTCTTCATCTTTGCATGCACATACCAAGATCGCGAACATCCATGTAAAGTAGAATTAAATTTTGAGCCCATAGAGATGGGGATAATGCATCATTTCCTTATACCCAATGTCTTGTTGGAGTTAAACCATATAACAATGTTGCACAGATCTATAATTAGATAAAGCATACAAGCAATCAATGCGGAAATAACCAGAAGATGAAATAAACAAGAGAAAGATTACACTAGATTTAACATGGTTCACCCAGTGTGGGCTACGTCCACCAAGAAATGGCCAATATTATTATTTAGTGCTTTACAGAGGAAATACAATGAATATCTATAATCTTCCAACACCTCACAGGATGTTCAATGCTCTTTCCTCACTCAGCTACACAATATTTCTCACCAAGGAAAACATACAACTAACTACTATCTTCTTCTCTCAAACTTGATTTTCTTGCCTTACACTCCAAACAATGCATACACACATGTGTGTCTATTCTAGGCAACTTATATTTGCTTTTACAAACAATAAATCAACTTAAAACAATTGATTTATTCTAAATTTTCTAGCCAAAAATAAAAGCATCATTACACAGGTAACCGGTGGTGGTTACACCCTAATCGGCGCTAGTTACATCTCGACCAATTCTTCCTAGCCTAATCGACGACATTTACTATCAAAATACTAACATTGTAAAAAAAAGTTTATTGTGAAGCAATTTAGCTCCACACTCAACAATATCCCACTTGGAGATCAATTGTTGCACTGTTTTGTGCATCACCATCCTTGGTTCCTTTTCCTTAGCCTTTTTCTTCCTCTCTAAGTCTTTAGACTCAAAGACCAACAGGATTGGAGTGAAGCTCCAACTTATCCTTTACCAATGGCTTCATTAGCATATCCGGAGGTGTAATGCCCCGCTCAATGTTTCCACCCCCGACCTGTGACCTTGTTGCTAAGTCTGGGAGACTTGTGTGCATGGGCTCTCGTTGACCATTTTTGACCTTGTCCTAGTCTCAGTGATGTGTTAGCACCTTTCCTCTCCTTGCTCTCTCGAGTCATTATCGACACCTTTGTGTGGGGACTATGTAATGTCCTATTCGTTGACCTAATGAAGGAGGACCTTGTTGTCACCTGGTAAAGCTGGGCCGATAGTCATTATCAATGTGAATAGTAATTATATTTATATATTTATAATATATAATGATAATAATGTTATTTTAATTTAATTGACGATTGGCCTCTATTTGATAGTATTATTGTTTACCCTTTTTGTCGAGCGGGCATGTCAGTCTTGTAGTATGATTAATAATTATTTTAAGTAATAATAATAATAATGATGATAACAATATTAGTATTTTAATTATCGATGGACGATAACTCCTTCAGTTGATCGTCGATGTGTTACCAATTTTATTGTTGATTATCGATAAGTGATTTTATTCGTGTGGATTGGTTGCCTCATTCCACGTGAGAAGACAATCTCTTATTGTGACGTCACGTTGTAGTCGGTCATGTCTTGCATTCGAGTTTTGAATGCCTTTGGGACAGAAGGGGAGTCTTGTTTGTCTTGCTATGTGGGTTGTTGTACGCAAAGGAAAATTTTAAAAAAATAAAATAAATAATAATAAAATCTAAATGCCCGTGAATGTTGGGCGGTTTAGGGAAAATGGAAGAAGGCAAAAATCCCAAAAACATAGTTAGAGTTTTATTTCTTATTTTTGGCTTTTGGAAATGCGAAGTTTTGGGCACTGGGCAGCTGGGTTGGGGCTGCAAGGACCAGCATGAAGGGAGTTTGTTGAAGAGGCCTTGGAAGCTTTCAAGCAAATGTGTTTCAATGCATGTAAAGCTAGACTCCACAACTATTTTCGCATCCTCCCAGGCCGCGCCGCACCTGCGTGGGAAGATCCAGCAAAAAGGAGGAGTATTGTTGTGTGTTTGGTCTGTCACATGGCCAGCACCCTTCCAGCCCGTGCCCAGGCCTGCGTGGGCTCCCATCAAGGCCAAAAACGCAAAGAAATTTTGTCAGATGTGGCGCATGCGCTCCCTAGTAGATTTGCTTGTAAAAACATGGAAACGTGCGAACTGGTCATCTAAATGCGTGGGAAAAAAATGTAGTTCCATGGACTGCAATGATTTTGGGATATGCACAAATGCGTGTGTTGAAAAGGCCTTTGAAAACTTCCAAGCAAATGTATTTAGTGCCCAGTTTGGCACGTATGCAAAATGTGAAGGCATACACAACTCAGGAAAACTGTTTGACAAAATACCTGATAGATATGTGGCCTCCTGGGTGGCAATGATAGCAGGCATGCAAAAACGGGTCTGTTAAAAAAAAAAAAGGCACATAAACTGTTTGATAAAATGCCTCAAAGAAATGTTGTCTCATGGAATGCCATGATGGCAACATATGCACAACATGGATGTGAAAAAAAAATGGCATGTGATCCGCATTGGGACCAGTAACGCCTCGTAAAGATGTGGTCTTCAGGACATACCCTGACCATGTAAGCTTCATTTTTGTTTAATTAGCACTTAGCCAAGCAGATTCAATGCTTGAGGGTTGTAAATACTTCGATGGCATGAGTGCCTCTTGTAGAATCATGCCTAGAATTAATCATTATGTTTGCTTGGTGTCTGATGAGCACATGAGAATGTGCAAAAATGTGGAAGCATGCAAACGGTTCGACAATGCCTGAAAGGAATGTGGTTTATGGGCAGCAATGATTGCAGGAGGTGTAAAAATAAAATTAAAAATGAGTTGGTTAAAAAGGCCTTGGAAACCTTCAAGCGAATGTAATGGGTATGTGTAAAGCTGTGTTCCACAACCTCTGTCAAAATCCTCCCGCATGTGCAAAAATAAGAGCTTTAGAATTGAGCATGGAAAACCATCAAGGCATAGAAAAAAAGATGTTTTTGTTTACAATGCAACTTCCTTGGTAGACGTGTATGCAAAATGGTGGATTTGAGGACGCTTGAGGATTGGTTGACGAAGTGCCTAAGTAAGAGACTGAACCCAAGCCTGCAGCTTTGACCGACTTCGTTCTCCAGGCATGGTTCTTCTTCCCTTACCTCTCATAATTCTCGTGTTTTAGTTCTCTTTTGCAACTAAATAGAATTTTAAATTATTAGGATTTTTAAATACAGTTAAATGTCTCTTCAACTCATTGCAAAATAGTAAAGTGTCATGTGGCAACTCCGAAGCCATTTTAACTCACCTACTTTAAACCATGAACTATCACCCTCGCTTTGAGATGACATAGAAAACTCTTACCCTTCTTGATCGCTTCAATATCGTTTTATCGACCAGACAAATTTGACTATCCATTGATTAAGTTGACCTTCTTCATGCTTAAAATAGTTAAATTTTACAATTTTTGGAGACTCACTGAGTACCCTTCGCAACTCTAGAAACGAGATGTGAAGTTTCATTTGTGTACCTTGGTATACAAGGAGTCGCCTTGATTTTTGGTTTGACCGAAAAGATCATATGACAACCTTTTGACGCCATTATAGGAGCCCTATTACACCGGTTTACAACAGTAGAGAGTTGTCAAAACTAGAAAGTTGGCTTTCGTTTGGCACCACCAATTGAAACCGGAAAGAGAAATCACGTTCCATCTTCGCAAACCTCTAGCATTTATACTAAAGAACCGCATGGAAATTTCAGTATAGGAAAGAGAACCTTTTGAGATAGTTTGGTGAAGCGGTTTTGTAGGTCTCTGGTGGCAATTTGATGAGGTCAAACTGGTCCAATTTCGTCTTGTCACTCCAGAAAACTTTTTGCCGTTTGAACATGGTTTTCTAGTTCTCTGTCTTGTCGACTCTGATGAATTCTCCTTATATAGGGAAACTAGTAGGAAGAGTCTCATTATGTGCGCATCCATCGAACATTGTTTGGGACATGGTTTTCTGGGCCACTTGAGCTAACTTTTGTCTCTTTACAATTGGGTGAACTACGACCAGTGGCCCCGGAAAACTAGCCGCCAAATGTAAATCGTGCGCTCTTTTTCAATTCCATCGATTCTTTATGAACTCTGGTATATCCGGGAACATTTAGAAAGTTGATCGTGGAGGGAATTCTCATTGGAAGGTAACTTTTGGAAGTAGTTTCTTAGCCTCTGAGCACGTTTTGTATGTTTTTGTAGTTAGAAAATATAAAAATAGAAAATCATGGAACCTCGTAGGGTTTCCAAATCACCCGAAAATTTTTAACACATGCAAATAATCTGTTTAAAAACCTTTAGTGTATCTTTTGTGTGAAATAGAAATTTTGACAAAATGGTGTTTTTCTCTCTTCCCTTCTCTTTCTCTCTCCTAAGTTTCAAAATGAAGAAAAATGAAATGCAATGAATACATGTTTCTAGACCTTTTTATTTGGATTTCAAATTGTGATTATTGTCGGATGTAAATGGGAAAGCGAAAATGATAATTATGATTGATTAGGGTGGATGCCATGCCATCGATTTATCGCACGATATCCCGCTCACGTGGGTTTTGCAGGATGGAAGAATGACGACGAAAAAGGTGATGTGTAATTTAATTATTACTATTGTAATTTTTTTATAGGTCATTGTAAAATGAATAACTGTCTAATGTAGTCTCTTGTTACCGAAAATTTATAATTGAAATTTGTTAATATGCATGATATGCTAGTTTTAGGGATACTTAGGAAATGTGCATCTAATCATCAATTCAATTTGTTTCTTAGTTGTGTATGGCAAAAAAAAAAGGGTTTGATTTATACATAGTAAATTGAAATTGAAGTTAATATATTGTAGTACTTTCTCAGTATTCCATAAACGACTAAATTAATTACTGGGTCATCTTCTTACCTTGCAAACTTAATAAAGAGTTTTAATGGGAACACTCAACCTCAAAATATTCATACATAGCTTTCCTGCATGTGTGATCCCTTTTCACCATATAGGAAATTTAAAACCATAGAACGAACTTAAACTTTGCACTCGATGTGACCTCTTAGGTTAGGTAAATAAAACCCCTAGTTGGAGTTTATCATCATAGTCTTTTTGTCTAGCTGAATGACACTGTCGTAAACCTATATTTAGGAATGTCATGGTCCAACCCATCCAGTATGCGGTTTCCTTCTAGTTTTGGTAATTGGGAGAAGAATGTCCTCTCTTCAGTCCGACACTAGGTCGAGTGGTGAAGAATGCCTTAGAAGTCACCTTATGAGTTCCTTGTTCAAAGGAATGATTAAGCGGTACTACCTTGGTTTCCATCAAAATAACGCCTTGGTATTTCCTTGAATGTGGGTTAGTATAAATATGTCCACCTGCCTTAAACTCTTATATAGTTAAGGCATAGATCATTGAGTGCATATTGGAAGAAACCAAACCTCAGCTGATTAGGAGGTGTCACTTGTGGTTCGTGTATGGTTTACAATTCTTCCGGTCATGTACCCCTTCAAGATGTTAGTCAAATACTTCAGAACTCCCGATTTCAAAATAACACTAAGAACGAGATCTTAGTGTGATGTATAATAATATCATATAAGATGAGAATGAGATTGGAGATTAGGATTGAGGTCACTCTTGAAGTCCTTAAAACTTAATTAAACATAATCATGTGTTGCAAAGATTATGTATTGCCTTGGTGTGATCAAACTTCGAGAAAAAAAATATATATATATATATATATATATATATATATATATATAAATCTTATGGGAATTTAATAAGTTTTCAAATTATAATAACAATGGTAGGGAAATAAATATAGTGTGAATCGAGGAATGTTTTTGGTAAAAAGCTACCCTATATCTAAATCTCCGTCAAATCCTTTTATTGCGTTTTGGACATCAAGTCACTTTCATTTGAGTTGTAAGGGTAAAACTGTAGACATCAAATAAACGTTGGAGAAGAATATTTTTACATAATAATAAGATAATTAAGTACTTTGTATGCAATTTGATTTATGCCAAATATGTATGTCAGTTATGGAAATTTATATAAAGTATAAGAAGCTAACTTGAGAAGGTCGAATTGTATTTTCAACCACGGAATAAGCTTAAGAAAATGTAGGTGGACAAACAAGAAAATTCATCCTTGCCCATAATGTCCTTGGAATGTTAACTTTAACCAAAAATTGTTTTAAAGAAATGATGTGTTGTGGGATTCACCATTCCTGAAGCCATGTTCTTGTGGTTGGGTCTTTACTAGTAACCTTCCATTGGGAAAAGTGTAGCGTCAGCATGCCTACGTCATTTTCATGTGTCTATGTGAGTCGATGATTTTTGTGATTGTCGTATGCGAGTCGAGTTCTGTACTTGAAGCTCACGTTGTGTTGTGTGTAGTGAGCAATGTAAGTCAAAAAAAAAAATATCTTGGTATTTTACTGTTGTATTTGTGTGTGTAAAGTGTGGGCACTACATATGGTATCAGAGCGAGGTTCATGCTCTCGAACCTCTGGGATAGATTGGAGTTGTGATGATTCTGCATGATGGGGATGGTGTTACATGATGGTGATGGTGTTTCATGGTGATGGATAATGGAAGAGTAATGTGATATATGTTGTTAAGTGAACTATGTCATGATTGTGACCTTATGGAAGCACATGTGGTGCATGTCACTTAGTGCATATTTTTGTCATGTTGATGTGCTTGTGATGAGAGTATTGACTCTCCTTTTTGTGGATCCAATGAGGAATCTGTGTGTGATGTACCACCTTGTTTTGTGTGAATGGAATGATATTGTGAATTGCAGAGTGTTGAAACATTTTGACCTTATGTGATGTGAAGATGTAGTGATGTATTGCATGAAAAAATTTATGTAAAGTGAATGGAATTTTATCGTGATGTCGACACCGTATTGTGATTTGTTGTGGGCATTGTCGTGTTGTATTACAATTGACTATATGTCGTAATGTTAGACGTTGTGTTCCTCATATGTGTAATTCATGTAATATGTGATAGTTCATGTCGTGATTTAGGGGCATATGGGAGTATGATCCCTAACGTACAGTGAATGCACTTTGGGTGCAAGATGTGGTAATGTGAGGTATCGTAACCCATGAAGGTAATGATTGTGTTATACCCCTGTATATCTATACCATACGTAAGACGTTATGGTTGTTGTGTGTGAATTACCATTTGTGTTAGTGATGTAGTTATGTGTATGTTGTGAAAGCTTACACTAGATGACCCCGAGGGGATAAAACTATCAAGAGTGTATGTGGAGAGAGTAGGCGTGGACCAGATTGTCATAATCTTGAGCTGAGTACAAGTGAGAAAGTAGAGTCTTATATAGACTGAAAACCCACTTTTATCTGTTTAGTATACTTCGAGCTTGCTCAGTATATTATGGGTGTGCACCACCTTAGGCTCAACTTATGCAACCTTGTGTCCCCTACTCTTTCCTATTGGATTTTTCATTGAATAATCCTATGTGATTTTGACTATGTTGATCCTTGTGGGAGTTTGGAGTTATGATTCAAGCAGAGATGATGACAGTTACATTATTTGATATACTCATTTATGGTTACATGTATATTTTCGTGAGTTGAGGCTCGATGTTTGAGTGCCAGCAACTTGATGGGTACCCCTTTGGTGGCGGTATGAGGCCACATAGTGATTGTGATGTGCTATTTTATCATTACATATTTTATTTGTAAATTAATCTTTTCTTTTAGCTAGAACAAGTTGTTTTCCGATTGACATGTTCTTATATTTTGGGCATTTATTTGATTTTTGCACTAACAGATTGGATTTTACACTAACCATGGCTAGTTAGCCACTTATTTTTTTCTTGGTTTTAAAACTTTCTTTTCATATTTGAGAGTGTTGTAGCCTAGCCCAAGGATTTTGATTTTGCCACTTGGCATTTGAATGGATTGTTATGTTGGTTCTAATGTCGAAATGTGATTGAAATAGGGTCATGGGATTTACCATGGAGTGGTTAAACCTATGGACCCACTTCGTTGTATGGGGGTATGCCCCAAGGAGTTACAGATAACTAGTGGGTTGTTGAATCACGAGTTATTATGTCACTTGGGTTGGGGGTGATGGGGCTCTATGTGCCCAGTGGGGCCATAGGTGACCCAACCTCATTAAAAGGAGAAAGGAGACAGGCCTCTATGGTTGAGTGACCTGTTATTCTTTATGACACTCTATGGTTGAGTGACCTAAGATTTTTGATGGGGCTCTATGGTTGAGTGACCCGACTTGGTTCTGGCACTATGTTTCTTCCTCTTGGAAGGTATATGGAGATTATCTGGTGATGCTTTGGGGAGGTATATGGAGTTGTATTCTGTTGCTTTTGGAGATATTTAGAGTTGTTTCGTGATGCCTTGTGATGTGTGGAGATTGGTATAGTGAGTTATGTGTACCTGTATGAGTCTTCTTGACACCTGGTTATGTATGAGGCTTGACTCTCCCCTTGGTTGGTATGGACCTTTGGATATTGGATTGGAACTATGTTGTTATAGTCATGAATTGTTTTGGGTCATGTGATACCCGTTGTATATGTATCAACGTGTTGATTTTGTTTGTCAGTCATATGTGTGTACTAGATCTATGTCTAGGGCGTAATTGTTGGAAATTAATTGTGATGTGGTCTACTCGTTGTCATTCCATGGTTTGGTGAAACCCTTGTGATGTGGTACGGTCGTGAAAGTATGTTGTGAAAATTTGGTGTTGTGTATGACCCTGGTAGGGTGTTGTGATTGTAGTTCATGATGGGAACCCACAAGAATGAATAAACTAAAATTTGATAAAAATGAAATTTTAAAGGACTTGAATTAAGAATAATGTTAATGGAAAGAGATTAACGAAATAATGAATATGAGAGAAGCGCCAATCTTCACGCGTAACCTTGAGAGTTGAAATTTCTACCTATTGTTCTTAGGGCCACCCCGTGACTGTTTTTTTGTGTCTGAAATCTTAAACTTAGCGCGTGCCTTCACCTTATTCATTCCTTGTTGTTTACCATTTCCCTTTCTTTATTGTATGTCGCATCGAGGACGAGGCTTTCTTAAGGGGAGGAGAATGTAATGCCCCGTTTAATTTTTCCAGTCCCTGACCTACCGACCTTGTTGCTAAGTCTAGGAGACTTGTGTGCGTGGGCTCTCGTTGACCATTGTTGACCTTGTCCTGGTCTCAGTGATGTGTTAGCACCTTTCCTCTCTTTGCTCTCTCGAGTCGTTATCGACACCTTTGTGTGGGTACTATGTAATGTCTGCGTCGCTCACCTAATTGAAGGAGGACCTTGTTGTCGCCTAGTAAAGTTGGGCCGATAGTCATTATCAATGTGAATAGTAATTACATTTATATATTTATAATATATAATGATAATAATGTTATTTTAATTTAATTGATGATTGGCCTCTATTTGATAGTATTATTGTTTACCCTTTTTGTCGAGCGGGCATGTCAGTCTTGTAGTATGATTAATAATTATTTTAAGTAATAATAATAATAATGATGATAACAATATTAGTATTTTAATTATCGATGGACGATAACTCCTTCAGTTGATCGTCGATGTGTTACCAATTTTATTGTTGATTATCGATAAGCGATTTTATTCATGTGGATTGGTCACCTCGTTCCACGTGAGAAGACAGTCTCTTGTTGTGACGCCGCGGTTGGTCCGTGTCTTGCGTTCAGTTTTGAACGCCTCTAGGACAGAAGGGGAGTCTTGTTCGTCTCACTGTGTGGGTTGTTGTACGTAAAGGAAAATTTTAAAAAATAAAATAAATAATAATAAAATCTAAATGCCCATGAATGTTGGGTGGTTTAGGGCAAATGGAAGAAGGAAAAAAGCCAAAAAAACGTAGTTAGGGTTTTATTTCTTATTTCTGGCTTTTGGAAATGTGCAGCTTTGGGTGTTGGGTGGATGGGTTGGGGTCGCAAGGACCAAAATGAAGGGAGTTTGTTGAAGAGGCCTTGGAAGCTTTCAAGAAAATGCGTTTCAATGCATGTAAAGCAAGACTCACAATCAAGCGCATCCTCCTGTGCCACGCCGCACCCGCATGGGAAGATCTAGCAAAAAGGAGGAGTATTTTTGTGTGTTTGGTTTGTCACATGGCCAGCACTCTTCTAGCTCATGCCCAGGCTTGCGTGGGCTCTTCAAGACCAAAAACGCAAAGAAATTTTGTAAGATGTGGCGGTCTGCGCGCCCTAGTAGATTTTCTTGTAAAAACATGGAAACGTGTGAGGCTGGTCATCTAAATGTGTGGGAAAGAAATGCAGTTCCATGGACTACAATGATTTCGGGATATGCACATATGCGTGTGTTGAAAAGGCCTTTGAAAACTTCCAAGCAAATGTATTTAGTGCCCAGTTTGGCACGTATGCAAAATGTGAAGGCATACACAACTCAAGCGAACTGTTTGACAAAATACCTGATAGATATGTGGCCTCTTGGGTGGCAATGATAATAGGCATGTAAAAAACGGGTTTGTGAAAAAAAAAAGGCACATAAACTATTTGATAAAATGCCTCAAAGAAATGTTGTCTCATGGAATGCCATGATGGAAGCATATGCACAACATGGATGTGAAAAAAATGGCATGTGATCTATTGGACAGAATGCCTCAGAAAGATGTGGTCTTCAGGACATACCCTGACCATGTAAGCTTCATTTTTGTTTACTTAGCACTTAGCCAAGCAAGATTCAGTGCATGAGGGTTGTAAATACTTCGATGGCATGAGTGCCTCTTGTAGAATCATGCCTAGAATTAATCATTGTTTGCTTGGTGTCTGATGAGCACATGAGAATGTGTAAAAATGTGGAAGCATGCAAACGATTCGACAATGCCTAAAAGGAATGTGGTTTTGGGCAGCAATGATTGCAAGAGGTGTAAAAATAAAATAAAAAATGAGATGGTTAAAAAGGCCTTGGAAACCTTCAAGTGAATGCAATGGGTATGTGTAAGGCCAGTTCCACAACCTCTGTCAACATCCTCCCGCATGTGCAAAAATAAGAGCTTTAGAATTGAGCATGGAAAACCATCAAGGCATAGAAAACAATTTTTTTTTTTTTTTGCAATGCAACTTCCTGGTAGACGTGTATGCAAAATGGTGGAGCCGAGGACACTTGAGGACTAGTTGATGATGTGCCCAAGCAAGAGACTGAACCCAAGCCTGCGGCTTCGACCGACTTCGTTCTCCAGGCATGGTTCTTCTTCCCTTACCTCTCATAATTCTTGTGTTTTAGTTCTCTTTTGAAACTAAATAGAATTTTAAACTATTAGGATTTTTAAATACAGTTAAATGTCTCTTCAACTCATTGCAAAACAATAAAGTTTCATGTGGCAACTCCGAAGCCATTTTAACTCACCTACTTTAAACCATGAGCTATCACCCTCGCTTCGAGATGAAATAGAAAACTCTTACCCTTCTTGATCGCTTCACTATCGTTTTATCAACCAGAAAAATTTGACTCTCCATTGATTAAGTTGACCTTCTTCATTCTTAAAATAGTTAAATTTTGCAACTTTTGGAGACTCACTAAGTACCCTTCACAACTCTAGAAACAAGATGTGAAGTTTCATTCGTGTACCTTGGTATATGAGGAGTCGCCTTGATTTTTGGTTTGACCCAAAACGATCATATGACATCCTTTTGACACCCTTATAGGAGCCCTGTTACACCGGTTTACAATAGTAGAGAGTTGTTAAAACTAGAAAGTTGGCTTTCGTTTGGGACCACCAATTGAAACCCGGAAAGAGAAATCACGTTCCGTCTTCGTAAACCTCTAGCATTTATACTAGACAACTGCATGGAACTTTCAGTATAGGAAAGAGCACCTTTCGGGATAGTTTGATGAAGCCATTTTGTAGGCCTCATCGCGATTTGACGAGGTCAAACTGGTCCAATTTCATCTTGTCACCCGGAAAACTTGTTGCCGTTTGAACATGGTTTTCTAGTTCTCCGTCCCGTCAACTCTGACGAATTATCCTTATATAGGGAAACTAGTAGGAAGAGTCTCGTTGTGTGCACATCCGTCGAATGTCGTTTGGGACACAATTTTCTAGGCCACTCGAGCTAACTTTTATCTCTTTACAACTGGGTGAACTACAACCAATGGCCCCCGAGAAAACTAGCCGCCAAATGCAAACCCCGAAAACTTTTAACACATGCAAATAGCTGTTTAAAACCCTTTAGTTTATCTGTTGTGTGAAATAGAACTTTTGACAAAATGGTGTTTTCTCTCTCTTCCCTTCTCTTTCTCTCTCCTAGGTTTCAAAATGAAGAAAAATGAAATGCAATGAATACATGTTTCTAGACCTTTTTATTTGGATTTCAAATTGTGATTATTGTCGATGTAAATGGGAAACTGAAAAATGATAATTATGATTGATTAGGGTGGATGCCATGCCAACAATTTATCGCTGATATCTTGCTCACGTGGGTTTTGCAGGATGGAAGAATGACGATGAAAAAGGTAATGTGTAATTTAATTATTACTATTGTAATTTTTTTATAGGTCATTGTAAAATGAATAACCTGTCTAATGTAGCCTCTTGTTACCGAAAAATTATAATTGAAATTTGTTAATATGCATGGTATGCTAGTTTTAGGATACTTAGGAAATGTGCATCTAATAATCGGTTCAATTTGTTTCTTAGTTGTGTATGGAAAAAGAAAAGGGTTTGATTTATACATAGTAAATTGAAATTGAAGTTAATATATTTTAGTACTTTTCAAGTATTCCGTAAATGACTAAATTAATTCTTGGGTCATCTTCTTACCTTGCAAACTTAATAAAGAGTTTTAATGGGAACATGTCGACACTAAAATTTTCCTCCATAATTTCTATTTCATTGGACAACTTACAAAGCAAGAAGGATCTTGGATGCGAGTTATCACCTGGCCCACTCTTTTTAAAGATTGTTATAATTATTGTAAGACATGTGATATTTGTCAAACACATGGTAACAGTGAAGACTTCATCAGCTCCATTATGCCCTATTCTTCCACTTGTCCCTTTGAAAAGTGGGGAATAGACATTGTAGGTCCACTTCCAACTACCTCACGCCAAAATAAGTATATTGTAGTTGCCTGCATTATTTAACCAAGTGGGTTGAAGCTAGGCCATTGAAAATGACTTCCATGGATAAAGTGGCAAGGTTCATATATGAACGCATTGTCACCAGATTTGGTTGTCCATTAGAAATTGCAGATCAAGGAAGCCACTTCATTAATGAGGTAGTAGAAGCCCTAGTCAATAAGTTTTCTATCAAGCATGGGAAGGCAACAACATACAAGCCAAGCACAAATGGATAGGTGGAATGAAAAATTTTGTGTTGTGTCAAATTCTAGCAAAAATGTAGCCTTGCAGTACATAAGTGGGATAAAAGGATTCATGCAGCATTGTGGGCATATAGGGCAACATCAAAGTCAGCAACAGGATACTCCCCATTTCAGTTGGCTTATGGCATTGATCCAGTTCTTCCTATTGAGTTTGATATTCCCACGGTCAGAGTAATGAAAAATGAAAGAATGGATGAAAGTGATTCAGTAAAAGAAAGGTTGGTACATCTTCATTTGCTAGAGGAAATGAGGGAAATAGCTAAGGATACAAGCTATAAGAAGAAAATGAAGCAGAAGGAATACTTTGATCAAAAGATCCGGTGGTCTCCATTTCATGTGAATGACTTGGTTCTAGTATATGATTCTAGATACAAAAAAAGAAGACAGAGAAAATTTCTTCCAAAATGGATGGGGCCCTACAAAATAGCAGTTGTGCATGAAAATGGTACGTACCGACTGGAGGAATTAGATGGCACTCCCATTACGAAATGGGTCAACCACGACAAGTTGAAGATTTTCCAAGCACCAGAAGAGTCTACTCCGAGGACGAAGTAGAAGCTAGGAAGGGGGAAGATGTCGACACTAAAATTTTCCTCCATAATTTCTATTTCATTAATGTATGTATTAGGAATATAATGTTGTTAAGTATAATTAGTAGTAGCGTCGATAGAAGATAACGGCGCCACAAGACGGTGCCACCAATAATGTGGAGTACAAAGATATGATCAAAGTACAATAGGAATGTTGTAAAAAGTAAATATTTGTCGTAAGTGGTCCGGTAATGTTAAAATGTCAAAGTTTGGGTAATTAGAGAAGTAGGGTCTACATTATTAGGAATTAGAAATATTATATTGGTAATAAGGACAAGGAGTGAGGTCATAAATATTTTGTGTATTTTATTTGTAAAAAGTCTAAAAATGTGGAACCCATGTAAAATGATAAGGTTTATCTTATCTTAAAAGATAAGCTTACATGTACAGATAAGAGTTAAGGTATGGAATATGATTCGTTAGAGTGGATTTATTATCCTATCTTAGAGATAAGATGGATAAGCCTGGAAGTTCTATAAATAGAGAGGCCACCCCCCTCATTTAGCATAGAAGGAAGTAGTGAGAAATATTGTAGGAAGTGTGCAAAGGAAGCCATCAGTTTAAAGGTGTGTTGAAGACCATTAAGAGGTGTAATTATAAAGTTTCTCCCATAGTCTTGGTGAAAGGAAAGTGAAGTCAATAACACTTGAAGTACCTCATGGGTGAGATTGTAACAATTTCATGTTAATATTATAATTTACTTTGATATTTTAGATTTTTCATCATTTCGTCTTATCATAGTCGATGGTATTCTTGTGTTATGTTGTTGTTTTGTTTCCAGATTACATCCACCAAACTAAAGGCTGTGCATTAGTAAATAATCATAGCACGAGGAGTTCCCGGTGAAGAATTATCATAGTGCCGGATTGGTGATGACATTTTGGTTCCGTTGCCGGGACCATTCCTCGTTGGTGGATTTTCGGAGAGATATTCCCACTTAGTCAAAAATCAATTAGAGGGTAACCTTATTTTTCCGTGTGGTAGTAGTTACCATAGTAAAGTCATTTTTGCCATGAATAGTAGTTACCATGGTAAAGTCATTTTACCGTGAATAGTATTTACCGCAAAGAACTTCACTTTTATTGTGAATAGTGTTTACCACAAGAAAGCCGTTTTTACCGAGAAGTCAAGTTTACCATAGTTTACCATGGTCATTTCTATTATCTTGTAGAAAGGTGTAAAGTCACTTTCTATTATAGTGATTCCAATTATTTGTGCACATAAGTCTTGTTAATTGTACTTGTGGGTTAGTATTTCATGGTGGTTACTTTTGAAAATGGGAAAGATTCCTATTTTTTCAGCTCAATCTAATGAAGATGCTTCTTCTTTCATTCAAGAGTTTAAACGATCTTGTATTTGTAATGGCCTTATAAGAAGGGAACAATGGACTGAATTTTTTCCTACCTTTTTGGATGGTTTAGCACTTAGGTGGTTTGAAACACTAGGTGATAATGTGAAAAATTCATGGGATTTATTAACTGAAAGTTTTCTTGAAGAATTTGGTGAACAATGAAATATGCAGATCTCATGATCGAGATCACAAAGCTATCCCAAGGAGAGAAGGAGAAGATAAGGGATTATCATGCTCATGTTCTAGAGCTAAGGAGGAAGCTTGATGCCTAGATCCGGAAGGAAGGACTAGCGGATGGGTTGATGAATGGCGTGGATAATCTCCTCTGTAAGCACTTCATTCTTGGGATGAAGCCAGAGATCAGACAACGAGTAAAGTATGACCGCCCAGCTACCATTGAACAAGCAAAGGAGATTGCAAGAAGGCAAGAAGAAAGCATGGAAGAGGAGCCCAAAGAAATTGTTGCTAAAGTAGAGCCTACACCAGCACCTTTGGTTCAGAATCCACAACCACTCCCGGTGAGCACAAATATTTCTCCTAGTACATCTACTGAGTATGAAGATCTACTCAAAAATATGGGCCAGTTAACTATTAATCTTCTTCAAGGAAAGAAATTTAGTTCTCAGGGAGGAGATAGAGGTCCAAAAAGAAATATTTGAAGTTGTTTGTTATGGTTGTTATAAAAGGGTCATTATAAGTATAATTGTCTAGATAGAGCTTCTACATCTGGTAAAGAAGATAATGATAAAGGAAAATCACCTGTGAATTCTTTTGATGTAGTAGATAAGAGCAGAAATAATGAAGTAGATGTGTTTGTAACAAAAAGAAAGAAAGAAAAAGATAATCAAGATGGAAATTATCCTAAGAAGATGAAAGAAGAAACTAGTAAGAAACATAGGAGAAGAAAGTTGGGTGTGCAGGATTTTTCGATTTCACACGGGGCAAGGACCATACTCCATCTTGGAAGATCTGTCCAAAAGGCCTGCAAATATTACATATGGTCAACTCTTGGCTATGTCTTCTGAGAAGATGCGGGAGTTGCGAAGTGGACTCAATGCTTGACGAAGGAAGGAGGTTGAGGTCCATGTTTTGGAGGCAGAGGCGGATCCCTATGCTCCACAAGCTGAGGTATTATGTAATGGTATTTCAATTCATGATGTCTTAGTTGATGGAGGTGCTGCGATTAATGTAATGGACCGAGTCCTGTAATTAATATGTTGGGTTTAAAATTGATCACCCTTCAACACTTATGTTAAGGTCATTAAATAAGGGAAAAACTAAACCGGAAGGTGTAGTTTCAAATGTGGCAATATCTCTGTTATGGGTGTTGTATGTGTGGTAGACTTTTAGGTGATGAAAATGGTACTGTTGCGTACCCAATGTTGCTGGGAAGACCATGGCTAAGGAGATTTCATGCAAGAAACTACTGGAATGAAGGTTTCATGACACTTGGACGTGGTAGAGAGAGGGTGAAGATAAACATGATCCCTCGACATCATAAAGTAGAACCTGTGGATTCAAGTGATGAAACTGATGATTGGACATCCTCTGATTACTCTAGTACCAGTGAAGTGGACATTGAAGATGAAGAAAGTGAGGTGGATGTTTTAGTCATGGATATCCTTCCAGTCACACCAACTCATGACCCCATAAAATTATCTGAAGAAGAAGTTGATGATCGTCTCCAACAAATAAAGATTGGTGATGCTGTGATGGAGAGTGAGAAGGAATCCTACCTCCGGCTCTTTCAAGGTAATTACACCTATTCACTTTTGATTACAAGGAACTCCGTCAAGTAAGTTGGGTAGAACATTGTATTGAGAATTTGGTAGATGGTGCTTAAGCCCATAAAGCAAATGCCATATAGAATGAATCCTAATTTTTCCAAGATCGTAAAAGAAGAAATAGATAAGTTGTTTGATGCGGGATTCATATTTCTTTGTGGAGAATTGAGAATGGGTTTCTCCCATTATGATCTCAATAAAAAGAATGGGAAGCTATGTATTTGTGTTGATTATAGGAAGCTCAATAAGGCAACAAAGAAGGATCATTACCCTCTTCCATTTTCGATCGATCTTGGACAAAGTAGTGGCCAAGAGTGCTATAGTTTTACTGATGGATATAGCGGCTACAACCAAGTTTGTATAACAGAGAAAGATCAGCTGAAGACCACGTTCACCACTCCTTGGGGAACGTTTGCTTATAGAGTTATGCCTTTTGGATTGTGTAATGCTCCGGCAACATTCCAGCGTTTGATGAATAGGGTGTTCGAACCCGACATTGGGACCTTCATCAGAGTATTTCTGGATGATTTTTGCATCTATGGGAGCAAGTTGGACCACCTACACCAAATGGAGACAACATTTCAAAGGTTAGATGAAGCAAAAGCCTCACTAAACCCTATAAAGTGTGTCTTTGGATGTTCTAAAGGCGTTTTGTTAGGGCATGTTGTATCTAGAGATGGTATTGGTACTGATCCTAATAAAGTTTCAAAAATCAAAGATTTACCATTTCCTCTTAATAGAAGTAAGTTGAGATCATTTTTAGGCCATGTGGGTTACTATAGAAGGTTCATCAAGGATTTCTCAAAGATTGCACAGCCACTAACCCAGTTCTTGAAGAAGGATGTTACTTTTGAACCAGGAAATAAGGCGCATGAAGCTTTTGGACAATTGAAGGAAGCCCCGGTGTCTTCACCTTTTTGAAGAATCCAGATTGGAAGCAAGCCATTCATTGTGTACATCGATGCCTCGGATGTAGCACTAGGAAGTACTTTGAGCCAAAAGGATGAAAAGGGAATGAACATCCAATTTACTTTGGGAGCGCAGACAAATGAGCGGTGTTGAGGTAAATTATACATGAATCGAAAAAGAGGCTCGCTATCATTTTTGTTGTAAAGAAGTTTAGAAATTACTTGCTAGGGCAAAAATTTCTAGTCAGAATGAATCATCGAGGCTCTAAAATATATTGTAAATAAGCCTAACCCATCGGGAAGGATAGCAAGATGGATAATTTTGCTACAATAATTTGGATTTGATATTATAGATAGGCCAGGAAAGAAGCATGTCAATGCAGATGCAATCTCTCGAGCCTATGATGGTTTAGGATCATCTTGTGATGATGATGATTTCCGATGCAACATTGTTATCCCTTGACACAATCCCTAGTGAATACATAGATATTTGGAATTATTTGAATGAATTCAAGTTTCCTAATGGTGCCAATGCAAAGACTAAGAGAAAGATTACTCAAGCCAGTCGTCCATATTCTATTCTGCATGGAGTATTATTTCGAATAGGACCTGATGGACAATACAAGAGGGCAGTTAGACGTGATCAAGGGAAGGAACTGCTAGAAGAATTCCACAATGGTACATGTGGAGGGCACTTCTTTGGACAACTTATAGCAAGAAGGATCTTGGATGCAGGTTATCACTGGCCCACTCTTTTTAAAGATTGTTATAATTATTGTAAGACATGTGATATTTGTCAAACACATGGTAACCGTAAGACTTCATCAGCTCCATTATGCCCTATTCTTCCACTTGGTCCCTTTGAAAAGTGGGGAATAGACATCATAGGTCCACTTCCAACTACCTCATGCCAAAATAAGTATATTGTAGTTGCCATGCATTATTTAACCAAGTGGGTTGAAGCTAGGCCATTGAAAACAAACTTCCATGGATAAAGTGGCAAGGTTCATATATGAACGCATTGTCACCGATTTGGTTGTCCATTAGAAATGTAGAATGATCAAGGAAGCCACTTCATTAATGAGGTAGTAGAAGCCCTAGTCAATAAGTTTTCTATCAAGCACAGGAAGGCAACAACATACAAGCCAAGCACAAATGGATAGGTGGAACGAACAAATTTTGTGTTGTGTCAAATTCTAGCAAAAGATGTAGCCTTGCAGGTACATAAGTGGGATAAAAGGATTCATGCAGCATTGTGGGCATATAGGGCAACATCAAAATCAGCAACAGGATACTCCCCATTTCAGTTGGCTTATGGCATTGATCCAGTTCTTCCTATTGAGTTTGATATTCCCACGGTCAGAGTAATGAAAAATGAAAGAATGGATGAAAGTGATTCAGTAAAAGAAAGGTTGGTACATCTTCATTTGCTAGAGGAAATGAGGGAAATAGCTAAGGATACAAGCTATAAGAAGAAAATGAAGCAGAAGGAATACTTTGATCAAAAGATCCGGTGGTCTCCATTTCATGTGAATGACTTGGTTCTAGTATATGATTCTAGATACAAAAAAGAAGACAGAGAAAATTTCTTCCAAAATGGATGGGGCCCTACAAAATAGCAGTTGTGCATGAAAATGGTACGTACCGACTGGAGGAATTGGATGGCACTCCCATTACGAAATGGGTCAACCACAACAAGTTGAAGATTTTCCAAGCACCAGAAGAGTCTACTCCGAGGACGGAGTAGAAGCTAGGAAGGGGGAAGATGTCGACACTAAAATTTTCCTCCATAATTTCTATTTCATTAATGTATGTATTAGGAATAGGATGTTGTTAAGTATAATTAGTAGTAGCATCTGATAGAAGATAACGGCGCCACAAGATGGTGCGCCAATAATGTGGAGTACGGTAATAGTCAAAGTACAATAGGAATGTTGTAAAAGTAAATATTTGTCGTAAGTGGTCCAAAGAATGTTAAAATGTCAAAGTTTGGGTAATTAGAGAAGTAGGGTCTACATGATTAGGAATTAGAAATATTATATTGGTAATAAGGACAAGGAGTGAGGTCATAAATATTTTGTGTATTTTATTTGTAAAAAGTCTAAAAATGTGGAACCCATGTAAAATGATAAGGTTTATCTTATCTTAAAAGATAAGCTTACATGTACAGATAAGAGTTAAGGTATGGAATATGATTCGTCAGAGTGGATTTATTATCCTATCTTAGAGATAAGATGGATAAGCCTGGAAGTTCTATAAATAGAGAGGCCACCCCCCTCATTTAGCATAGAAGGAAGTAGTGAGAAATATTGTAGGAAGTGTGCAAAGGAAGCCATCAGTTTAAAGGTGTGTTGAAGAAGCCATTAAGAGGTGTAATTGTAAAGTTTCTCCCATAGTCTTGGTGAAAGGAAAGTGAAGTCAATAACACTTGAAGTACCTCATGGGTGAGATTGTAACAATTTCATGTTAATATTATCATTTACTTTGATATTTTAGATTTTTCATCATTTCGTCTTATCATAGTCGATGGTATTCTTGTGTTATGTTGTTGTTTTGTTTCCAGATTACATCCACCAAACTAAAGGATGTGCATTAGTAAATAATCATAGCACAAGGAGTTCCTAGTGAATAATTATCACAGAGCCGGATTGATGATGACAAACACTCAACCTGAAAATATTCATGCATAGCTTTCCTGCATGTGTGATCCCTTTTACCATATAGGAAATTTAAAACCTTAGAACAAACTTCAACTTTGCACTCGATGCAACCTCTTAGGTTAGGTAAATAAAACCCTAGTTGGAGTTTATCGTCATAGTCTTTTTATCTAGCGACACTGTTGTAAACCCATATTTAGGAATGTCATGGTCCCACCCATCCGAGTATGCGGTTTCCTTCTAGTTTTGGTAATCGCGAGAAGAATGCCCTCTCTTCAGGTCCGACACCAGGTTGAGTGTTGAAGACTTCCTTAGAAGTCACCTTATGAGTTCCTTGTTCAAAGGAATGATTAAGCGGTGCTACCTTGGTTTCCATCAAAATAACACCTTGGTATTTCCTTGAATGTGGGTTAGTATAAATATGTCCACCTGCCTTAAACTCTTATATAGTTAAGGCGTAGATCATTGAGTGCATATTGGAAGAAACCAAACCTCAGCTGATTAGGAGGTGTCACTTGTGGTTCGTGTATGGTTTACAATTCTTCCGGTCATGTACCCCTTCAAGATGTTAGTCAAATACTTCTGTAACTCCTGATTTCAAAACAACACTAAGAACGAGATCTTAGTGTGATGTATAATAATATCATATAAGATGAGAATGAGATTGGAGATTAGGATTGAGGTCACTCTTGAAGTCCTTAAAACTTAATTAAACATAATCATGTGTTGCAAGGATTATGTATTGCCTTGGTGTGATCAAACTTCGAGAAAAAAATAAAATATATATATATATATATATATATAAATATTATGGGAATTTAATAAGTTTTCAAATTATAATAACAATGGTAGGGAATAAATATAGTGTGAATCGAGGAATGTTTTTGGTAAAAAGATACGCTATACCTAAATCTCCGTCGAATCCTTTTATTACGTTTTGGACATTAGGTCACTTTCGTTTGAGTTGTAAGGGTAAAGCGTAGACATCAAATAAATGTTAGAGAAGAATATTTTTACATAAAAATAAGATAATTAAGTACTTTGTATGTAATTTGATTTATGCCAAATATGTATTTCAGTTATGGAAATTTATATAAAGTTCAAGAAGCTAACTTGAGAAGGTCGAATTGTATTTATAACAGCGGAATAAGCTTAAGAAAATGTAGGTGGACAAACAAGAGAATTCATCCTTGCCCATAATGTCCTTGGAATGTTAACTTTAACCAATTTTTTTAAAGAAATGATGTGTTGTGGGATTCACCATTCCTGAAGCCATGTTCTTGTGGTTGGGTCTTTCTAGTAACCTTCCATTGGGAAAAGTGTAGCGTCAGCATGCCTATGTCGTTTTCATGTGTCTATGTGAGTCGATGATATTTGTGATTATCCTATGCGAGTCAAGTTCTGTACTTGAAGCTCACATTGTGTTGTGTGTAGTGAGTAATGTAAGTAAAAAAAAAAATTATCCTGGTATTTTAATGTTGTATTTGTGTGTGTAAAGTGTGGGCACTACAGGAGGGTTCTCATCCATATGGATTTTCTTTAACTTAAGTTGTCCATCCTCCAACACCTGTCATATGAAGTGATACCTCAACTAAATGTGTTTTATTCTTGAATGAAATTCTTGGTTCTTTTCCAGATGGATTGCGCTCGACTATCACTATATAATCTGCAATCCTTTTACTTCTTACCCAACTCTTTCATGAACTCCGCTCATCCATATCATCTCCTTCCTAGCTTATGTAGGCTGTAACATACTCGCCTCTTGTAGTAGACAACGCCAAAACCTTCTACAATCTCGAAATCCAACTAATCTGTCATACCACCTACTATGAAAACATATCCAGTAGTGCTCCTTTTACCATCCAAATCTCCATCCATATCTAAATCAACATAGCCAGCGTAAAGAAGTTTCGACCCTCCATAAGATAACTCCATGTTGGATTTCCCTCTCAAATACTTGAGAATCCATTGGATTGCTTTCCATTGTTCTTTACCTTGATTAGCCATAAACCTGCTCACAACTCCCATCGCATGTTCAATGTCTGGTCTAGTACAAACCATGACATACATAAGACTTCCTATTGTTGAAGCATAGAGAAGATGTGCTATGCACTCAACCTCCTTGTGTGATGAAGGACACTGATATTTTCTCAATTTTAAATGTGCAGCTATAGGTGTACTAACAAGTTTTGATTTTTACATGTTAAACCTTTCCAACACCTTACTGATATAAGCGTCCTGAGACAAATACAACTTCCTGTTTTCCGTCTCTCGTGAATTTGCATGTCAAATATTTTCTTTGCAGCTCCCAAATCCTTCATTGCAAATATGTGAGCTAACCTTTCTTTAAGCTTACCAATGTTCTACATACTAGATCCTGCAATCAACATATCATCCACATATAGTAACAAAATAACATAGCTCCCAATTTTCAAGATTTTTAGAATAAACAAAATGGTCGATTCACATCTCATAAAACCATGCTCATGCATAAATCACAAATCTCAAATACCATTTCCTTAGGTCTTGCTTGAGCCGATATATGTGTTGTCGCCAAATCACTACACCCTCGGAATGGCCAGGATGTGAATAGGACGTTCGGTGTGATTGGGACACATGGGATCACCTCTCAAGCTGTGGGACTTGGGCTCAAGGTGAACCTCTCGGAGAAGGCCGGCTTCCTCTTCCTAAACTAAGTGTTGTCAGATTACTCTAGTGTAACAAAAATGATTATCTAATCCTATGCTAACATTTTCATGGGATTTTAGGGAAAGAGATTTACTGAGGAATTAAACTATACTAGGGATGGTGATGCACCGAATAAAGGGTGTCTTCAAATTCGGGGAAGGGTTAATTTGAAGAGGGTGTGTCCACCACATGTCAACTTCACCTACTGTAACTTAGAGAGGAAGTACGAGGATACCTGACTAAGAGACACACGTTCCCTTTGTTAAACTTTATCGACCGAGAAATATACCGGTTTCCCGGTGAAGAAGGATGAACTCAAGAAGGGTGAACGGACACCACAACTCAAATGCATGCAATATCAACCACTCGATAATCACGAGAACTCCAAGAACTCGTAATAGAACTTAAACTTGCAGTGTACTGCAAGTACGAGAAAGGCACAAAGAAGCACGAAGGATGAAAGGACCGAGATTAGTCACAAAACACACACTTTTATTGATTCAATAACATGCACAATGCATCATACATTCGAAGAGGCAATAGTTGCCATTACGAGTCTTGAAGAGGAGGCTTGAAAGTTCTCTCAACACACAAGAACAACTTGCGTAAGAGAGAGGATTCTTGAAAAGTATACACTCGCTTTGAGATATCTAACTATCCAACTTATGCGAAGCATTTGGAACCCTTTGAAATGAGCTTCCAACTTACATTTATAGAAAAATATGTGAGAAAGAAGAGGAAATGGTCATAATTACATCCCTCAAATGAAGGCCCATGATGTATTTATTGCGAGTTAGTTGAACTACGAGAAGGTTCCATCATGGGTCATTAATTACACGATGACCTAGTCTTCTCAATTAATTAAAAGAATATTTAAATAAAATATTTAAATAATAATAATAAATATTATTATTAAAATATTTAAATAAAAATATTAATTTAATTAACATAATGTTAGGACCCCGTTGACCCGTTTGACTCAAGAAGAGGGGGGTCCATGTGGATAGAGTCTCGCACAAATCTCAACTCGGTGAGCTTGAATCCTCTAACTCGGTGTTGCAATTGATTTGAACCCCACACTAACTCTTTCCTTGCCTTGGTAATCAGGCTCTTTTGCATTGAGTCCTTCGAATGGTGAGCTATCAAACTCGATTCTTATTATTTTCCTAAAATGCATGTAGATCCTGTGAACCTGGCCTGAAACAAATTAAGACTCGCCTCACGAATGCCACTACTACGGTCTTGCTTCAAACTCCAAATTGAGCCATTCTGAATTACCAAGCCACCTATATGCATCGTGAACATGAAGCTTTAAGCTCGAAATTGAAAGCCTCTACAAATACATTAAACTTCAACACCCACGAGCTTATTCTTTATCTTGACTTGGTACCAATGTTTCCACAATATGAAAAGTTTGACTCTAAATCATACTTAGTGGATTTGATCCATAATACATTGGTTGTACCCACAAAGGTTAAAAAATTCAATGAATTTAAATTATTTCACTCCCTGCGTATTGCGCCATTTAGAAATGATTTTCGAGCTATGAAAATTGTTAGGGATCACGTTACGTGGCCCTGTCAACACTGAATCGATTGATTTCTCTATGATAGCTCTAGTCTTGATAGATAGAGTTATTTCTTCTTGTTTTGGACCACATATTCACATGCATTCCATGTTCAAACTCCATGAAACAACACCACGAGATCTTTCAATCGATTTGACTCGGCTTTGTTTTTCATATCAACCCAAGCACTGGTTGGCTCAAACTCACTTGAATGTCGTGCTTAACCCAACATTTCTAAAAAGAATGGTTTTACCACAATGTTCATGGTTCTTCCTTATCATATAACACTTGCAGTAAGAATGTTTTAGCTTGGCCATAATAAGCACAATTGTACCTTCCAAACGATGAGAAAATGCCATTATCAACAAAGACCTAATGCTGCCATGATGATGACCGTGCTTATGCCCGTAACATGTCGATAGACACCCTTAAGACTGATTCTTGGACAAAGAGACCTTCGGTATTTTGACAGTGCACTTTGCAATCTAGGCCCCAACCAACAATTATGCCACTATTGGGATCTTAGTATGGAATGGGTAGATGTGAGCTAAACCATATACTCATTTTTCGAAACTAAAAGATCCTTTATGTTACAATTTGCAACACATAAAATAAGCCCTTCAAAAATATGTTGAACAATGGGCAACCAAAAGGACCTTGGAAAAATGTACAGGTAACAACCATATGAATTCTTCCTTAGTCGTGGATCAAAGCTAATAGAAATAAAGCTAGATAAAATTAGCTTGAAACTACAGTATAATCGTCCCATCCATTATAAAAAACACAGTTTTTCTGATCCTGGTAAAAGAATAATTTTATTGTCTGATTGAACGTACATAATGGAAGGGTATAAATATTGCCTACGCCACAGAGTTTCTCAAAGAGACCATTTACAAGTAACAAGGATGTAACATGCAAAATGGCCAACTGTATTTCAGAGTTGACCTTCACATTCAATTCATTTTTAGGAGAAGCAATGCTGAGCAATATGAATCGTTTCATTCTACACGTAATAAACCTCCATCTCCTGACTCGGGAAAATTTTATGAAGCCTTGAATAGTGTGACTCCAATCCATCGTATACGGCAGTGAATATTTGTTTCTGCATTACTATTTGATCAATCGAGTTCAAAACGACTTCTCTACTATTTGCAACATGTCTGTGCTGCGTGGGATTTTGCCGCGACCACCGAATGCTCAGAACTATACAGAGGATGAGGAGAAGGTCATGGCAGCTGGGAGAAGTATGCTGGCATAGGTGAACTGATCAGGTCGGACATCTGTTTGTTGCATTCGGTGAAACAGTATCAACGCTTCGTGAGGAAACGCGTGTCTTCTGTAAGCTGCAATTATGGTATTCCATGAGAAGGCGTCTCTTTCATGTGAAAGCGTATTCCTGGAAATGCAGGTCCGCAATAGTTGAAGATATGTAGATGGGTTTACAGGGATATGCTATGCGTGGTAAGCAGAATGTGTGGAGCCTGAAACTTCAACTGTCTCATTCCCACGTTCCCCGACTTACCTTCCGAGTGACTCGCACAAAGACTCGGATCCTGTTTAAATGGCCGGTGCGGAAGTTTGATGTTGGATTGCCATCGTCAAATCTCCATGCTTGGCAGTTTGATCAGATTTCTCCCCTACGCGGAGTGAACAACATGGTTTTCCATCCCGAAACTTCCACTTGGCGGTGCTGCTCTGAATCTCCCCCACGTTCATACCTCAGCGCGGGATTAACAGCTTGGCCTGCCATCGTAATAGTTCCACGCTTGGCATACTAGCTCCAAATCCCCACGTAACGGCTTGGACAAATTAAATCATGGGCCCCGGCCTCAACTTTGCCACGCAAACTTGGCAAGATAGTGAAATGTTTCCCAAAGATTTTACATGACCCATTCGAGCTTCAAGCTTCTGCAAACATGGATATTGCAGGATAGAGTCCATCTAAGTGATCCCTTGAACTCATGGCTATAAAAATATCATTTTATCTGTCGGGCTGAGTTCAGCCATATCCTATTTTCTCATGTCATCTTATCATATCTACAACATGTCTCTAAGAACCGCTATGCCGTAAGTGATTTCACTCAAGATATCAGTAAACTCGACCATCAATTCCTTTGGGTCTAACTAGGATCAATATTTTAACTGAACTTTAGTCTGAGCTATAAGCTTGATCTCTCAGTGAGCTCAAATGTTTCAACGCTGAGCTATTTCCTTTCTCCCAAGAAACATGCTCAACTTTCTGAGTGACTCGTTGAAGATGCTCATATAATTGCAAAGCAAATTATGCTCCATGAATATTCTGATATGAAACAGTTCCACCTCTATGAGATTCACTTCCATGAGTTACACCGTAAAACCAGTAAGGTCTCGATAGAGAATCTTTGTAATAATTTTCATCAGGTCTCCAGTAACACTCTCACTGTCACTTAATCGATTTTCATAAAAATAACTTGAAGGAAAATCCCGAATTTGAGGATGCATTTGATGCTGATCAGATAACAACATTGGACAACTTACTTGCTCAAATAGGCTTCTACTATACTGCAACATGCCTGTGCATCGAATGCTCGGCCGCTTTGAGCGTAGAACTGAAATTCTCCTAGGAAAGTGCCGTGAGGAAGTAATTGGCTATACGCAGTAGCTATAGGGTAGAGAAGTAAACTTATCTCAGAAAATGAGTGGCCTCCAGAGAGATTCGATTGCGACAGCTGCCGCAGGGTGATCCCAAGGAACCGTTGGTGTTGATCTTGATGTTCTGGTTGCATGCGACCACAGTCGTGATCAGTTGTTGTAAAATCTTACCGCTGTAGTAGAAGAACGAGATAAAGTTTTAGTTGAGTTGTCTCGCCCTTTCACTTTGGAAAGTTGCTTCCATGGAAGAAGCTCGACCGAATCTTGAGGCAGCTATTGTCTCCATCGAGTCATTAAAACTGAATTCATATTCCAACAAGGAAGCATCAATCTCTCCATGTTGAATTAAAATGGATCGAACTCATCATTTCTCTGCCTCAATGAGCCAACCATCGAAACATCCTCCGCTCCTATCGAGACTCTTTTATGACAAGCCAAAGTTGGACAACCGAACTTACATTTCCTACTCATGAACTCATCTAAGGCTTGTGATCTGAGTTATGACCGAGTTAGGACAAGGCACAAACTCCTCGATGACTCGTCTCTTTATTCCCGATTTGACACTGTTTTAGCTCGACCGAGCGAGATAAGCTTATCAAACTCCTCGATGGCTCGCATTCTTGGAAAAAATGAGCGATCTCACCTGATGACCAAAAGTGGGTCCCTGGGACCAATGTCGTGATTTGATAGTAATAAGGCCCTGTTTTCCAATTTTTCCATGTGCGTAAAATTGGATAACATTTTTGGCGACCTCTCGGGGATGATTTCCTGCTAAGCATGATTCCAGTAGCCTTAAGTCATCCATTGGGCATGGAGTCCGTGTTGAAATCCTGAAAGTAGTATGATTTTCTTGGACACATCCCGAAATCTCCTTGAATATTGCCGATATCCTAGACCTCCCTGGAATGCTAAGAATGAAGTATATCTTGAATCATTGAATGCTTGACATCCATGGAACACTGAAAAATTTGAATGAACCAGATTTTGAACTGTTATGGAAACCTTGAACCTTTCTTCTCCTTGACACCTTCCAATGATGAAACAATGTGCAGAACAACACAAAACACAGCAACAAGGAAAACAAAAACAACAACACACAACAATGTGCATAAGCACTTGGAGGAAAACACCTAATTTAACTGTACAGGGGGTGGAACGCTTCTCAAAAACAAGCTTTGAGATGTATCCCATTCACGTGAATGGGCAGTTCTTCTCCATTGAGCCTAGATAGATGAAATGAATTTGCCTCTTTGCAACTTGTGATGATGTATGGCCCACTCCAGAGAGCGTCAAACTTGGCATGCCTGCCTGGTTTGGCCCTGTCTTCATCCCATTTGAGAACTAAATCTCCCTCTTGAAAATTCTGTTGGATGCCTTCTTGTCAAAAGATTTCTTAACTTGAGCCTGATGCTGCTCCAAAGTTTTCATAGCCTTGTCTCGTACTTCCTCTAACTCCATGAGTTCAAGCAAACCTTACTGTCAGAGGATCACTCTCTATAACTTCAAGTTGATGAGCTAACTCCAAAGAAGGTAACTCCAATGAGAGTGGGAGTTTTGCCTCTCTTCCATATACAAGAACGAAAGGAGAATTTCGATGGCCCTTTTAGGTGTGATCCGATCTACCCATAAGGCAGTCTTAAGCTGTGTATGCCAAGTCCTCTTGTTAGTCTCCATTGTGCGCTTAATAATCCTTATGAGGTTTTTGTTGCTAGACTCAGCCAATCCGTTTCCTTGAGGATAGTAATTGGATGAAGTTTTGAGGTATACCCCATTTTTAACAGCCCATTCACTCAATTTCATACCAAGAAAAGCAGCGCATTGTCTGAAATGACTGTAAACGGAACACCGAACCTCGTCATTATACCCTCCAAAAAATCTAGAACTACCTTTTCATTGCTCTCTTTTAATGCTACCACCTCTGTCCATCGAGTAAAATAGTCTGTTGCGGTAAGGACCCACTTATGTCCGTCACTGGATGGAGGATTAATCATTCCGATGAAGTCCAACCCCCATTGAACAAAGGGTTGATCCACTTGAACTGGATGCAGTGGAAGAGCTGCCACTTACGCTTACCTGTGAAAAGGGCACATTCCTTACATTTCCTTACCCATAGATGGGCATCCTTGAATAAATCCGGCCAATAGTAGCCGGCTCGCATGATCTTGGTAGCTGTTGTTCGTGCGGAATAATGTCCTCCAGATAGGCCATTATGAAATTCTTCTAGTATCTTACTTACCTGTTCCGGTCCTATGCACCGAAGGAGAACGCCGTTCAAATATTTTCGAAAGAGAATGCTATCTACCAAAACATATGGGATAGATTGAAGATGGAAAGTTCATCTTTGGTTTTTATCCATGTTTGTGGGTATGCTCCTGAGAAGATGAAATTCTTCATTTTGGATAACCAGTCAGCTTGATCAACATCCTCATCAGTATTTAGGAGTGTCACGTCCTCATTACTTTTTGATTCCATGTCTATTGCAAGTTGTTGATATAAACCCTTACCTCTGACAAGTTTAGTGACTTTGATGTGCACGTCATACTCCATTACCTTTGTGATCCATCCAGCACACTTTTCGTTCATTTCTTTGTTCAGAAAAAACTCCTTGACACCTGGATGAGACACCATCAGATGAATCTTGTTGTTGGACAACATGTGCTTGAATTTCTTTAAAGCTCGAATAACCGCAAAGACTTGTTTTTCAATGAATGAGTATTTGAACTCATAGTCTTTGAGGGATTGACTGAAGAAAGTGATTGGTTGCTCCATTAGGTTGTTGTGTCGTTGGGTGAGGATCCTGAAATGCTCTCTTGACTGCAAAAGCATAAAGGATAACATATTTGTCAAACCGGGGTTCACAAGCATGGGATCTCGAGAAATGGCTGTTTTGATGGCTTCAAAGCTTTCTCGTCCTTCCTTTGTCCATGAGAATGGCATGTTTTTCTTTAGCATGGCTGTCAGTGGTTTAGCCAATGTCGCGAATTGAGGGATGAATCTCCACACGAAATTTATGGTTCCCAGAAAACTCTGGAGGCCCTTCTTGTGACTTGGGAGAGATAAGGACATAATTGAATGAATCCTAGCTGGATCGATTGATAATCCTTCTGCTGAAACCACATGCCCCAACAATTTTCCCTTGTGCACTACGAAAATACATTTCTTGGGGTTAAGTGAAACCTTAAATTCCCTACACCTTTGGAAAACTTTCCTTAGATGCGTGATGTGATCTTCTGCATGCTTAGAGTATACAGTTATATCATCAAGGTAAACTAAAATAATATCATTGATTAGTCCCTTAAATGCCATGTCCATGGCTCTTTGGAAAGTAGCCTGCATTGGACAATCCGAATGGCATTTTATTGTAGGCATACGTGCCCCACTTGGTAGTGAAAGCCGTTTTGAATTAGTCGGATTCTTGGACTAAGATTTGATTGTAACCTAAATATCCATCAAACAAAGAAAATCTTTGAGCTCCTACCACCGTTTGAAGGATCTGCTCCATCGATGGAACAGGATAATGATATTTTAATGATGCACGATTCAAATCCCTGAAATCTACACATAACCGGATCTCTCCGTTCTTCTTCCTCATGGGCATCAAATTGGCTACCCATGAGGAATGCTTGATGGGAAAAATTATACAGGCCTCGATGAGCTTGGTTAGCTCCTTTCTCATTAGTGGCTCAATTTTGGGATTAATTGGTCTGTTTTTGAATGGCTTAGCATTAGGATCCAGTTCGATGGTATGTTGTGCTAGACCTGGATTAAAACCACGCAGATCTTTATAGCTCCACGCAAAGATGTCATGATACTCTTGACAAAGTTTGATGAAAGCTTCTTTCTCTCCAGAAGTACACACTTTTCTGATCTTAAGAAATTTTTCATTTGATACTTCAACTTCCTCAAAATATTCTTCTCTGACCACCATGTTAGGGCTTTGTCTTGTGGCTTGGTCATCTGAATTGAAAATGGATTCCAAAGTGACTAAACCTTTTGGTAACTTGTTACTTTTCAATTGAATAATTTGCTCACCATATGACTCCTGCAACTTATCTTGATTCTTTGTAGCAAACTCCACCTCTTCTTGTAGGAAGAGGACAATTTGTTTGTCACTATCAAACACTTGCGAACTACTCACATTATCGGGACTGCTGGTCGAACCACCATTTTAATAAATTTCTGCCCTTCTTTCATGATATCAATTGGTATGTTGTATTGTGAGAACGAATGTAGCAAGCCTATCTGCATCTTGATTTTGATTTCTAGGGATTGCATGGATTCCAAAAGCTTCAAAATCTTCAATCAGGTCCCAGACTCGATTCTTATATGATCTTAAAAGATCATTTTTGGATGCACTACGTGCTGAAACTTGATGAACAACTAACTCACTATCTCCAAAAATAGTCAGGGCCTTGATTCCCTTCCTTTGGGCTAGTTGAATTCCTTGCACAAGAGCCTCGTATTCAGCAACATTGTTAGTGCAACTGAACTGCAACCGGAAAGATGAGAAGTACTTATCTCCCTCTGGAGAAATTAACATAACACCAGCACCAGATCCATTCTTACTTCTTGAGCCATTGAAGAATAATTGCCACAGTCCTTTAGAATCACTTGGTGTTTTGACAAGTTGTGGTATGATCGTATCTTCTTCATGGATACAGTAAGTACCTAATCATGTTTCTTCCAAGACCAGCAAACCAGCTTTCTTCTTACGCAATACATCAGCGTAGGGATCGTATTGATGATCTCTACTTACTTTATCCAGCAAAGTATTAGGAACTTCTTCAACAAGGGTGGTTGGTTCGTGATCGGCATCTTCCTCTTCGGGATCGCCGATGGTGTAATTTCCATTTATGGGACTAGTAGTGTAGGGTTCTACATGATTATGGCAGATTGGTTCTGCCCTTATAGTTACTTTGGTTCCGTATCGAGTCCTGAGAATCATATGTGACCAATCGGCTGATAGGTAACCGCCCATCTTGGCAGTGAAATCCCGTGATAGACAGTTTTTGTCACGCCGAGTGGGAGATCACAAAAGTTAGAGTTCCATCTTTCAGAGGTGTCTCATTATCAAACAAGAAATCTTAAGCCACCATGCGACCACACACAACAGTTTTTGGCATGCCCGGAAAAATTGGAAAATAGGGCCTTATTACTATCAAATCATGACATTGGTCCCAGGGACCCACTTCTGGTCATCAGGTGAGATCGCTCATTTTTTCCAAGAATGCGAGCCATCGAGGAGTTCGATAATCTTATCTCACTCGGTCGAGCTAAAACAGTGTCAAATCGGGAATAAAGAGACGAGTCATCAGAGGAGTTCGTGCCTTGTCCTAACTCGGTCATAACTCAGATCACAAGCCTTAGACGAGTTCATGAGTAGGAAATGTAAGTTCGGTAACCGAGTTTGGCTTGTCATAAAAGAGTCTCGATAGGAGTGGAGGATGTTTCGATGGTTGGCTCATTGAGGCAGAGAAATGATGAGTTCGACCCGGTTTAATTCAACATGGAGAGATTGATGCTTCCTTGTTGGAATATGAATTCAGTTTTAATGACTCGACGGAGACAATAGCTGCCTCAAGATTTGGTCGAGCTTCTTCCATGGAAGAGACTTTCCAAAGTGAAAGGGCGAGACAACTCAACTAAAACTTTATCTCATTCTTCTACTACAGCGGCAAGATTTTACAACAACTGATCACGACTGTGGTCACATGCAACCAGAACATCAGGATCAACACCAACGGTTCCTTGGGATCACCCTGCGGCAGCTGTCGCAATCGACTCTCTCTGGAGGCCACTCATTTTCTGAGATAAGTTTACTTCTCTACCCTGTAGCTGCTGCGTATAGCCAATTACTTCCTCACGGCACTTTCCTAGGAGAATTTCAGTTCTACGCTCAAAGCGGCTGAGCATTCGATGCACAGGCATGTTGCAGTATAGTAGAAGCCTGTTTGAGCAAGTAAGTTGTCCAATGTTGTTATCTGATCAGCATCGAATGCATCCTCAAATTCGGGATTTTCCTTCAAGTTATTTTTATGAAAATCGATTAAGTGACAGTGAGAGTGTTACCGGGAGACCTGATGAAAATTATTACAAAGATTCTCTATCGAGACCTTACTGGTTTTACGGTGTAACTCATGGAAGTGAATCTCATAGAGGTGGAACTGTTTCATATCAGAATATTCATGGAGCATAATTTGCTTTGCAATTATATGAGCATCTTCAATGAGTCACTCAGAAAGTTGAGCATGTTTCTTGGGAGAAAGGAAATAGCTCAGCGTTGAAACATTTGAGCTCACTGAGAGATCAAGCTTATAGCTCGACCGAAGTTCAGTTAAAATATTGATCCTAGTTAGACCCAAAGGAATTGATGGTCGAGTTTACTGATATCTTGAGTGAAATCACTTACGGCATAGCGGTTCTTAGAGACATGTTGTAGATATGATAAGATGACATGAGAAAATAGGATATGGCTGAACTCAGCCTGACAGATAAAATGATATTTTTATAGCCATGAGTTCAAGGGATCACTTAGATGGACTCTATCCTACAATATCCATGTTTGTAGAAGCTTGAAGCTCGAATGGGTCATGTAAAATCTTTGGGAAACATTTCACTATCTTGCCAAGTTTGCGCGGAAAAGTTGAGGCCGGGGCCCGTGATTTAATTTGTCCAAGCCGTTACGCGGGGATTTGGAGCTAGTATGCCAAGCGTGGAACTATTACGATGGTAGGCCAAGCTGTTAATCCCGTGCTGAGGTATGAACGTGGGGGAGATTCGGAGCAGCACCGCCAAGTGGAAGTTTCGGGATGGAAAACCATGTTGTTCACTCCACGTAGGGGAGAAATCCGATCAAACTGCCAAGCGTGGATATTTGACGATGGCAATCCAACATCAAACTTCCGCATTTGTTTAAACAGGATCCGAGTCTTTGTGTGAGTCACTCGGAAGGTAAGTCGGGGAACGTGTGAATGAGATAGTTGAAGTTTCAGGCTCCAAACATTCTGCTTACCATGCATAGCATATCCCTGTAAACCTGTCTACATATCTTCAACTATTGCGGACCTGCATTTCTAGGAATACACTTTCACATGAAAGAGACGCCTTCTCATGGAATACCATAATTGCAGCTTATAGAAGACACGCGTTTCCTCACGAAGCGTTGATACTGTTTCACCGAATGCAACAAACAGATGTCCGACCTGATCAGTTCACCTATGCCAGCATACTTCTCCCAGCTACCACGACCTTCTCCTCATCCTCTGTACAGTTCTGAGCATTCGGTGGTCGCGGAAAAATCCCACGCACAGGCACAGACATGTTGCAGTATAGTAGAAGCCGTTTTGAACTCAGTATCAAATAGCAGCTACAGGAAACAAATATTCACTACCGTATACGATGGATTGGAGTCACACTATTCAAGGCTTCATAAAATTTTCCCGAATCAGGAGATGATGGTTTATTACGTGCAGAATGAAACAATTCATATTGCTCAGCATTGCTTCTCCTAAAAATGAATTGAATGTGAAGGTCAACTCTGAAATACCTGGTTGGCCGTTTTGCATGTTACATCCTTGTTACTTGTAAATGGTCTCTTTGAGAAACTCTGTGGGCAGTAGGCAATATTTATACCCTTCCATTATGTACGTCCAATCAGACAATAAAAGTATTCTTTTACCAGGATCAGAAAAGCTGTGTTTTTTTATAATGGACGGGACGATTATACTGTAGTTTCAAGCTAATTTTATCTAGCTTTATTTCTATTAGCTTTGATCCATGACTAAGGAAGAATTCATATGGTTCTTAACTGTACATTTTTCCAAGGTCCTTTTGGTTGCCCCAGTTTGTTCAACGTATTTTTTGAAGGGCTTATTTTATGTGTTGCAAATTGTAACATAAAGGATCTTTTAGTTTCGAAAAATGAGTATATGGTTTAGCTCACAGCTACCCATTCCATACTAAGATCCCAATAGTGGCATAATTGTTGGTTGGGCCTAGATTGCAGAGTGCACCGCAAAATACGGAAGGTATCTTTGTCCAAGAATCAGTCTTAAGGGTGTCTATCGACATGTTACGGGCATAAGCCTGGGTCATCATCATGGCAGCATTAGGTCTTTGTTGATAATGGCATTTTCTCATCATTTGGAAGGTACAATTGTGCTTATTATGGCCAAGCTAAAACATTCTTACTGCAAGTGTTATATGATAAGGAAGAACCGTGAACATTGTGGTAAAACCATTCTTTTTAGAAATGTTGGGTTAAGCACGACATTCAAGTGATTTTGAGCCAAACCGGTGCTTGGGTTGATATGAAAAACAAAGCCGAGTCGAATGGGTTGAAGAGCTCATGGTGTTGTTTCATGGAGTTTTAACCTAGAATGCATGTGAATATGTGGTCCAAAACAAGAAGAAATAACTCTATCTGTCAAGACTAGAGCTATCACAGAGAAATTAATCGATTCGGTGTTGATGGGGCCACGTAACGTGATCCCTAACAATTTTCATAGCTCAAAAATCATTTCTAAATGGCACAACATGCAGGAGTGAAATAATTTAAATTCATTGAATTGTTTAACCTATGTGGGTACAACCAATGTATTATGGATCAAATCCACTAAGTATGATTTAGAGTCAAACTTTTCATATTGTGGAAACATTGGTACCAAGTCGAGATAAAGAATAAGCTCGCGGGTGTTGAAGTTTAATGTATTTGTAGAGGCTTTCAATTTCAAGCTTAAAGCTTCATGTTCACGATGCATATAAGTGGCTTGGTAATTTAGAATGGCTCGATTTGGAGTTTGAAGCAAGACTGTAGTAGTGGCATTCGTGAGGCGAGTCTTAATTTGCGTCAGGCCAGGTTCACAGGATCTACATGCATTTTAGGAAAATGATAAGAATCGAGTTTGATAGCTCACCATTCGAAGGACTCAATGCAAAAGAGCCCGATTACCAAGGCAAGGAAAGAGTTAGTGTGGGGTTCAAATCGATTGCAACATCGAGTTAGAGGATTCGAAGCTCACCGAGTTGAGATTTGTGCAGACTCTATCCACATGGACCCCCCTCCTCTTCAAGTCAAACGGGTCAATGGGGGTCCCAACATTATGTTAATTAAATTAATATTTTTATTTAAATATTTTAATAATAATATTTATTATTATTATTTAAATATTTTATTTAAATATTCTTTTAATTAATTGAGAAGACTAGGTCATCAGGCAATTAATGACCCATGATGGAACCTTCTCAGGTAGTTCAACTAACTGCAATAAATACATCATGGGCCTTCATTTTAGGAATGTAATTATGACCATTTCCTCTTCTTTCTCACATATTTTTCTATAAATGTAAGTTGGAAGCTCATTTCAAAGGGTTCCAACAGTTCAGACAAGTTGGATAGTTAGATATCTCAGGCGAGTGTATACTTTTCAAGAATCCTCTCTCTTCTGCAAGTTGTTCTTGTGTGTTGAGAGAACTTTCAAGCCTCCTCTTCAAGACTGTAATGGCAACTATTGCCTCTTCTGAATGTATGATGCATTGTGCATGTTATTGAAGTAATAAAAGTGTGTGTTTTGTGACTAATCTCGGTCCTTTCATCCTTCTGTGCTTCTTTGTGCCTTTCTCATACTTGCAGGTACATTGTGCAAGTTTAAGTTCTATTGCAGGTTCTTGGAGTTATGTGCTTATCGAGTGGTGGAGTATTGCATGCAGTTGAGTTGTGGTGTCCGTTCACCCTTCTTGAGTTCATCCTTCTTCACTGGGAAACTGGTATATTTCTTGATCTGATAAAGTTTAACAAAGGGAACGTGTGTCTCTTAGTTTGTGGTATCCTATACCCTCTCTAAGTTGCAGTAGGTGAAGTTGACCTGTGATGGACACACCCTCTTCAAATTAACCCTTCTGAATCTGAAGACACCCTTTGTTCGGTGCATCACCATCCCTAGTATAGTTTCATTCATGTAAATCTCTTTCCCTAAAATCCCATGAAAATGTTAGCGTAGGATTAGATAATCATTTTTGTTACACTAGGAGTAAGTACAACACTTAGTTTAGGAAGAGGAAGTCGGCCTTCTCCGAAGGTTCACCTCGAGCCCAAGTCCCTGGCTTGAGAGGTGATCCCATGTGTCCCAATCACACCGAACGTCCTATTCACATCTGGCCATTCGGAGGGTGCGGTGATTTGGCGACAACAATAGGCTCTTCTTCAATCTGCACACAAGTTTCTCCTTACCCTTGACTTCATAACCAAGTGGATACTACATATAAATTTCTTCCTCCAAATCACCATGAAGAAAAGTTGTCTTAACATCAAGTTGTTCTAAATGCAAATCTTCTATTGCAACCAAACTTAGAATAGTATGAATAGAAGTCATCTTAACTACAGGAGAAAAAATATCATCAAAGTCAATACCTACTTTTTGTGCAAATCCCTTTACCACAAGCCTTACCTTGTACCTCTTCAGTCCACCTTCTTCTTCCTTGATCCTGTAAACCCATTTGTTCTACAGTGTTTTCTTACCTGCTAGAAACTTGACCAAATCCCATGTCTAATTTTGTTCCAAGGAGTCCATCTCCTCATCCATGCCATGCTCCCACTGCTCGTGGGTATCTTCTTGCATTGCTTCTTCAAATCTTTTTGGTTCACCACTATCAGTCAGTAATAAATAAGAAAGTGAAGGTGAAAATCTCTCTGGAGGTCTACTTACCCTTTGTGACCTTCTTACTGAAATATGAGGTGTCTAAGGCTCATTCTATGCCTGTTGCACATTCATGTCAATTTTGTTAGTGACCGATGTCGGTTACCTATAACAAACTCGCAGTTCCTCTGCCTACTGGACCGGCGTTAGTTCTGGAAGTACCGGCACAGTGTCTGTCACTATCTTCTCTGATCCTAGTTCTTCTAATCGACACCGGTTATCCTCGACCGGCAATGGTCTCTGTAGGGGTGACATCGTGTCTGTGTAAGTCTGCTTTAGGTCTGAAAGTTGATTTTCCTTCAAAATCTCCTCAACCTGTTCATGTTTAGGCACCAAAACCTGATCCATGTACATTCTCTTTTCATTCCAATCAATGTCACAACTCCTAACAATCTTAGAATCTTCTAAATCCCAAAATCGATATCCGAAATCACCAGAGCCATAACCAATGAAAGTACATCTCTTAGACTTAGCATCCAACTTCTTTCTATTTTCTCTATCAACATGCACAAAAGCTTCTGAGCCAAAAACTCTAAGAAAATAATAATTTACCTCCTTTCCAGACCAAGCTTCTTCTGGTATTCCACCATCTAGTGCTATTGAAGGCCCATGGTTTATCAAGTATACCGTTGTATCCACTACTTCTTCCCAAAACTTCAAAGGCAAGTTGGCATGTATCCTCATGATTCTAGAACATTCCATGATTGTTATGTTCATTCTTTCTATAACTCCATTCTCCTGTGAAGTTCTAGGAACCGTTATTTCTCTTCATATTCCATTCTATGAACAATAATCATCAAAATACTTGCTACAGTACTCACCACCATTGTCATATCTAAGGCACTTCAATTTTAAGTTTGTTTCATTTTCTATAAGGGCTTTCCATCTTTTAAAAGTTTCAAAAACATCATATTTACGCTTAATAAAATAGATCCATACCTTCATTATGGCATCATCAATGAAAGTCACATAATATTGGGATCTTCCAATAAAATCTACTTGGGCTGGTCCCAACACATCTGAGTGTACAAGCTCTAATTTATGCTCCTTCTTTATTGACCCAACCTTGATAAATCTCACTCTCTTCTGCTTTCCAAAAATGCAATGCTCACAAAATTCAAGATCTAATTGTTTCAAATCTGATAACTTACCCTTTTCCTTTAATATTTGCATTCCTTTTTCACTCATATGGCCTAGCCAATTATGCCACATGTTTGCATCTGAATCTATAGTAGATAGCACAGAAAAGGAATCAGTAATACAGGTAGACAAATATAAAGTTCCTACCTTCTTTCCTCTTGCCACAACAAGAGATCCCTTGGTAACCTTCCAAGAATCAGCTATGAATGTAACCACACATCTAGATTCACCAAGTTGCCCTACAAATATTAGATTTCTTTTGAGGCTTGGCACATGCCTCACATCTTTCAATACCCATGGGTTTCCATTCTGCAACTTTAGATAAACATCACCTTTACCAGTAATATTGCATGGCTCATCATCACCTAAATAAACATGTCCAAAATCACCCTGAACATAATTTCTGAAATAACCCTTATTAGGGGTAGCATGGAAAGAAGCTCTAGAATCTAACACCCAAGATTCTAATTTATTATCCAAGGAGAGAATAAGGGCATCTTGCTTTACCTCACTTGCAATGTTTGCCTCTTTACCTTTTTCTTTACCTTTTCTAATGCATTCTCTTTGTTTTCCTTGGACCAACACTCCTTTACGTGTCCTCTCTTTCCACAATTCCAACAAAGTAAATCTCTGTACCTGGATCTAGATCTACCTTGTCTTGACTTTGATCTCCCATTCTTCTTGCTCTTGGATGATCTCTCCTTAGTTCTTCCCCTACTTTCTACAGTTAAAGCATTTCCAGATGATGATTCTCCTAAGCTTTTCCTGTGTATTTCCTCATTAAGGATTACACTAACCACATCATCAAATTTCAAACCTTTAGAAGCAGTTGTTGTATTACTAACAACCATTACCAAATTATCCCAACTATCTAAAGAAAGAGCATAAGAATAAAAGTGCTTTCACTTCATCATCAAATAAAATTTCTACCAATTTTAATTGATTAACAATAGACCGGAAATCATTCAAATGATTAGACATAGATCCACCTTCTTGCATCTTAGAATTAAACAATTTTTTCATCAAATATACCTTATTTGAAGCACTAGGAGTTTCATACAAATTTGCTAAAGATTTCATTAACTCTATCATGTTTTTACATCTATAAAATTTGAATCCACTAATGTCAAGCTCAATCTTATAGATCCTAGAGCCTTTCTGTCAAGAACCTTCCATTCTTCATCTGTCATCGAACTTGGTTGTCCTTGCTCATCCAATGGTAAGTATAGATCTTTTTGATACAAATAATCCTCCACCTGCATTTTCCATAGTTGATAATTATGACCGTCAAATTTCTCTACTTGGTATTTACTATCTTCTGCCATTGCTCTGCTCCCACTCAATCAGAAAACCCTCTGTGAGTAAATCCTGTCAACACACAAAACCTCCAAACAAAATATCTGATACCAGTTGTTGGGGTTAAACCATATAATAGTGTTGCACAGATCTATAATCAGATAAAGCATACAAGCAATCAATGTGGAAATAACCAAAAGATGAAATAAACAAGAGAAATATTACACCAGATTTAACGTGGTTCACCCAGTGTGGGCTACGTCCACCAAGAAACGGCCAATATTATTATTCAGTTCTTTACAAAGGAAATAAAATAAATATCTTTCGTCTTCCAACACCTCACAATATTTTCAATGCTCTTTCCTCACTCATCTACACAATCTTTCTCACCAAGGAAAACATACAACAACTAACTGCTATCTTCTTCTCTCAAACTTGTTTTTCTTGCCTTACACTCCAAACAATGCATACATGCATGTGTGTCTATTCTAGGAAACTTATTTTTCTTTTACAAACAATAAATCAAATTTAAAATAATTGATTTATTCTAATTTTTCTAGCCAAAAATAAAAGTGTCGTTACAGTGTAACCGAAAATGGTTACACCCTAACCGGCGCCGATTATGCCCCGACTAATTCTTCTTGGCACGATCGATGATGGTTACACCTTAACTGACATTGGTTCTTGTCAAAACAAGAACATTGTATAAGTTTCTTATGAAGCAATTTAGCTCCACACTCAACATGTCTCTCATAATTGTTAATATGTACCAAAGTAGGGGTCTTGCCATCATAATCCTACACTAATGAGGAAAGATTATTTTTTCAAGCCTTGTCAAAAAGGCTATCATTACATTATGTCACCTAAAATATTATCTCTATATGTCTCCCACCAATGTAATGCTATCCCAAACAATGTGTAAACCATCATTTTTCGTCTATCTCCCTCATTTCACCACTGGTCTTCCATCGCACACAAGAAAGAGTCAAATTTCTCTTCTTGATGTACCTTGGTAATTTGGTCGTGCCCAACTATCTAATCATCCTAGAAAATATCCCCTTTACCTCGTGGCCTACCATATCATAGGCTCCATGGTCCAAATTATCACATGTCATGCTAGTTGTATCACTAATAGGGTGCACATCTTCCTAGTAAGTACACCTTCTTTTGATGGTTCCAATTTTTCTAATGTCATGCATTATATGTGCATATATTCTATTAAGATCCTCCTTATTTACAAGATCTTTATAAGGTGCAATATTTGTATCATCCAAGGGTATCAAAACATGCTCCTCCTTATTCTCAAAACTTACATAGCACTTGTTAAAGCATAGATCGACATTGTTAGCATAACACCATGGAATACCTAAGAGCGCTGGGAAATTATCAGCCTATGGAAGTTTTATCACTTTAAAATCACATGTGAATCTAGCATCTTGAATAGTGATTGAAGCGTCTTTCAATACTCTAATGGGCATGACCCTTGTTTTATTAGCCATTAACAACACATTATATGATGACTACATTGGTGGCCTTCCCATTTGGTTCCAAGAATTCAAGGTAATAACATTAAATTATTGACCTATATCAATACTAATGTTACTCACCAACCAACCATTTATCATTGCATCCAATGCTATATCCTTTTCATGCTCATGGTATTTTGGTAGTGTTGGTCATCAAATAGGACTTTTTAGAAGAGCAACAGTCAGGGGACAAAAAGTCCCTCCTCTTTAATGGGAGAGGTTCCCTTATTCTGAAACGAACTTATTTACAAATACACAGAACATTATTTTATGGTCAAACTTGGATATTACGAAAGTGTTTTCCACAAGGATCATCAGTTACGCCAGGACTGAGGAAGGGGAATAAGAAGATGAGCAGAATAGCAACATTCAGAATTATAGATAGCAGAATAATTCTTCGTGTATGCGAAGCTTCAAAGGATTTAAGACAAGATCATTTGCATTAGCTGAATGGGATTAAATTTAAAGACACAAAGTTCCGTAAATAACCTTCTTCAGATTTGTTAATCAAGGACACAAAGTTCCTTCTTGGTTGTACAAGATCACTGTACTTGCAAAACTAAACAGTATGCAATCAGAGAGACTACACGACTTAGGAACAAAATGATCTTCACAATATTAAAGGAAAACACAGAGACAACAAGAATCAGATAGACAAAGAACGGAAAGCCCTTTTGTATTGATTTCTTTAAGATCTATTTACACTTTCAGCAAATATCCAAGTTCTTCCTCTTCGGAAAATGGCGTGGAAAGGCCATTATATAGATTACAAGTCAGTTACTCTTCGTAACCGTTTCTTTTAACCAAAGAATAGTTAAGTACCGCCAATTGCAATACCTTAACTAATTACAAAGAATACGAAAAGAAAGGAAAGAAGAGGAAAGAAAGGAGAAGGAGACAGGTGGCCGGCTATTGGGAGGGACCCTCATCTGTCTTGAGAATCCATTTGCTGAACTTCTTCAATGACTCGGCTATATCTCTACGCCACGAGGGACGACGTGTTGGTTGCGGGCAGACCGAGTCCAAAATCCCGAGACATTTCTCCATCTCTTTATCAAACTCGACGTGAGTATGATAGTCTTTGTTTGCTTCTTCAATGGCAGGTAAGAGAACAAATTTCCTTTATCTTGTCCTTAGAGATGGAGTCTTCCTTGAAAAGATTATCTTTGACAAAAGCTCGAACCGAGCTTTGATTTCTTGCAAGACAAGGGAACGCGAGTTTTCATCCACAGAAGATGACAATGCATATCTTTGAAGCGGCAAATGTGCGGTGTCTTGAAAGCTTCTCCTACCGCCTATTCTTCATTTCTCCTCTGACTTCCTCCAGGACTTTGATTTTCCACTCCACGTTGTAGACCCAAGATTTTGACAGATTATCCTTAGCATCATCGAAAATCTTGTTCGCCAGTAAGATGTTCTTATCATGTCCGGCCGATGAGGCGAAGGTCTACAATGCAACTACTCCAGAGCTTAAGCTCTTTATCCATTACCCCAATAGTAGAGGACAGCTTCTTTTGCAAATTATCTACCTTTCCATGTAGCTTAAAAGCTTCATCGATGAAGTTTAGTCCCAGCAACAAGCATGTCATCTACCATGGCTTCGATAGCTCTGCCATAGACAGAATACTTGTGCATATCTTTAATACTTTGCACTTCATCTTGGCTTAGAATTACGGGGAGGTGGTAGAGCGGTCAAGGGGGTAGGGTCCAAAACTTTGTCCTTAGACAAAAGTGACTTGATAAAACTTGTGAGAACTTGGGCTTGTTCTTCCGGTGCTTCGATAGTCTTTGCCCTTTCTCAACCCTTCCAATGACTCTGGTGATTTGTTTCCTAGAGGTTATGAATTTCGCCTTGTGGGGTAGACTCTCCCATAGGGATCCTTGAAAGCTCAAGTCGGATGTCGGCCAAGTCGACTCGACTTATCCACTGTAGGTTTGGCAATCTCCAAGAACTGCTGACCTTGAGCATCAGACACAATCCTGGAAGTAGTTCTGGCTTTCTTGGCACGAGAAGGAGTGGTGCCCAACAAGGCTGCTACAGCATCGAAATTTGGTCCCAAGCTTTGAGAGGAGGATTTCCTCTTCCTTTTGTCAACCAGAGGTTGCACCCAAGCAAAAGAGGAAGAAGAATCTGCAGGAGAAGCAAGGGGACCAAGAGACAGGGAGCTCATGACACTCAAGGTCTGTGCAGCTGTTGACTCAAGCTGAGATGTGGGTAGAACACTTGGAGGTGCGGCGGTAGAAGAATCAGTAGCACCCGGAAGTTCAGTGCTCTGGACCTCCTTATCTTTATCTGCTGGATCTTCAGGAACACTTGCAGGAGTTGGCATCTCACTGTCTTCACTTTCACTGAGAACGATGATGTTCTCTGGCCCTATAGGCAACTCTGCCTGTTTTCTTGGAGGGTCATTCTCTGCAGGCTCCTTCTTTACCTCTTTGAGTTTCTTCTTGTATACCTGGGTAGATGGAGAAGGAGTAGATTCCACAGGTCCCTGAGCTGTTGAGGCAGGAGGGGTTTTCACTGGTGTTCCAGACTCTGGAACTGATGCCTCCCTTATGGGTGTTGAATCATCTTTGGAGCTGGATTCTCCTGAGTGCCTCTTGAATTCTCGGATCTTCTTACTGAACCAGACCCTAGTTCTAATCAAGACTGGAGCAAGAATCTCAGCCAGATCATCTCTCTTTCTGTTCCAATCCAGGTCCTCCAGAGGAGTGTGCTTAATCACATTTTCATATTCATAAGAGTATAGCTCGGAATTATCATCCCGAGACCTTCGGGGACTTGCAGTACAGGACGAGTTCTTGGATCGGTGCGCAGGAGAACCTGCCACAATGCCTTCTTCGGCTTCCAAATCATCATCTGCATACCAGCCCAGTAGTCTTCTGTATCTGCCCTATGATGATATATTATCTTGAGGTTCTGTTCAATGAACTTCTTCAAGTCAAAACAGGTTCTAGGCTTGAAGAAATGAACAGTGATAGGGACCAGGGCTCTTTCTATGTTCTGAGCATCCAGAGCTGTTTTGCATGTATAGTTTCCCAGAGAGATGGGAAAGTGCAAGCCAGAAATCTTCTTGTCTCTGCAAGTTCTGTGCAACTTGTCTAGTTGCCTGCATATTTCAATCAGGGCCATTTTGTCATTGCAGAACATGGGGAGCCACAGAGGGGTGCTCTCATAGCTAACGAGCCTGATATAGGAGAATTTCCTGAATTGAATGAAATAGGCTCCATCTTGCAATATCGGGTTCATGGCTTCATCTCGAAAACCTTCTTGCAGTATCACCTTCGAGCAATCGACCACGTATATGGTGAAAGCATCATTGACCCTACGAAATTGCGCGGTTCTTTGGTCTCCAAGGTGAAGCTGCGCAGGCAATAGGCATACTTGGATCATCTTTGTGTGCATATACATAGGAGAAACCAAACCTTTGCTCGGATCTTTGCTAGGGTATACATCGAGATATGAAGTCATGTAGAACTTCTTTGTTTCTTTGGACGTTGGATGGCTACTCGGCCAAATTCATGCGATGATCTCTGCTTGATTGATACTTTGTGTTCCCTCGCACACCATGCTTTGATGGCGGGCACATCGAGAAATGAAATTCATTGGTGGAGGGCAAACCCATAACCCGAGCCAATGAGTATTATGAAGTTTGTGATTCTTCATTGAAATCTGCCCGGAAAATGGTTTTGGTCAGACGAGAAGGACCTTTCTTAGGGTTCTTCAACCAAGACTTCGCCACTTGAGCTTTATATTTATCACTGTCTTGGTCGAACATGGCCTGTGCTTGATCCCGAGAGACGACTATAGCATTGTCCATCTCCGGAATCCTCAGAGCAGCTCCAATGGCGGCAGCGTCCAGCTTGGCAATGAGCTCCCCGTGTACGTTTGTCAATTCACTCGTAGCGGGGTCGAAATGAGCTCCGCATGAAAGTATGATGTCGACACTTTGCACCGAGATAGGAATCCTCCTGCAAAGCTAAACCGCTATCGTTAATCATCTGTGCCATTGGCGTAGGGTTTGCATCTGTCATTCTTGACCAAAAATCACCGAAGTCGAGATGACGAGCTTCACTGTCTCCGATATTGCTAACGGCAGACTCAAGTGGAGAAATTTGCTCCTGTCCCTGAAACTTGATCTTCATATTGATAGATTCGGAGCTGCGACCCAGACTCTGGAAGGAATTTGCAAATGGAGGGGGAATCGCGCAGGTTTTCAAATGGCGAGGGTTCGAGCAAAAGATAGCATGGAAGCAATGCGAAAATGCAAAGGGGAATGCTCGTTATATAGCCGTTTGGAGAGAGAAATGACTTTAATGCGCATTGAATACACAACCACCAATTTGAAAAATATCATACTTGGAGCGAGCGGGAAAAACTAAGTGTGAATGACACTAGGTACGCTTGGGACAGGTGAGACGTGAATGCGCGAAACACGCGGCTCGACCGGTTTGGGCGAAACAGGGAGAGGACGCAAAAATGCATTTGGGACAAATGGGACGAAAATGTGCTAAGTGCACGCGATTCGGGTGTTTCGGCTGAAATTGGAGCAATGGGCCCATTTGGACTTGGGACATTCGGGACAAAAAGTTACGAAATCGCGACTTGACCGGCTTGGCGAAATTAGGAAAGCTTGCACTTTTTAAATGGGGCGGTTGGGACAAAAAAGTTCCGAAGGACGCGGTTCGGCAAATCGGCCGAAAATGGGAAAGCTTCGCACTTTTTAACTTTGGGACATTTGGGGACAGAAAGTGCGAAGTACGCGGGAAGGATGATTCGGCCAGAAAGTGGAACAACACGCAAAATAAGTTTTGGGACACTTGGGACAAAATTTTCTGACGGGCCCGAAAATGGGACAGCTTCGGGGATTTCGGCCGATCGGGGAACAGAATGCACTTTAGTACTTGGGACAGATGGGACAAAAAGTTCCGACAGGCCCGAAAATCACACAAAAAGACCCAAAACACAGATTTTTTCAACTTCACAACTTAGGCACTTCAGAGAAGAACTCTTCAACTCAAAATTTTGAAAATTTTACTCTTATCAGAGCGAGAAATTTTGAGTGGACAACAGCTGGCTCCTTCTGGGGATGACTTGGTGTAAATTCATAGAATGAGACAAGGCAAGAACTTAGAGAACTCGGTGAAGCAGACCAGTGCCTTATCCATTGGGCAAAGGAGTCAAAAACAAACCAATACAGAGGGCAACACACACAACAGAAGGGAAACACACCAAAAGCAGAAAAAGCAAAAACACTTTGTACATAATGTACAAAGGGACTCCTAGTCACCTAGGACTTGAACAACTTCAAATCGCCCACTATAAGGAAGTGGGAGGAGAACCATCCATGTAATCAAGATAGAAAGAGTCCTTACCAGCAAAGTGTCTTATCTTGAAAGGTCCAAGCCACAGAGAATCAAATTTTCCATGGCTGCCACGAGGTTCATGTCTTTTGTCCCATAACAGCACGGTATCACCAACTTGGAACTCTCTGGACCTAGCTTTCTTATCGAACAGAACCTTCACCTTCTGTTGGTGAGCAGATATTCTGTCAGCAACCTCCAATCTATCCTCATTCAGTTTGTGCAGGTACATGATTCTTTTGTCCAGAGCATCACTGAAACTAGTGTCTTCAATGGCCTTCATCAGGTGCAAGGCTGGCAGTTCCACTGTCACTGGAAATTGGGCCTCTACTCCATACACTACTTGAAAGGGGGACATTCCAATGGCTCTTTTAGGTGTGATCTGTCTGCCCAAAGAGCATCATAAAGCTTCTTATGCCAGTTTCGCTGAGACTCATTGACCAACTTCCTTATGATATTCTTTGATTTTTGTTGGTGGATTCTACTTGTCCATTCCACGGGG